>VNJQ01004348.1:0-705367 GCA_008042515.1 Drosophila truncata
AAAATAAAGCGAAAATTTGGGCAACCTTTTAGTTGGTTGCAGTTGTGTTTTAGTTTTACTTGTTACAGAAAATTTCATATTTTTAGAGGGAATTATTTTAGCGGAATTTTACAATAGAATACGCAGATGAATTAGACTAAACTAACTTTTTGTCTGTGGTATTTTGTTTAAAAAGTTTACAATTGCGTAATAGATTATAATTTGTGGAATATAGGGGAATTAAAAATGAGTTTGTAAATCTCTCACTCTAGTTAAGGAAGTTAAAAAGGAATTAAGCTTCTACCAAATACTCATTTAATATTCTCTTAATTTCATAATAATTTATAGCTTCTAATTCCTTCCCTTTGCACTAAATCAACTTCCACCCGAGGGAAAAAATTAAAATCAAATTCAGGTCTGGCATGTGCGTTTCTGCTAACAAGCCTTTTGAGATGGGTTTGGCCCTAAAGTTTCTTCGTGCTAAGGAAGGGCCTGTGCACCTTAACGATGTGCTCTCATTTCCGCTTCATTTCCCGTCAACAATTTGCGTAAAAAATCAAATCCCACACGGACACGCCTAAGCCCTTCAACCGGAACAAATTGCATTAGTTTCCCGCACTCTCATTGTGAAAAGGGGGAAAAACCCCTCCCGGCTTTTACGATTGCAAATTTTTTCTCTTTTCGCACATGTATTTTTTCCGCACTTTAACAAAGGCATTTCCTTTATGGAAAGCGCATTTTTGTTCCATGTTTTTATTCGCTGTATTTTTTGTTTTATTGGCCAATAATAGTGAAAAGTTTCACTGCAGACTTTCGAGAGTCATAAACTTGCCTCGCACTGGGTTTTTGCTCTAGAGTTTTGTTTTAAACGGTTTTGATTTTCTGGTTGGCTGTGATTTCAGTTGGAGCAACAGATGGAAAAACTTTTTCCTAGTGGAATGCATTAGATAGAAAGACGAATCGATGGGAAGGCAGAAAAAGTTTTTAATGCAATTTCCTTCCTCAAGCAGGCGGCATAAATTCCATTTGCGGTCGAAGTAATTAAAATTGATTAGGATTTGACTAGTAACTCTATTTTATAATTTATGTGCTATTGATCTGATCCTTGAACTTCACCCTGACTACTGAATAGTAATCTATATTTCATCCAAGTAATTTTAAATTACCAGTTGACAGGTAAAGGGAAACTACTATAGAGTAGAGAAAGATAATGTGAATATTATAGGACTTGATGTGTGTGAATATGAATGTGAGAGAGTGTGAACAGGCCATCTGGGGATGAATATAAAATTAATAGGATTAGCATTGTGTCTCCACATATTCCTTATCTGGCAACTAATTAAACTCCACCCTATCTCAATGTTCATATGCAGTTGCCTGAGTGCATTGCCTTGGTCAATTTGCCTAAGCGGCCTAATGGATACTGGTAATTAATGTTTCAAAATGTTTGGCCTATGAATTATTTAAGAGTCACTCTGCTGGCGTAAAGCTGAAGTTAATGTGTAGCGGTTGGAATATTAAATTGATTTTGAGATTGGATTTCAAGGACTATGGTATTTGAATAACGGAATGGGTTTATTTTGGCTTACATGATGCAATGCGGTTAGTGGATAGCTATTTATGTATACATAATTATATTATTATATTAATCTGTGTTATTATATAACTTTGACAATGAAAAGATTAGTTTAGCAATTCATAACATAAATATAATTTTTTATTCATGCATAAAATTAAACTATATATAAATGCGTTTATTTAGCAGCGATTATATTCAGATGGCTCCGAAATTATAATAGGAATAAGAGTTATGGTATAAGAGTTATCATAAATATATTGCTAAAATGAAAAGATAATTCTCTTAGTCCGATATAACACCTGGTTGTCTAAAAAATTTCAAGTTTATTATCCAATTGTTAGTTTTTAATCGAAACTCGAAGCTATTGGTAAGCTATACGTTTTTGAGGAATACATATTTCATTTGTGTGAAACGTTTCAATACTAATCAGCATCAGTAGCCGAGTTGTGCAAGTAATGTCAAACATGGCGTTCATTTGGCCACTAGGGTTTCTCTAAAAGATACAACCACCATTGAATAGAAATATCTTGAGAATTTTAGTAGCAGTTCGCCCAAATGTATGCTATGTTTAAGAACCAGTAAATAGTTAACTTTTTTTTTTATACATATTTATTCTCGCCGGAATCGTTCAGGCCTTAGATCTTTACCGGGCGTTTATAAGGAGTTAAGGTATGGTACATTGGGTGTACCTAGAAAATAGTTAACGGAACGCTTGATTAATTTCGAATATATCTTAATTTGTATTGCATATATTTTTATTATTGTAACTGCTTTACTGATATACACAACTCAACTCTGAATATTATCAAGATTATTTAAAACCAGTGTGAACTCTATCTGCTCATGGTTTTCAGAGTGTTCCTTCTGTTCTGGCGCTTCCCCAACTCCCGCCAATCGATTTCCCTATTTGTCATTGGCTCCACACACTCAGCTGGCATTCGTGCCCGAACACACTCGTAGATGCGAGAATAATGCCAGGGCAGGGCCATATCTCACACTCTGTTGCCGTTGGACGTAACCGTAACCGTAACTGCGGCAAGACAATCGAAGCGACGCGGTGGCGATGGCGAGATGCATATCCTCGAGGGGCAAAGGCAAGGGGAAAAGTATATATATTTTCTCATAGTGTGGCTCCAATAAATTACGTCAGAGTTTCGTTTGCTTGTGTGCACGTGGCAGTGCATACAAATGTGCTAATTTATAAGCAAAACAATTAGTTCTTGCTGCTGTTGCTACCACTATTGTTTTTGCCAATGCAATCAAACTGGTTTCAGCGGGCAAAAAGGAGGCAGGAGCAGAGCGACAAACCCAAAACACGCATATGCCGGCACCAAGCTGACAGCCAAGGAAAGTAATTTTCATTAGTGAACGCCTGGCCAAGGGTGTGTGCAATTATTTAGTTGATATTGCGTATACGTCATCTTGTGCCATTCCCATTGTTTACTTCACCCAACACTGCACAATACATAGTGTGAGTTGGCCACAGTTTCTGACTTTGGTTAGTCACTCTGCGGTTGGTATATGCAAACCTCAATTATGGCCAGGAAATGTTTGGCTATGGAGAAGGCGGTTTCAAGAAAGTTTGTCCTTGAAGAGGAGAAACTCATTCCCTAAAGGTTTTTATAATTAACTAGAAGTTGGCTGAAACTACGAGAAATATTTCAAAAAGGGTTTAAGTAAGTAAGATATATACTATACTAGGAATTAAAGCTGACACGTTTTCTTTAATTAATACTCCGACAAACTAACACATTAATTAGAAATATGATGCGTATTATTTATAAAATTTAAATTTAAATTTAAATGTATTTATCATTTATTAATTTTAAGAACTACTCCAACATTTTCATTTTATTTTCCCTCCAATTAAATCCTCCTCTTAAACAACCCTTACTACACACATTCTAGTGAACATTCTCTCATTTAACATAAGCCCAAGCTTACTATTAAAGTCAGCCAAAATCGGACATAACTTTCCTCTTCCCGTCGCATTAAATGTAGCTTTTGGTCATAACTGTACCTATGCTGTCGCTTGTTAACTCCAAACTTGTGTCTTTAACGCTCATAAGCCAGCAGCTGTCAGTGAATCGACGTCTGGCAGAAACTTGAAGCTACAACTACAATACCCCTCAGTTTGCTTGGACAGATATTGCCCGACGGCCATAAAGAGCAGCCACCCTTAACTGGGACACGCCCAGGCAATTGCGTGGTTCAGGTGAACTGCAATTGGCAGGCAGGCAGGCAGGCGGATGGGCTATGGAATCTATACATAGAGGAGCAGCTGATACAACACAAGCTCCAGCCGAGAGCAATAAGGCAGCATTACGCATACGCCATGCGTGACAACACTTTCTGATGCCAGTGTCGGTGTCGCTGCTATAGCTGTTCCTTGGCAAATTGACACATGAAAACTAAAATTCTGTTAACTGTTCTCGCAGGTTGTCTTTATTACACTAATAAACATACTTTCCCTTTATAACAAAAGAACTCTCATCTCTTTACATTATGTTATGCTTTTAATTGCACACAAGGAGCTAGTTTTTGCTTTTATTATACATGGAAAAAAGGTTTTAGAATTAATATTCAGGGTTAGGTTTCAAATACAAAAAGTTTAAATTAGTATTATGAAAGTTAAATAAATGTTATGATAAGGTTTGTAAAATTTTGATACTGAATTATTTGTATCCCAGAAAAATTGTCTCATAGAACACTCGCCCGATCAAGTGTCCATTTTGTTGCATAGTGTTTTTTTAACACCCTTTTTACGGCCACTGTGGTAGAAAGTTAAGAATATTCCTTAAGGGAACGGCAACAAAGAGCGAGTGTACAAATATTTCCTGATGTCACGTGCAGCGCTTAGCAAAATGCTGTGCAGGATAAAGGATACAATTTTGGCTTCTGGCTTTCGGACATTGTCAGACGGAAACAACATTGTGTGTGTATGTGTGGCCAGAAGCTTTACGCTTCATTTAACTCTGGTTGGCCATGTATGCGCTTAGTATTTTTATTATTTTCGTATGCCCAGAGATAAGGAAAGTCTGATCTGTGTGTGGGAGAGACCCTGGGGAGGCAGAGTGCTGCGTGCTCTCGTCTACTTATTTATGACATTTATGCAACATTATGTGTGCAGCACACGACTCTGCAGAGGCCCCACCCCGTCGATTTTTGAAAATTAATACTATCCTATATGCCTCGGTGCAAAACCACAGCCGATTTAGTAGTGGTCGCTGGTGGGTTGTGTGTTTATGTTTATAAATATGTGAAAAGAGTGTTTCACTTGCGTTTCAATTAAGCCCCGGGGGATAGTTGTTATGCATCAAAATGGGACAGCTTTTAAGAGGAAACTTATTATGAAACTTTAGAGACTCCTCATGTTTTATTAATTAAATTTTCAGAGAGTAGAAATTTAAGAAACTTAAAGTTGGTGGGGAAGTCTGTTAAGGCCAATATTTTTCAGGGTTTTAGAAAGCAAAAAACATGTTTACTAATAGTACCAACACTTCTTCCAGTGTTTCCTTTTTGAAAATTCAATAAACAATTCAAACAAAGAAATATCTTTAAAAAGGGAAATTTCTTGGAATTGCCAATTCTTTTACTGACTTCCAATCACGTATAATCGTAAACCAGTTGGGCATTAAAAATAATAAAGTATTCAAATGGCAATCAACTGGCGTATAAAACGTGAAGCCAGACTGGGACTAAACTAAAACCGACAACAAAATATAAAGGGGAAAACAAACGTTTTCAATGCCCACAACAAAGTACAAAAGTTGTCCCTTTTATGCCTCATAAAAGCCAACTTTAAGAGCGGGCATAAAGGCCAGCTTCGACAGGGAGACCGGCTAAAGGCCAGTCCAGGCCATGGCAACCCTTTGGCCCGTTTGACCTTTTCAATCTCCGCACCAACACGCACAATAAACCGAAACACTTTTCGCAGTGAATCATTCGCCTTGGGGAACTGATTTTGGGGACTGTCGCCACTATATTGGATCCCTCGGCCTGTCAATTAGTATTGTGTGTGGCCGAGCACATAAATTTCAATTGTTTTGACATTCACCGACGAAATAATTAATCACACGAAATTAAGTTGTCTGGTGCGTGCCCACGGGTTGCCAGGTTCGTTTACCTTGGCAATATTAAGGCTTAAATATAGCTCCGTCTCCGACTTATGAGACGACATCCAGCATTTTTTCGGCAATCATACTTCGCAACACGGCTGTAGACTTTATTATTTCTGGTTTCCCCCCAAAAAGTTTCCAAGATAAAAGAAAGCTGAGCGAAAACTCCAGCGTAACTTTAATAGAAAAATATGTCAAGTGTCAGGACAGTCAGCCAGATGGACTTATTCCTTTGGAGGCAAAATTAAATTAAACTTTCCGCTCAACGAAAAGGATTTGTTATTTGAATGCTTAACTTATTTGTGGCAGCCATAAAACAAAAGCCAAAGAGCCAACATTTTTGTTTGCGGCAGGGATTTAACCCACAAATTCCGAACCGTGCAAAATGGCGTTGAAAAATGAAAATTGTTTTTCCCAAAAATGCTGCCAAGTCCACGTGCAGAGCCTAATAAAACCAATTTGCCTCTGCCAACGCAAAAGAATCCTACAAAAAAAGAATGAGGTTTATATTGTAAACAAGCCTGGAAAATTCGCTTCACAATAAATAAAAGAAATTGTCTGAAATATGTTGAGTCCTCCTGGCACAACCGAAAACAATAAATTCAATTAACTTGCTCCTCTTGTTGTTCCCTTTATTTTTTGGGGGAGGATGGTTTTTGTGTTCCACTCTGATGGCAAAACATTATCATGCCGTTATCCTTTTCATTCTTTTACGCCCTCGACATAAAACTGAAAGCTTACTTAACGCCATTTTATGAGGAGCAAAAATGTTGTGAGAAAAAAAAGGCAAAACAGAGACAAACAGAAAAAGCTACACAAAAGCAAATTAATTTACTTAATTGTCAGATAACATTTTTGTAATATTTTTCTTGCTTTTAAGGGCAGTGTTTGTTTATCAATTTAATTGGATTGCAATTTTTTTGGCTTAATTTCGAATTGGTTCCGTAATGAGTTTTGGATTTATATTTGAGTTTATTATTAATGAAAGAGGAAAATTTGTATTTTTTAATTCAATTTAATTCAAATTAAACTCGTAATATGGTGGGAATTAGGTATCATTTATTTTTTATGCATATATTTATTACATATACGTACTGTTAGCCTAAACAAACAAGGCTTATATAATGACAAAAAATAAACAATTCAAACGAATAAATAAATGAATGTCATGCCAATCCGTTTGGCTAATAAATATCAACACGATTTCTGCCATTTTCGTTTTTAAATCCTCAAATATTGTGGCCTTTCCACTAAGCTCCAGCTTAAATCTGTCGCTTTGCAATATTTTTACAATAATTTCCAAACGCTCACTGGAGTTATGAACATATTTTTCATTTCTGTTTGCAGAGGCCTGTCATCCATACGAGCCCTTCAAGTGCCCCGGCGATGGTAATTGCATTTCCATCCAATATTTATGCGATGGTGCACCCGATTGCTCCGACGGATACGACGAGGACATGCGTCTCTGCACGGCGGGTAAGTCATCATCATCCTTCTTCTAACCAGTCGAGATCATGGATTGCCTTTGGAACTGGGATTCTAATTGATTGCACAACGTTTGCCCATAAATAATTTCGTTTAGCTAGCTCCATTGATGTGCAGATTGCTGCGAAATGGGATTTTCGTTAAGGGATATTTGCCTCAAAATTCCCGGAAATTAGCCAACATATTCAAGGACAGAATTGAATTTTATTGGGCCAAGAGCAAGATCAGAAAACTTTACCCTGTGCTTTTGCTGCACTGCACATTTTGTCAAATTTTGCGCCAGCTAGCTGTTAGCTGGCAACTAATCGAATTAGTCCAAGCTGCACATAAGTTTTTAAACTAAATCTGAGAAACTTTTGCTCCCAGATCGCTGTTCGTCAACTCGGAGTTTTTCGGCCAAGTTTCAAGTGGAAAGGAAATGAGCTCGCTGTCAAAAGCTGGCCAACGAAAGTTGAACAACAAATCTTATTAAAGTTTTGCGCAGATTTTTAACCATGCAACGCCTTTAACTATGAAAGATGAAAGATATTCAAAGTCTTTATAATGAAAGCTTGTTTCAATTAAAATTACATCTTTGAGCGGATGTTAAATATGTTCTTTTTGGAATTAAATTATATAATATTTGAATAAATAAAAAAATTAATTAAATGCCTTAAGGAACATATCTGCTAAGCTTTAAATTTTAGATTTTTTTTCTCAGAAAAATGATTTGAAACAAAGATTAAGCGAAAAGGGATAAACAAAATATTGTTTTGAACTGGAAGTCTCCCAAAGTATTCAAATTTAGTGAGCTTTCATATAATGTTTCCCCTAGCTATATAATTAAATTCGATTTTATATGTCAAAAGCATCAATCAAATTAAATTAACTTAAATACTTACCTCTTCCCTACTTAACTTTATAAATTGAATTTTCCCTTTTCATACCTTTATCTAGAGCATAAGCGGCTCTTGATTGCAATCGCCAAAGTAATTGCCATAAATTGAAAAGCAATTAAATGAAAATATTAAATAAATATTTTCATAATCAATACATGATGACATACCTACTTTTAATATAAATCAATGTAAATACAATAAAATATGGAGAAATGGAGAGCAAGAATAACGACTGTAAAAAGTTTTTTATATATGTATGTATACCCTAATTATGTCACGGATGGCATGATAAATTGTAAAATTCTCCACGAACACACACCGGCAGACAAAAGCCGTACAAATTGGGCCGAAAACTTCACCTTATTTTATGGCCAAGAGAAGATTTCCACCCGCTGAGCAAACCGAAAACGGAAAATGCGAAACTTGAGGCCAAACTGCAAATTTTTGCTGCTAATTGCCAGCAATTCACTTGCCTGAAAGTTGAGATACAAGCCAACACAACTCTCCCTCTCACCTCCCAGAACCAGTCTCTATATCAACTCTCCTTCCCGTTTTCCTTATCGCATGCCCCCCTTAGTTCCCAACACAATAGCATAAATTTACGCTGGTTTTCCGCCATTGTTCGGCTCGACGCCAAAAAAAAACTATTTTTCGACAATGAAATCATTTAGGAAGTGTCGGCTGCCTTGGCGCTGGCTTAAGTTATTGCCTCAACCTCGGCGCTCTTTGATAAATTATTCGCCCGGTTTCTCGTTATTATAGCCTCTGCCTCGTCCTTTATCCTGTGAGGAGCCACAGGATAAATTTGTTTGGCAGCTAGGCAACAGTTGAAAGACAAAACGAACGCAATTTTGCCTGGCCATCTCTTGTTTAATTATGGGGAAGCGTTATCCCACGGAAGTGGTTGAAAAAATGTACTTTAATGGGTGGTTATTAATGTATGATTAAAGATTTAGTAAATATAAGAAAAAAAAACGATTTTATTCACTGTGCGTTGAAGCTTTTAAGTTCTTAGGGGTAAAACTCTTTTACATGAAATAGAGGATAAACGGACTATGTTCAGGATAGAAAGCATTTTCAAGAAACTTTATTTCAAAGGATATTCACATCAGTGAATTTCAAATAAAACTGAAGCTTAAGAAAAACTCTAAAGGCATTTCTTTTCATGAAAAAATAATTTATTATTGTCTTTTTTGAATAAAACTTCTTGTTAAAAGTATGCTGAATGTACCATAAACTTACCAAGAAAAACATTCCAGACATAAATAGGAGTTAAGGAATTGAAAAGGAAGTAACCCGACATACGTTACATAAATAAAAATTATATTTTAATACATATTTCAGATGAATTCCCATTATGCATGCAAATTACTGAAAACATTTTAATAAAGTTTCATCATTGGCTGGCAAAAAGGAAAAAGAAAATAAATAAGAATGAGTTAAGTTGCAATAAAAAGTATTCGATAAACTTTTTAACGCGCTGCAGTCGAATGCCCTGGGGAAATTAACATAATTTTGCATACATTTTATCAGCCAAAAGCAGCGAAAGGAAAGTTGAAAAAATGTTTAACCTATAACCCATGCTAGCAGGGATCTCTCCGAGGCGAAATTGCCACGTAGTCTTAATCTAAACTGCAGATATACATCGTCCGGAATATGTAACAAGTTAAAGGCAAACAACAGGCGACAATACCCGCTCCCAGAGCTTTTCAAAACCATCCCAGCCCGCCATTTGAGCCCCGTCCCTCGAGCGTGGCTCAGTATACAGGGCGAAACAGAAGCTATGTAGAGGAGGTAACAAAAAAGAGGATTTTTAGAAATCGTTGCGATTAGGAAATACCTTAGGCTAAAATGTTATAGAATTTATTTATAGAAACAAAATATTTCCAGCATTACAAGTCATAATTTCAATGTAGATATTGCAATTGATTCTGAAGAAGAATTACTTTATTTAAAGTTAGAGAGGTTTTTGCAGCTAAAAAATATTAGTCTAGCAATCTTCAAGACCATAAGAGTTACATTTTCCTATTTAAACGGTATTAAGCTCACTTATCTTGATAAAAACCAACAGAAAACCCGAACAAACACCTCGCAAATACTGGGTATGGCAAGTAAAAAACGAAAGGAAGAAGAAAACGGTTTGCAAACGTCGCCATTTGCATAACAAATACAGTCAGTAACTGAATCAACACACATACACATGGGAAAGGAGACCCATCTAGACCCGTGTCCTTGCAGCCATTAAAAATGCCAGCATATGTGGATGGCTGGGTAAGGGTTAACAAGTGCAGTCAGTGGGTTAAAAAAGTGCCAAGCGCCACGTAAGGTCTGTCCTTTGTGCATGACTGACTGAGAGACTGTGTGACTGACTACCTGACTACCTGACCGACTGGCTGACTGATCCATAAATGTTTGCCGGAGCCAAGGAAAACACAAACAAACACAAAGGAAAATGCGAATAAATGAAAGGAAAACTTTCTCAACAGGCGAATGAAAGCGAAATGAAAAATATATATTCCTTTATGCTCAGCAATTGCCTTAGGTAACACAGTATACCTAGAAGAAAATTCCAGACTGAGAGCTTCAATAAAATAGCAAATAATTTAAGTTTTTTCCCCCAAGAGAGTTTATTGAATTTTTAAAATACTAGTTGTAACCGGGAAAAAAGAATGAAATGCATTATTCGTTTAAATTTATTTAAATCCCTGCATTGAATCCTACAAAAAATTACATATTTAATCATTCTATTTACATGGTGATTACAAACTGTGTTTTATTGATTTCTTTAAACTTTTAATGTGTTCTTGTTCTATGTAAATGAGATTTTTCATTGTCCTATAAATAGTTAAAAGGCTCCCGCGTTGTCCGAATCTCAAAGGACCTTACGCCCTTCAAAATAAACCCCTAAATAATTTATTTGAGAGCAGGGAAGAATTTCATATGCACGCGTGCGTTGAAGGGGAGGAAGTTGCTCTGATGCGCTACCAAAGTTCACAATTAATATTAATGCCTAGGAAATTGTCAGACCGTTATTCCGCCACGTCAACAATAAAAAATTAATTAATGCCTTAATAAATATGTTAACATGGCTATTTCAGTTGCAATGACTTGTAAGTGTAAGTGTATTGTTCATTTATTGATTCCCCCATTGTTTGCCTGCTTAATGAACAATATTAATTTAAATCCGTATTAATTATGAATGCAAATGCATTAAGCTGACTGTAATCACGGCCATTCGAAGTTTATTAATTACTTTTGCCGGGGCGTATCACTCAACTGAAACTTTATTTAATTGCGTACGATAAAAATAATGTTTGTTTTATTAATTGCAGCCAAACGGCCGCCGGTGGAGGAGACTGCATCCTTCCTCCAGAGCCTGATCGCCTCCCACGGACCCAATTACCTGGAGAAGCTGTTCGGCAGCAAGGCACGTGACGCTCTCTCACCCCTGGGCGGAGTGGACAAGGTCGCCATCGCTCTGAGCGAGTCGCAAACGATTGAGGACTTTGGCGCTGCCCTCCATCTAATGAGGTGAGTGCCCCAAACCATCCGCTTTCCACTGCATCACAAAATTTTGTTAAAACATGTACACTGTGGGAGAAATATAAAAATAATAATCCATATTTAAACAAATAGGAATTTTTTTATAAGTATTTAATTTATTGAGTGTCTTAATTACGTTAAACTTTTGCAATAACTGTAGTATAATATGAAAATAAATTATAAAATATTTTATGGAGCTCTCTATACATATAACTTAACTCAGTCAAGCTACATATATACTTTTTATAGTACAAATAAATAATGATATGAAAGTCAATAATTTATTATTTAAGATCACGAACTATCAAATAAAGTTAAATAAGTTTAAAAATATTAAATCTGTTCTCTGTGAGTTTAATATAATTAAAAATAACATTTCAGTATTTATTTTTGAAAGTCAAGCCAACTTGTTTTATTTTTTAATACTTTAAAAACCTTTAATACATATTTTTTTAAGTGCATTGCTCTGGGGTGCAATTTATGTGCTTGGGTTGGCACTTTGGCTGCCAGAAAATCCTAAAGAGAAATTATTTTCTCTTTTTGTCAGCTGCTTTTCGTGCAGAAAACATAATTTTAATCCAGGTCCTAGGTTTATATAAATAATGAAAGCTCTTTAAGAAAAAACTTGGAATTGCTCCGGGCTATTTTCACATTGTTGGGAAATCCTTTCATTCGGGCAAAACTATAAAGGGGAAAGTCTAGAGGCAAGTTGGCTGCTTTCCGCCCTGCCTTCTGCTGGCCCATGTCCTTTGTCCTTGTCCTTGTCCTTGTCCCTTGAATTATCTCTGGATCTGCTTATGTGTGCGTGTGTGTGCTTTTGGAGTCCTTTTCTCTGCTCAGCTATTTTAGTAGCTGCAGGAACAATAACTTTGCTGCTGGGTTCAAGGCAAACAACCGCACACAAACAACGTGTGCACAAAAAGTGTCATGAAATTTTAAAATATTTCATTCATATTTATCATATTTGCCTTCTTTTTCGGCTTTATTTTATAAAGAACTTCTTTATGGGCTTCTGTCCTCTTTTTCATAATATTTGTTTTGCTCGTCCTAAGTAAACGAAATATTTCTCTCTGCCTAATGAATTAAATTATTAAATGGGGGAAGCAAATGTAAGCTTTTGGGATACAATTTAATAGTTTAGAATTTAAATAAGTAACTAAAAATGTGTTTTTAAGTTTGGTTTGAGAAAAATGTGTTTTAGTAGTGGGAAAAATATATTACATTAAAAAAAAAAATAACTAGACACATTTCATAAAATAATATGTATTTTTTCATTTAGAAAATTATAAAAATTTACTTCTGGTAAAACATAGCCCTCAAATCTAGGATATTTTATTTTATAAATGACTAAATGCCTTGATCCTGTCGATAAGGCTTCCCCAAACACAGACACCCACATATTCCCAGCTGCCTTAATTGCATTGCTCTCTCCAGGCAGCCTCCAGGCAGCCTTCGCAACCAACTTGCTCATTCTACAATTTCCAAGATAAACAAAGGCACAAAATTAATTAACAAAAATAACAACAAGCTAACTGAACGCAGACGAGGGAGCTGGCCAAATATAAACACACACCAACATTCACACATACAGGGCGTTGGGCGAAAAACATGAAAGAAAAATTTTCATTAAATTAGTACAGCAAAAACTAACCACAAAAATGAGTCCGCAAGGTGAGTTGGAGTGGCAATAATAATAATCATAAAATTGTGGGCCATGCAGGCACAGGATCTCAACATGCGGGACAGACAAAGGACACGAAAATATTTGCCTTCACGCACATGTTGATAAATTAGCAAAACACAACAACAACGAAAAAAGAAAAAGTGTGAGGAAAATGGAGGCCCGGATAAAATGTAAGAGGGCGCTGTTTGTCTGGCCTAGCTGGAAATTTACACAATTTCATCAAGGCAATTAATCGCCCAAGTGTCATAATGTCATTCTACCCGGCTCAAGACTCTATTCGGGAGAAATGAGACGGGGCGGGATTGAATGGATGTACTCGAACCACAAGACACGCACAAATGTTATTAATGTGTATTTGGCACTCTTGCTTTGCCACTCTAACTATACAGAGAGAAAATTTGCAGTGCTTTACGAATATTTGTTTTATACAAAATCAATATAACATTAAGACGTTACGTCTATTATATCTGTATATATTTTCGCTCTCATAGAGTACACAGATGGAATCTTTGACAAGAAATCTTTAATAATTTTTGAAAGTTTTTAACTACCGGTTAATTGCAATTACTTACAATTTCTTAACCTGCTAAGAAATTTTTATTTTTTCTGGAGCTATTGTGAAAGCTAATATAAACAGGTTTCTGGACTCACTGTTAAGTTTTTTCGACTCGACGAAGTTACAGAAAGCAAATTGAAGTACAAAAAAATCACTGTTCTTTAATCCGAAAATTAAAGAGATAGAAGAAGCATTCTAAACTTTTTCATTTCTTGTATCATTCATTTTATAATATTTTTATGTTTATGATTTTTTTAAGTTTGTATTTTAAACGCTTTAAGTTTTCTGTGCACAGTATTTTCGTTTTTCCCACTCACTTTACTAATTATTCTGATGATAATGAAGTTTATCTAGCAGCCGCAACAAGCTGAAAAATGTGTGGGGAACGGAAAGGAGCGAAGTTGGGTGGTTTGGGGTCAAAGGACACCCCGGGATACCAGCCGCAAGAACAATAACAAAAGCAACAGCCCCACGTTACCTGCAGGGATTAATTAAGCAAAGCGTATAATTTGAGTCTCACCGCAGAAAAGCTACAACTTGTCCCGGTGTGTGTGTGTGTGTATGTCGATGTGGGTTTGGTCTCAGAGTGTGTGTTGAAGGAGTTTTGGCTTATTATTTGAGCTAACGGTGGGCTATATAATATTGCAATTAAATTTATAAGTAAGAAAATTAACTTTAGAATTAATATATACTAAAATTAGGATATTTACTTAATTCTTAATCTATTTGTAATAATTTAAACATTTACTGCGCTTTAGAATTTTATGATATGTTTATTTTTATATTATTTATATTATAAATTAGCTTAGAGTTTAGGAAGAGTTTTTATTATGATCCTTCATACCAAATACCACTGTTTACGGATGCTCATTTTCCTTCACGGTAATATTGCCAGCTAAAAGCCACTTTTAGACTGCAGACCCCAGTCTTTCAAACTCTCCCCTCATTCCCGGGGTTTAGTCATTTGGCAAAGAAAACTTTAGTAAAGTTTGGCCATTACTCACAGAACGCGCTGGAAAATTAACCCAACTAATTTGGTTTTATTTCTGCATCTTATTTCACAGATCGGACTTGGAACACTTGCGTTCTGTTTTCATGGCGGTGGAGAACGGGGACCTTGGGATGCTGAAGTCACTGGGCATCAAGGACTCGGAGCTGGGCGATGTAAAGTTCTTCTTGGAGAAGCTGGTCAATACCGGCTTCCTCGACTGAGTAGCGCCAGATCCGGCTTCTGGATTTTATTACGCACACGCACAACCCATCAATCCTAATTTCTATTCGTATTTGGGCACGCCCTACGATAATTACAATTATTAAATGCGAATCTCACCGAAACACACTCACACGTCCCTACACTCATCATTCCGTTACAGAACACACACAACACCCATGTCCAGTCATTTCAGCCAGAAGATATTTTCTCAAACTCTGTTTTTGAGTATGATTTTACCGTTTGCTTTCAAAACCCTCTTAGAAAATATTCATTTCTTTTATTTTCTGTTTCCAAAACACTTTTATAAAAAAAAAAAACAAAAATCATGCTAACAAAACTGAAAAAAAATTGCAAAACACCACGAAAAAGCTACAAAAAAAGTATATAGGCGCGAAGAGAACATAAATATGCAGGAAACCTAAAATTTCGATCACAAATCGGCTGCTCTCCATCAAAATATATAAAATATCTCAAGCTTTCTCCCGACTTTCTGCGCTCTTTCTTAAACTTTCTTTATGTGTTGCGTTCCTATCGCGATCTATATTTATTTTGAGAAAATCAATGCGCAAATTTCAGAACATTGCAAAAACTTCATAAGAAAAATAAAATGTGGAAGCAGGATCGTTTGGCAAAATACAAAAAGGAAAGAAAAAAACAATACAAAAAAGTAAAAAAAAAGAAAAATGTATCAATGTTTATATATCGAACTTTTTCTGAAGCATTATATATGTATACAGATCTTAAACAATTTTTATTGATGTATATGTCAAGTGTTTCAAGGCTTTTTAGATCCGTTACTTATGGTATTCACAACTAGAGTCCCTAAAATTAAATGCAAAACAGCAACCGAGGCTATCAGTAAAGAACCTTCCAACAATTTTCTTATGTACTAACCTAAGTACTGTTTATCTTCTTTCGATATCCGTCTATGAATTGTATATTAATAATATTGTATTTGTTTGGTTTTTATGAGTAAAATAAGCAAGAGCCCTACCGGCTGCAGCTATTAACCTTTCCAGTAGAAACAAAAATAGAAAAATATAAACTAAAAATAAGTAAAAACGAATAAACTAGACGCACGATAGCATAGGTTCACCAGAATCCCTGTCGAGCTACTGTGCAAGAAAAGAAATGGCTCTGAGTTGCATAATTCACGAAATGTTTTGAATGTCTAAAGGAAACATCTATCTCCATCATTTAGAGAGATTTCAAAGTATATCAAATATATTCCAAGGAATAATTATAAAGCCTAACGTTAATTTGAATATAATACACACAAACTTACTCAACTCTCAAAATATATATTTCTTAGAAAGAAAAATAAACACACACAAAAGCAAGTTGTAACCAAAATGAGATTCTTACGTTTTGAGGGCCAGTTTTAACTTGCCAAAGAACTAAAACTGACCCAAACAATTTGGAATAACATCTAAGCAAACCCAAAAATTGGCCCTCAAAACACAAAAAAAACACACATCTTTTTAGCGAGGCTAAGTCTCTAATTCAAAAATTTATCACACGGAGCACGGAATTGTTGACCAGATAGCGTGACAAGTAACTAAATTGAGGAAAAGTGAAAACCCAACGTTGAAGGAATATTCTTAAAATTAAACCGAAAATTTAATGGAGTTATAAGTACCTTGAATTAGCTGATAGATCATACAAAAACTACAGCAAACGTAAACTACAATTATTTATTTAGAGAAGAAAACGAACAAAAAAATACTTTTTATCATATAGTTGTCTATTTAAAATATATTTATGAATAAATGTTTATTCGAAAAACAAACTAAAACAAGTCAAGAGTAATATTAAATGAATGATAATGAACAGAAACTGATCCATTGAACTATATATAATGTATATGTATCTGACGAGTACGAGAGGATGAGAGGAACGCCCAGTGTAAATAAGGAGAACAAACTACGAATTCCATAATCGATGCAAATGAATATGGAAAAGCCCAAATCGAGAAAAAATAAATATTACAAAAAACAACAAAGTGATAATTGGTTTTTTGGGTTCTACAAACTGTTATTCGCCTGTAAATTTTGAAATAATTTAAATAACAAAAAAAAACATTTAAAAATCAAAAAAAAAAAGTCCCTTTCTTTGTGAATATTTTTTTAAATACTATTATACAAAACCTATATACAAAGCATGAACATTTTTAACCTTAAGCCACTAAACTTATATCGCATACATATCAGCAGGACTCTTGCTAAATAGAGAGAACAACTGCAAAAAAAAAGTTACAAGAACACGAGAATCTTTCAAATGCAAAATATATGCAACATATCAATTACCAAAAACATATCAAATATGAAGCGAGAAAACAAAATTGAATCAAAGTGAATCCCACTCTAGTAAAGCTAAGCGAATTATATAAAAATATATTTATGAGTAAACACACCAAAGGAACTTAAAAAACGTTATGAAAATCCTATTTATTACAATGTATTAAATATTTATTTATGCTTTAGTTCGAATTCTATCAATTGTTACTTGTTTCAGGGTTTTAATACCAAAACTGACCCATTGAACCATTAAAATGCTGAAACAATTTCACAATAAGAAACCAACAATTATTACTTATAGGAAAAATGCTTGGTAATATTAAATTTGTATTGTTAAATATTATTTACATAATGACCCCCATTTTAATTTAATTTGCCAAAAAAAAAAGAAAGAAACTATCAATACCACCAGAACAAAATACACAAGAAATAGTTGAACTATATATTTAAATGAAACTAGTAAACGAAAAATATTAGTTACTGAAAAAATGTAGCAGACAAAATACTCCAGCAAACAAGAGACAAATTGCTCTTCAAAAATCATACAAAAAAATACTATTCAAAATTATATGCAATACATTTAATGTTTGAATTAAATACAGATGAACAAATTCGAGTTTTATGAAGAAAACCACACGAAAAAACGAAAACAAATCTATGTGTAAATGGATTACAATTAGAATTGCAAAATAACCCATAGAAACAAGAGATGAAAACTAAATTAAATACAATTTTTAACATTCCAATGATGCTATTTCTTTGGTGTGCTGTTTTAAAAACAAAACAAAATAATGATTGATTTAATGGGTGGTAAATAGGTTTTTTGTAATTAAGGTTAGCTAAGGTAAGTTATGGGAAATGCATACATTGAGGAAGAACTCTTAATTTTATTTGTTTCATGTATTCATATTTTATTAGATCCTTAACTAAACGATTTTAATGCATACATATCAGTCTAATGAGTTCATTAATTAAAGGAATTCCAGACGGACGACAGTTGTGAGCTATCTGAGACCAAATTCTACACGAGCGATAAGATATATGAGAGTGTCCCGCTTGCACTCGTACCTAGAAAGAACTTCCCCCTAATTACTTTCGCTGAGAGAGAGTGAGAGCGGAGATAGCACACGTTCTCAGAGCCAATAAAAGCGTATGTTTTTATACCCTATATTCTTAGACTTGAATGGAGTGGGACCAGGGCTTACAGCTATAAAACTTTAATATTTGTCACGAAATTGTATTTCTTTGAGACTTTTTTTTAATTTTTAAACTTTTAACAGTATTTAAATATATATGTTTTTGCACTCAAGAATATATTTGATACCACAAGTTTTAATATCTATTCGTGAAATAGCAGATTTATCAAAGAAATTAGTTTTTATTAAAATGGCAGAAGTTTAAGGCATTCCATGTATCTGTTTTTGTAACATAGTGATAGTGTTTTATAATACATTTTTTCAATAACGAAATTTCAATAGGAAACATGTTATAATTTATTTGTAAGTTGCAGAATGAACAATTCCATTTTATAGTCAATAGTTTAAGAGGTACCCCCTCGTTGATAGTATGCCCTCTAGACTTCCTACTTGTTATACTACTTTAAATTCTAATCAGCCTTTAGATTTGTTTGTTGTTTTTGATAGCCTCCGTAGTATTTGCTCTTGATTAGCTGAGAACGGGGAGCTACGGCGAATACTCCCGGCTCTCCTTAGTCGTGTTTAAATCGGAAGCGCATGCGGTTGTCGGTGCTATCAGTTTTCAAGCCTCCATTATCGTTGCTGGCTTCAGGTGCCATTAAATCTATCAAGTGTTACGGGTAAAACAATTTTGCAGATTGCATTTTGTTTTTTATAATACGCCTATTACTGCAATTGCAACCTTATAGATGCAAATTTATAGACGTCTGTGAATATTTATCGCTGCCTGAGAGTATGCAACAAAGTTGAGTGTAATCTTGTGATCTAAAGAGCTCCATAAATTCCAAACTAAAATAATGCACGATCCCAGCGATTATGATTCGGTGTACAGCGAGGAGGATTTTCTGGACACCGTCCGTGGAGCTGAGACACCTCCGCTGATGGACTACGAGGAATTCCGCGTGAAGACGATGGGTGAGAGTCTGGTTTTTCTATCCACTCCATGGCCAAATTATTTCTGCCTTATCTTGTGTTTGTTATGGGCTTTAAAAGGCGAACCCTCTTTTGATATGAGCCTCTTGATAAAGTGTCTGTGTGGGCGAACTTTTTGCATATATGGAAAAAGAAAAAATTAAAAAATGGGAAAAGAGTATTATTGGAAATTTGTTGGTATAAATATTATTAGTTTAATAATACACACACGCAGGTGACTTATGATTTTATTAAGAATCGTTCATGTAAGAAGTAAAGAAATTTAGTTAATATAAATAACTTAGTGCAACAAAGCATAGTTTATTGGCTATTGCTGTTAGCCAAAACATCAAAGTTCCTTAAAAAATATACAAATTTATAATAATTAATTTAGCAGCAACAATAAATTTAAAAGGGGTCTTTTCGTCTATTTTCACAATTTTTTTGAAACTTTTGGTTTGGTTTATTAATATACTTTGTACCATGGTACATTTTTTGTATTATTTTTTTTTGCTCAGATTTTCAATTCCTAAACATTGTATTTCTGAGTTCCCATATAATAAAAGACCTTTAAATTGTTTATGTTTATTTTCTGAAAGAAAGAACAAATAAAAAATGTGCAATAGTCAAAATTGAAGTGGTATTTGTTAGTAAACTATTATTATAACTTATATGTAGCTAACTATTTTTTAATAATGGCTAAGTTGTCAACAATTGCTTGGGATGAGAGGCTCTTATTGGAGCTCTAAGAGAGTGCGCCCGAAGATCGAAAAGCTGAGCGCCAAGCACGTGTTTCGTTTCCAGCCGTTCCACTCTAAAAGATCAGCAGTGTAGCGAACACTTTTAGTTGGAAAATGACCAAATAGAAAAGCTGCTAATACACAATATAACCTGAAAGTTAATTAAAACAAAATAATTACTTTATTATTATATATCTTTATATTTAAATTAATCAGCTACTAACCTAATTATGATAATTAATTAACCTAATTAAAAATATTACCTAAAAACATGAAAAATTAATTACAGGTGAGAAAAAATCAGGTCAAAAACATAATATGTATAACCTGGTTTTTTTTAATTCAAAGTTTAACTTCCGTTAATTTATCTTTTATAAGTAATCCAGCCCATCGTCTTGGTTAGAGCTTGCGAGGAAAAAGCCGTAGTGGCACCACAGCTGATTCGACTGAGAGCAACGGGTGGTTTTGGAACTATTCGAACAAAGTCTCTCTCAGTTTTACCAGTAAGAGAACCATTCGAAAAAAAACTCGCGATCGGAAACAACGTAGCCGGAGTGTGCGCGGAGCTTCGTCGTTTGAGCCGAGAATAAATAAAAATAATAAAAAACGGCAGCAAAGGAAGCAGAGCGCCAAAGGAAGGCCAAAAGGTTGTTATTAAAGTGTGTGTTCTAAAAGTGTATTGCTTTATGGCCGAAAAAGTGTAATTAGATCACAAAGTGCAAAGAAAGTAGCTCCCAAATTGATCAGAAAATAATGAAAAGCATAAAAAGCTGAAGCGCTGCCAGCAAGTTCAAGGTGTATAACTGGTGCGCGTGTGTATGTGTGTGCAGCAACAAGTTGTTTAAACAAAAGTGACGAAACACCTAACAAATTTAGTGGATGTTTGCAGCGAAATATGTTTACCATGCAGCAGTTAATGTTTTGCCTTGGTTTTCAACTTTTTTAACTCTTTTTTTCACTTAAAAACACGCATACATACAAACACTTCTGACTGATTCTTTGACTCACAAATTACCCACGACGCCGGCAGCGACGCCGACTGCGCAGCCGTGCGATCAACAAAACTGTTTTCTGTTCCCTTTGCCATATTCCATTTCTGGTTTTCGCTTTTCATGCCGCCTGTTCCGGCTGTTTCCAACGTTCCGCCCCAACCGGTGTTTGTTTTTTATAGAGAGCGACAGAGAGCAAGCGAGAGGGGGTCTTAGAGAGCGAGAGAGCGCCACCTGTATCGTATCGCAGAGGAAATTGATAAAGAAAAACAAGAAAAGGCAAAAAAAAAAGAAAACAATCAAAATAAGTAAACAACGCAGCTTGTTAAAACTTACAAATGGTGGGCAAACAAACAAGAAAACTCATTAAAAGCCAGACGAAAATGCTAACGGTAGTTTCGTGACTCTGTCTTTCTCTCACAGATCCTCTCCTCCCATTTTCCATTGTTTATTTTGGTCGCTGCGCGTGCGCAAAAGTTGGAATTTTGGTGGGAGAATCCATGCAAAGCGAAAGGGGAAAAACCAACAAAAAAAGAGCGAATTGCAGGTGTCAACTGAAGTTTTCGGCATTCTCCGATTCTTATTTAATTTTGTAGAATTTCTTGGCGCACCTTCGCTTTCAGCATTTAACGCGAATCATTACGAAACGAAGCGGCAAACAAAACAAAAGGTGCGAAAGTGGTAACAAAAAAAAAATAACGTCATAATAAAACGGAATGTAGTGTGATATCAGTTGTCATTCCACGAAGTTGATCAATCAAATCAAAATCAAAGTGGAGGCAAACCCAAGCGAATTGTGCTCCATGTGATTTAACGAGAGTTTTTAATACGATTCGACACGACCTTGAGGAGCATAATTTTATATGGATTGTGTTTATGTTGTGATTTTAACTTTTATCGAAACGAAACGAATTCGCCATTGGGATTAAGTGAGCGAATATGGAACCTGGAATTTTAATTGGTAAGATTTGAATTGCTATTAAAAATTTACATTTCCTAATAATGTAAATAAATTTTAAAAGTATTTTCTTTATATATTTAAGATAACCGAAACATTAAATTATTTTTTCCAATATCTTTAAATGCTTTAACTAGTAAAGCACAAGGATTAATGGTAATGATTATTCTTCTCAAGAAATGCATTTATAAAACCGTATGAAACATGAATTAAATGGTTATTATTATTAAGTGTATGGCTATTTTTTTTTATTTATTCCCACACATGTTGAGATATACACAATTAAAAATAAGCCATTAATGATCGCCATTCTTCTCAGAAATTAACCCCATTGCGGGAAGAGCAATCATTTTGAGAGCTCAAAACTCGTGCCCCCATTTCACATCTCTGAAATAATTTCCATGCTTTCTTCAGCTGCAAGTTTGAGTCGGAGACAAAAAGGCGACCACATGTTGCTCTCAGAAACATATGCAAACACTGAAAAAAAACTGCTTAAAATTTAAATCATTAATAATCATTAAAATATAAATAAGCCACAGAAATTGTGAATTATTAATAAACGCTGATATAAACTTCATAGCTAAAATAATCTCGACTCTTTGGCATTTCTTCAGCTAGACCCCAAGGGAAAAGCCGAATAGGCTTGACACCCAGACCCTCGCGAAGGGCAGCTGTGTTTCCAATCAATGAGAACGACTACAGTTTTCCAACAGTGTAGGGCAACAGCAAAATGATGGCACACCCCATTCACAACCACAGCTAGTTACCCATGTATATGGCCTTTGCTCATTTGGTTAAGCATTTAATGATCAGAAAAATGCTAAGCTGGCTGAGTTCTCATGGCGAGGGGTGAAAAATCGGCGAGGAGATGTATGGTGCTGTGGGGATACGAGAGGGTGTGGTTCGGTTCCACAGTCAGACGGCGGTCGCCAACGTTCAGTGACGTTCAGTGACGAATGTTCTCTGCGTAACCCGCGCTCAGCTAATGAGAAGCCAAACCGCCAGCAGAAGAGGGGGGAAATTTGTGGAAAATGTGGCCGAAAGGGGGTAGCCAAGGGGCGAACGTGGCGTCGTATTTGTTGCTGCCGCTTGCGTGTAATTGAGACTCGATTTAGAGACGAACCGCACCAATTTGTGCCAGAAGTCGAGTGTGTGTGGGTTTTTCTAATCGGTACCAGCAGAAAAAGTGCGGGTATATTCTCTATCTACAAAGTATTTGATAATGCCAATCGCTATTGGGGGTAAAAGAAGTGAAATACTATACATATTTGATAGTATTTATTTAAATACTACTTATATTGAATAAAATAAAAAGGTAAAGCAAGTTAAACAGAGAAAAAGTATGTTTATGAATAAGCTTTTATGGTTTAAGTGGGTTTGCAATATTCGTATATGAAAAAGAATACCTTAATCTCTACAAACTCTACTTATTTTCTAAATATAATAAATATTTATTCCCCTAACAACAAATAAAGCCCACGGAGAATTCATGAATTCATTCAATTCTCGCTCGTTTTTGGAATCGAATTTCGAATTAAGATGGAATCCGACAAATGTATCTATGACTGTCTCTGGTTTGTCTGCGGCTTTAAGCCGGCAAAGCCGCCAGTTTGGATCAGCTCAACCAGCTGGGCTTGGAATGCGACAAAGTGCGCATTTGCATTTGGCCACATATGTGTCGGTTTTTATTTGATTTTATTCCACCAGTTTTTTCTTTTTTTTTTTTGGCTTGAAATTGCTGATTTGAATCTGGAGCACACACTTCTAAAACTGCAAGTCGCACAACCAAGTCACACACATGAAGGAGTGAAAAAATGTGCACGTTCATAAAAAATTACTCCAACTACTGCTGGTAATTTGTTATTCTCGCCATTTTGCTCTTTTTTTGTTGGGTTAATGGGTTTTCATTTGTTTATTGGTTGATTGGATTTTGTAGCTTTACTGTTGGGGGAAACAGGAATGGTATAATTTAAGCTTAAACGTAGTTAACTTAAAAACAAAATATAAAATAAAAAATATGTTCTGAACTTCTCTCTTTTTCTTATTATTTGTAATAGGTTGAAAGCTATAGATTGGTGCATCTTAAACTATAAATATTTTAAATTGCGATACCGCAAATTGATGCCATAACCCATAGCTAATGGATCCAGCTACTCTCTAAGACAAACCTCTGTTAATAACTTCTCATTCAATTATTATTTTGGCCATCAATCTATGAACTCCACAAAATAGCTGCCCCGCCTCCCTGCGATCTCGGATCGCTGACACAGCCCACCCGCTGAAAATCGAATAATAAATTCAATTCATAACTCAAACTGTCTTATCATTGATCGATTTAGCGTGCCAGTGAAGAACCAGGGAAACAGTCGGCAAAGAGTTTATATCGTGCACACATATATATTTATATGGGGTATAAATCTTACATATATCTTAAAAGAGAAAGGGCTGCGAGAGAGGCGTATTCAGTTGGATATATATTACAGTACGTGTGTATACATTCATCTATATGTCAAAATGGTAAACGATCAGTTGCAGTCGATGATTTGTAACGCCTCAATGCGTTTAAGCCGGCTTGAGGGAAAAAAGATAGTGTGGCGAAAGGAGAGAGATGCATATACCCGGCTTTTGGTCAAGTGAGTTAGCCAACATTTCACTTGGCAATCCTCAACTGACGTTTTTTTTTTCTTTTGCAGCGATGATTGGCTTTTCAGTTTTTACCTTATTGGTCAATAAAACTTTCTAATTAGTTATCATTCACCTGAATTCGATGTTGCCGCCGTTATTGTGCTAGGATGAGCGAGCAGTGGCAAAATATTGATTAAAGTCGGTTGACAGTTTGTGCCATGTTTATTTTTAGTAACATTCATTGTTTAACTACAAGTGCTTGCTTAGTGTTCAACAGTCAGCCTCGAGTGCACCTGAGTAGACAGTGCGTTTCGCAACCGTAGGTCAGTGGATAGACTATGTAGACTTGGGTAAATTCCTCTATTTTTCATTGACAATTTATTTTATCAGTATCCAAATGCGTGAATTTATCTAAGCGTTTTTATTAAATTTTGATAATAAGTAGGATCCGGCCTTAAAAGTTCTCAACTTAGTTACTTTGATATAAGATCTCTCAGTTGAATATATAATAAAGAACTTTGTCGTTATCTATTACGAAAAGTTAGCAGTTCTTTAAATGGACGAAACTATCATCACAATAAATTGGTTAAAGATGAGGCCTCTCGGGGCCCAGCTTTATTTGTTGCTTTTTCACAACAAAACGTAAAGTTTTAAGATTGAAAAATGGCCAAGTTTCGCAAAGTAATAATTACAATTATGTCAATTTTTTATAGCAAATTCCGTGGCGTGCTTATACAAAAATTCCACCGCTCTGTAGATATGACATGTTCTGATAACAGCTGTCTTAAAAAAAAACTTTGTCGGCAGGTTGTGTGCACCTGTAACTGATAAAAAATTGCCAGCCATTGCTCACTTGCTGCCAACATTAAATGAGAGTAATGGAAGCGTGAGATGAGCATCCAAATGTAAATAAATAAATCGTTAAGCTCACAACTGATAAACAAACATTTTAACTGAAGCTGAATCCGCCTGTCGCGGACCATCAGTCGCAGGGAATTCAATTAAAATGCCAACAGGAATAAGAACAACAAACAGCCATCAGTTAATTGGCAGGAATAAAATGAAGCGAGCGACATTTACAAACTATCTGTATTTTCTCACGCTCCGAGAGGGGGAAAAATACACATACTTAAGCCTCTATCCATTATGGCGGGTCCAAAGAGCCACAGGCTCTCACTCACTCGCTCGGAAAAACAGGAGGCAGGATCAAGTACTTGGAGCAATTGAAGCGGCATTCAAGTTAAGTGAGCTTTAATAAGCCCTGTGAGAAATAAGCTGTAAGGTAAAGTGAATGGCAAGAAGTACAAGCTCATTTTTAAAATCACAGCGAACAGCCCCTTGGGCGGAGTTTTTCCGCTAATGGGGATGCGAGAGCTAATGGGAATTACGAGAGCGCCACTTGTTTGAAAAACTATATACCGGTATTGAAAATAATAACAATTAAGGTGAAACACATTTGTAAACTTTAAATTGGCTTTTATTTTGATTTTGTACTGAGGAATACTTTAAAAAATATCTTCAAAGGTTCAATTTAAATTCTCCTACTCATTTTTTTTTTTATTTAATTTAACTTTATTTCATGTCTAATTAAAGTCTTTTAAGTCATGCTTACAAAATCTTTTCACCGTCTCTTAGATTTCTCTTTAAAGCCTGTAAATGTAAGACAGAGTGGATAACCAGTTTAAGACAGTAAACAATAATCACCACAGGGAATTGAGAATTTGTCAGCCGCAATGACGGTGGTGACGATGCAAGCCTTGTTGGGGCTGCTTAACTTGCAATTAATTTCTGAATGAATGAATTTCGCGATAAGTAAATTCAATTATCCGTAACATTAATGAATGCGTAAAATTTAAGCAGCGAACGGCGGCGGCACTCAAACCGGTGGCGGTTAAGTGATTTTGTAATCAATTTCCAAGCAAAAGTGGGCAGTCAGCAGGTGAACAAGAGAGCCAGCCAAGAGCCGCCGAAAAAAAATAAAACTTAATAAGGCGTAAATCGTTTTTAGTGTGGGCCGTTTGGCTAAGATATGACTAAATAATTTCATAAATATTTATAGATAAGTGACGGCCAAGTGTCTGCAATATTGTGTAAGTGAGACAAGTGAGGTGGAGGGTATAAAATTAGATTTAAAGACTCTAAGGAAGTTTTAAAGCTTAACTTTTATCTTTTATCTAACTTTTATAATACTTGAAGGTTGCAAAAAAAGTAAAGTAAGCTGCCAAGTTAGACCGAAGATTGTCTGAATTTACCATGACACCATTTAAGCCAGCAAATTAATCATTAATATTTTGAACTCGACTTTATCAACACCCATAAACACTTTGGCGAAGAGCAGACCATCCGGCTGTAGCCAGCGGAAGCGTCAAAATAGTGTTGACCAAGCTGCAGCAAAATAACAACAACAACAACAACTCCGAATGGGAAAATATGAAAAACAAAAATGAATTAAAACTTCCGCTTGCAGTTGGGTGTCTACAAATAAAAACAGCAACAGAGTTGTGGAGGCGGTGAAGGAGAGAGGCGGTGGAGGAGGAAAGGAGGGGGTGGCCAGGTATTGTGGCCTTTTTTCATGTGCTTTTTTGTTTTTGTTGTGGCTCTGTCTCCCACATTGATAAAGCCTTTGGAAAGAAACTCACTCTCAAAGTGTCGGACATGCTGGTGTTTGCCAGAGGCGGTCGCTTGTTGCTGGAACAGGTTTTCCCAGGCTTTTACCCCCCGACCCCTCCCCAAAAAATTCCTCTCTGCTTTGCATATATACGTAGACTTTTTTGGGCCATTGTAAATGCACCGGGCTTATTCTAATTTATGCGGGCCCAAAGGTTGTTCAAAATGTTCGCTCGAACGATGCATTTAATTCTCGTTTCTGGCCTTAAAGTGTGTCTTAATTACGGCATGGTATTTGAGGAATCCATAAACACTTTCTAGACGAGGCGTAAAATGTGTAAATAAATATAAAGATTAGCGCCATGTGATACATGTAGTATTGAGTGATTTTGTTTAAGTAAGACGTGTTTTATTTATTTAGATTATGACTTTCTATATACATTTTTGTTTGTATTAGAATTTTTAAAGCTTAGACATTAAGTTGCTTACAAAAATTTAAGTTTATAAGTTTATTTAACGCCATTAAACATTTTTCTAAAGAATATATAGCCATCAAGAAGCTCTTTCGATTAAAATAAAGGTCACTTCAGAAATCTAACTTTGAAAGCATAAACTAGTTTTATAAAAAGTTTCCCAGTTCCACAATCATTGACTGAATAAAACATTATTCATTTTAAAATTCGAATTTGTTTCACTTCAATTCCAGCAAAACTCAATTGAAACACATAACTATGAAGCCAAAAAGCTGTATAAAATAAAATTTGTACCCGCACTCATGGCCATAATAATAGGTACAATTTTCTATGTATAATTTTGCAATTTTTTTATTGTATTCAAAGTTAAACTATATTTGTTATCAATAATATAAACGTATTTTAGGATTTAGGAAAATGATATAAAGGAAAATATACTTACACGGTTGAAAAATGTAGTTCCTGAAATGATATTCCTAAACTATAAATACTTATAATATTAATTCCAAAGAGCACCTATTAATACGATTCCAAGGGTCAATTTATGTTTTGCAAAAAGAACTCAAAGTAAAAAGCAATCCAAAAATTAAGGGAAAGGCACCCCCACTACAGTCTTACGTTTTGTACAAAAGTTCAGGCTCCAATCTAAATGCATGTCACATGCAATGAAAACGTCGTAAGAAGTCACGTTCCAAGCCATACAAAAGTCGCCGGTAATCGAACTCAGCTTATTAATAGAAAACAAAACAAATACCGAGAATTTGCTCGATATTTGTAACTGCCGCCGAATAGAATGTTTGTCACATAGCTGCTGACGAAGTCTAAATTTCCCATATGGCCTGTAAAGCAGAGCAATTAAATTTTGGCCTCCCTAACGGCTCAGAAAGAAAGCTTAAAATTTCCATTATAAAATCATGACAACGAAAACCCATCCAACCATGGGGGAGTGTGGAACCTTTTGGTGGAGGCGATGTTGTGGGCTTGGCTGTGAAGCGAAATCTACTCAGCCAGATGGTGAAAATACCTTCATTTTCTTCTGCATAAAAAATTGTAATCATAAAAATAAATTTCTATAAAATTGTAATGAATTGATAAAAATGAATAAATTGTATATACACAGAGTTATTAATGAGTCAGTAGATTTTAGGCCCTTTAAAGTATATTTTCCTTTATTCAGAATACAAGTCATAATATACTTGTATTTATTTTCGTTTAATTAAAACTTATGTATAGTATAAAGTATAAAAAATATGACTTAATGCCATCATATTTCACTGGAAATCAGTGCCCCAGAATTAAAGTAATATTCAAATGCCATTCGAAAGTACTATCCCACCCATTTAGATGTTCACCCGAACGGAACGCTTGCCCCTTCATTTTCCAAGCAAGGCGTAACGTAATGTTTGCTTTTCTGGGTTCCGTTCCTCCTATTTCGAGACTGATAAGAGGTGGAACTACTATATTGCTTAGCTTATCAATTTCGTGGCCGCCGATGAGAGTTCCTTCACCTCTTCTCCATGTTACTTGACACACATGCCGGGAAAACAAATAAATATTTGCTCAATGGCGCTATTGCTGGTTGTATCCCAGTGCGTGTTGGGGTGCGTATACATATATATGAAGGTATGTATGTATATACAATCATATAGCGAGGAGGAGAGCTGTCTGTTGACCCACAATAAATGAGGGATCGAGCAGTTGGCGGCACAAGCCAAAACGGGCTTCCAATAATAAACAGAGCGAGCAAAGTTGAGGATAGTCCATGCCACACTCCCTTCTCCCCTTTTCGCTTTGCTTACATATATAATTTTTGTTTTCATTGCAACCGATACGGGTCATGCTTCGGAATGATAACACTAAAAATTCATAAAAAATTAAACAATAATAAGAAAGGGTGCTTGCGGGACGCCCAGAACTCTCTTCCCTTGCATAATTTTTGACGCAAAATTATTCAATTAAAATAAGCAAATGAATAGAAACAATTAATGTGGCTTAAAGCATTTTATAACGACGTTTTTTTTTTAAAGCTGGCATTTCCAAATGTTTTTAATTTTAAAACGAGATTGTTGATGGAATAAATGTTTAAAAATTCTTAAAAATGTATGCTATACACGCAAAACAAAAAATGTATTTAAAAGTATTTCTCTAAATATTTTATTTAACACCCCTGACCAGGAATAACTAAGTTTTGCTCGTTTTGTTTCGGATTAGCTGCAGCTCTGTTATTTGCAAACTAAATTGGATATTTCAAGCACAATAATCGGCTTTCAGCGGACTGTCAATAAATCAACGAGCATGTTCGCCAAACTTTTCACACTCCATGGAGCCAACTTTCATCTAACATTAAAACATTTCGACGCACACAAAAAAGCACAATAGAGCTGCCAAAAGAATAATGCCACAATACAACTTTATATCATGACAGGAATAGACAGACAAATAAAAAAAATCCCGAAATTGTTTCGCTGCTCAACTGACAAAACGACTGGCATCCGATATATGAACAAACCTACATATATATTTCCCTTACCGGCTTACGTATCAAACAACTTTTGCCCTGCTCCTCTCGATTTACATACGGGAGCTCCACAAACAAAAAGCTATAAAATATCAATTTATTGCTTTATAATTGAAGGCAATAAATGTTTGTAAAAATATTCAACGACATCGACGAACGACCAAACTTTTGGGGGCGTTTGCGGGTGTGAATCGAAAAGAGGCGGAGAGAGACAAACTGTAATGACATCAGTACATCATTCAGGCAGTTGCTCCATTGAACACAATTCCGTTGAATTGAATTCAGCAGTCGACACACAATATTTCTGTTTTGCTTGGTTTTTCAATTTGCAATAAATTTGCGTCGAAGCTTAACTACATTGAAATAATCAGTCGTGGGCTACAAGAGAAAGAACCAAAAATCAATGGAAAAAAACACAAAAAATGTGAATTGCAAATTTTGGGTGATTGCTTTGTATTCCAAGGTTATTTTTTGGCTATCCATTATAGTAAATGTTAGAAATAAATATAAAAGGAGGTTAAATCAGCATAAAACTATTCAAGCAACTGTTTCTCATCAATTTATAATTGATTTTGAGCTATTGTATTTACCTCGAGTGGAATATATAAACTAAGTTCTGCATAATTTGTTACATTCTGATTTGATTCTGAAAAGTGTCACTAATAAAGTAAACTCAATAATAAATGGATTCTGTTCACTGTGTAGATTAATCTATGCTTAAATTCTCTTTTTATAAGTTCTCTTGAGAAACCCTCTCATTCAAATAATTCAATTATGAAATATGTATGCACAACTTGAGCCAAATTATTTACCCATCATAAACTATAAACAAAAGTTTTTGGAGAAAACTTTTTGAAAAGAAAAGCAATAACTATCATTAAAATAACAGTCTCTTTTGTTTTACCAATAAGTTAAATCGACTTGTTTTGCTTCCCACAAAAATGCAGAGGGGGGAGACAAGAGAAGACTTTGGGTGAATTGCCAGCATTGAAAGTTTTCCGGGGAAAACAATTTGCAAACAACTTTGGCAAAAACAAACAGAGCACAAAAAGATGCTACCTAATAGCAGGCATTGGGCCAACTGTTTTTCGCTGTATTATGCCATAAGGGGGATAGGGGATAAAGTCATCATCACATACTCAGATGTATATATGCAACATGTGCAACTTCCTAGTAAACAAAAAGCCAAGCTGAAGCTGCACTTCAAATTACAAGGGGAGAAGACGGCTTCCAGAGGTGGACTCCAAAGAAATTGCAGTAATTGACACTGAAAATACTGCTGTTGTTTGAAGTCATGATAGGAGATGACGTCGGCGATAATGATGCTGCAGACCCAAGCTGATGATGCTGCAGTTATCCGGGGCATAGAAAAATATTTAATTGTCCACAGACCAGTGGCATGCTCCAGAGGGGGTAAAGCCAACACTTTAAACGGAGAAGTGCAGGGGAGGGAATTCCATAATTTATTTTTACTCTTAAGTCTTGCCATAGCATAGTTCGTTGTGCCATTCCACTGGCTTTTTCCAGGCCCGTCACTCGTGAGAGTATGTAGTTAATTAATGCAAAGACTCTAAAGCTCAATTAATGAAATTTCATTTAATTATCAGCGGGCGGTCGTAAGGTCTTCCCGCACCCAAAAACGGTCATCGAGAATTCCCAGAGAATTCGTATTTCGCTTCGACTGGCGACCATCGTACGTGTGGCATCGTCGAGGACCATTAGAAGCAGGATCCATTCTGCTGGGTCCTTCGGTTAGACCCCCTTCCCCCTTTACAGTTGGCCTCATTTGTGGGTCACATGCAACAGTTAGTCGTAACCAGGCGGCAGCATCGTGACTTGCCACATCGATCAATATTGTGTGTACGTTTTATACTCGCACTGTGCGTACTGGAGCAACTTGGCTCTGGTCCCGCTCGGCAATTAGTCTTCGGGGAGGAACTTGCCTTGTCCTTCATTTATATGGCAATTAAATTTCGCATCGAAAGCGAGCGTCAGTGGGTTGCCGGGTGCGGGTATGATGGTGCCTTGAGTGAGTGGCTTTGCCACATTGCGATGAATGCGATGATTTATGGCCTCCGGAATGGAATACTCTTGCCTGGATGTAAGTGTTCCTCTTTGAATTGGTAATGAGATATTTCAGTTGGCAAATTGCAAATTCTATGACTAGAATAAAGGCAAGGTTTATCTATGAGAAATTATATAAATTATATGTAAATCAGTAACCTTTTGGGAGGTCTCTCTGGAAATGTATCATTCTTGAAATAGAGAAAAATATTTCCTTAAATATGACAAAATAGAACGAAGCTGAGACACTTTAATAACTTTGCCTCAATAACTTTGAAGATATTAAAATAAAGATTGTAAAACTTTTAAATAACTACAATACAATGGTTTGGAAAATAAAGTTAAATAAATAAAAGTATTAGATGAATGACTCTTGTTAAACTCAACTTAATTCTTTAGCAAAATGCAAAAAGTAATTTTATAAAATTGCTCCATTTCTAGATTTTGTATAATCTGAATATAATTCTCTAATATCTTACCTAAATAATCCCCTTACCACTTTTTATGAGCTTCGAACCCGCTGATTAGCCTCTTACATAAGTTGTAATTAGCTTCACTCGGCATAAACTTTGAGTTTTGCCTCATCACCTCATCGCCAAACCGATTAGAACAAGTTAATTACGGTAATCGGCTCAGAAAGTTGTCCAAAGCGTGACATGCCTTGGTTTTCTGTGCATTCCGTGTGCTGTCAAGTTTTCCCAAGCCCAGTTCACCTGTCAGCTTGCATAGAACATAGAAAATCCGTCAAATCGGGCAATATATTGCAGTAATTACTTACCCCCGAATATAACACAAATCGATCGGTAATTACACGCAAGCCGCTGCCAATTCATTTAATTGTCTGCTCAAGGCGGCCATCAATCAGAGACTTCTTCCAGCGAGCGATGCAAATTGCTTTCGTCCAGATTGAGCTGCGGTTTCACACAAAACTAACAAATGACGCACACAAGAAGGTGGTATACAATATCGCAGCACAGAAAGAAATCATTCGGAAAACTTTTGGTGAAAAGAAACTACAAAAATTTAAAATAATATCTAATTTTGTATAGTTTTGTAATCTTAAAATATGGGATGATTACTATCAGATATACTTTTATTTCCACCTGATTTCCAAGCTTAAAGAAAATATATAACGATTCCAAATGCATACATTTATGCTCTTTAAAATGTTCTGCATTAAATGCTTTAAAAAATATTATATTTACACATGATTTATTATATTAAAATATACATTTTTCCCTGTGTAAATTCATCTCTATATGCTGACCAGAGCTCGGCTCTCAGCGATCGAGTCTTAAAACTGCAAGCGACGTCTCCGCTAATTGATTTCGAGCGAGTGATTTGGCACGTTTTGTTGCAGTTCATTAGCGAAGTTGGACTGCACTGAGTTGCGTTTTTGGGTTGGGCCCTTGCCATAGACAAGACTCGGGGCCTGGATTCCGCAAGTTGCGTTCCATAGACTCTTTGGGCTGGGCTTGGGTCTAGCGCGATGGCCTACAATCTGGGATTAAAGCCGGCAGACTTGGCTCGAGGTTAACGAAAGAAAGAAAGAAAGTTGGCAACGATTTTGGCACTAATGGATCTAACCACTTCTCTTTTCTCCCCCTCCTCAGATGAACGACAGCACATACAGAAGAAAACCTTCACGAAATGGATCAATTCACATCTCATCGATACCCAGTGCACGCCAGTGAAGGACCTGTTTCTGGACCTGCGGGACGGACACCGCTTGCTAGCCCTGCTCAGCACCCTGACACAAACACAGCTGGTCAGTATATATCATATATGAATAATGATGGGTGGTCCAAGTTGGAGAGATTTATTGGGGAGCTATAAAAGCTTGAGAAGGTTAAGGCTTTTTCCTTGGTTTTTTCTTTTATTTATTTTTGTTTGGAATATATTTTGTTAAGGCAGGCAATAGTTTTTAAGCTTTACTGGTTAATATTACAAATTACAGAAAGAGAAGTCTGATAAAGAAGAGAGATTTTTAGGATTTAAAATTATATGTAAATTCGTATTAAATAAATAAACTCTTTAATAATATAAATCGAAATGATATATAATTTTTGCAAATTCCCTTTATAGTTATAAAGTACAGATAAATAGTACATTCATCTTTTACTTCGCTTTCTTTCCAGAAACCCGAAAAGGGTCGAATGCGAGTGCACCACATCAACAACTTGAACAAGGTGATCCACGTAATCCAGCAGCATGGCGTTAAGCTGGTGAACATCTCCAGTGACGACATAGTGGGCGGTAATGCCAAGCTGACCCTTGGTCTCATCTGGTTAATAGCGCTGGAGTTCAATGGCCAGCATCTAGTCAAGAGTCATTCGAGCAACGGAGTGGAGAAGTCTCTATTGGCCTGGGCGCGGCAATACACGGAGCCGCATGGCCTGCAGCTCGGTGATTTCTCCAGTTCTTGGGCCGATGGACGGGCCTTCCTCATGATCCTGGATGCGCATGTGGAGGAACTGAATCTTCAGGCAGCTCTGCAACAGCACGCCCTGCAGCGTCTCCACCTGGCGTTTGATTTGGCGCACCGACACTTTAAAATCGAAAAGTTGCTAGATGCCGAGGATGTGCACACCCACAAGCCGGATAATAAATCGATACAGATGTACGTGATGTGCCTGTATCATGCCATGGAGTCCATGAGGACTCGAGAGCAGGATCAGGACCAGGAGCAGGATCAAGATCCGGGGAGAGTGCCTTGCACCAGCATCACGGACTTGGATGAGGTGCCACTGGACAATGATCGCGCCAGTTTGGGGATCTACACCTCGGATAGTGCTGGGAGCATGGACCAGAGGTCTTCCGAGGAACTGAAGGGCAGCATAATGCGACCTTTGAGCACGGCTACGAATGCCAGCGTGGAGATCAGTGGCTACCAGACAGCTCTGGAGGCAGTACTCACTCTGCTTCTGGAGGATGAACAGCTGCTCTCGCAGGATCTGCCCGACCCGCAGGACTTTCAGACAGCCAAGCTGCAGTTTCACGAAAACGAAAGTTTCATGCTCAAGTTGACCGAACACCAGGAGTACGTCGGCGAAGCTCTCGAGGAGGGAAGCAACCTCATCAACGAGTCCCAGAAGGCGGGAGCTGGTCTCAGTCAGGAGGATCAGAACGAGGTGCGGCAGCAGATGGTGTTGCTCAACGAACGCTGGGAGACGCTACGATTGCGAGCTCTGGACGTTCAGGCAAAGATTCTAATGCGACTGGCCGAGTTCCAGAAACAAAAGCTTGAACAGCTACGTCAGTTCCTCACCAGCGTCGAGGATCGCATTTCCCACATGAGCGATATAGGACCCACCCTAGGAGAGGCGGAAAAGCAACTCCTCGAAGCCCGCCAGCTAAAGTCGGATCTAAGCGAGCAGCAGGAACTGGTGGACAGTCTCAGCAGTATGGTGGTGATTGTAAACGACACCTCCGGCAACTTTAATGATCTCGAGGATCGGTTGAGTGCCCTGGGCGAGCGATGGTCGCATGTCGTCAAGTGGAGCGATCTTAGAACCGAGAAACTGCAGCAGTATAAGTGCATTTCGCGGTGGCTGGATGCCCGAGAGCAGGATCTCAAGCTGATGGAGAGCCGGGATGTGACCGATGTGGGCGGCATTACGCAGCGCATCAACGAACTGAACTATTGTGCCAAGGATCTGCTGGAGCTGCAGAGATACCTCATAGATCTGCGACAAATGGTGGCTGCCACCCTACAGGATGGCGACGACAAAGGGGAACGAGTTCTGATACAGCTGGAAAGCTACGAAGATCGTTTGGATGCCCTGAAGCAAATAGTTGAGGTGCAAACGGTGCGCATCGAGACCAAGGGCTTCAACTTTGGCCGAGATCGAGCCAGCTACGATGATAGTCGGGTGGTGCGTCCGGAGGGTTGGCTGGACTACCAGATGATCATTCGGTTCGGCGAGGAGGAGACCGAAGAGGATGACGAACACGATTTGGCCAGTAAAAAGCGTAAGTTACGAAACGCCGACAACTTCTACGCGCTGGAAACTCAGATCGTGGAGCACTTTGCCCACGTCCAAGAGGTGGAGCAGAAGCTGCAGCAATTGCAGAGGCAAAGTCTCCGGCAGCAAGTCGATGTACTCAAGGAGCTCTTAGCGGAAACCAATCGACGTAGTGGTACTCTGCCGGAACTAAAGAAGCTATACGAGGTCTGCGAACTAGAAGATCCTTCGAGGAATCTCCTGCTGGAAGAAACCAACATCAAGCAGCTGGAGCAACGCTACTCAGCTCTGGCTCAAAAACTAAGCAGCCAGCAGAGTGAGAGCAACACGCTGTTGGCCAAGGAAAAGTATTACAACAGTCTTACAGGATTTAAGTTGGTTCTGGCCGATTCCAGGGACTGGTACAAGCAGCATGCTGGCTCAGCAAGTGGCAAGGAACTGGAGCAACGTCTAAGTCACATGGAATCCCTGGCATCAGAGATTTCGGAGGCCAAGTCGGCCACCGAGGAGTTGGACGATCAATTGCTGGAATGGAAACAGGACTTTGGCCTTTTTTACGACAGTTGGCACGACATGAAGCACGCCCTGCAGGCTTTGATCCAACAAAGAGGAGGAGAAAGCCTTTCCAGGCAGTTAAAGCAAGTGCAAGACTTTGTGGCCAAGGTATCCAGTCAGAAGGTTCGGGTTTCCAATCTGGAAGTTATGCAGAAACAACAGTATTTGCTGAACCAATTGCTTGATGAACTAGAGTCTCTACGACCCACCTTCGATCAGTTGCCCAGGCACCTGCTCAGCGAGGAACTGCAGGCCACCTGGCAGAGACTTCCGGAGCAGCTGAACGAGCGTGTGATCAAGCAAACTACGGCTATAGAAAATCTAAACCACTTTACAGCTGAATATAATGCCATTATAGCCATCCTGCGAAGTGTTTCGGACAAGAAGTCGGAGGGAAGTGAGAGTACTGGCAGTCAGGAACTCAGAAAGCTGGAGATTGATGTAATCAGTGCCAGGAACTTTAGTGAAATTTTAATCAAAGAAGCCGAACCTGGCCAAAAGGAATCGCTGCAATCGCAAATAAGAGCTCTGAATGCTCTTTACGACCAAGTGGAGCAGCTGCACCGCGAGAAGAAGCAACAGCAGTCGGCCCTCCAAAGCCAGATCGAGCTCATCCAGCAGCGACTCAAGAAAACTGATAACTGGCTCACCGAACTGGAGACCAATACGCCCAAGTCGGGCATAAACGATATAGGTAACTCCAACGAGCTCTTCCAGAGCAAATGTCGCTTCCAGACACTCAAGGAAACCTGCGAACGGGAGACAGTCCAGTTCAGGGAACTCAACGAACTGGGTGGTGAATTGCTACTCCAAATGGACGAACTGCAGGACAAGGATAAGGAATCCAGGTACGGATCGCTGGCCAAGCAGTTTACCCGCCTGAACGCCCGTTGGACGGAGGTTACCGAGCGGGTTTATGCAAAGACCGCCCTGCTCGAGCATATATCCACGCAACTGGGCGAATTCAAGAAGTTCATGGTGAGCGAGACTGGTTACCTGGACAGGTTGGAGAACAAGATACGAAACACACCCGAGAATGCCGCGGATGCGGAGGAGATTATGGAGGAACTTGATGTGAGTGTGACAGATTTCTTTATTTAATTTATATAAATATTTTATTTCTAATATTTCTATTTTAGGATCTGGAAAATGTCCTGCGCTCGCACTCTGAGGAATGGCTGGAAAAGATTCAGGAAATTGGCGCAGAGCTAATTGAAAACGAATTCATGGCCGACTCTATGCGCGGGGATATCGATGGCATTGTGCAACGATGGACGCAGCTCCAACAACAGGCCAAAAAACGCACCGAGCTTCTAGAGCAAAAGGTCAGCGAGGCGGAGCAGTCCGAGAAGTGCATTGTGCAATTCGAGGCATGGCTTACCCGGGTGGATGAGATACTCAGCGATCATCTGGAAAACGATGTGACTATTGAGGATCTGCCGGAAGATTTTCAGGTAAGCCAAAATTGTTATTGTATTTAATTGGTAAATAAATAATATACTCCTTTTTAACAGCGCTTGGCTCGTGAATTTGTGGCCAATGAGCAAAACTTCAAGGAAATTCCCGAACTTATTGCCGAGCATACGAGGAATGGCAAGATTGGGGCCGCCAATAGGCTCCAAGAACAGCTCAACCTGATGGAGCTGAGGTTTAAGGCCTGCCAAGCCAAGCTAAGCAAATGCACCGCCCCCCAGCCAGCCTATGAGTCCCGGCTAAATCGGGCCTATGGCGATCTGCGGAATGTAGAGCGATCTACCTTGGTTCTAGATGTGGCATCCGCGGGTCCCAGTACAGTGCAGGCGCAGTACCAAAAGTGCTTGGTAAATATTTAAGAAAATATTAAAAAACTATTTTTAACATATCTTCTATTCCACAGCAAATTTATCGCACTCTCTCCGAGATCAAGGCTGAGATCGAGAGCACGATCAAGACAGGACGAAGGGTGTGTGAGGACAGGTACACCAAATCCCCTAAACAGCTGAGCCAGCGGATCGATGCCTTGAAGCATCTGTATAATGCCCTCGGCGAGAATGTGACCCAGTCGAAGGCGTTCCTAGAAAGCCTTCTTACATTGGCCAGGCAACTGGAGGAGTGCTTCGACTTGGCGGACACACTTATCCGTCGCTTTGAGTCCCCTCAAGAGGTGCACGACCGGAATTCCATACTCCTGGAGTTTGAGGATGTGCTGAGAAGGTGCGAAGCCCAATACAACGAGTACAGCAAGTCTTGTGACCAGAGCTGCATGGTTGACACACGTCAGCGAATCGACGGACTGAAAGCTGTTTACCACAAGTTGACCAGTGCGGATATTATCAAGCGGCTGCGGGAGATGAAGGCCACCCTGCAAAATCTGGACAACATATCCCTGGAGACCTTAAAGTATGTAAAGGATTAAGGGTTCCACCATTCGGAATAGGAAAAATATTAAATATTTTAAATTATTTTGTGTAAAGCGATAAAAGGGAAATTATATTTCCTGGACTTTAATGTCCCACTTAATTTTATTAATAGAAAACCATTTGATTTTCCGGCTGGTGTAACGTCTAATCTATTTCTTTGCTTTACTAATGCCAATTGGATTGCAGGACAATGGAGCATGACCTGAAGGAGATAAATGTGCCTTCGAATCCGGAAATTGAGAAACTGCAGCAGCAAGTGATTGCAATTGTCGTGGTGAGTCTGAGCAACCAAGCAAACAAATCCTCTTAATTAAGCAAAGCTTCTCCCTTCGCTCTGTCCCATACTATCGCCTCTTCTGCTATTCTCTCACTTTTAAATTATGTAAACAGCATCCCTTCTTTTATTCTGTGCCTGTCTTGTGTTTATCGGCTTCCATTTTTGCATTTCTCCCCGGGTTTGTGTCTTTATTTGCTTACCTCACATTTCGCTTTTACATCGGACTCCCATCACACCTCATCTCATCATTCCCCTTGGGGGCTGCAGCCGGCTGGCTGATTCTACTCGAACACCTTTTGGCCTGGCTCAAAGCGAATGGAATTGGGTTTCCTTTTCACTCTGCTTTTACTTCTGTTTCACATCATTGCTTCGACGTCATTTGATTTATCAGCATGAACAGAGAACTGATGTAAAATTTAAATCGTTGTCAATAGCAGAAGGAATGGGATCAAAATGACTTTTCTGTAAACAATATTAAAAGGGTTTATAAATATATGTATTGCCTTGTCACTCCTTCGGAATAAAATATAAGTTTAAGTGTAGGATTCTAGATTAAAAAGGATTTTTGTTTACGATTTAGGGGCGGTTTATGAGTCCTAATAAATGTAGTGTAAATTAAATTTGGCAAGCTAAAATTCGAATTTTAAATCTATGAAAATAAATTTCGAAATAATATTCTCGAAAAGTATACATATGATGGGAAGAATAATTTTTATTCTAAACGAAATGTCAATTTTCTTTTTACAAATTAATAGTTTTAGAAATGTTTTCATTATTACCTCACTGCTGTATATATACAATACTGTTTATAAGTCCCTTTAATATAAATTTCACCAAAATTAACAACAAACTAATTCTCTAGGCCTTAAAAAATCATTTTCCTAAAACTAATTAAACCTGGACTACATACTACTCTTGTCATAAACTGCTTCTTTTCTCTACTCTGATTGTAATATACATAATTATTTTACCCAACTCATAATTGTATTTTAATTTTGCTAATTTCATAAACCATTACAAAATATTTCCACAAAATAAAAGCTAATCAAGAACCAACCACATTTACCAGTGTGGGTAAATGCCAAACTGTCAAATCCACCATATCACCCCAGCTAAAGAATAAACCATAATTATTATATATACTCAAACAAACCAGAAATCACCGTATCACTAGAGCTCTCCGGGGTCTAACTTTGGTGTCATTTTCATGCTTCCAATTTTTAATGTGTAGAGTTTTATTCCTGATATATCCCTTCTAATTGTTGTTGTTGTGGCGTTCAATTGGTTGTGGCTGCGTCAAATGTCCAAACCATGTCCCAAAAGCAACATTAAAAACGTAATCCTTCCAAACCACCGCTCACCACCACCACCACAATAAAAAAAAAAGAAACCACCGCTCACCACCAAACCAACGCTAATAAATGGCCACTGCTTTTTAATGGAGAGTTGTACCTAAATGTAAAAATATATCCACAAATATAACTTGTCACCAAGGCTTTCTGGGCTTTTAGAAATGCATATCCTTTAGCTTTGGAGGAGAGCTTGTAGTGTCATGTAATTTATACCAAACTATGCATTTATTGTGCAGGATGCGCTGAAAACGCGTTTTAATGAAGCCACAACCTTGGCTCCACAAAAGTCTCCGGTCGTGGATGATGATACGGAAATCGTGGTTGTCAGCGATACAGTGCGACAGCGACGAGCAAGAACTCCACAGTCAGGGGAATCCCCCTCATCGGCCAACACCAGCGCCTCAGAGTCGCCAACGAAGGCTATAGAAACGGTGCCTACGAGTGGTGACCAAGTCCTGCCCGATGTCCTGCCACCGCAAACATTCCGCTTGGCCGAGTCCAGTACACTATTCTCCCAGATTTCCCTGAATCCCAACAAAGTCTCTAAAACTCCGCCCCCCAAGCCGGCAAAAACCAAACGGAAGGCTCCAACCTCGCCCGCCCAAGTAGTGGAGATTAAGGTAAAGAACATCCAGAACGACAAGATGTCTGTGCAGAATATCGCCCTGGAACCCCAACAGGGTGAGATCGTGGACACCGTCAATATACTGGAGAGCGTGGAGCCCTTTGTCCCGGAGTATGTGGAGACTGTACAAATTGTGGATCTCTCAGAGGACTCGGATTCCTCAGTTCGCGTCGATAGCGATGGCAAGGAGGTGCGACGCTCGAAGAGCAAACATTCCCTCAACGATTCTCCATTGCCCCGGGTCTCGGACAATGATGAAGAGGATGAAGAGTCTCTGCTACGTCCGGAAGCGGGCAATACAAGCACTCCCTTCTTACGAGTCGAGAAGCATCGCATTTCCTTTGACGAAAAACGCAAGCGGATAGCCAACGAACGTGATATTTTGAGGGATTCCGAGGAGGAGGAACCCAAAACGCCAGATACTCCCCGGACACCGCAGGTCTCTGTCTCAAAGCCGAAGCGTTGGCGCCAACTGCAGCCGGAATTGGATGCCCTCGAACCAGAGTCACCCGGTCGCGATAGTTTCTATAGTCCCGACAAAGAGTCCGGTTTCGATGTTGAGCCTCTCGTCTTTTCCGACGACGAGGATATACCGCGTTTCTCGATGGAAATGACACCAACAATTGACTCCGATAGTGATACGGTAATTTGGTTAAATATATTGAAATATATGTGTTTACTTATCTTAGAGAGTCGATCTTAACTTGAGAGAACTTTTAAATGTTTGTCCACCCACAGAGTCGAATTGAGTCGAAGCCTAACTCGTTCTTAAGCAAGGTCCTTGACTCAATGCCTTCGCCAGCGGATGACTCAAATGTCACACTCAAGAGTCCTCTCGGTGAGCTGGAGCCACACACCCTGGACGATCGGGTTCGGGAGTTTGATAAGCAGGCCAAACATATGATATACAAGTTGAAGCTAACCAAGGCCAAGATCGAACAGTGTCACGAAAGCGAGGCGTAAGATTTGATATATATTTTATGAGTCGTATATTAATAAGCGTATCTTATAGGGAGGATCTTCGTCTGCTGATTGCACCTGATGCTGCCACCTTGATATCCCAAGGAGATTCTCTAGTACTAGAGACCCATGGCAAACAGGGAAGTATATCCCGTCTAGTGATGCGCACACAAATAATATTGCGAGAGCAGTTCCGCGAGGTACAGCAAGCAAGGTAAGTGTCTGCACAAAAATCATATCAATTTTAATTTACTTTAAACTCTTGTATTCCCAATAGATCCAAGACCTCAGGCAGCGGAGCTCCAGCTCCCCCCTTAGATAGTGTCAACATCGAGGAACTCGTCACAAAAGGACTGCGTCGCATTAATGTTCTTATAGAAAAGCCTGTGGACTTAAAGTCTAGCTGTGATCTTGAGAAGCGCATGGAGGATATCAACGTAAGTGGCCAAATCTGGCGTGATGCCAACATTTTTAGGTGACAGAAAGCAAAAAATATAAATTTCCCAAGACTACAATTAAATAATTCTAATTGAAGGCTGCAATTAGTCATTTATTTGGTTGGTTGATTTTGCCACAAGTTAATTGACCCCTTGAGAATCTTAGTTCCTATATATCTCTATATGTGCAGTGGCCACAATGGCTAAATGGGCCCATTAGAAGGCCCAAAAATAAACACATCTGACATAGTTACACATCTGTGTGCAGTTTGAGGGCGGTGAGAAGGGGAACAAAATATTTAGTGGGTCGAAACAAGAGAGAGAGATCGATCAGTCAGATTTTTTTAAGAGATTTTAAGAGATTCTGCTGCAGCTTGCTGTCTGTCTTTGAAGGGATGGAGCAATGTGGCGTCTTGTCTTGTTTGATTACATTTTCTACATAATTTTCAACATTTTAATGATGGATTGGAACATGAAAAGATTTAATAAAGTGTCATTTTGAATAGAAATCGAATCTTAAATATGTTTTAGTTGTGTTCCAGAATATTTGTATGCTAGATTATTAAGTGGGGCTAGAAAAAGAAACTTGGTATATTAATTTTTGGAAAAAATATAAAACCGTTATCGTTATCGAATCAAACCAGACCTGCTACAAATTGTCATTCAGTATTCTAATATTTATATTGAATAGTTTCATTGTAAAATAATCAAAATATTATAATATTTAAATACAATCTTCTACATAAAAATAAATACTTTAAATTTAAACAGTTGACAAATATTCGTCTATTTATATTTTTATTATTCCCATTTAAAACTTGTACCCAAAAAAAGATTCACAAAAAAACTAAAAATTTCGTGGCTGGCGACACACTGAAACATGTGATAAATCTAACAGTTTCAGCGAGTTCCATCCCTAGGCAACAGAGTCATTAATCACTGCAGTCATTTGTTGTTTATTTTTATTTTTTATTTATTCTTTTTTTTATGACACCCGTGAGCGTAGCGACAAACGCAACAGCGCTTCTTAAAAACAAAAAATCAAAAATAGAAAACATTTTGTTTCTGAGAGAGGGGCCAGAGAGAAAATCACAGTGAGAGGAAGAGTGATGCATATGGGGAAATGATGAAAATGGGTAAAACTAATTTGGAAGAGGGGCAAATTCCTCCTTTCTCTTTGCCGGCGAATATTGGGCCTTTGTTTTTATTTTCATATATTTTTTTGTTTGCTCCTCTTCAGTCGCGTACGGTCTCGTTTGGACAGCGGTTGCAGTGCTTAAAATATTTTCCTTCATTTTTTGTTTCGTTGTTGACTCGTTGATTGATTGTAAATTTGCGAAAAATTGAGTTTGGCGCGAAGGGAAAAATCAGAAGCAGAAATCGGACGACCGCCAACATTGCGTTGCACCGGCAACAGTTTGCATCGCGCCACAGTGACGACCATCAAATGCAATTTTGTTGGTTGACAAACGCCGTTCGAGAGGTTGTTGTCACACACACACGCACACCACCAGCTTGCACACCTTCATACCACCCACTTGCTTTTGTTCTTTCCGGTGAGAGCGACGGGTCCCTACATGATTGCAGTTGAAATTGAATTCCAATCGCCGTTGGCTGCAGCACTTTTCCCAAGCGGTGGCCATTTTGTGTGTATGTGTTTGTAAAGCTTCCGTTTCCGCTTAAAGGCTGGAATTTATTGTTTACCTTAAGGACTCTCCTTGTACATGTGTATATTGGTCGTTTTTATAGCATTATCGCAGCTTTTTACGTCAATTAATTTTTTGTGTTGATTTTTTAGTGGTTTGCAATACATTTTTTTCTTCGGTATTTATTAATTACACTTGTTTTTATAATTGTAACTATCAATATATCTTAAAAAAGGGCAGGTGCAAACGTGGTAGGCATCTTATTCATATTTAGTTTCATACATGATTTATGAGCCTATTGAAGCAACTTTCCAGAATGGATCCATATTCATATTCATATTTCAATCAACGCTGTAGAGTATCCCTACACTGAGGTGTTAATGGGCCTTTCAATTAGGTTAAGAAAATTTTCACTGAATTAAATAAGTAAATGAAATTAATAGATGCACTTTCTCTGCTTATTTTGCAGGAGCGCCACGACGATTTGCAGGTGATTGTCGGCGCCATCGGCAAGAACGACCAGATGCCGAAGGTCACGCCCCTCATGATGAACGAAATTGAAAAGGTTTGCCAACGCATGCAACTCGTAGATCCTGGCCCTTAAATTCACTTGTCCTCCTTTTTCAGACCAAAAACAATTTGATAGCTCATGCGGATTCCATTGAGCTTTCGCTGACGGAACTGAGGAATGGCCCCCGTATTTCGAATGGCAAGGAGCGAGGTGGAGCAAGCGGAGATGCAGCCACCAGGAGTGCTACCATCAGCTGTCGGTCGGGTAAGCTAGCGCCCACTCAATACTCAATACTCAATTGTTTGTAATAGTTTTTATTTCGGGAGCTTGAAGGGATCCTAACCTAGGACAAGGCTGGGCGATGTTACTGTTGATTGCCGGCAAGTTGAATTGTCCTCAAATGTTTGCTTGGATTACGCTCGAGTTCGCTGCTTAAATGAGGGGAAAGTTGGATGTCAAGTTGACTTGGCAGAGTGGCTCAACTTAAAGGCTAAGGGTCAAGTCAAGTGTGTTTGTCCTGCTAAAAGTCAGTTTATTGAATGTTGATAGCATTTGTAAATTTACTAGCATTTATTTTATCGGCAATTAAATTGGGAATTGCTTACCTTAATAAGCTGCTTTGGGTGTTGTTTTTCAAGCTGGAAATTCAGTAATTAATTGATTGAATCTTTCTATCAATTAATTGACGTTGTTCATTTGTATTAAACATCTTGGGCCACTTCAAATGGACACTTGAAGTTCATTTAAAATTTCCATCGAAGGCTAGACAAATATGTATCTATAATTGAAATTAAATAATCATTTGTGGGATAAAACATTAAAGTATTTTTGGTCAAAAAAAAAAGAATATGAAATTCGTCCGTAGATGTAAGACGCGGAAACTCTTGAAATAGCACGTACAAGTTATTATTTTCGTTTCGGATTGGTTTCCGTTTGTTTTTATTTAGATAGCGTGTTGATTTTCAGATTGTGGTTCAGCTTTGTGCAATAGAAAATACAAATTTAAGACAAAATTTAAGAAAATAAACTCAAATTTAAAGTAAACCAAGTTCTAGTTTAGTTTCAAGTTGAACATCGATCTGCATATTGTTTACTTTCTGGTAACATAGGTCACGTATATTGTCTGCTCCCTATATTGTCCCTCTCCTTTCATATTTTTCTCTGTAAGTTTTTTGTGGGAGGAAACTGGCTATTCAGCCTCCAAATGGGACATGTCAATGGCACTTTTGACATTTTATGTGAATGTTTTCGCTGTTGACTTACCCGATGGGGTTGTCCATGTTTTCTCGCCTTCCTGTTTCAACAACAGACGCACACATATGTTGAGGTATAAATATTGTAGCTAAAGTTGAAGTTGAAAGAAGACAAACTTGATTATTATTTCCATTTCAGAGCAATCGAGTTTAGATAGTGTTTTTTCACTATCTGTAGAGTTCGAATTACTTGACGAAAGCCTTAAATATTTAAGAGAAAACTTTGGCTTTTTATATTGAAATAACTTATTAAATAGCTTCACGTATTTTTATACCCTTGCAGGGTATTATAGTTTCAGTCAGAAGTTTGCAACGCAGTGAAGGAGACATCTCCGACCCTATAAAGTATATATATTCTTGATCAGCATCAACAGCCGAGTCGATCTAGCCATGTCCGTCTGTCCGTCTGTCCGTCTGTCCGTCTGTCCGTCTGCCTGTCCGTTTCTACGCAAACTAGTCCCTCAGTTTTAAAGCTATCTGAATGAAACTTTGCAGTTAGTCTTCTATATACTCTCACTCGTAAATATGTCGGAACGGGCCGGATCGGACAACTATATCATATAGCTGCCATAGGAACGATTGGTAAAACTTTCGAAAAAAAATTATAACTTTGTCAGTTTTCAACAAAACTCCACCAAATTTGATATTTGGCCATTAATTATTAATTTAGAATTTCGATTTTAATTTCATGAAAATCGGACGACTATATCCTATAGCTCTCATAGAACAAACAGAAAAATAATTAAAAAAATCATAACTTCGCTGTTTCTTATCATATTTTCATCAAATTTGAGATTTAACCACTTAATATTCTTTCAGAATTTTAATTTTAATTTCATGAAAATCGGCCGACTATATCCTATAGCTGCATAGGAACAATCAGGAAAATAATAGAAAATATCCTAACTTCGCTGTTTCTCAACATATTTTCATCAAATTTGAGATTTGGCCACTTAATATTGTTTGAGAATCTTAGTTTTAATTTCATGAAAATTAGACAACTATATCCTATAGCTGCCATAGGAACAATCAGGGTAATAATAAAAAATTCAGAGTTTCGCTATTTCTCAAAATATTTTAATCAAATTTGGGAATTGACCACTTATTATTATTTCAGAATTTCGACTTTAATTTTATAGTTCAATTGGAATCTGCAAGGGTATATAAACTTCGGCGAACCGAAGTTAGCTTCCTTTCTTGTTTAAAATCAAACTTTAGAAACTAAAAAGGCATATCCAGACGAAAGGTGTTATATGATCGAAACTATTGAAACTTATTTTATATCGAACTTTGAAGTCGTCGGAAAAATATCAATCTACTGCTTTCTGCTGCCATCTTTTCTCCTAATTATGAATATTTTTAAGGATTTTATTTTTGAATGCAATAGCGAATGGACTATAATTTAGTAAAATATAATTTCGCAAATATCTTTCTTTAGCCGGAGTGCTGGAGAAGGAGGGCCAATAGATACAGGATATCATCTCCTCCGGCACTCCCACTAGAGGGCAAACTAAATGTTAATGTCGGACAGTGTTTATTTGTTTGATTTTCGGGTCTCTCCGATTCGATGTATTTCGACTGTATCATGTGAACAGCGGTCAAGCATGGAATCCGAAGAGCTCGCAGGCGACGTATCGTCGAACCGACGGTTCCATTTCAATTGGTCGTTCGAGGTCTTGATCAGTCCCTGTGCCTTTATATATTTCTCTATCTCATCTTTGGCCTTTTTGGCGAACTGAGTAGTATGGTCGGCGATCCTTTTTTCACGTGTGGTGTATGCCATCATCATGTCGCTCATTTTCTTGCCCTTTTTCGCGATGGTGAACTCGCCCTCGTCGAAAAGCCTACGTCGCTCCGCGAAGCTCGAGAAGGAACTCAGGCTCAGATGGCTATTTGCGACACTGTAATCGAGATGGGTGACACGCAGACTGATGTCGCTTAGCCGTTCCGAGTCCAGTGCCGTATCCGGCGGGATCATAATCACCGTCGATGCATCCATCAGTCTGACCTTTTTTATTCGCGGCCGTGGCAGCTGCTCTGGCACCAGTGAATCAGTGCGCTCAAGCTCCATGTTTACATCGGTGAGGCGGGTGGACAGTGCCTTGGCATTCAGAGCCACGGACTTTCTAGGATGTGGGGTTCCGGTGGACAGCACATTCTTGAAATTAGACGCCGAGACCCCAATCTGGCTACCCATGTGGACGCTCTAAGTAGATAGAAATGTCTAGATTAACCAACCGCATTAATTCTGAAATCAGCAGAACCAAACCTTTAAACTTCCTGTACATATGGACCTGCTAGCTTTTATGTTATAGAAACTATCATACTTGTCCCTCGTCGGTGTCGAGATTTCAGACTGCTTGATCTCGAAATGGCGTCGCATTGATAGGCGGGCCTTTAGTAAATTGGCGTCCACCCCCGGATCCACGTGGGGATACGGGGTCTGGGCTTTGGTGGAAGTCCGCATCAGACCATATTCCCTGGCGGCGATCGGCACCGGCTCCTGGGAAGAGAACTCTAAATTTCTCTTCTTTTTGCTGTTGTTCATAGAGAGTCTCTTCTTCATTTTATAGCGGCTTAATTACTTAGTTAATGAACATCAGTTGGTTTTAAATGCGTGTGAAGGTGACTGGTATTTCTTTTCTGTTATTCGTGGTTATATTTTTTGTTTCTACAAATAAGAATGACAACTAATAATCGGAGGACTGGACTTGGTTAATCTTCTGAGCGATTATGGTCAAGCTTAACGTCGGGCTCTGACAAAATAGAAACGAATCCAGAAACCATGTAATGTTAGGTTTTTTCAATTTTTAAGGGTAAAGTAAAATAACGATGCTATATATAACAGAAAAAAGCTGACTAGATTTATCAACAAAAGCATAAAAACCGCACTGTGTTCTCCCTTGATTAAAACTAATTATATTAAAATAAAACAATTATAATTCTTTATATTATATAACGGAATTTAATCTTTTTCCTAAAGAAGCCTCACGTAATCTTTTAAAAAGTACTATACTAATATGAAAAATTTTAAAACCAGGTAAAAGGTAATTAGAATTAATATCAACGAGCAACTTATTATCAATTTATTTTAAATTAAAAATGTTTAATTTTATATATCAAATATTTTCCTAACAATGGTTAAGCAGTGAAGACGAAGCCTCTGCTTGAATAGCCTGCCAAAAGCTAGCTGATATATGACAGAGAAAGCAGTACTCTCTCCATAGACCGTTAAAGGGAAAGTTGAAAGCAAGGAGAAAAGGCGGGTTTCGTGGCGGACAAGGATATTTAGAAAATTTGAATTTTAAGCTTTTCAAAGCTTTATTCGCTAACTTTAGCCTAGCTGTTGGTTTTAGCCGCTTGAAACAGCTGTTGGACAAAAATAAGAAACATTTGAAAATAAATCGTTCAGCGGCAAGGAAGTAAACAAGGCGCCAAGTGAGAAATAGCCGCTTTAAAATTCAAACTAAGGCTATAAATAAATAAATTAAAAATATCTACAACACTTAAAGTTTATTATCTTAAAAAATGGAACCGCGGTTATAAGAACGAACCTAAAAATGTGAAGATAACGTTGAAAACAATCCTTTAATAGTCCATTAAGTTTTAAATATAGTTTTCAAAGGTTAAGTTTAAATATAAATATTAATAATAATAGCAAACATAAACAAGAACCCGATTCAGCAAAAACTTGTGCCAAAATAATAAATTAAAACCCATCAAGGTCATCATCCATCACCCGAAATGAGACTTTAAAAGCACTTTCCTTTCCGCCTAAATGTCACTGTGTTTTTTTGTTTGTCTTAAAGTCGTCCCTGGACTCGCCCTGAACGAGGGAATAGGAAGCCTAACTGAGTGGCAACTGAAAAGACAGGATGGCCAAGTAGACGGGGCCCAGAATTTCACGCTTTCTTTGGCTTTTAATGAATTATGACATTTTCCTGGTAGAACCAGCAGCAGCCCCTTCGGTTTTGTGATTGAAAGTGCGGGCGTGTAGGGGGAAGGAAAACGCAGGAGCGACTGTTATCAGCGCTTTTCCTTTTCTGTGTGCTTTATATTTTCCTTTATATATTTTTTATATTTTTTTTTACAATATTTTCTACCATTTTGCACCTGTTCCGTCAATGCCACAAAGGGGTGTGTGCAAAGAGTGTATGTATGAGCCTACCAGGGACATTCATCAGAATGAGTGAAAAGAAATTTTACACTTAACGTGTTTTCCACTCCTACTTCACAGTGTTTTCCCGAGTGTGTGTTGTTGTTGTTGTTAGCGGTGTTATTATTTCTTTCTGGTTTCCTCTTTTCCGTTTCTACAGTAGAAAAAAATTAAGGTAAAATGGTTTAAATTGTTAGATGATTTTTTAAGTTTAATAAAGAAAAAACCATCTAAATTAAAAAGAAGTAAAACAAAAGTATGAAAAAGGGAAACGTGATCTGATCAGGGACTTAACTCGTGGCCTCCAGTTCGGAGATTGAAAAGTCTCTAGTTAGTTAATAAAAATAATCATGTCGACAGATATTTTTAAAAATATTCCAAATTTAATCAGGATCACTTAGAATTATAACAGATGAAATAGTAAAACAATATTCAGGACTCTAAATTTCTCCCAGTGTATATATTTGCTTAACAGCTTCTTGTGTGCTTGAAACTCTCATTCATTCAGTCGCTCACTCACTCTAAATGCTTTCAGACGCCTCAACTTGACACGGCCAGCATGAAGGCATGCCAGGTCCCAAGTCCCAGTCCCGGGTCCGGCGTCGTCCTTTTTGGTGGAACAAAACCAGTTTCAGCTGTCCTCATTGGACTAGGCGGCATTTGTCGCCCAAATCCCCTGTCCTTGCAGACCAGCCTAATCCTGCCAAGGGACACTGCGAAAACTACAAACCAAAACAGCAAAAAAAAAAAGAATATATATATGTATATATATATAAAAGATAAAGCCAACGTGTCTTTTCTTTTTCGGTCTTGTTTTGGTTTTGTTTTCACGGATTATTGGCAAACTCGGGCCTGGAAAAACTTTCATAACTGTCGGCAGGACTTCAAGTCTGCTCCCTCCACCTGATCCTTTTCTTCATTATACCCTTGCAGAGGGTATTACAATTTTGGTCAAAAGTGTGCAACGCAGTGAAGGAGACATCTCCGACCCTATAAAGTATATATATTCTTGGTCAGGATCACCTCCTGAGTTGATATAAGCATGTCCGTCTGTCCGTCTGTCCGTCTGTCCGTCTGTCCGTCTGTCTGTTTCTACGCAAACTAGTCTCTCAGTTTTAAAGCTATCGACTTGAAACTTTGCACACACCCTTCTTTACTTTGCACGCAGTATATAAGTCGGAACGGCCGGGATCGGCCGACTATATCCTATAGCTGCCATATAACTGATTGATCGGAAATGGTATAACTTCGGTGTTTTTAGAGTTAGAGAATTCAGATTTTGTACGAATGCTATTGTTGGCAACATAATACGACATACCAAATTTCATAAGGATCGGCCGACTATATCCTATAGCTGCCATATAACTGATTGATCGAAAAAGCTATAACTTCGCTGTTTCTCAACATATTTTCATCAAACTTTAGATTTGGCCTCTTAATATTATTCCAGAGTTTTGATTTAAATTTCATGAAAATCGGACGATTATATTCTGATGCTGAAAAATCATAACTCGGTTGTTTCTTAACATATTTTCATCAAATTTGAGATTCGGGCATTTAAAGTTATTTTAGAATTTCGTTTTTAATAACATAGCTCAATTATAATCTGCAAGGGTATATAAACTTCGGTAAGCCGAAGTTAGCTTCCTTTCTTGTTTTTTCCTCCTTTCGTTTACTTTGGCCTGCGCCTACTTAAGCTTTTCTCTGCATTCTCCTTTCGACTCCTTTCACTCAAGTATTTCAAGTGTTTCCCCTTTGATTTTTCAAGTTTTGAAATATTTGCACCATGGTTGGCTCTCAATGGGTTGCAATTGAAAATTGCCATTTAAAAGAAGAAATGTGGGAGTGGAAAAGTTGGGGGAAATGCGTGACAAAGAGCTTTATTTGCGGAGTTGGAATAATATTATTATGTGCGGTCATTGTAATTGGATTGCTGTGCCTTCAGTTCAGGGATTCTATATTTGTTTTTGCCAATTGAGCAGTTGAAGAATGTATTAAAATCGGTGAATAATAAAAGTTAATAATTCTTTAATTAAGTTTCAAGAAATAAAAATTGTTCTTTTATTAATTAGTCACATTTCAAGTAAAATGGTTTATTTTAAAATATTAAAAATTGTTTAAACAATCCAGAACTGACCTCATGCCACTGTGCCATCTCGTCAACGAAAGAACTTGAGACTTTTGCTTCATTGAAATAGTTTTTCATTTACTTGCCTTTTGCTGAAATGTGCAACAAAGTCCAGAGAAGAGGCATAAGGGGAAAATGCCCACAGAAAAGGAATAAAAAATAGATAGACTGCTGAAGAGCGAGCACAGAGTGATAGGGAAAATCTAGCATTTGAATCGCGGCTACTGTGACCTCAATAAGTACGCCGCCAAGTTGTGGTCGGAGCCAGGAACAGCCAGTGCAAACCGCAGCTGCTACCGTTTAATGAGTGTAGTAGCCCGTCATCAGCAGAAAAGCCTTCTCGTGGAAGGGTTTCGGGTAAAAGGACACTCTAATTAGCCCGTAGTTTTCCCCTTAGCTCGTTTTTCTAGCCACCTAATTTCAATTTGTCCCATTTTCGCATATTCGCAGAGTACAACAACGAACCGAGCGGGACTGGAGCATTGGCCGGCAGCTTCGACAAGTCGGTGCTGCAAATTTCCGACTGGCTGACTTGGGAACAAAACATGATCAAGATACAGAGCGTCCTCATCGACGATGTCGATGCCGTGCGACTGGCCATCGAGAAGCAGGAGGTGCGTTGCATAAAACATCCTAGAACATATGTACATCCAACTTAACTCATCTCTCCTCCTTTTTTTCTGTTCACAGAAAGTTCTGCGTGAGCTCAAAATGAAAAAGCCGCAGCTCAACGAACTGGTTCACACCGCGGAAGTGCTCAAAGGCGACATCAAGCGTCAGCAGTTGCAGGAGAAAGGTGAGTCTGGGGGAGAACTGACGGGGCTTCTTGAAAATACCACTATATAGGGGCTCTTTGGGATGTTACTTGGGTCAGTTCTGCGGGCTTGAACTACTTACTAGAGTTAAGTTTTTTTTTCACTTAAAGAAATTAAATAATAAAAGGGGCTTTATGTTTTAAAAAAGGCAATAAATTTTATACCACCTCTTATTAAAAAAAGAGGTACAATTTTATTGAATATTCAATATTAAACATAACACGTAAAGTGTATCTGTTAGATTATAATAATTATTAATCAAATGTTTACTAAAAAGTTTTCTTAGTTGAAAACTGAAATACTCAGAAATGCATTAAACAATAGCTTGAAAAATTTATTAGAGAAAATGCTCATAGTTGTTTAAACATGTGCTTCGACTCGTATTAAATATCTATTCTCACTTTAGTTAGATTTAAATGTTGTCAATGTCAATTTCCTTGTCTCTTAGAAATGAATTAATTAATTGTCCAATTCCTTGATTAAACGACCGTCAAATAGATTTCCATCAGTAACTACCCTGTTCGATGGAGAGCGTATTTTCGAATCTCAATTAATTTTTGAACTAGGCCCGGCCCAAATTGGCTCACATATGGAAATTTCATTAGGCCTCGTTTAGCTGCCATGTGTCTTTCCCGGGGTATTGGCCAGGGAATTGCAGATTGCTGATGGCAATGAAACACGGTTCCATTTCCTTTACCCAACACTCCCCCCGCCGCAGAAATCACTTCGGTGCAAACAAATTTCCGCCGGGCGAGACAAAATGCACACAAAGATATGGGCGAAAACAGAGGGGATAATGGAAAACTAGAAGCGAGACATATGAGTTTTGCGGAGAAAATAGCAACAGACACACCATCGAGAACGGCCACTTAAAATTGCTAACTCAGTCGGGGCATTCGGGTAGGAGGAGGAGGAGGAGGACTCAGGGATCCAGTATGTAGAAATGTGGTTAAGGGGGACTGCTGTCAACATTTGCATAACGGGGCCGTGAACCTCGAGAGCCAGTTCCGATTTGAAAAACTCCTCTTTAAATTGTCTGCCCTGAAACAATGTCACACAGACAAAGGCCGGCGGAGAACAAAAGTCCCAAACAAAAACACAAACAAACACAAATGGCAAGTAAGCGCCATGTGCTTTTTGCAACCAATATCATTGCATACTTTTGAGCAAGAGTAGCGCTCTCTTTGGAGAGTCTTTCCAGGCATCGTTGCATACTTTGCAGTCATTCGCCCCAGTTTGAACACCACTGGACTAAGAGAAATTTCTAGTAAGAAATACTCTTCGGAAGAGCCTTTTTTAAACTCCCTTAAAGTGTCCTTCTTTGGCCATCTGCTCTGCGGAATTTTAATGTGGCAGTTGAGCGCAAGCGGCATGCAACATTTATGCCAGTTGACATTTAATTGACAAGCGAGGCAGCCAGCAGGGAAAATGGGAAAACTGCTCCGGATGCTAACTGAAATATTTTTATGCCCTCTGCGGCTGGGCGGGGGGCCCACGTCAGAGGGGGAGTGAGGAGAAGTGAAGCCTGCACAGCTTGTTACACATTATTATGATGTTTGGTTTGTCATAAACATTTGTAACTTGTCCTCCACGGATTCTCGTCTCTCGGCCATTCGTACGTGCACTTCTGCCTCCTTTCTGGTGGAGTATGTGTGCTGCGCTGTGTGTGTTTGGGCCTTTTGTAATGGGGAGATGCCATAGTTAGTTGCCTGCAGCGAAGTTTTTTTGTCCTGACTCTTTGCTGTGCAACCTTACGTATGGTATTCAATTCAGTGAATTTTAATGTGCAAATTTCTACCCGGAACGCATTTTATTCCACATTAAATATATGACTTTGAGCTGGGTTTCTTTTTAAAAAGTTTAGGGGAAATGCTTTATTAAATCTTCAAAAAATAAAAATACTAATTTCGTTAGTAAATAATATTTTTTTTTATACATTTCATTTTATTAACAAGCAAATTATGTAATTAGTTATATTTTATGCAATCGTTTATGTTCCCTTTATGAGGCTTTAAAAAATAAATCATGTGGGAGTACGAAATTTCTAATATGTATAACATTAAATTATAGAATATTTATTTGGTAATCAATACATTGATTTTGAGTTTAATATTATATTTTGAGATTATGTTTAATTTGGATCCTTAAAAATAAGTTTTATATAAAATATAATATGTATTTTCTTTCATCTAACCTTTCAAAAAGTACATTTCTTGCTTGCATTTCATCAAAATTTTCCAAGTAGAAATTCAGCAACAAACTTCTATGAAACCACACAAAGTTTAGAGCTTGAATAAGTACTGATGAGGTTCCTGGGCTTGAACAGAAACACACACACATATATTTATACTGTAATCCTGCTCAGATGACTAGACATTGAGTCAGCAATAAGCTGACAGACATATTTATGAATTTCCATTTAATAATCCCCTAAAACAAGGTTAACAAATAAATATATTTAACAGCGATTTCTTAAAGTCCTCAAATGTGTCCAATTTCTCTAAATATTTTCAATGACTGTTCTCTGGGTAATCTTACATTACCTTCAAGTGCTAAATCCTCACCGGCTGCCGTCAGGGGTTGGCAAAGAGCCAAGCTGAAAATGTAACCATTAGACGAGCATTGTATTTCAATTTGGTCTTCAAAACCAGTTTTGGAATTCCCGGGAAAAACAGGTCATAGCCGGGCCTAGTTTATTATCTGGAAAAGTGGCTGATAGACGGGGGAGAGGGAAGAACCTCAAGCAAAGCGCTCCAATTAATTACGATTTTGTAGAGTGAAGCTTAATTAAACCATTATTCATTATCTCGTTGGTTCGTTTGTTCGCTGGCTGCACCCTATTCTTCCACACTCGCCTCCTCTTCTGGGGCTCCCTCAATTTGGCCAGGAGTCGCACAAAGTTTTCGCCAACCCAAATGACCCCAAAGTCCTTATCATAAATAAAAGGGAGGCACTGGTCGGGGGCTGGGTGTGAACTCGTGTGTGTGTGTGTGTGTATGTATGTGTGTGCGTTGAGGTTGGCTCGTAAATCTGTCTTTGACATGCAATTTCTGTGCAGCGGCTGTTGCTGCAACTTGGCCAACAAGCAACCAACAAGCACTCGCAGTGGGCATATTATCTGAAAGGACAACGCACTCAGTTGGCCAAGCACAGGCTCAGTGGCTTTTTTACCCCATCACCCCCCTAACACCCCCCTCAGTTTTCACCCAAATTGCCTTTAATTGCAGCCTTTCGCCCTGCAACGCCTTCAACTTTTTCACCCCGCCGCCCGTCGTCATCTTGTGTTTTGGCGCTATACACGCCCGCTTCACGCCATTACACGCTTTAATAGGCCTTACCCTTACCCTGATGCTCCCCCTCAAAGAAAAGCAGGCCACCCCTGCTCTGTCTCGCCCCTTTCTTTATCTAAAGTTGCTCCTCCCCCCAGGCGGGAGCTTTCTTTTCAATGGTCTGGCATAGCTTCCTGGCATGTGTCTGCGCTTTCGAGAAGTTCGTTGCTTTTGCTACTCTTTTTTGGAGCGGAAATTCGCTAGGTTGTTACGTGGAAGATGTGACAAAGACCGAGTGTTCTTATAAAAATAATTATAAATTATATTTTTGAAAGGTTTAAAAATAAAGTCAATATTTTTAAAATTAATATAAACATAGGTGAGAGGTAAGATAAGAGAGGTTTAATATCTTTTTCCATATTCCTATATATTTCTTCTTTATCCTTTTATGCATTATTTTTATAAAATTATACAATGCATTCAAAAGTCGTCTTGAACTTAATGTCTGTCTTTCGGCGTCTTATTTCTTTTTTAATTACTCCAAAAAGTGAAGTGAAGCAGAGTCTCTCCTATGGCTGCTTAACCTCAGACCTTTTATGACACAAAGGCACCCCATTCGCACTCTTCTCCCTGGTAGGTCGTAGAATTTAAGTAAGCATTAAGTGAAATTATTGTCATGGTTGTTAGACTTTTTAGCTTCGGCTTTTTAGCCCCTTTTAGCCCTGAAAGTTGGTTATTTTCGCTGGAATAGTTTGGCGCATGAATAAATTTGTTGTGCAGCGAAAATATGCGAAAAATTTGTCTAAACATTGCAGGTTATTTGTACTATATGTAGGTGCTTCGTGGAAACTTTTTAAACGCAATATGTTTGCGTGTGTCCTTTGTGAGTGTGCGTCACCGAGACAGTCTCTGGGGAATGTTGTTCCCTTGCCAGGCTTTCCGTGCAGCAAAGCTTCTCTTTCAGCAGGAGAAAATAAAAATCCCATTTCTCTGCTGCAAAAAACTGAAGGATTAAGAATAGAGGATTCCGGAGAAAAGGTGCGGACCTGATGCACTCACTCATTAAGCAAATTGTCCTGGGTTAACACACTGCTGCTGCATGCGGGTCCTGTTCCTGGTCCTCTCTCTGTACTTATGTCTGGGGCATCTCATATAACCGAAATGCCATGGCGTTAACAATTTTTGTTGTCTAATGAATTTTAATTAAATTCATTAAGCCAGTTGCAGCACTTGTTGTGTCCCAGAGGGCGTGACAATGAAGTTGTGGCTATTCAGAGAATCTTTTGTGCTGCAGGAAATTTGCATTTATATTGCCGTGAAGTGGCCTTTATAGTGGATAAATCTAGGTTTAAAATTATAATTTAAAGTGAAAATGTAGAGAGAAAAAATATGTATAAAAAATAGCTAAAACTTTAGTTATACAATTTTCTTTCACATTCTTTGGACTTCAACTACTTCCCTGCCAACTAGTTTCATAAAGAACTTTCTTATCACTTTTTCTGCCACTCTTATTTTTCTCCCCATAGTTTTCTTGAACTAATTAAGGCCAATGCACACCAGGCACTTTTCTGGTGCTCCGCAAGCCATAAAAGAAAATCTACATCTAGAGCCACAATAACATAAACATCAAATTCCATCAATGGCACAACGAACCGCTCAATCTCCCTCTCTCTCTTGGTTGTCCTCTTCCGCTTGGTTCCGGTTGGAGGGTGGTGTTACTGCTGCAACCCTGTGCAAAAATAATCCTTATCAGTTGTCAAGGTTCAGAGACGTACGCACAACATGTGGCAGGAAGGTTGAATGTCTTCCGGCTAGAAAGCGTCGAAATGCGCATGTTCCCCATGGAGCCCTAGCAAAACAAATGCCAGTGGACTCGGAGAGCGAAAACTGACGGAATGCCGGTGAAAATATTATGCAGAGAATATCGTAGAAGCGGGTAGAGAGTTGGGTTAAGAGAGTCCCAGTGGGTGGTTGTAGTTCGGTTCACTGTGAGAAAAGCAATATGTTATTATAAATCTTCAGCTTTGATTTATCTCCATTCAAATTACCAAAAATACAAAGGACTTAGGACTGAAGACTGTAAAGCAAACATTTCTATCTTCTAAAAAAAAAATAAAAATTTAAATAAATTGTGTAAAAATTTAAGAATTGTGATATGTAAATTTATAGTTTTTAGATAAATTACCCCAAGTTTTTCTTAAACTTTCCTAAGAAATTATTTCTGCCAGTGAATCAGCATTGCATTTTCTTTTGGGGTTGCTTTATCCACTCCCCCTTATTTGGCTTTGGCCATGCCGCCTCCACCTTTATCCCCCGGCCGCTCCCCTTTTTTGTTGCTCACCTTTTGTTTACCCATTTGGGGGTTGCTGGTCCGCTGATTGCCGCTCTTGGAGAGTGTCACGAACAGCAGTTCCGTGTTGAAATTCTCTCTCTCCTTTGGCTTTACTCGCTCTCTTTGGGGTCCGTAGTTTGCTGAAAATCCACGGAGGACATTCGTTGGCTTTGACTGCGTACAAACGGTTGTGAAACTCCTCCATATCCATTTCCAAACCCCCAAATCCCGTAGAGCCATTCACGCGTTCTCTGCATCGTGCGCGTCGCGTGAAAATCTCCGGCAAAAAAAGAACGAAAAATAAAATCAAATAAAATTGTAAATTAAATACGAATTCATTCATCTGGATTAGAAAACTAGTGCCAGTGTTTGTGTGAAAGTTATATAGTGGGGCTAACATGCCGAAAGCCAAGCAAAGTCAAACCACAAAATGGCATTTAAAGTTTTGTGTCTGCGGCGGCTTATTGCCCTGCCCTGCTCCCCTCTAGCTCTCTGTCTCCTCTCTCTCTCTCTTTCTCTCGCACTCTCCCCGTCTCCCTCTCTCTCTCCGCCGTATTTGTAAATCAATAAACGCGAGGGTGGTAAAAAGCCGCAAAATGTTGTTCAACAAAAAAGGAAAACTCCAGCGATAGCTAGATAAATAAATATTTAAGAATTAGTACAAGAAAAAATCAGAAAAATGCATTATTTAATTATTAAAAATTAGATTAAATAGATTAAATAGATTCTATAATATTTTCCAATAATTTAATATTTAATTTAATATTCTTCTTGTTAAGAACGATGTGTGCACTCTTAATCACAAAACGAAGACCTTTGTTGATAAATGTCCAAACATTCCAGAGTTAAAAGAAGCAAATAACTTCATCCGTATTAAATATATTATACAAATTTATAAATATTTAAAAAAAACTTAATAAAATTATTGCCTGTATTCCGAACCTTTGAATTCTACAAAAACTTGAGTAAGCCTCTCTATAAAGATCTTGGATGCTGAGAATAGCTCTCTCGAATTAAGGGTTCTTGGACAATTGAACTATTCTTTTAAAAATGTAATTTTTAACTTCAATAAGGCTTTAAATATTATCCTTTAGAATAAAACTATACTTTCAAAGCTACTCATTTTCATGTAAAATTTTTCTGTCATTCAGTTTAATTTATTGTACACCAACACGTATAATCCGTAATATAATAATCCCATAAAACTCGGATATAAATTACGAAAAGCTCTTTAGAAGCCCATAATAAATCCATAGAAATTAATTATAGAAAAATATGAAATACCATTACAAATGAATAATCAAACAGGCAAACTCAACCGAAAAAAAATGAACCACCAAACATTCACGAAAATCGTGCTCAATTTGCATATAAATATTCAATAAAGCAAACTCCATACGAAACAAAAAGCAGACGCGTTTACCAACAACAACAACAACAACGACAATTGGGCAAATAAAGTGGGCGTGTTTTCTGTGGCGGCTGCTCTTGTTCCTGTTGTTGCTGCTCACATCATAGCGAGAAATGAATGTGTTTCAATAAATTACACGGAACGAAGCGAAGCTGAAGAGCGGCAGCGGCAGCAAGAAAAAAATGCAAAGCATAACTTAAGGCGTGCTCACGTGTACGTGTACGTATGTGAGCTCGAGTGGTAGTGAGTGTGTGGCTGTGTATATGCGCGCCCAGCAATTCATTGGAGTCCACTTCATGCGAAACACACAAAAAACAGCAAGGTTTGCAAAAAGAAACGAATGGAAAAATGCGAAAAATAAAACCAAGAGACTTCCAGCTCGCTCAAATGGCAAACAAAAAATCAACTACAACTTTAACAAGGAAAGCTTAGCCAGCAACAACAGCTCAACATAAATTAAAATAACTGAAAAATCAACTCGTAACCGAGCTACAACAACAGACTTCAACAACAACTATATTACTTTCAACAACAAGCCACGGCTGGAGTTATTTGACTTGATTGCATACTTCTAGGCGGAGCAGCGAAGCATTTTATCTCGCTCGTATATCCCGCATCTCATCGCAGAACGTGTTTCGTACAAAAATAGTTTATCCATCTACCCCGAACAATGCCACTTTTCCTTCTCTTTTCTCTTTTGAGCCACCACAGACACTAAAGTTTGCCCGAGTATAGCATGCTTTCAAGCTATTTATAAGCAAATTCTGTTTCCTAGTCCCAGTCGAAAACTTAAAATGAGAAATGGTCGAAATTCCCCTGAATACTGGCACTTACTGAGGGGAAATATGATTAATGCCTGACAGAGCCTAGAACAATAGACGTGTCAATCGAGTGTCGTAGAAAAATTGCTTCTCATTATTGAGGCCATTATTGTATGATTACCGATAGCCGAGAAAAATAGTAAAGTCAATGGGGAAAAGGCGAGGGGCAATGGGTACTGAATTTATCGAGGCTTATTTGTGGGCGGTCATCCAACATACTATATTTGTTTTATGAACTAATCAAGTAAGTTGTTGGCCGAACGTGGAACATATTGCCGATAAGTGCCCGAGATTTGAGGAATTATACATACTTAATTCGTGGGTTTGAATGTAATTGATGGATGTCAAGTTGATGACATATGCATAACAGGCTCTATAAATTTGTCAAATGTTTTTATATCCTAGTAGGGTATAATATATTAAAAGCGAATTATGATATATTCACATTTCTGATAAGCAACATTTGACGAGTCAATCTGAACATTTCCAGCAGTTAATAAATTGATGAAAAATTATTTTATAATCAATTTTTAATACGATTAAATATATAGTATTTTGTAGATCATTTTAAAACATAACAAAAATTCCCTTCTTCAAAAAATCGTTTGCATCGCAACAACTTTTAGAAGGATCCATTTCCATTAGTTGGCGCTTCACTGCCTGCTAATCCGCTTTGTATAACTTTTTGCAAAGCCTCCAGCTAATTGAGTGCAATTGTGAGGCAGTTGAGAAATGGTAGAGGAAACTTTCGCCAGCTGGAAGTGAAGTTTTAAATAATCAACTTTTGTCATAAATTAAATAGATCTGGCGACGGCTGCATAATCAAGACGACTGCAGACGAGGCCCTAAAAATTACGGCGAGAAAGCTATTAACTGTAAGTCAGTGGCGGAAGGAAGCTAGGAAGGAAGGACTCAGAGCTCAGAGCTCTCGGGATCCCCAGTTGCCAGGAGGGGGTCAGGATAATAGTTTTCAGTCCTGACTGACAGCTGAGCTGGGCGTATGCAACAGTGGCACTGCCAACAAAAGAATCACAAGTGGAAACTGAAATGCGCTGTAAGCCAAATGGCCATCGTCCCGACATTGTTGTCTGCACTTGTCCGTGTTTGGGTTGGGGTTTTGGGTGCGGGTCCGGGTCTTTGGCAGAAGTTAAATGCACCTGCCACCAAGGCGGCGGTGGCTTCGGTGGCAGGGATTTTCGGGGAGCACAATAGGGCGCACTACATGTCTTGTCTGGCGGCGCCTGAACTGTTGTTGTTTGCAGGAGCAGGTGCCAAAAGTTAAATGCAGCAGCAGTAGTAGCTGGCCAGACTCTTAGCTGCGTGAACGTTTTTTATAATGTCGCCTGCAGAATACGGATAACACTGTACCCGGTGGCTAAGGAGAAACCAGAACAGGAATGACTTACAAGGACTTACAAAAATACTTTATGAGCCTGCTATTAAGATTAAATTTCAATAAAATGATTAAGATAATATATTTTCATATATTTTTTTGTTAGGGAAGGTATAAAGGGATACTAAGGAAATTAGGAGGTTTTGTTCTTATAAAAATGTGTCTAAAATAATAAAAATGTGCATTAAAGTTTCAAAGTACCAAATTCAATGTACATTTATTTATAGTTTGTTTATTTAACATTAAAAGGAAGCAGTGTTTCGTTTTTTAAATCTACAAAATTTGTAGTACAAACCTTATTTAATAAACTTAAATGAGGAGGATTTAGCCGTATCGTAAAGCTATAAACATTATCCCAAGGGGACTTCAATTAAGATTCAAAATTCTAAGAACATCTTATACAAATAAATCATACAAAATATATCTGTATAATGTGTTAAAAATGTAATTTTACAATATCCTTCTGTGTGCCACTTACTTGATATTCACTGTGCGAAGCGAACAAGCCGGCAAAACGGACAGCGCCAAAAAGTATGCTACGAGAGAGAGCCAGCCGGCGCAGGCAAAGGCACAAAGTGTGGTGAAAATTGTATAGAAATTTTTGTGTGTGTGAGAGAAAGTATCAAAAGGAGAGAGTGCAATTTTAAGAGCACTTTCACACTCTTTTTTTGTGATTTGTTTTGCTCTTTGGTTTATTTGCTTGTGGCCGGTGGCAATGTTAAGTTTCCGGCACGTTTTATAAACAAACCGAAATCCCCAAGAGAGAAGGAGAGAGAAGGAGAGAGCGAGAGAGAAAGAGAGTGATGTGTCTGGTGTTTACCATTAACATTTACCATTTTACCAATGTCAACAGTGCCGCCTTTTTATACACGTTTTTTATAAATTTATTCCGGCTTTAATTGAGCCGAGAGCCGCTAACCAAACACGCACATAATGCGGAACAAGTAAAGTGTTCAAAGAGAAAAAAGAATATTTTTCTTTTTTGTAAAAAAAAAACCTAAACCCGGATAATCCCTTAAAACGCACAAAGCGGCGGAGAGGCAAAGATGGCAGCCAAACCACCGCCTCCAGTGCCGCCCACATTGAGCGGCGACAATGGAGCACCTTCAGGACCCAAGCTCGCGCCCGAAATACCGCGCCTCAGCTCCGAGCTGGCTGCCCAGGCAGCTCTTCGGGGCCAGCAGCTGCTGCGAAAGCAAGGCTCCCAGGATCAGCACTCCAAGGCCGGCATGCCACCGCCCTTGCCGCCAACCCAGAGTCGTCCTGTGCCCGCTATTCCCGCTCGCGGGGCCAGCGATCGAACAGCACCGCCAGAAATTCCCCCGAAGCGGCATAGCCTCAAGAGCCTGCCCGATGGCCAGGCTATGGTGGTACCGGGCCTGCCGCCCCCTATGAGACAGCCACCCCCGCTGCCTCGCAAGCCGGCTTCCACACAGAACTCTGCCCAGAACTCGGCGCAAAACTCACCGCTGGCTGGACTCAAGTTTAAGGACAAGCCACCGCCGCCACCCGAAAAGCATTCGACTTTGTCGGCTGAGGGAATGGCCGCCCGGCGGAGCTCAAATCCCTTCGAAATGCCGCCACCACCACCGCCTCTGGTTCTGCAGTCCGCCGTTGCGGCCCTCAGCGAGCAGAGCTCCAAGAATGGTCTGAATCCGGTGCCCTCACCGGCGCCCACAAGAGCCAGTGAGGCCAAGAAGATCAACCAACAGCAATCCGGAAATCAACGATCGATTGCCTCTCCCACAGAGGAATTCGGCTCGGAGGATGCCCTGCGAGGCATTGAGAGTGGGCTGCGGAATATGGAGCGTGCCATGCAGGAGCAGATGAACTTACGCAGCCTCGAGGCGGCTGTCCAGAATAACTTTGATCTGAGCTTCAAGGCCAGCTTGGCAGCGGGCACCCGGCACTTGGGCGGCGGATCTGTGAACCTACGAACGGTCAACTACGAAAGGAACCTCTCCCTGGACGAGGGAAGGCAGTCGCTGGAGGAATTAAAGCAACTGCGAGCCCAGGCCCAGCAGCAGTCGCTGCACAATGCTTCATCATCATCGAGCTCCAACTCGCAGGTGGAGCAGTCCATGCGGTCCACCATCGAACACCACATGCGCTCCTTGGACCGAAATTTGCCGCTGGAATTGCAATACAGCCGACATCGCTTTCAGAACAACTTGAATGCCGTGGCTGCCGCTGCTGCAGGAGGTGGTGGAAATGTCGCAGCCGGAAATGCGTCTGCAAACTCCAACACTTCCGGTACGCAGCAGAAACAGCAGCAGCCACCGATGCCGCTGAGCAGTGAGTTCCGTGAGCAGATCCGTCAACAACTGTTGGGAAACATACCGCCACAGGTGGTCCACAATATGGGCCAATCGCCAGGATCTGCCGCTGCTGCCGCTTTGTTGCAGCACCAGGCGCAGTCACGGGCCGCCGCTGCAGCTGCTGCTGCTGCTGCACAAGCCGCTGCGGCCGCCGCTGCTCAAGTCACCGCCGGTGGCGTAGGAGGCGGGCTGTCACGGGAGGAGTTACGTATGCGCCGAAGGTCGTCCCACGACGAGACCCAGCTAACCCAAAACTCAGCCGGTGGTATTCAGGGTAAGGTCTTTTCGAGAGGAGATTCGAGGATTGTTTTTCCGATTCATGATGATTTTTAATTTGTAATTGATTTTTTTTTACATTTAAATATAATGGAATACTTTGCATTATTGTTAATTCAAAATAAATAAAATATTTATACATTTAGGTCGTCTTGTGCCTTTGTCATTATTTTTGTTTTTTTTTTCCATATTTGTTATTTGAAATTTTATGCTAATTCCTGGTTTTAAAAATATTGAGGTGGAACTATACAATTTTATTCTTTATTATATATGTATCTTTATTAAAAAAAAAGAAATGAGAACTTAAGGCAACGAAGAAACTCTAAAAGCTGTGATTTATATAAATTAATATTTTAAAAACAGAATTTTTAAACCAATTAAACGTTTTTTGATAAACGAATTGGTCTTACAGTTTAAAAATGAAAATTATTATATTTATATTTTTGAAGCTGGTTTTATGTTACTTTGAGTTACAAGCTCTAGAGGGTCATTATATCATAATAATTTTCCTTTTAAAAAATCGTACACATTATTTACAATATTTTTAATTTAATCCCATCCCAGTATCAAAACAAACTCTGGAAAATTAAAAATAATATTACTATTTCTTTTCTATTTTGTGGCTAAATATTTATGTTGTTTTTTCATGATTTTCGACCTCGTAGAGCTGAATCAGTTTTCTCTAGCACCGCACTGTTCAGCGGACTTAGATTATATGCGTTGCTGTCTGAAAGGTAACCACACCAAAACGAAAAAGAGACCGTGTTTGTGTTGTAACTTAACCCCTATTTGCCTCCCGCACAGGGCTCCAAGCTTAACCCATAACAGCACACACACGAACCCGAAGCCGACAAGCTGACAAAGCAAATTGCTAACGAAAGTTATTACTCCTTATTATTCCTACTAAATTGCATGGTTGGGCAATAAAACAAAAGCAAAAACAAAAAAGATAGGCAATAAACTCTGGCTAATCTTTGTTTAGTTATTGATACCTAATATGGTTTTATTTAACTTTGACTTACCGGACATTAAAGACATAAAATGAATACAAAACTAATTAAATTTCTCGATCCACAGTGACCCGCTTGCGTGAGCATTGGGACGAGACCTCGCAGTGTGTCCTGCAGCGAGCTGCCCAGCTGAAGAACATGCTGAGCGACTCCCAGCGGTAGGTTAACACTTGAGTCGCACTTAACCCGCTGCTTAACCTCCGACACCTTTTCCGTATACCAATTAACCGCAGGTTCGAGGCCAAACGCCTGGAGCTCGAGAAGTGGCTGGCCCGGATGGAGCAGAGAGCAGAGCGTATGGGCACAATTGCCACCACAGCCGACATCCTGGAGGCTCAGCAAAAGGAGCAGAAGGTAACTGGATATTGTCCTTAAACTCCGCCCTCAGCTCTAATTATCTTTTGTTCCTCTGACAGTCCTTCCATGCGGAACTGCATCAGAACAAGCAACACTTCGACATCTTCAATGAGCTGACACAGAAACTGATTGCGGTGTATCCGAATGATGATACCACAAGGATCAAGAAGATGACGGAAGTCATTAATCAGCGGTAAGTTCATTTTAATATTTAACAGAAACAATATTTAAATGAAATAAAAAGTAAATAAAAGGCAAGAGTTTAAATTTGTCAATAAGATTTTATCATTAGAAAAAGTATTTAAAAGTGAACTGGAATTGAAACCATTTAGTTTTTTTTTATTTTTTTGACGAAAACTATTTATTATATTTTACAGACTTAAAAGTAATGTTTTATCGCTTTTCTAGTTATGCTAATTTAAACAATGGAGTCATCAATCGTGGCAAACAATTGCATGCAGCTGTCCATAGTCTACAGTCATTCGATCGGGCCATGGATCAGGTGAGTGTTAATTATTATTAAACTTAATCGTATCTTAATGTAAACTTTTCTGTACAGTTCCTTGCATTTCTTTCGGAGACGGAAACACTTTGTGAAAATGCCGAGTCTGAAATTGATCGCAATCCATTGATGTTCAAGGTAAGTTTGCTCTTCATTTTCTTAAATTTTGAAAACAACCCGCTGCTGACATAATGATATATTCATTTTGCAACAATTTAACGGCACTTGACAGATTTATGCAGTGTTCGTATAATGTTTATTTTCTTGGAAAAGTTCAACGACTTTCTCTTTTGTTGCCTGAACATCTGCAAATAACCTGAGAAAGATGATGAGCAGTCATGAGATACAGTGGGATCAATTAATGGGAATTAATTTTAATTTTTAATAATTTAATTTTTAATATAAACTTTGTACAGCTTAGGAAATATTTAATAATATATTTGTTTTAGATTAATTTAATAAAATGTAAGGAAGACAGTTTTAGCAAGTTTCCTTTTATTATAAGCAATATAAAAGAACTGTTCTTGCTTTTGATATTCGTAATGCAACTGACCTTGTATATTTTCATTTCCTTTCAGTTTTCTATTTATAAAAATACTTGTTTTGTATCTCCAAAGTTTGCTCTTTAAAATAATTTTCTTTGACTTTCTTAATTGCTTTTATCTTTGCCGATAAGAAATAGCCATTACTGAAGCGCTTAAGGGCTGAGTTCGATCCACTTGAACTTGCCTATAATGATTCCAATGAAAGGGACTCGAAGCACTTGCTCTTAATGTATCAATGGCAGTTGCAATCAGAATTGGCATTGGTGGCCACAAATGAGATCTGCCCACTTGCTACATGCACTTATCGATGAGGCCCATCTTCGGGGAGATGGAGGTGGCCCACCGATTCCCTTCGTTTTCATTTCCATTTCCCTATTTTCCAACTCCCTCAGCTCTCCACCTCCATGGAAATATATATTCTCGAGAGCTCAGTGAGGCGCGCGTTTCTCAAGTGATGTTGTGGCGTCTGTTTGTTTGTTTATTTGGTTTAGGGGATGGTTAAACAACGGGGAAGGCAACATCATCATCATCATTGCCACCATCTTCATTGTTCCTTCTTTTGTTGTAATTACATTCTTCTATTTAAGATAATTATTATAAGAGGCTTGCTCGCTTCTCTTTTCAATATTCCTGGCTTTGTCTCTACCATTAAATTTTTCGGTCTCGCCATTTTCCCATTTCAATTCAATTATAATTAGTTTTATTGCTGGGTGTTTGGGGGGCTCAAATTAAGAATTTACAGACACAAATTTAAATACTTTTTCTATTTGTGCTCATTGTTCCCTTTTAATTTAGTTTCCGTGAGAAAATTATAAATTATATATTATTCTTAGCGCATATCTTTTTTTAAAAGCATTGTTTTCAAAAGCCTTGCAAAAACATATTACCTAGGTATGGAGGATATGTAAAAATGTATTTTCTGTAATATTTAAGAACGATTTTTCGTTCGATTTTAGCCAAGCTGCTTAAAATATTAAATTATTTATAATTAAAACATTATTTAATATCCTTGCAAAGCTCAGAAGGAAAGCTTTAAGCGCTGGTTTAAGGACAGGATATATTTTCTTATCAAGGACCCTTCCCACTATTATTTCTTAACAAAAATTTCACAGCGCAGGCGCTTTTTATTTTAAGAGCTTTGTGATGGGATATGCTTCGAAAGTTATTAATACTGGGATAAAGAAGTCTCCAAATATAATGGGAATATGATACTAAATGTATTTTCGCGGTCTTTTTCAATTGTAAATAATTTGACAAGAAATACGAGAGTCCAGAGATATTTATTTATTTGTTTACTATTTAAAATGCATTCTATTAGACTTTATTTTAATGCTAGAATTATTTATGAAATACATTTTTTAAATGGAACTTAATATGAATTTTGAAGATATATTTCGTATTCAGTTTATTAAGCAATGATACTCGCCCAAAGGTACTTTCATATTAGGAGTTAGAAGTTTAAGTAGGATATTTTCTAGTCGGTTATGCCATTGAAATCCTTTGTTTTGTTTATTTTGCCGGTAAAAAATAACGGTATCAGCCGGCTGTTTGTTACTCTCCCAGGTGAAACATACTCTCCGAGTCTCCATTTTTATGGCCGCTCTGTTTTCGTTGATGCTCTCTGTTGTTGTCATTATCTCGGCAAGTGTCCGACTCCCACACATGTGAAGAGCCGACAGCCGACAGCCAACGAGCGAGGCGCCCAGTGTTGATAACTTAGGAATTTTCCCACTAGATATAGCGCTTATCAATAGGAAAATAAGCAATAAATTGGAAAAATATGGATAATTATATACTTCTGAAAACTAAAGAATTTAACAGATGATTTATGTATTATTTTTTTCACTGTTTAATTTACTTAACAAAGCAACAACTAGTTTTTAAATACTTCCAATTCTGGTGATCTTAATGACATTTTTACCATTCTCTTAGCATTAAAATATTGCAAAAAAATTAGTTATTTTATAAAAACCTTATTTTTCTATTCATAAACAATATTTATGCCTAACCTTTAATTTTATAAGTATCTAATTTTATAAGTTTATAAGCTGGGCAAACATAACGCAAGCATATAGCAAAATATTTTAACTAAATGGATACATAATTTGACATATAAATGGTGTCAATTAAAAATATTAATCTTTGGAAATAAAAATCTTTTAAAATATTTACTATTGCCTTTATCAAAAATTATTTTCTATCGATTTAGAAACATTTTAGATTTAAATTTAAACTTTACACTACACAATATTTTTTGTTGAATATGCATCATGGTTTTTTATTTTTTATATAGATTTTATCATAGGCTAGCTTAGCTCTTTTACACCCGAAGGGTAGGCAACACTACGAAGACCACGAGTAGCATGTGCCGAAGTTCGATAGACGAACGAACGAACGAAACTTTGGCTACTTCGGAAAACTCGCCAGCTGCTGGCATCGCTGGATGCTGGAGCAAGTTTTCGTTTTCGGTTTCGGCTTTCAGTTCGTGTTTTGAGATGCGCCCGGTCGCGCGTGTTTAACGGAAAAGCGCCGAAACGGCAGATAGACCTTCCGGTTCCGATTTTATCAGCACTTTAAATTAATTTATTATAAAAGTAAATTAAAAAAAAATTAACTTAAACTTAAATCAAATAGATAATTCCAACATAAAGTACTTGGTGTTTTTAAGGATTATTTCAAATCCGAAAAGGATCAAATCCACATACGTTGCCTACTTTGAGGCGAACGTTGCACTCGCACCAACACAAACAAACAAACAGTGCACACATGCAAATTGAATTCGCCATGCAACAATTAAACACAAATCTCGGCTCAAAGCAAATGGCGGAAAAGGCGTCACAGCCGTCGCCATTTTCTCCCCCTCAGCCCGTCTGTCAGTGTGAGCTGCGCTGTGCGCGAGTGTGAGTGCTTGTTTGCCCGTGTGTGCGTTGTGCCTGTGCATTTTAAAGTGAAATGTGCATTAATTATGCACACATATTTCACTCGAAACACACATACTCGAACAATGACCGACCCGCTGCGCCTGTCGATGTGCTTGTGTGCATTTCGCGTTAAGTGAAATTGAAATTTTGTGTGCGAATTTATGAAAATTATACTCGCTGGCAATTATAATCGCCTTAAGAATTGCTCCAGTGCCACTTAAATGTAATGAAAATATTCATGCAATTAACAAATACAATTGCAAAGTGAAAGCGCCGAGCGATTAACTGGAATAATGCATAATTTTACTATTTTATCAAAGTGTTGTGGAAAGTGTAACAAAATTTTATTTAAAGGTTTGCCAGGAAATTCGTTTGTAATGTTGATTTGAGAAAATTGAATGGGTATTAGTGGTTCTTTGAGAAAAAAAAAAGAATTTAATTTAAAAGACCTAGAATAATCTTTATTAAAATTAACATGTCATGTTTCTCTAAAATTTATAAACTGCACCGAAACCACTTAAACATACAAATACATATTTGCATTGTTAAAGTAGATTCGGTGCAGTTTATAAATTTTAAAGAAAAATGTAGCATTTTATTATGAATTAATAAATATTTCAAAGGTAACCATTTTTACTTTCACTTAACAGATTTAATTTAAAAGTAGAAAACATATTAAAGGTTATTTTTCTGCCTTCAGACTTCTGACTCAATCTCTAAAATTACGTGGAAATCTTTGTTATCTCATAAATCTACCAAAAGGTCCATGGTACAAAAACTTAGGCAATACTTAAGAACTAGTCAAGATAACTAACTCATCTACGTTTATCACCACCTTAAAAAAAATCTTCAGGTACCATTCATATTTTTTGTGTCGCAACTCAACCTTAACCCAGATAATTATCTACTTACAAGTCTCAAGATTCATAAAAACTCTTCAAAGAAGCATGAGGACTTAAAAACAAACAACAACATCTTGAAATACTTTCAATTCTCGGTGAAGAATCAAAGAGCAGACCACATAAGACTCCAGACGTGTTAACACGATTTAGCATAGTGATCGGGGGTCAGGGCGAAAGCCGATTATTTATCAAAACGACAACACAATCGACGGGGAAATGCTCATTCATGACAAGATTTCCACACTTTCGAGACCCGGTCCCTAGGAAAACCAGACTCTAGGTGTGGGAGACGACACTGGTCAACATGCAACACAGACCGCAAATGTCAACCCGCCGAATACTTGACAGGTCTCTTTGGCCGTGTGGGGCATTGAATTTTACCTGTTGAAACCCAGAAACAGAAAACGAAACAAAAGCAACAAGTAAGCAAAGACAAAAAAATGAGATACAAAAACAAGTTCACAACAAATAACAACAGAATGTGTGGGCTTCGGAGTTTGTTTGTTAGAAGCACTCGAAGTCGTCTGACCGATTGTCAGATGTTGCTGTTGATGCTGCGTGGGTTCCGCCGAAAAGTTGTTTGATTAGTGGCGCGACTTGGGCTTACGTCCAGCAGCATCAGCAGCAGCTGCTCTTGAGCATTAATTGTCTATTTAGTTAAAAATTATAATCACCGATTCAGATTGGCTGGCTAGGCTTGGCCTGGCAGCGTGCAACATTTTGATAGTTATTTCGTAGTTTTTTTGGGCCGCATTAAAAACGCTTTTAAGTTTGTTTTCCGTTTTATGGAAATTTAAACGAAGCCTATAACAGGCCATTAAACTTTGTGGGTGTTTATTATAAAAGGGTTTCGAACGGAAAATCGCTAAACGAAGTAAATAATAAATGTTATGCCGAGGTTTTGTAATTTGAGAGAGTTCAAATATTGTGAAAAAGTGTGAGGTACTTAAAATATAACTGTTTTTTACTTGAACTTTATGGGTTTCTAACCTATTTTACGAGGGAGATTAAAAGTTAGCATTAGGATATTTATTTTATATTTGTAAATAAAATAATGGAGGAGCCTTTCAAATTAAAGGCATTCGTAAATTGGTTTCATATGTTCTCTATGCAAAAACAGAATTATATCCCACAATTTAACAGTTTTCATCTTTAGAGAACCCCCATTTCCATTATAACTTCTTGTGGTGATGTCAAAAAAGTCAACCGCTTTAAAACAACATTTGCCAGTGGCTACATTATGAAAGCACTCGAAAATCTTTAATGATCGCCGGCCAGAATCAAAAACTCTACGAAAGCCGCAGCCAACAACAGCTACTGCGGGAAAACTAACAAATATAACAACGCATGCCCGCAGCACAATTGGAGTGCACTTTGTTAGACCAATTAATTTACATTTCCGCGCAAAGCGTGGCCAAAAACAAAAAACATTCGGGGAGAAAAACAACCGGGGGGAAAAACAAATGCAAACCAAAGCGAATGGCGGAGTAAAAAAGTTTACATAGAAACAAAAATAGAAGGGACGAGAGGAGTTCCACTTGAGGGTAAGGCAATGGCCCTTGACTTGGACGTTGAACGCCGTCGATTGACCAGGCCCTGCAGTTGTTCCTAAAGTTTGTTTTGTTTTTGTTTCCTCTCCATGTTTTTTTTTCTCTCCCCTCATGCCAGTCCCCATTTGGACAGTCGGCGGTCACTCCTGCGGATGTGTGTGTCTGTGCCCTGATGGTTAGTTCCCGATGACCACTCAAGCCTGTGTCGAGGACCCTCTTGTCAGTCGGTGAGGGAGAAAAAAAGAAACAGTGCATTGCATACTTTTGAGCCGCGACAGGATTCGCGAGTCCTGGGAATTAGAGGGTATTTATAAAAGGAATCTTTGTTTTTTTTTAATTGGAAATATTTAATTAAGCTGGAATTTAAATATGAGGAAAGACTGATTGACATTTGGAAGACAGGAACAAATATTAGAATAATTTATTAAGAGCTTAGATTGTTTTTAATAAATAATATAATAATAAGTGTATAATTTTGTAGTCTTTATAATCAACAGAAGACTAGCTGAGGTTTTAAAATTGAAAGAAAACTACATATTTTAAGTTTATACCTTTTATTTAGTACCTAACTCCATTCCGTCTATCTCAGAATCTGGTTCCCTATTCCGTTTATACAATCTAGGAACGTATATCTTGCTAGCCTCCCTTGCATCGTCGCTTATTTCTCTTTCTCGGCAGATAAAGTTATTTGTCATTGCCATCTGCAAGGGACCCACCAAAGATTACAACTTCACTTTGACTATAATTGCTTGAACGTGGCACTAGTTCCTTTTCTATCCTCCAGCGCTCTCGCTGTCTATAGGTCCTCGCTCTGCTTTATCCTGCACAGCATTTCCGATGCGGCAGCAGCTTCGAGTTCCATGCAAGTCTCTTCTCCTTGCTCTTTATCTCTATGCTTCTCCTTTATTTTTTGTTTACTCGTTTTTTTATATTTTTTTTCTCGTGTTATTGCATTTAATTTGTGCCAGTGTCGGGCTGACTGCTTCCTGTTTGCAGGACAAAAAAAAAAAAGAAAAACTGCAATGAGTGGGAAGTGGGGAAAACTGCAGACGCCTCACAGACACTGTGACATGTTTACAACTCTTCTATGGCTTCATGCTAGTGTGTGTGTGGGTCCATACAAATGATAACTCGCGGCCAAAAACGCGATAAAAGCAACAACACAAACACCAACTGGGAGAAGGATGAGAAAAAAATATGAGAAACTTGAAAAAATAGTCTAGGGTCCCAACACTAGAATACCCGGCAATCAGTCTATGAAAAGAGCGGCATATTTTTCTGGTTGGTATGGGATTTTTTTAATATTAAAAAGGAAAACCTAAATATTTTTGGCTCAAACACTAAAAACAATAAAGAAGCACCTAATTAATTTGTACAATAATCGATATTTGAAATATAATTGTTATATTTTTCAGCTTATTTAGAATTTTTTATGATAACTTTTCTGTGGTTGAATTTTTTATTGCTTTAAAAAATTTCTTGTTATGGAAGAACCATTATACCATTTACCTGTACCAGTATAAAAACAGAAAAAATCCAAGGGTGACTGCAAAGAAAAAAAGGTGTTGCAAACGAAATTAAATGCGAACTTTATGCAGCTGGAAATGCAGAGACCGAGACAGAAATAAAGCAACACAAAGGATGCTTTGGCTCTTCCCATTGTTCCCTCCCCCTTGCCACACTCTTCCCCTCTTACACACACACACACACACACTCACATTTTGTCTAGCCCTTGCATACTTTTGTGGAAAAGTCTTCTATTTTCCGCTTTTTTTTTTTGTGTTTGTGCTTTCAATTCCATTTCCACTTCATTCGTTACTGTTTTGCAATGTTAACTACATTTTCGCATGTTCTCAGCGTTCACACTAAATGTTATTTATTCTGCTTTTCCACCGCTTTTCCGCACCCCTTTCTCTTCCTTAGTTTTTGTTGTATTTTTTCTTCGTCGGTTTCTACTTACATCTTTGTGCTTTTATATATATATACGAGAATTATGTGCATATTAAAAATGCATTATCATTTTGTGGGCAGATTTTAGAGTGGAAGGAATTAAATGAGGGTTACACCAGGGTTCTGGGTTTGACATTACAATGGTTTTTTTATTTTTGGAGGACAGTTTAGGGAGGACTTAAAGGATAAAATGGTGTTTATTAAAATTTAAAATGTGTTGAGAACCTAAATATGTATTTTTTAACCAAAACGAAGATATATACTTGCGTGAAAAATAAGATTTATTCTTAAATAGATTATTTTCCCTACTATTTCTTTAATGTTGTAACATTTTATATATTTGTAATCCTCTTACTTCTTAGCGTTTTAATTTCAATGTACTCTTATTTGCTAATAATCTTCCTTATTTAATTATTCATTTAAGACTTGGTTGCCATGACTAGTAGTTTGATTGCAATTTCATCTTGCCTTAAATTTGCTTCCTTCAAATTTATCACCTATGCACATTTGTTTGTGTCCAGTGCCATCAATCCGAGAATTTGCATTTCCATCAATATTTTGCTTGGACGCTCTGCAAAAGAAAAATATTTCATCAAATAAATCAACACAATCTCCTTTCGACAGTTGCATCGAAAACACAAAAAAGAAGCAACGAGAAAGCGAGAGGGAAAGAAAATCCGAAATGAAAAGAAAAACCAAATTCTTTTCCAGAGGTCAGAGAACGAAAAATGTTCGACACAATTCACTGACAATTGGCAAATGTCATGACAACATCTGTGCAACGGCAATAAAAACAAGATAACTTGAATTCTATTCAAATAGCAACGAATAGGGAAATATACTTTCTTCGTGGAAATATTAAAGAATAGGAAAATATCGTTATTAGCGAATTTCTATATGCAAGTAATAGTACAACTAGGTTATTTGTTATTTAGATTATAATTTTAAAATGAGATTTTCATAAATAATTTATTCAGTAGGTTGTTTAGTAGATAATTACATATATATCAGTGATAAGTTATCACTTTGTCGCACTTTAAGAGAATATAATTATTCATCATTAATATTTTTCCGCAAAACTGCTAAGCCGGAAAATATTTTTGCAAACATGTGATTGTCAATCAAAAATACCAGATCAGGAAAACAAGTTCAAAATGTAAACAGAAAAATATGGTCCAGACTGTGTGTCTAAAATAAGAACAGTTGGAACCACATAAAAGATAATAAATCCACATGAAAAATTCAATGTCATCTTTCGCGCAGCTAAATAAATAAATCTTGGAGCCATATTTCTATACACAGTTCCATTTTTTTTTGTATGTTTTTAGTTGGCCAAATTAGCTTAAAAGCGGACACACAAAACGAACCGCAAAACCTTAAAAATGTCAGTTACTGAGGACCAGAAACTTACAGCAAATTATAAGCGACATGTGGCTAAGGGCAGTCAGGTTCCATTGAAACCACAAAATGTGGGTGGCTCTCTGGCGCTGATGCTCGGGGTTCTTCTGATGATTCCGTCCCGTTCTGTTGTGATAAAGTTCACAACTATTTGGAAATGCCAGCAGCAGAAGCAGAGAACCACACAGAACACATGCCAGATAGGGCTTATCGTGCGGCGAGATAATACAAGTTAAATAAGATAAAAATTGTAGAAAAATCATCAGAGAAGCGAAAGTTTTCCCTCGGATAAAAAAACTTTTTCTCCAACTTGGATAATATTTTCAGATGTAGTTGGCTTAACCCAATTCCTGTATTTCTTTCTTATTTTATTTGATTTTTTTTTTTTTTTGCTGTCAGTTCAGAACACATTTTCACGGTTTTCACTTTCGTCTCGGCGACTCTCGTTGTGCGGTTAATTAAATATTCAGTTAGATAAAAGAGCTTAAAGAAAAGGAGCTTAAATTAGAGACCCAGACCCAGGCAGAAGGGTAAATAAGCTCATAAAAAATATGGCAGCGGTGGCGCCACAAATTATTTGCCCTTACCTTAACGACGCGAAGGCAACAAACACACAGCGGCAAGAGCAAAAACAACAGAAACTCCGGTGAAAGGCAATTTAAATTCTAATGATAATACCGCAAAAGCCTTTGCCAGGATCTCCCCCGGGGAAAAGTTGGGGGACTTTGCCCGGTTCCAATGTGTAAGCGAGCTTAGCAAATTAGCGCGCCTGGCAACCTGTGCCTGCAGCGTACCTGTAAAAATATCTTCAGGGATCCCGGGATCCCTGGCCAACATAAATCGCAGCAGCAGCAGCTAGGAAATTTGTACTTCATTTCCGTTTTCCCTCTCTCTTATGCATAATTTTCAACACCTTCAACACGGGACGCCCACCCTTTATCTCCTTCGCCTGCTTTCTTTTGCTAATTACGCTTTGTTTACGTTCTCTGGGATAATGTATATAAATGAGCCAGGGGCAGCTGGTGTTTACTCATTTATATCACTAGAAATCTAAGGGATTATAAGCCCAGAACCCAATCAACTACCGATCATCTTTGATTCATTGAAGAAATCACCGAAAAACCTCCCCCAAAATATCATTATTTGGGGATGCTTTTCAATGAGTTTCAATCAGAAAACCATTTAAAGTGCCAGTTATCATTGACGAAATTGAAATTCATTCGAAAGCCCATCAGCAGTAGCCGCTTAACTGGCCTAATTAACCAACCAATTCAAAGCTCAAAGCAAATATAAATCATCATTAGGAGGGGCCCCAAGCTCGAACTCCCGAGGGTTCGACCCGTTAATAGAAAAACCGATGGGGAAAATAGTTGAAATTTCCATTCGCCACTCAAGCAATTTGGTAAATTGAACGTAACGAAATGTAACTTCTGGGGGAGCGAACGGACAAAAGCTTTCCGCAAAATCAAATGCCAAAAGGGCTAAGAACACGATAATAATCCTATCAAATGGCCCGAACAACAAGCATTCATTGATCCCAAGGCCCGGCCCTGCTGTTGCTGCTGCTGCTGGTTTTTCCACAAAGTCAATTTTTTAGCACTTTGTTGCCTTTGGTCGAAAACAAAACAGGAACTTAAATACATTTCGGCCATCCATCGCCATCGCTCAGGCTGCGTGTGCCAACAATTATTGCGTCATTAATCAGTCGGCATTTGCAAATTCCCTTGTCTCCCTTTCTTCTATATACCCTCGGACCAATATATATATATATATTTGTATATATATGTATATGGGAGGACAAATCTGGGCAGCAGCTGGCATGACTTTTGTGTGGCTGAGCGAAAAAGGCAAATCTTCAATTTTATTGATTGTTGTAACCGACTCGGTACAGAAATCCCAACGAAGGAAGATGAATGAACACTCTTGACGCATGAGACTGGAAAAATTGGGAAAAAGAGTGCTGAAAACATTCTTGACCAGACTCTGTGAAATTTTAGATACACTAACCGGAGGGTTTAATGTGTTTCTCTAAGCCATTAATAATATTTGAGGCATTAACAAATAATTAAAAGGTTTTTTCATATACTTAATAAAAATCTACTTAATAAAAGAAAATTTAATTGGTTAAAATCAGCCAAAGAGAGCAAATTCTCGACAAATTTAAAATCCTTTACGATTACGATCAAGAGATGTTAAACACAGAAAAAGACTTGTGCTGGCAATGGAAACTCAAAGAGTTTTCCGTGTGACTTGCCGGCGGCTGTGAGTCCCCAGATGACTGCAGCAGAAAATCCGAGAGGTAGAGAGCTCTCTCTCTCTCTACGAGTGTGATCCCACTTTTGCCTCCTTGGCCAATGGCCATTTATTGGGCCATTCCACTTTTGTGTGTGCGTAAGACTCCTGGAGGCAAAAGGACCCGAAATGCTTGCGAAACGCATTAAAGGCCTCGCAACACATTTTCATTTTTATTTCCCGCACTCACACTCGGCACATCCCCCACTGCCTCACTGCCTCACTACCATTTCTGTGTCCAATCGCCCAGCGGCACTCACAGTTGCGTATCAATAAAATATCCATACATGCATGTTAAGTAAGAGCTACCCTCACCCTCGGCTGAGCTGTGATTCCTGCACCCGAAACGAATTGGGATTTAAGTGTTGTACAAGAAGGAAGGGGAAGAGAAGGGCTGCCATTGTTGCCGCCGTATAAAAATGAAATGTACAAGCCAGATACTGGTAGGGAGTGAAGGGAATCATCCCGAGCCGGACTTGTAAGCCGTTAGCCAAGAAACGTGCCCGAGGTTATTTGCAAAGAGAACCGAAACCGAACCCAAAACCAAAAAAGTAAGGAGAAGAAAAGGGGAAGCCAGTAAAAGGAAACTTGTCGTTATGTGCTTGTTCAAGTGGTTTTCACTTGATATTGCGTATACGCCGCATTGAACACTCCGGTTACAAGTGCAACTTAAGGAGTATCTAACGAAAATTTTCCATAATCTTACATAAAATGGAAAATCAGTTGTGAACAGCTAACAACAAAATAAAATACTTTAAATTGTGATTGTTTTTGAAGGAATTTAATCGATGGTTTCTGTTTTGAATTTAAAATTAATAACTAAGATAAGGTTTTTCTATGGATTATGCCTTAAACCAACTAATAGCATTTTTTTTCTGCTTGTAATTAATACTTACGTCTACGTATTCGAAGTCATTTTCCGCTCATCCATCCGCTGCCAGTATTAAACTACACTTAGCCAGCTTGTCAGCTGTTCTACCTGCCAAATCCCTTTGCTTTTAATTTGTTTGAAACACTTTGTTATTGGAGTTTCCACTTAGTTATTGTTGCTATTTTCCTTGGCCGGTAGTTGTTGATTTTGCATAACAAATTCATTAATTTTACGACAACAAGTTAACAAAACTTTTGCCTCGACCATCCAGTGTACAGGAGTTGAATGGGAAGCACAGGACCTTCAAGGAAATCACGTAGAAGCAGCTGGTCCGTGTGAAACTTCCATTGTGTGTGTGTCTGTGATTAAATCTCGACAGAAGTTTTTGCCTTTGCTTCAATTCAATTGTTGCCGTTTTTATTGTGCAAATTATTATTGTTAGTCAATTGAATTAATTTCGCTCACAGCTTCTCGACACACTCCACATTCCCGCCGCTTTCCACGGAAAACGATTTGCTGAATTCAATTAGTTTATTGTGATTTTATTTGCGCCAGCAAAAAAGTTTCTCACAACGAGAAGCAGCAATGGCAGCGTGAAAACGCCCCGAAGAAGTGGAAGTAAATTGAAATGCTAAGAAAGAAAGTTTTTCCGGCATTTCCATTTGCCCGAAATTAATGGAATTCCCTTTAGCCAAGCCACCAGCCACCACCCTTTCAATTAGGTGTTGGCTCCCTCATAAATAGTTCCAGTTTCGATACTACCAGTTTTAATGTTTCCTCTTCTCATAGCTGCCACTCTTTATTCCCAAAGTTTAGAATTTCGATATTTGCTTGCGATGCACGTTCGTCCCTGAACTTTTATTATCGAAAATAATCGAGTTTTAATGTCCAGCTAGGAGCCCCAAGAAACGGTCACATAAATAAATAAATGTGTTGGGCGTAAAAAGAGGGCAAAGGCTTCAAATGGCATTTAAATTCGCTTATGGTTCTTTTGAACTTGAGTCGTAATCAAGATGGTTGTTACGATTATTATATGATTTTTGGGTTGGTGGCGGCTTTAAGGCCTAATTGCCATAACTTAGGTCCCCCAGTGCGTATACGTAATATATTTTATTGTGTTTGCCCCGAGGCAAGGCTTTTGAATTATGTAGCTGCGAGTCAAGGAAGAATTATGCACATAATTAGATTTATCTAGTCGGACTACAGCTTTCCATTATTCCTTGGAGTTTCTCCTTCGACTTAAAGTCTCGCTGAAAATTCTTTAACTCATTTCTGCTGCTTTATTCTTTATTTATAACTTCCGTTAAAAGTTTTTTTTTTATAGCCCGCACACACACACACCTTTCCCCATTTTCACACCTTCATCATCATAAAACGCATATACGCTGACGGACCCCACCACGCACACACAAAGACATGCCACAGTGGAACAAGCGTATCATTGGCATGCCAAAAGCCCATAATCCTACTTCGGGTGGCTTTTAGCGGATTAAAACTTTTCAGTTGAGTGCCCGAAACCGAACGGAGACTATCTCCCCGATGCGCCCCTTCTTTCGCACGGGAATCTTGATTGTGTTATTAACTAGCGTAAATGGGTGTTAATTCCCAGACAGGCCACAGTGCGTATCGGGAGTATAAGAAGCGAGGCAGCTGGAGTTCTTTGGAACTAGTTTTGTTGAGGTTGAGTTCATAATATTTTGTTATATGCACCATAGGGAACCATTCCTTGAATTTTACGATGAATAAATATTTATTTCTCGATTTCTTAGGAGGTTAATACTAAAAAGAACTGGGAGGTTTTTATTTATTTCTTAATATTAGTATTATTTTTTTAATAAATTCAAGGAATTTTTAAAGCAATAATGGTATATTATATATATAAATTATACTATATAAATTAGTAAAGAAAAAAATTAACTCAAACTTCCCACACCTTACTATATATCCTTAAACAATTCCCTTTTAATTGCCCTTACACCCGCGTTACGCACTGTATGCACAGATATGGCCTGTGGCAGCTCATTTGTTGCTTGTTTGGTTATTTCAATTAAATGTTAATAAAATTGTCTAACCGAAAAAACTAATTTCGGTGCTTATTCGTGTGGACACAGACAGGGGGAGAGGGAACGTAGAGACTAGGAAAGAAATGGAAAATTAGGTAGCAAGCAAGAGGGGAAGATGTGGTAACTGTGCGGTCTCCAAATTGGCCAACTTAAGTACCGTTACGTTCTAGTTGAGTATTTCCTTTTTCTTCGTGCCGTTTGCCAGGGTTTTCCCTTTTTGCCAGGAAAAAGTTTATGGTAGCGCTTACATTTCCCTAGCCATTAATTCTACCTTGCTTTTCAATTAGTGTTGCCGCCTGCCTTCGGACCGACCGGTTTCCTTGGCCAGTTTTGTCTTTTATCGTTTCCCTCCGTCGCACTGGCCTCCGCTCCGCTCCTATATATGTATATATATCCTGATTTATGCTGTCGTCCTGTAGGAGGTATCCCTCCCACACCGGAGCCTTGCCAGATGCCTTGAGGTGACTGCAGCGGGCTTATCTCTCGGCACCTCCCTTCCTGCCGTTCCGTAGATCTCGCTCTCTCTCCCTGCCTTTTATCCCATACCCTCCATCTTAACTAACTCGTCTTCATTTCTCACTTGGCTGCGTATTTGCTGGGTGTTTGCATGGCATGGTATATAGCCATGGAGGTCGGAGCTGTCCATCGGTTTGTTAGTATTAGCCATGTTGGCCATGTCTATTGGCCAGAAGGTGTCGTGTTGATAAATTGCCAAGCAAACAGGGTTGGCAGAGATGGTTGGTTAGAGCTTGCAAGTTGCAGGTATTTGCTTTAAGTTTTTTCTTTAAATATATATTGTGGGGAGAGCTTCCAATCAATTGGAGATAATTTTCTATTGATTTTTATATGGATTACATTTATACGAATTAAATATTTCGGTAAAAGTAGAACCCTATTGACATTGTACTTGGCTAAAGTTTTCCTTTTCAATTTATTTATAATTATGCGTTGGATAAGTTTTATAGTAGTTTATATTAATTATCACATTTAATAACATATTATTTAATTTCTATACTTTCTCTTGTTATTTCTATCGAGCGCATCGACAACCCTTACAGGGAGAAAGCAAACTTTAGTATTTTCCACACTATGCAAATTGCTAAATCGTTGGCATTTCAAACGCGCTAACACCTGCTTGAAGGCTTAACCAAACACAGCCAGGATCCCCTTTCAGCGGCCACGCCCATCCAGACAGCCCTCCGCTTTTCCTAGAGGATTTCCCGGCGCATTCGCTTCTGGCTTCTATCAGTGTCGTTTTGTTATTTATCCTGCGTGCCTCTTGACGCCTTTGGGGCATGCCACTTAACACACATCGACCGCTGCTCCTGCCACGCCCCCTTTGTTGGGCGGGTGTATGGAAAAGGGGGGCAATGGGCGGGGAGTTTCTGTAATCTTTTCTTGAGCTTTGCGTGCAATGCGTCGCGTTATTTGCTTTTCATTCAGCTTTTTCTCCTTTTTTTTTGTTGCTTTGCTCTCTGCTTTTTTAATTTATCATGTCTATTTGTTTAGTGTTTGAGCCTGGCCCATGGCGTGTAGTACAAGTGGAGTCCTTTTTCCTAGCTGTGAGTCCTCTGCTGGCTCCTTCTTCGCCTCCTGCTGTCCTGTTCATTTGTTATCGCTGTTTGCTTGTGTTGCTCTTGCAGCTTTTCACTTTTGAATGCTGCGGATTTTAGCTCTTTTTTTTTGTTTTTCTCGCTTTTTCGTTGTGGTTTTCCACTTAGTCGATCGTTTTTTGTTTTGTTTCCTAAATGAAACGTCCCTGGGCTTTGCGGATTTGCTTTGGTTTCCTTTTCCTCCTCTACAGTTTTTCCCATATCCCCAATTTATCCCTTTTCATCGTGTAACCGCCTTGTGGTCAGACTTCGCTGCTGCTAGTTTGATTAGGTTTCAGCACTAATTGAAAATCATTGAATGAGGTTTTCCCATCGCCATGTGTCCGGGTAATTTGTTGTCTTTTAATTAATTTATGTCGAGTGTTATTAGCGAAAGATGCGGTTACCGTTGAATGATTGAAAATTCAATAATTGACCAGCTTGAGACTCGGTTTAAATGAAGAAGTACACACGGAAGAAAACATAATACTAATTTTAATGAAGAAACATACTCGGAAATTATAAAGAGCATGAATTCTACAATTATATTTTATATAAAGTGGATTCTGATATTTAATTAAAAACGTTTACTGTTTCCTGTGCAGAATAATTAAAGCGTGGCAATCAAGCTGTTGTAAATTGAAGAATATTTCTTTAAAAGGGCTTTCCTCGGGCTATTTATCTTTGCCAACTCTGAATTCGCTTTCTAAACAAACCACGAACAACAATGCAAACAAATGGGAGCAGGACCCAGATAGAAACTCTCTGTCCTATCTCGAGACACTCGCTGCCGCAAATTAAATCAAATTCCTGCTCAGACAGCGCAGGAGAGATAAAGACCGAAGGAACCGGGGAGATTCATCACACAAACACATGCACAGACACTAGAAGAAGGCGACTGGCGAACAAACACAGGGTTCGTGACAGTGACAGGACATCTTATTTAATTTCCAGGGCTCAGGACCAGGACCTGAATCCGCATCGCAGAACTGGAAACCGAGCATAACATTAATTTTTGTTAATCTATTTTCAAGTTGCTCTGGTCAGCTACAGCTGTGTTCCCCTTTGCCAGGACCGCAAGTAAATATGCTGTCATTAATTTAAAACTTACACAAACAACCCGAAAACTTCCCTGCTGTCTGTCAGCCGTTGTGAGAGCTTCTGAGAGTTATGTTCATTAGCAGAGAAGCCATTCCGGGCAAGCATCATAGGGCGGAGCGGAGAAAGCCAGAAGCCAGCCTGTGAGATTCTGAGAATTTAGTTGGAATTCCTAATGAGCGAGAGCAGGCAAATCTAACCCAAATATGTCAAGACGATGGCTTGGTATTTTGTGTGCCCTGTGCTTCTGTTGGGTGCAATACTCCAAGAGGGTCAGCAGGTGTGTGTGCACTAAGAGAAATGTTTAGCTATAATTATAGGATTTGAAAATATTAATGGGTTTAATGGGTGTTTGAAAAACTAATCTGTTGATTATCAAATTATTAGAAAATTAAAGTGAATAGGTTTTAAAAGTCATACGGAATTTAGGCTGTATTTACTCTTTGATATTTAAATATATTTTGGTTTGGTTTAAATATAAATCAATAGAGATTAAATTTATTATTATATTTATAATATCCTATAAAATCCCCAAGTTCTGAAGCAATTTCTCGCTGTGCTGCCATGTGTGTGCAAAGTGGGTCTCTTCAGTTTGCTATGCATGTGCTAAAGTGTTGATACAAGTTACTTTTGCCATCCTCAGCTCAGCCCTTCGCCATCCTAACACACTGACACACTCGCCACGTGAAGAAGTGCCTCGCATCGCTTCTCTCCGCTCTGTTCTGCTCTGCTCCGTCAGTGTCCCTGTCCCTCTATATGTCCTTTCCCTGTCCCTCCAGCTGGCCATAAACCACAACGGAGACAGGGATGGCAAGAGATAGAAAGGATGTGGGAGAATCCCAGGACCCGGGTTCAGACAGCTGAGCACGTAGCATGACGAGTTGACAAAGTGCATCACGGGCCATGATGCAGGTCTTGCTTGCTTGCTGTTTACACAGCTCAAAAAATGCCTCAGCTTACTTGCTCTAATATCAGAATTATTTAATTAATTTTCTGTAAATTTACCTTACCATCCATTACTAACATCTTAGTGGTGAACTCATCCAATTTCCATTTGACTTTAATTAATTGAAATTTGTAAAGTTATGTCGATGACACGAGTGTTTGTCTTTGAACTAATTGCATTAGGCAAAATTGAGTTATAAAATGTTAGACGGAGATGAAGTACCTTTTGATAATATCTTTTAATTGGTAAATATGAGCTATGCACTTGGAAATGGAAATTAATATTTAAAGCAACAGAATTTAAAGTTTACCAAACACTTAAATGCTTGTAAAGGAGTGTATTTCTTTCAGATTTTAATAACATTTAAGCATACCTATTTTTTAGCATACCTTTCGTTTATACCTCAAAAACAACACAAAAGCATGAGCTGAAACCTTTGCAAAATACATGTAATTAAATATTTTAAATTTTGGGCAGTGCAAATACAGTTGCCACGTAAATTAATCTACCCACTCGGCGCATGTAACTCGCTCTGGCTTCCGCTCCTTTGAGCCCTCCATCGCTTTATCTCCATATTCATATGTGCATTTGGTTACATGTTCGCGCGTATTTCCCTCATGGCTTGTTTCAACCGTCCTTTCCGCTTTCCCCAGCCATTTTCCCTTCGGCCGCATTCATTTGTTGGTTTTCTTATTTCAGCTCGAATTTGTGTTTTATAATTTATGCGCATTTTTTATTAAATATTTATGCTTGTTCCGAGTTCTAAGCCACACAAGAACAACAACAAAAACCGACCGCCGCAACTCCCCGCCCCATTCGAGGGATCATTGTCGCTCATTTCCCTTTATGGCGTATTTACGCTCTAAAGCGTGTAAATGTTTTCCATTCCATTGTTTTTCCCCCACCCACAATGTGTGTTAACACACGTGGAGGGGGTGAAAAGTGGTATTGAAAGGCTTGAGGTTGGGTCACATCCCTTCTTTCCAGCCCACACGCATTGTCATAAATAGTTTTGTCAAAGAAACCACAGAAACTAAAACTCAAGTTTTCAAACACATTTTCGGCTAGCAGAGATTCTTGGTCAACTTGGCGAAAATTCCCTGAAATTTTCTTTACTTTTTCTTTCTCTTCTCGTGTGCAGCCATCAGGTATTTTACTTTATATTTTTGTTTTTATTGAAAATGCTTTGGGAAATGGCAATTTACATGTTTGCCAATAGAAATTCTCTTGTATTTTTACTATAGAAATTTTATTGCCTAAACAAACTGGTGGGTTATTATTTCAATGCTGGAATTCTTATCGATTTATTTAATGGAAATATTCGCTGGGAATTAGGTTAAATGGGAAAATCACTACTAAACTGGGAAAATATGTTACAAAGCTAGAAACAAATTTGTTTCACTTTCCACAATAAATGTAAATAAAAGAAATATATAAATCATCGCATCGGTCAAATGCCTTTAAGGTTCGGGTTTGCGTCATTGTGCATTCATTCAAAATAAACAATTACAAATGCCAACATTTAAATAAGAAATATTTCAAATATTAATTGCAAATTAACTAAATAAATACTACACAAAATAAATGAACTTTGTGACAAGACTAGACTTTATTTAACCAAGAAAATTCTTGAAAACTTTTTGCAATCCCAAGAGTAACGCCTGAAGGTGTTACTCCTTCGATAACAAAATAAATATAATAATAAATTCCCCGTGCGTGTCCAGGATACAACAAATAAATCTTCACTAGTTGCACCTCGAAGTGCAATTAAATTGAATGTCAAAAAGGAAAAAAATAAATCCGCCCGTCCGAGTGATTGATTGATTGACGGTTTGATTGGCAAACGCGCAGTTCATGGCTGAGTCAAAGGAAACGTATACGCCATGACCACGACAATAACGGCGAAGATTGCGCAACAGCAGCATCAGCAACAACAGCAGCAGCAACACCAGCCACATCAACTGCACCAACAACAAACACAACAGCAGCAGGGATCCAGTAACATGAATGGTTTTCGCATTACCGGCTATCCAGCGGCTGCCACGCCCCCCACACGCCCCAATCCTATTTACGCGAAACCCAACGCCCATGAACTGGACCTGCACATCAGCGAATCGCTTATGTATCCCGGCAGCACTCAGCAGCACCAGCAGCAACATCAGCACCAGCAGTTGCTGCAAAGCTCGCCGGGTCCGCCGCCACAATTGACCAGCATGCTGCCCAGTTCCGGACTGCCTGGAGCCGCCCAGCCGATCGCTCTCAAGGGCAACAATCCCTTCCTGAACAGTCCCTCGCCCACGGAGGTAGCACCCACCACGCCTAGCGTGTCCGCCTCTGTACCAACATCAGCAGGAATATCAGCGACCGTTTCTAGCAACTACGAAATGCCCGAGTACGCGGAGCCATCGCGATTACGCGGTGTAAAGCAACGACCCCACAGCATCGCAGTGGGTGGGGCAGCTGCCTCGAGCTTCGTGGACTACAATGCCCAGCAGCAGCAGCGGCTGCTGCAACTGTCCCGCCAGCAGCAGCAGTTGCGGAATGCGGTAACGGCGGCCGCGGCCACAGCAAATGGAGGCGGCGGCGCAGCCAGTGGCGACAAGGAGTCCCTGTATGCAGCTCTATTTCAGCAGTACAGACAGAGTCCCACCAACGGACAGCCTGCTCCCCCAGTGCCGTTGCACAGGAAGCCTGCGGTGGCTCCAGTGGTTCCTCGCCGCTCACAGAGCACGCCCAGGCCACCACTGCAGCAGCAGCAACAGCAGCAGCAGCAACAACAGTCCGGCTTGAATGGCCAACTTAATGGGAACGGCACTCAGCGGCCAAGGAGCCTGGATCGCTTCAATGGCGGTGTTCACACGGAAGCACCGCCAATTCCTTTGAGACGGTTTCCCAATGGAACTGGCAGCACCAACGGGGGACCACTGTCCCGCCAAAAGAGTCCCAAGAAGAGCAACAGTGCGGACAATATGCTCATGAGTCCGGCTGGAAGTCAGGTGAACACCATGCGGCACTCGATTAGCTTTCACGGCGGCCAGGAGACGGAGAACGGACCGAAGGGCGGTGATCAAGCCAGGCCAATGAGTTATGCAGCACCTGCCCCAGATCAGGCCTATTTGGAGCACCAGCTCAGGGCCTATTCGGAGCAGCTGAGGACCATAACTGAGAGCGTGCGCAAGTACTCGGAGCAGGCCAAGCTGCTCTCGGAGCTGAAGAGGCAACAGCAAATGGCCAAACAGAGCCAGACGAATCTCAATCTGTTGACGCCAACGACCGGCAACAATGGGGCCACGGGCAACTTTCAGCCGAATATGATTTCCCCAGAGATTGTCAGCAAGTCCCTGGCCTCACTCTCCACCAGTCAGACGAACGAGGCCCAGACGCCCTCCAATCAGCTGCGACTCTTTCTGGACAACATAAGGAGTAGCATGCGGCAGGAGTACCAGCAGCATATGCCCGATGATGTGCTCAAACCGACCTCTACATTGAAGCGAAATGGCGCGGATGCTGCAGCTCCTAGTGCTGGTCCTGCCCCTCCACCCACTGTTGCTCCTGCCAAATCGGAGCCGGAGGCCACACCCACGCCATCGGATCAACTGCGGCAGTTCCTCGATGCAATACGCGCCAATAAAATACCTGAGAGCGTGGACAAGCCCAAGATGACCAGCTCGCAGACCTTGGACTCGTTTATATCGAAGCCTTTGCAGATGCCAGATGTGACTTCGGGCACACCGGGTGGTGGGGTGGTAGGAGTACCTTCAGGAGCATCTGGACAGGGAGTGGGTGCAGTTAATGGTCAGGCAAATGGATTGCCCACCCGGCGGAGACCAAAGAGCAGCATTTTGCCCAGCAGCAGCAACGGGAAACTGGAGCAGCGAGAGCACTCCCTGGTGACCTCTGAGAGCTTCCACCAGATCTCGGACAATCTGAGGCTGATGAGCGAGGATCTGCAGGCCCTGAGCCCCAGCAAGGCTGTACCCAGCTCGTCCAGCAGCAACAGCCTAAAGAATTTGGCCGCCAATGGCAACAGCTCACTGACCACAGAGCTCAGGGTCATAACCAGCTCGCCCTACATCACCTCTCCCAAGCTGCAGCAAATGGTGATGAGCAAGTCGAACAGTTCACTGGGATCGGTGACCACGCCCTCGAGTGCCACCACCACGCCCTCTACAGCGCCTATGATCACAGATTTCAACGAGATCCTGGACAGCTTTCAGGCCATGGCAGACAAGTACAAATCAAAAGGTTCCTACGACTATTTGCGCAAGTGCTCGGAGGCCCTGCGGCAGCACTCGCTGCAACTGAAGTTGCAGCAGCAGCAGCAGACACACCTGCAACACCTGCCCCATCAGCAACATCAGCAGCAGCAGTCACAGCACCAGCAGCAGTTGCAGAACGGCTTCGGCAGCGACGACAGCAGTTCATGCAGCACCACTCCCGGTAGCATCCGGGAGGCGGTACAGAATCTCCTCCTTCAGCCGAGAAACGGTTTCCAGATCCTCGATGATCGCATGCGACTGTTTATCGATATTATCGATAGCCAGGATCGATTGAGTCAGGTGAGTAAGGGATTGTTTTCAAGAAGTTTGAATCATTTGTTGGTTTTAATTAATTATATTATTAAGCATTGAACTTAGAAGAAATTTATTAGCTTTCCGATGTCAGCAGCTGGGTTTTTTTTACATTATTATTACATCTCTTTTAAAACTATAACTTTATTTATTAAAACCCCTAATTTCTCTTGCAGGTATGTACTCGTTTTGACCCATTGAAAACTGAATTCTACAGAGTAAGTCAAGCATGTTAGCGAATACATTTAAGAACAGCCCATAAAATCGAATGTATGTACATCAGATACGCTTTTATTGGCTTACATACATAATTCATCATCATCGAAATGACCGGGCCCGGGTCAATGCGCTTATCTTCTGCTGGCCAAAAATCCCACTCTCCTTCTTCGAGGCGTTGGCTAAAAGCCATCAAATCAGTTAATGACCCAGAAAGTTAAACTTGCCAATGGACTGGGCGGGGGGCGTGGATCAATTTCCATCAATTTTCACCAAATTTGCTCAGAGCCAATTAATTTTAATAAACTACAAAGTCATTTTGGTGCGGCAAGTAAACTAATCTCGGCCGGGCCGAAATTGAAATTTTAATCAACAATTCCTCGGCGGCATAGAGGCCATAAAACTTGACACACGCACACACCGGGTGACAGGGAAGTAATCAAGCGAGACGACGAGTCGGGAAAATTCCCAAACGTAGATAATCACAATATCTGTCCCTCCCCCGTTGATATGCTAAATAAATCAGGTCCCGAGCGGAAATGTCTGCTGTCATAATAACACCTTTTCGGTCCAGCATTGTCCTTTGCCTTCTTCTGACATTAAACAATATTGCTAATGACAAATGGGAACTATGTAGTTCTAATTGTGGCTTTTGTCAGGCACGAAGATCTCTGGCCCGTCCCGTCCCGGCCCGGTCTGGCTTATCGCACATTGCCCTTACAGGACTTGGGCTTAATTTAAATTTATGTGGTCTCTCCTCATCCCGCTGGGTAAATGTTTATGTGTGAACGTGTTGGGGTTCCTGGGGGAGACATGAACTGCTGGAATTGAGTTTATATGTCTCCCGTGATGAGTTCACCGAACAAACCGAAAAATCTGTCAAGCTCAGTGTCTTGGGTTGAGTTTAAGAATCAATATTTTACGGGGGAAACGGGTTAACCTTCGTATAGTTTGTTAGTTTATATATTAGTAGGAAAGCTATAGTTAAGTATGTGAATTAACAGGTATTTAAGAACTTATGCTTGGCTAGATTTTCTAACTAAAAATCGAAGTGAATATATAACTCTTCCTAAACCTTGGCAGCTCAAATAAATTTTACTAATTATAATGACTATGTTTTCCTCTAGGAAATAAATATATTTAGCCTTTCCAAAGGCTTCTTTTGCATATCTGAAAATTAATGCTGCTGGCACCTTAATTTCTGCTGAAAATGTAAAATTTGAACTCCAAATAAAGTGCTATTACAATTGCAATTCTCCTACAGATATTTTTGAGGGCAACAATTTAAGAGCCAGAGGCTGCTTATTTGTTTCATTAAGGCAAATTGTATTCGTATTTGTGTTTTGCCAACGCAAAATGCAAACAATAAAAGTTGAATGCCACCACCACCATCCATGACAAACACAGTATAGTGCACATACAGTGCTGCCGAAAAGTATGCTTCTCATAATGCAATTGCAAACAATTACCCCGGACTGAAGTAATTGCATTTCCAGTGCACACACACAATTCACAATTTACAATTTGCATTACAAAGTAATTATTTCTGCAACAGTGCATTCCCCGGCTGGAGAGAAAAATCCCCCAAGCCATGCCCGCCATCCCCCCACACTTTTCGCACCCAAATTTCCCCAATTTTGTTTAGTAAATGAAGTGCAAAATCAACGCAATGTCGCCCGGACCAACAACAAGCCACCTTTCCGACCATTCCCACTATTGACAGCCCTGACCGAGTGACATTTATTTTAATTAGCTTCGCATGCCAACGCTACGGGTGTACATGGCTCCAGAAGGACCCTCGCGCCGGGACCCGGAATTCACTTTTAGCCGCGGCGCAATTAACAAATGCAATTTTGTGGCCTTTAATGTTTATTGTGTGCATTTATTTGTAGGAGGGTATAGAGGGTGGGTGTTTGCGTGTGTGCGTTGTTTGCAGAGGCGCGAAAACCCAAAAAAATAACTTTTTAATTACTATAACGGACATTGCGGTTAATTACACTGGACAACATGGTTGGCGATAAGCCAATTTGTATGGGTTCAATGGGTCCCTTGTTGCCATTGTAATAGCGTTGATTGAAATAACGAACTGGGCGGGCTTAAAATACATTGCACTCTTACTTGAAATTTTTTTTATAGAGTAGTTTTTTTTAAATTGAGTAAATAAAATGTAATTATTTTTTACGGCGCTGAATTTCTATTATATTAGAATTTAGCTTATGATATGATGTTTATCTTGAAAATATATGTTTTTTTTAAGGTAATTGATTCAATTTGAGATAAAAAATACCTTTAAAAATAAATACAATAGATATTTATCTTCAAATAAGTCTAAATTTAGCCATCCAATAATAATTTAGCATAATTTATGCCTTGTTGGCATACGGTGCGTATGCGTTATTTTCCCAATTTAAATATTACAGGACTATACATACAGTAAACTCAGAACTAAACATTATTACCCCCTAATTACGTTATTTATTCACCAATGTAATGCCGACAGATGACCGGCAGTAAAGTGTACGCAATTTTTTTCACGCTATTTGATTAAAAACCGCAAAGGCAACCATCAAAGTGCGTGCTTAAAATAATTGCAATTGTCAAGCGCTGAAAGCCGAGAGGCTCAGGTGGTCGAAATAGGAGGCGGGGGAATGGCATGGCCATTGTCAACGGCTTTCAATTGGAGGCTCAACACGCCTTGTTTGCCCCGCCTGCCACGCCCCTCGGCACTCGCCCTTCTCTTGACCGTGTCGCTTATTAATTGCATGTCATAAATCATGATTATGCCACTTGCTGACCAACCGCTGGGCTAGTCGCAGTTATTATTATTAATCTTTGTCGCCCACACACACACACTCGCTCACAGCTAGAAATCCGCCAGAAGAGGAGGCGTGGCCAGGATGGAAGGGGAAAATAGTCCCGAGAGAGTCGGAGCATAGCCATATGTTGGGTCCATGTAAATTGCGATGTTCATTCCGGCGCGCCGGCCTATCTTGATTAATTGCGAAAGTTTACCAGGACACAGGGCCAGGACACAGGACGAAGGACATTGGAGACTGGTCCGCGGACCCATGGAAATATGTCAGCTGCTTCCCTTTTCGGGAAAGAAAAACATTGGCAACAAAAGTGGTCAACAAGAGTGGCCAACAACGACCGCCATAACACGCGTATGTTGTCGCGTAAATTGGTTTTAATATTTAAAGCACTTCATTACTTACATCGCGATGATGCACTGTAAAAAAAAGGGAAGGCAGGAAGAGAGAAGAGACAACACCCTGTTAAGCCGCCGAAAAGTATCTTACAAGCTGCTGGCTTAATCAAGTGAAATTGAATCAACTTTTTGTCTCTGTGAGAGAGCCCAGAGTAAACTGGAAATTAAATTTCTTAAATTGCGCCAATAAATAATAAGAGTGAGGAAAGTTAACACTGAAATTGGGAGTTGAACTGATTCCACAAGTTATTAATCATTTATGGGGTTTTTAAATCCCTAAAAAATTCATCTAAGAGTGAGGTTTAAAGTATTTGTCGTCTGAATTTATATTTTTGCACATCCTTGGAAGATATTTCTATTTCTGTAGGTAAATCGTTTTTATTTATTAATTTCTGTTTGTATTTATAAAGCAAAAAATATAGGGTCTACACAGAACATAATATTAGAAAGGGCAATAAATAACTTGATTCTAGTTAAATATTAATTGCATTGTAGGTATGTCCTTAAATGCTTTTAAATGCTTTAAGTTCTTAACTGAACAAGTTATTTTATAGCAAACATGAATTATAATTAAATAAATACCAATCAAAGGTGATATTTACTTTGCAAAACATTTCAATTCCATCGCAAGTGCCTTTCTAATCAGAAAATTGAAAGATTCTGTACGGATAAGCTTCCACTTCGAGTGAGGGAATAGGGAAAGGAAAGATATCGAAAGCTATCAAAAGTGGAGGACGAAGTTTGCGTTAGAGTAAACAATTTCATTTTTTACCTGTACTGCCAAAAACAAAGCAAAGAGAGATAGATCTAAGCCGGCATCAGACGAGGCGAAACTGTTTGCATGCTTTCAGGCACCTCAGCATCTCTGACAGGGCGTCATATGCAATACTCAACAAAGTGCATATGCGTAGCTATACCATATATGTATGTTCATACATATATTCTCGCTGGCACACACACACTCTGCGGCAGCTTCAGGCAATTGAAGGCAGATTCTTGTCTTTTCCATTTTTTTCCCTGCTGATTTTTGACATATTTTCTCTGGCAGCAGCAGCAGCAGCAGCGCCGGCAAACAAACTAACAAACTTCGGGGCGTTTTTCAGGTGCAACTGGGTTAACATGACTACGATGGAAATTGCTGCAAGAAAAACAGGGTGGCATGGGTTGGCGGGAATGCAAATGCTGTCGGAAAATGGATACAACAAAAAAGAAAAAGAAAGAAATGGGTGGAAAAATCTGAAAAACTGCTCGCAGTAAACGAAATGCATTCGCCGTTTTCGCAATTTGTTCAGCCACCCCCAAAGCTCGCTTTTTGAGCATATGCAACAGCTCAATTTTGTATTGAATGGCCCTGCACTTGCTTCAAATTCAGCAGATTTTCCATGGATTTTCTTTTTTTTAGTTTTGTTCAGATTGTTTGTTTGAATGGCAGCTTCATTAATGCGAATATTCAGCCGCCAGACAATGGGCTGAGATCGCGGGAGCTTCTGTTTTAATGTCACTGACTTTGTCGTTCTTCGTACTCCTGTTCCCGTGCCCGAGCCGTGATGATGAAATCAAATTGCAAGCAATTACTTTAATGCTGAACCTGTCCACGCCCCCTCTGACTCCCTTACATTTAAAGAGTGCAAAAGACCGCAACTCGTTTGCGGTTCTCGCACTCGGCGTATTTGTATGAAACCGCCATTAACTGCGGTGAAAGGAGTACGCATATCCTTATACACACACGAAAAATAAAGTGTATTTTCCATTGGTGTAGTAATGATTACAGGTTTGATTGATTGCAATTCAATTCGGGAAAATTAAAAAAAAAGGATTTCGTTGGCATTTCTTTGACTCTTTTCCTCGGTCTAGCCTGGCGGATTGTTAATGATGTGTGTCGGTGTCTGGACTATAATTAAGAGAAGAGCTCCACAGAAAATTAATGAAGTTAGGGATCGGTAGAAGAAACAGAGGTTTCCTTAAAATATTTTATAGATATTAAGAACATACGCATTAAGTATATAGTGTCCTGAAACGATAATGATGACCTTCTTTAATAATTTTTAATTATATTAACTAAACAAGGCAATAAATTATAATATGTTTTGTATTAATTTTAAACTTTTATAATAATATAATATTATAATAAATAATTAAAATCTAATAATTAACCGTTTAATGCTAAATGTCTTATAACTCTTGTTTCTACTTCTTTTTTAAAAATGCCAATTGATTGCTTAAATATTTATTCATGTCTGAAAATCCTTTATTTACTAAATTACTTAAGTTTTTAAGAGAATATAAAGCTTTAAAAGTAGCTACAACTTTTCTTATATTCTTTTAACAAAAACTATATACTTTATTTATTCAATTTGCAGTATTTAACTCATTTAGTTCTCAGTAAAAATTATAATTATAAGTATCAAGAACAACACAAAAAATATTCACCATTATTACTATTTAAACATCAATCTCATCTAGTGACATTTAATTCTGTTACCGCCTTCCATTTGAATAATTCTCCATCAAGTCCCCTAGAAAACAGTAGAAACTCCTATTTTGTATGCAAATGCCACGCCCATCGCCCTCCTTTCACATGAACCTTATATTTTCGATGACTTGTTTTCGTTGCACATCTTAGCATCGATTACATTTTTGCCAAATTGAATTGTGCAGCAAGGACTGAACAAAAAAAAATAGACTAAGGAAAAGAAAATGGAAAATAAAAGGAAAAAGAAATTGCTTCCTTGCATGTTTCCCATTCCAGTCGCCATGTGGGATGAAAAAGTGGCAGAAGGGGGCGGGGCTGCGTTCGGAAAATTGGGTTGCATGATGACAAGAGTTGAATTCAATTGAATGCTGGCAAAAAGAGGGAGCACAATTTGCATCGATGTGCAATTTACGGCCTAAATGTCAATTTCACTTAAGACCGACTTTCTCTGGATTTTATTCTACTCTTTCGATCGAAAAGTTAAGGCGCTTTAAGCTGGTGTCCTGTTGACACTTTAAGTATAATTAGTAGGCAAAAGGACGACAGTAAATATAAGAGATTGAAAGAGAGAGAGAGAGACAACAGAGAGAGCAAGACAAACAGAAGGAGAGGCATAAAGAAAAGCTTGACTTTTCCAGAGTGCACTGCATCAAAGTCAAAATGGCGGTCGAGTGTGTTTGGCGAAGGAGTGAGACACTTGCAGATGCCTGACGGATTGGCCCCCCTTTCGGCCCGTCATAATTCCAGCTTAGAATCGCTTTTTAGACAGTGGAACACAGCTAAGAGGAACTTTGTGTTTGTTTGAATTTCGTATAAAAGCTAGGGATATTTTTGGACAAGAATTTGTTTTCCGGCGTGACTATAATTCAATTTTTAAACATATTATAGCTTCAATTTAATCTATTAAATCTTAAGATATTTTCTTTAATATCTAAAATTCAATAAGGCACCTTTAATTTTATTTAAATTAAATTATTTTGTTTGCTTGTTTGTGTAAGTTCGCCTGTCGTCCCATTTCACTTCTAAACCCACTCCTAGGCTTTTGTAAGAGAGAAATGCAGTCACTGAAGGCAGAAGGATAATTGCAATCCCCGCTAATGCTGGAATGCTGGCGAATGTGCACCGGCTTTGTCTCGGCAACAACAATCGTCACTCAATTACTCCCTGAGCTTTGATGCATTTTCCTGGTAGGCCCTCTGGCCTGCGTCCCACCACCCACTGTGCATTATCCTTTGTCAATCTCTGGCGGGCATTGTTGACATTTGTCAACGAACAGTTTTCCCCCCAGACGCGTTCTCGCTTTTTTTCGGGATTTATTGTGTTTAATGTGTTGAAAAGTCTCCTTATTTATGGCAACTGGATTTGTGGATCCGTTTTTCCTTTTGCTTTTCCATTCCCCTCCGCGTGGTATTGGCAACAGCTGTGGAATAGTTGTCACATAGTTTCCATGTGTTGTCATTGTCTTTGTCTCGGGCTCGATTGTGTGGAAAATTGAAAAAAAAAGGAAGTCAAACAAACCCAAGCGGGAAGAGGCAGGCCCAGGGAGTCTTTGTTATTGTCCTTTCACATTGGCTGTTGTTGTTGTTTTGGGGACAAAAAGAAATTCGATTTGCCAAGCGGATATTAAAGGTAAACATTGACTCAATAGAAGGGACAGTATTGGGTTTTGGGGTAGGTTTGATTAAATCCAAAATCAGAGCGAGTTGATAAGCAAAGTGAAGGAGCACAGGAAATGCCATCCATCTCTACAAAATATCAATGTCATCGTAAATCCGTCTTAAAGACGAAGCCCTTGGTTGTTGCATTTTTGCATTTCCTAATGGAATTTCTCTCACTCAACTTCTGACAAAAATTTATGGGAATTTTGTACTATTTTTGCTGGCATTGGCTCGTTGCTCTTCTGGCAAACAAAATAAAGTTTTATGACACGAAAAATGTTGCAACTAATATTTTAGAGGTTGTATTGCTCGGTCTTCTCTCCTCATTTTTTTTTTTTTGTGTGGCTGATGTTGCTGCTTTCCGACAGAAAGCTAATAGTGTTTGGCCATTTTTCAAACTCCCCGCGGGGTTGGAGGATAACGGCCAGGACAAACACAGCATACACACAGGCACAAACAGCTCAGGAGCGTTGCGCTGTCGTTAACTCAAAGTTTGTTAAAAATTTTTATCAGCATGCCGAGGCAATGACATGACCACATCACAAGGACGCGAACGGGAAGCGGGATCGGAGCGTGTGCTTGGGTTGGGCAACACGGACATGGCTTTCAGGATGGAGGATGGTGCAAGGTGGAACCGAGTGTAGGGGAAACCGCTAGCCACAACATGACGACGTCACTGACATGTGACCATACATACTAATAAAGCGTTAGTTGCTTGCCCAGAGCTGTTGAAATTTTTTCAGCATACTCTATGCATCTGATGAATTTCGGTGGGGAATTTCAGTTAAGAAATAGTTCAGTGATTGATGGCTTAAAATTTTGTTTGCATTTTTTTCCTGAATAGCTTTAGATATTGCTACAGGACTTGTTTTCGCTTTTTGCCGGAGAGGAACTACATAGCTTATATTTAAAACAAATATTTGAAGTTTCTTTGGCTTCATGGAGTTTTTTGGGGAATAAATAAAATATTGTGATAATTTATGGTTCCAAAAAAATGTTCATTAGATGATTTCTTAAATTTTTGATAGGATATAAGATTTGATTAATAGTTCTTAAATATTTTAATGGAATTTTAAGCATCAAAGTAATAATATGCTTAGTCCACCGAAATTAACAAAACCTCCGAATATATGTATAATAAATAATCTAAAAACTTACAAGTTATCTGACATTGATGGTAATTTATTATTTATTGGATTTGTCAATGATCTTGCGCTGTTAGATATAATATTTAAGTTAAGCGATGATTAAATATTTCCCTATTTTTTCTCTGAATTTTACTTTAATTTATTTGCCTCAACAGTATTTTGTTTTTTCGTCTATCTAGATCTTCTTTTCTTAAATTTTTTCTCGATCCTGATATTTTTCCCAGCCTGTTCCGAAAACAGGAGATGACAAAGTCCACGCGGTAGAAGATGTGGATTTTAGCTTTCCTGCTTTACTGTTTCTTTTTTCACCTTTTTTTGTTGGCTCTGGTTGGCTGATGCCTTTTGGATGGTCCCTGCTCATGTTTCTGCTTTACCAACCATTTCCTTGGCTGAGTCTGCAGCATTAAAGTTGTGTGTTGCATTTACGCTTCAGCTCCGTTTGACACAGGCAAGGAGGGATCGGGAGAGAGGAAAGAAGAGAGAAGGAGAAGACTTGGTGGCTGGAAGGGAAAGCAGACTTTTAGTGGCACCATTATGAGATGAAGGACCCTTTTTAGCTCTCGCAGCAAAGCTCAGTCAGTCAGGCAACCGCTTTATGTGTGGAGTTCATTACTTTTATGTGATTATGTGTCATGTGTGCGGACAGCAAGGGTGTGTGTGTGTGTGTGTGTGTCCTGGTGTGCGACATGTCAGTGTGTCATTGGCATTATTAGTTTTCCCGAGCACACTTTTCCGCTGGCCTCGCCAGGGTTCTCTCTCGTCTGTGGCAGTTGTGCGAGAAACTTGTCCCAAAATTAGTTGCAATTATTTATGGCCTTCGCTTTTTGCGGGATTGTGGGATCCTCTTTTCCGGTGGGCTATGGTAGCTAATCAGATGAAAGTTGTTGATGGGCATGTGGGCAGACCCGGGTCAACTAATTTCTTTATTCTACGTAAAGATATGTATCCGGAAACCCTAACCCACTTATGACAAATGTGAGAAGGCTTTAAAATTTCATTTAAACTCGAACATTTTCCCTCTTGAAAAAATCCTGGAAAAACGTGTGTTCGTTGGACTCGGTGAACATTTGAGAATTTGCCAAAAAGTTCGGACCGGTCCACATGTTCACATGCAGCTGGGCAGTAATGAGTTACCAGCCAGCTACCATTCATTATGGCCGGCTAACACATGGTTATATTACACATACGCAGCGTTGTACATTGCGAAAACATGATTTTTAACAAGAGCGAAAGAGGGAGAGAGGGAGAGAAAGAAAGAGTGGGAGAGGAGGAAAACGAACCAACTTAAAGCAACCTAAAAAGCAGAAAAAAAACGTGATAGCAGAGATGTTCTCATGGTTGTTCCATTGCCAACAACATGAAACATGGGAGATATGAGCGAGGACCAAAACAGGGGTTCCCCTGCTGCCCCCTCAGTGCTCCCTGGATGATTCCTACTCTTGGCCAACGTGCTACATAGTTAACTGTCTGCGGATTCTGCTAACAAGACTCGTCAGTGATTTGAGTGCTGCTGCATGCGAGTTTGTTATGCGAGTTGGAATTAGCATAGTTAGGATAGAGCGAGTTCCCTCCTGATTGCCAACGACCTGCTCGTAATGATGTGTAGGAAAACAGCAACAACCTTTGACTGCAGTTTCCCACTAGCTGTGTTGCCAATGAATATTAATTGCTTTCAAAATGCGGATCATGGGGGAATTATAAAAGAAATACTCAAAGATTATTGTATTTTAATTAAGATACTTAATTGGTTACCATGGGTAGATGTAGATGTAGAGATAAATGTTTCTGCTGCTCGTATACCTAATAAACTTCAAATTACCATACTTGGTTGCCCCTATTTAATTTTCCCTTTAAAGAAAAACTATTTTTAAAGTTTTTTCCATTTTCTCTTACCCATTTGAAGCTTTTTTTCCTGATTATTTCTACCCCATCTTTTGTGCCCTGTCCCCATTTTTGGGCAAACTGTTTGTGGAACTAAAACCAGCACATTTGTGGCCCACATTTTGTCTACTTGAAATAGTCCCTCTCACATTTTCCACTTTCGAGAGGGAGGGGGAGGGCTCCTTTGGCTCCGTTTTCTTGGGGTTGCCCAAAAATCATTAGCAGGCGACCAAAAATTCAGGTCAGCCGCTTAATGTGCCGCATAAGTACCTATAAGTATGCAATGCACTTTCGTCCAGGTATGCCGCACTCGCACAGACTCATGACTCACACCCATACCTGTACAGTGTACACTCCCCACTCACACACGAACACACGAACTCAGAGACACCTGTTCAGGCCACGCACAGATTGCGGCAACAAAATCTGTACACTTTGGCTCCATTAAAGCCGCACGCACGAGGAGGCCACGGTTGCCGGTGTTGCCCGTGGGCAACCAACACAAAAGTGCGATGTCAGTGGCTCACTCACTGGCACCCACCGCCCCTTCTGACATCCACCCCCTTGCGGTATTTATTTAGCCTATAAAGCTTCAGTCGGTTACAGCCGTCTCGCACAGCATCAAAGCGTTCAACCATAGGAGAGCGACTGGAGAGACGGTAAAAAAACGGAAAGCTAAAGTAGCCACGACTAGGGGTACCCTTTAACCTAAGCAACTTTTTTAAATATGGAAAACTTAAGAGTACTTTTCTTTTTTCTAACTTCTAATTTATAAAATATATTTTTCTTATTTATAATTTTTTTTTTTCGAAGAAGATATAATATGCCAAAGATCTAGGGCTACAATTTGCAATTCTACATTTTCAAAAAAATTAATCAAGTAAAATGAATACTCCCAGGAACTCCACAGGTACCCTGGGTATCAACTGGGAAGGGCGGGAAATGAGTGGAAAGTGGAAAGTCGAGCGAAAAGTGACACACAAAAGCAAAGGCAGCGCTATGGCGGTTCATATGGCAGTTCAGGCAGTTGCCGCTGGTTGGACTCTGTTGACCTAAAAATCTCATTTGCCGCATGCTCATTTCTGCCATCACTTTTGTTACCTTACTTTTGTCGCACCTCTTGGCGGTGGGCGTGTGTGGAGCTTTGTTTTCTGCTCTCAGTTCCAGCAAATGTGCCCCCGGCCAACAGAAATAATAAAAGCACAACAACAGCACAGATTCTTTGATATATACTATATATAAAAATATATATATATATATTTTTTTTAAGCGCAAGAGAAAAAGTGCCAAGAGGAAGTGCGAGGAAATGAAATTCGAGCCCGCAGCCTGACCTAGAAGAGGTCCATAGACCATATGTTCTACTCCATTTTCCCCCACCTCAGTTAATTTCCTGAACATGACGAGCGGCTTTCCTTGTTTTTCCGCTCTTCTTATTTTTTATTTTTGTTTGCTATAATTTTCCGCATTGTTTTATTTGCGGAACAACATAGCCAATTGAAAATCAAAGTTTCTGTCAATAAGGCACAGCTTGGCAAAAACTTCAGCTAAATCTAAGCACAAGGAAAATGGCTTTCAATGGTAGCCAGTTTCCAGAAAATGGGGAAAATACTAGCCACACAGATTTGTGTTAAATACTTAATCTTCATGTTTGACTAAGCAAATTTATGTGCAGAACTTTTAATAATATTTATTCTACCCTCTTTCTCATTGCAGGTAAGCTAAAAGAGATCGAAGGGGTTGCATAAAATGGGGTAAGAAAAATAATTGCAGTAAGGGAAAACAGCTTGAAGCGGAAAGGATTTGTAAGTACAATTTGAATGAAGATTCTTAAAGCATTTAGCTTGGAAAAACATTGAGATCTATGAAAAACGATTACAATCTAAGAATAGAATCAATTTAAAAATACTTAATCTATTTATGACAAATTAAATTTGTTATTTAAAAAATCTGGCTGGCATTGCTCCCGTCCGGTTCACAAATTGTCATTCACTAATTGAATTCAAATCGGATTTATTATCGTTTCCCGGCAAACGTTGGCCATTTGACACAGATTTTGCTCAGCTGGGGGTTTCTCTTTCACTGGCTTTTCCTTCCATTTTCCCCGACTTTTCGGGATGTCAATCTAATAAAGTGCAAGTGAAAGCGGGGAGAATTCTGCACAGTTCTGCGCTGTCACTTAATAATTCAATGCCCGAATGTAGGCAACGGTTGGTAGCCAGCCCTCAATGTCGGAGCAGATTTTATTATTTTTCGTTTTCTCTTCTTTTTTTTTTTTTTTTTTTTTGGTATTTTCTAATTTTTTTCCTTTTTGCTCCTTTTGTTGTCGGTGGAAATGTCACATGGAAATCTAAATAAGCAAAGCAGCGAAAAGAAAAACGGGGAAAATTGTGTTAGCCGCGACAGAGCTGACAAAATGATGGATGGAGGGAAGGTTCGCCAGCGAAGGGGAAAAATTAGCGTGGGCCTTTAAAAAAAGCTTCAAAAGCAATCAAAATGACAACTTAAGTAGGCTTCCCAACAACGCACAGGGAAAACCGAGCAAAAAAAAAGGAGCAAACGAGGAAAGTGAAAAGAAAAAAGTTAAGTCGAAGTCAAATGAAAGCGGGGACTAGGCGGAAAAATTCCCATCCTGGGACAGGACAGGACAGGAGAATGGAAATCTTGAGAAATGTGGGCTCAATTAGGGCATAATTGTTTGTTTTCTCACTTGGCTGGCTAGCCAGCTGCTAATTGAAGCATCAAAAGTTTTTTTATTGGCTCCCGCCAAGTGTGAAAGGGCAAAGATGTAATTCAATTCCGCCTTTTCCGCTTTTCCCTTGCCCTTTCCTGCCTTGCCTCGTCCCTGCCAAATGAAAATTGATGCGGATTCTCGGCTAAGCAATTATGAAAATGTTCGCCGGCTAAAAAACAGCTCCTCTGCGGCGGAGTACTCCCAAATCGTGCGTAAAATTGTTAAACTTTACTGCACAGACCCAAGGCCGAGGACTGGGCCAAGAAATGTGTGTGTGTGTGGTTGGAGCTGGAACAGATTTTCCTGCGGTTGTGTGTGGGCCCAAATGCGCATTTAACTTAATCAAGATTTTAATATTTAAAGAATTTCCAGTCCAGCAACAAATTGTACTCCCTTTTTTTGGCCTCTCTTATCTCTTATCGTCTTCACCCTCCTCACTTCCACAGGCGAAAAAGGGTTCTTGGCCCGAAAAAGGAAAACTATTCTGCCAAGGACAAACAACATTATCTCTCTTACATGATGCTTGCCACACTTCAATTGCTTGTAAATGCCACACAATAGATATACACATCCAGCCACCCCTTCAACCCGATAAATTCCCAGCCAAGCTGTTGCTGTTGTTGTTGTTGCTGAGCCAAAGTTTTCCTGTAGTTTTCCCTTTTTGCGGCTTCTGGCTGTCGACTTGATTTTCAGTCTTGTGTGTTGCACATTTATTTATTTCGACAGGTTGGAAAAATATATACTTCTTCTTATATTATTTTTTTTTTGGTGTGTGAAAATCAATAATCAAAATGACAGCAGCTCTCGGGGCCAAATCCCCAAAAAGGTTTTATAGAAAAAATAGTTTTAGCAAAAGATTTCTGTAAATATTTAAAAGGTGGTCGAGGGAATACCTAATGCTTTCGATCTGGGAGATTAAGGCTTTTAGGTAACTTTCTTTGAAATTAAGTTATGCAAGATTACATTAAGAGCTTGAGCACAATATCAGTAAGCTTCAAAGTATCAAAAAAACAAAAGTAGAGAAAGGTCAATAAAATAATCAACAAAATTATATATTTAATATAAAAATAAACCACATGAGTTTGAAACTATTCAACAGAACTTTAACTAATTTTCTCTAAGATTATAGTCACCATAATCATTTTGAACTTCTTGCAAGGATATATCAAGCAGTAAAGCACTCACTCAAATTGTCTTGATGTTCTGTGGTCTCTGCGTCGTTAAAACTTTGACTATAAACTATAAGGGACTATTTCTTATAACCAGAGCTCAGCCATAACTCAGTGGTATTCACTGCTTGACTCTTTTCCCAATGCTAAATCATATTTAAAGGCGATTAAATAGAGCGAAGAGTGCAAGGCACATAAATTATGAGAGGGACTGATAGGTGGAGTGAGAGGTGTTGGGCCAAATCTCCTTCACAGGCGACAGGCGATACACCCTCCAATGTGTATCTGTGTATCAGGATCTGTATCTGCGTGTGTATGGGTGTGTGCTGCCAACAATGACAAATTACCCAAGAAATAAGAGTATGAAGGAGAATCGCAGGACTCGAAGGCAAAAGGAGCACGCAACACACAGAGACAGACAGAAAGTATCTCGCAGATACATACATGTTAACAGCGACAATAACAAGTTATGAGGCAGCAACATAGACTCGGTTTCAGCTCCTCTCTCTCTTTCTCTGCATAACAATAAACAGCAAGTTGCTGAAATTTATTTCACAAAACTATTGTGCAAATAATGAAGCGCCCCGGGTCTTGAAGATGCTGGGAGGAGCTCCAAGTAGATGTAAAAGTTATGAGCATAATTCTTGGCGAGAAGTGTGAGGAGCAGCAGGAGGGAACACATGTTGGCATGTTGATTGTCGCGTCTAGTTGGGAGTCTACTTCGGGGCGGCTTATCCTCGCGCCCACACACTCACTCTGAGTACCAAAAGTATTTGCCAACTAGATTTTTGACTTAGCCTTGTGGAGTGCGTTTTGCCCTCTTTCTCTTAGGCATGCCTCATTTTGATCCGCTTTTCGTGGGGTTTGCAAAAGTAGTGACTCCCCTGCGGAAAAAAGCTGCGAAAGAAAAAAACCAAGAAACTTTGTTGAGGCTTTAGTGTGGCAAATCCCAGCGACCCTGCCCTAACCGCATCACATTAAGCGCCTGGGTCTTGTCGACTTCATCTGGCAAGGGGCTTAACTTTGATTTCAGCCACTCTGTCGCTGGCTCTCTCTGTGTGTGTAACTAGCCCACTTAAATACGCGTTAGAGCAGTGACAAAACTTCGAGAAAAGAGTGTCACATCGCAGGTTTTAGTTCGTCGAAGAAATAAGAAGTTTATGGTGATTACATCAGGAGTATAACGAACACGATCAAAGAATTAAATTACAGGAAATATTAAAGAAAATGAAACTAAAAATGAAAAAAGAAAAGATTGATTTATTGAATAAAAGAAATTACTTGGGATTACTTGTAGATATTTAAGCGCTATCTTGTTAAACACTAGCTTGCATTATAATTCTAATATAGTTATAGTTAGAACAGGTTTTCCTTTATTTAATAATAATCCTTATATTAAGCTCAGAAGCTTCTCAGAATCTGTAAAGACGGAAACTTAAGGCAAATAAGCAAAGTTACCAGGCTCATCCGCTGACGTTAACTGTCAACTTAAAAGCCTCAAAACGGTTATTGTGGTTTTTTGCTGCTGCTGATGATGATGATGATGATGCCAGAGACAGGAAATTTAAATGATTAAACTCAGAGTATTCAGGGTACCTGCGGTCTCCTCTCTCCCTCTTCCTTGAAATCATTTTCAAATAAATAAACTACACTTGGCCGGTGTGCCGGGTAAAAGTTATCGGGCAAGGACTCTTATTAGCCAGGACTAAAGAGACAGGCAAGAGAGAAAAAAGAGCAAAGTGGCAGCACAAGTAGACAGGCAATTGCGATATAAACAGTCAGCTGAGGCAGCTGGGGAACTCGGACGGAAGCTGCAGTTGACAAAGTGGGGAAGGAGACTAAAGTTTTCTTAGAATTTGTGTTTGTTGTTTGTGTTTTGTAGAGCAGAAAAAAAAAGGAGCCACATCACTTAGGGAAAACAACTTTATCGCTTAGAGGGAATCGGAAATCTAGACTTGACTTCTAGCGATGAGAAAAAATAAAGGAGTAGATCGCTTTATATCAAGGAACAACCAGCCGCTTTACCAATTTGTTTATGGTTTTTTATTAACATAATTGATTGCCCCGATTTGTGGCCATGGGAGACGACTCTCTCCTCTCAATGTTATTAAGAAAGTTGCCTCAGATGCAACCATCTGAGACATACAGATGTTTCCCTCTGGCGCCTCAAGGAAATCGGTGGCGAAATCAAGAGCACGCCATTACACTTCCGCCCTGGTGGAATTAAGTTAGCAGCTTATCCTTTATCCTTGGCTGAGCCAGCTGAGTTTTCTTCCTTTTTTCCCGGCCCCACGCTTTTACTTGATTGATGACGCTCATTTGTGCTACGTGTGTTCGGCTTCCCCCTCCTCACGGAGTCCTCCAGGTTGTGCCAAATAATTCTGCTTAATTTTAAATCAGTTTGCAATTTGCTGGCGAAACTTTTCTATAGCCCCAATCCCTGTCCCTGTCCCTGTCCCTGTCCCTATCCCTGTTCCTGTGGTTGAATTTGGTTTATTGCCTCTGTGCGTGTTGCATACTTTTTGCGGAGCCTGTCGGAAATGTTATTTAGCCGTTGTTTTTCTTGCCGTTTTTGTTTGTTGTTTATAATGTTTAAGCACACTCACGGGTAAAGTTAACCGCAAGTTACCAACTTTATTAATGTGTGACGAGTATACACCCTGGTTCACACAGGCCTCCTGCTTACTTATTTTTTATGGACTGTCTGCGGGCTTTGTTTGTCGTTATTGCCCTTCCAGTTTATTGTTTACTCTCGTGGAGTGTGTTGGCCTCCGTTTTCCTTGCTTTTTTATTTACTTTTATTTACTTGTGGGCAAAAAGTTGACAGAGGTACCATTTTCGGCATTGATTTATTTTTATTATTTCGAAAAGGCAAGCAAATTATTAAAGCGGGGAATGATATTAAAACAATTTAGTAGATTTTACAAGATTAAAGCTGTAGAAGATGTACTTTAATTAAAATCAATGGAGTAATAAATCAAAATAAAATAAATATTAAATTTTACTTCCTGTAGAACATTTTTTGTTCGTTTTTTCAGGTTTTTGTTAAACACTAACTTATTTTAAAAGGTAGTTAAGTCATAAAACAAATATTCATTGAGTTGTGCAAGCATCCTAAATGTTTTATTTCAACGATTCTTATTTGATTGCTTTAGAAATTCCCCTGAAAACCATTACCCTGTGGGAAGAAGCAACCACAAGGCTTTTGGTAAACATTTTCCAAGCCATTGCCGGCTCCTTGCTGAACTCTAGTCTCAACAAATACTTTCCATGCTGACTTGTTCAACTCTTTTTCTACATTTACTCTCATTTTTCACACTTTAGCACCAAGCGCTTGCCACAATGACATATTTTTTTCAATTTTTTGCACAATATTTTCCTCATTTTTTGTTGCTTGACGATTTTTGTTTTTGCTGTGGCGCCATTAAATATAACAGGAAAATGGAAAATGGGGTGGCCAAACATCCTGTATACATTAGAAATGTTAGCCAGCCATAACACTTTATATTTTCGCACTTTCGTGTAGCATTTTTTCATTGCATTTTTTCGCAGGCAATGTGTTTTTTCTCTTTTAGAAGCCCTTCCATTATTTACCCTGCTTCATTATGCACTCATTTCATTAAAAGTTAAGTCGCTCTTCGGGACCAACCCACGACAATTTATTTTAATAAATTTAATTACCTTCCGCTCGTCGGTATTTTTTGTTAACTATTTTCTATTCTTGACCAAGGAGCATCACTAGGTTGTTTTTCCTCTTTTATTTTTTGTAATTGTCTGGCTGATGAGCGGGTTGAGGGGGGAGTCAAGTTGTCTGAAACTTTCATTACCTATTTGTATTACATAATTGCACTCACGTGTGGAAGTCCCAAATGTATGTGTACATAACTACAGGGGAATGTGCGAGTTGCCGCAGAAAGTTTCACTGGTGAAAAGTTTCATTACTGTGCGTTGATAATTTGTTAAAAGTTTTCCTGCTCTTTTTTTCTCCCTGTGTTTTTTTTTGTTGTGTTTTTATGATAGTTGGGGGCCGTTCCCTTAGGTTAAGGTGAACTTTTTTTCCTATAATTGAATGAAGAAAGAAGCCTTCTCAAATTGTATATGAAAGGCTTATTATAGAACCCTTTTACTGACATGTAACTTGTTTTAATTTTATTATTCCCTTTCAAAATTTAGATGAGTTAAAAAGCGTATTTCTAAATGCTTCATTAGGCTTGATGGAAAATTATTTTTTAGTATAAGTTTTTTTCTAAATGAATTTGATAATAAATCACAATTTAAAGGATAGTTATTCAAGAGCCTATAGCTTTTTAAATAGTAAACCTTATTTTATGTATTTAATTGATGCAAAAACACATTAAAAATAAAATGAAATCCAATTAAATGGACTTCTGTTTTATTTTGACCCCTGTAAGACCTGACCTGAATTAAATTCCAGCATCTGCAGTTCAACTCGAAGCATTTCTTCAACTCCACCAGGGAAGTCTCAGCTGCAGTTGGGAAGAAAATAAAGGCACATAATGCCAACCTATATAGCTGGCAGCTGTAGCTTCTAATTAATGTCAGTCAGTATCTCTCCTACACTGCTCCTTCTTTCCCTCTCTCTCTCTCTCTCTCCTTTTTTTTGTGCTTACCCGAACTCTGGCAGGGGCGTGGCTTTGAGTAGGGCTAACGCCTTTTTCATGTCATAATAATATCTGGCTCCTTTTTTCCCTATCCTGTTCCTGCTCCTGCTGCTGCTGCTCCACACACAAAACTGAGAAATTGTGCATGAAAAGCGCCAACAAACTTTAATTAGTTATGCAAAGCGAATGCAGCTTTGGAACCGAACAAAAGAACAGGAAAAACAAAAAATAAAATAAAGGGAAAAACGATTATGAGGACCAGGGTAAATTTAAAGCATAAAATAAAATAAAATAAAAGTCCACCGAAAAAAATAGGATTTACAAAGCACACATACATGTCCAGCTCAGTTGGACTTTCATTCCCATGAAGCGAGTCTAGAAAAAACACCACATAAAACAATTGCGAACAAAGAATTCAAATTAATTGTGCGCAAAATCGTAATTGCATGCGGGTAATTAATAAATTATATCGCAATATGCAAATCGGAATGCGAATGAATGTGAGTTTGTGATGCCATAATAACAAATTAACGTGAGTTTAATGTGCCGTACATATTTGATAACTGACCGCTGGAATACAGTACGTAAGCTTTGAAAATATTGTTATAACATTTAATTGACACAACGTATTGGACCTGCAGGGCATGGCTAATAACCTGGCCTGACCTCAATTTGGGCCAAACTTATTTTAATTGAATTCTGAGTTGCAATTGGTTAATCTGTGCGATATGGAAATTGATGAAATTACTTTTCATATTTAATAATCACATTTTTGGAATAAAAGAAAGGGTTTTTCGTACTGAAAATTTAATGTGATATGTTTTTCTGCTTTGCTTCTTTTTACTTTTCTTTGAATCCTTGATTTTCTTAACTGAATTTTCTGTTAGCTTCCCTATCAAAAATAAAATATTTAGTTCTTTTATAAAGCCAAGCTTAAACTGACATATTTTGATTGGCTTTTGACCCAGTAAACTGTCAGTTTACTTTTCTCTTTCCCTTCTTACATAAATTCATTGTGCAACTGACGCGCATCTCAATAAGTAAACTTCCGATCCAATGAAATCCCTCTTCCCCGATATCTCCATTGAGTATGCATCGAGTGGTCCTTCCTTCTGGCCCTCCATTCCTCCATTGGCTCATGCACTTTGGTTTAGTTCATTACATCGTTTTCATTTGGCCAATTTGCTCACTTGACCATGGTTGATTTTTATTATTTTGTCTGGGCAGCAGTCGTCAAGAAAATTGAAATGTTTTTGCTTGTTTTGTTTTGTTGCGTTCTGCCTTTTCCCAACAGGACGAGAGGACTGACTGACTGACTGACTGACTGACTGACTGACTGACTGACTGACTGACTGACTGACTGACTGACTGGCTGGCTGACTGAGTCTGATATACTACTGACTCCAACTAGTTGCATTTGACCATCCCTTGGGTTAAGTGTCCTGCTCGGTTTCCCTCCGTTGCTCCTGTCTGCCTGTGTCATGGGCCGGCTTTCAATATCTGTTATTGTCCTTCCTTTGACTTCCTGCCGTTGCTGTTTGCATGCTACTTAATGTGGCACTGACTGTTGCCACTACGTGACTTTGCTGTCATCTTCATCACGAAGCCAGTTAAAATGCGGTCGGCTCTGCTAAGGCTACTTTCCTGCTCGGTTTGCTTTTGCTCACTGGGCAATCCCCTGGCTTTTGGCCAGTTCCGTTTGTTTTCATTATTCTGCCAACGTTTAGAGAGCTGGCTTAAGCGAGGAAATTCAATTGGTAATGTAGAGTACTAAAGTACAATGTTCTTACAAATTATAACAGAAAATAAGATTTATGTATCAGTAGTATAATCGATTTTATACAACCTACAACTAGCAGTCGAACTAACCTCTTTTACTACACTGATTTTACCTCATTTTGTGGCCTGTTAACTGCCAGCTCTTTTGCATTCTCAGCCTCATTCGTCGACCTCAAATTATTTACCCAGCCGCATAAACTTTTCCTCGCAAGAGGGCCAAGTAAGGGCAAATATAAACTGCAATTTGCCAGGCTCAACCCCTTGCCTCTCGCAGCATCCCTTTTCGGCAAACAAAATATGCATGTGATATGCTTAATTATTTATTACGACTAATTTGAAAAGTCCCCAGCAGATCTCGTCATCGTGTGCAAACTTTCACGTTGCTGAGCCCAGAAATAAAAAAAAAAAAAACAGAAAAAAGAAAGAAACCAGCCCAGCTGGTTAAATGCTGAGCCAGAGACACCGGGACACCATATGAGCTTCAGTTTACATAGGTCAAAACAGGCCCAGATGGGGGACTAAAGGGTAATACCCGAATGAGGGAATCAGACCCAACGCAGCACAAAGTTTAAGTAGTTTAAAAAGTGTCGTCGTCGTCGTCGTCGCCATCGGATCGGGCTGCTGATGATGAGCTTACCAGGCCAACTAACTCGAGACGAATCCTCCAGTTGCCGCTGCTTCTGCCTCGACTCCTGCCAACGCCTTTGCCACCCCATTCAGGCCGCCGAGCACACAAAGCTCGTTTAAGTTTTAATAAACAAATTAAACTTGCTGTCTGTGCAGTTTTCGGGGGCCAACAGTATCACCAGACGACATCTGAAATGTTTGATATTAAGTGGGGTTACGTTCTATATTTCAGGGGTTTGTTTAGCAGGATTAGGTAACTATTTTATTTTTTTTTTAACTTAATAATTTTAGTTTTTGTTTAAAATACCGAATATGTTACATTTAAGAAAGAAATTCAACTCGGAATGCTCAATTTTTTATAAAATCTACAAGATATTTTTATTAATTGAAAACAAAAACTATTTCCTTATAAAGAAGTTATATAATTTTAGAGTAAGACTAGTAAATATATGGCATATTTAAAGGTTCCTAAGAATTTCTATTAAAAAATATTTAATTTACAAAAGAATCCTTGTAAGGACTACTTCAAAGTTCTCTTTTTGTCATTTTCAGATACTTAAAAATGTTGCGTTACAATTGAATTCCGCTATTCACATTCTTAAGTGCTTTATACTTTGAGAAAAGTGGCGGGATAACATTCATTAAATCCTAATTTGCCAAGGATTACGAGCAGATATTCGCATATGTGGGATTTCTGTCTCGGAATAGAACACACAAATATTTATGCTGGCTCAGACTCGAAGCCAACATATGGATATATGCCGAGCAATTTGCACATTTGGCCCAACGCCCACAACAAAAATTTCTCAATTATTTTTTCTTCTTTTTTCGCTTTGGTTGGTTTACTTTTTTCTTCTTCTTTTTTTTTTTGGGCAAAGTCATGTCTTGGTGGAATTTTATTATCCTGTCTGAGGATGGGAAGGATGCGCCACAGTTGCGCAATTATAACGCGGCCACAGAAATTTTGTTTACGTAAATTTTATTTCAATTTATTTTCCTCGCCTTCGTTCGTGTTTCTCAGTACACTTTCCTTGTACTTGTTTTTCGCGAGTTCTTTGCATTTACTTTACGTTCTTTTATGAATTTTAATGAACGTTATTTTTTTAGCTGCTCTTTTTTGCTATGCAGAAAAAGCAGCAAGAACCGACTATAACCTGCCATTTCTTTAGACACAATTTGGACACTTGAAATGCTCAATGCAAATGTCATTTCGTTTGGCGCAGCGAGTTTTTGACTCCACCTCCGTTGATTCGCTACATATGCAGTTTTGGCTTTATTTTTGATGCCAGCTTGGCGTTGCCAACTTGGCAACTTGGCCAACTGTTTGTGTGTGTGGGGGGTCCTTTGTTAGCCTTGCTAAATATTCGCCAACGTGGCGAGCAAATTTCGTTGGCAAACAGAGCCCCTTTTGGCGTCCGCGGAATCCTTTCTCTTGGGCGTTTGTCTCTCTATAAAATTCCAATTTACATATTTGCACATCTAAATCGCACTGAATTTGCATTGTTTGCCAGGGCTGACAGTTTAAAAGGCGCGAAAAGGACGAGGAATATCAGAAGGCTTACTTTGTCAAAGCCAAAAAGGAGGTTTCAACTTGTTTGCGGGATAAAAAATTGGTTTTCTAATATTTACTTAGGGTTAAAAGGTTAAAATGTAATTTGTCCATATTTTACAATTACTTTTTTCTTGTTAAAAATATTACTAACAACATAGAAACATTTATTTCATAAGCTCACAGGGATCAACCCCTTTTTTTTGCTACACTCGTCGACCTTGAACTTTCTCATATTTTATGACCAGCAGCTGGGCCACATTTTTCATGCTCACCAAACAATTTCTTAATTAAAATATGTTTTACGCTGCTTTTAATTTGCATATACGTTTATTCGTGCTTTTGGTCTGAACATTTAATGAATTGCTAACATAAATTGCGGGAGTTGCAGCAACTATTTTAAATTAATTAATAGCAGTGAAAAATGTGCGCATTTAAAAATGAACAAAATGAAACAAAAAGGAGATGGTGATGGAAATGGAAACGTCAACTTTTGGCCAATTGAAATGCGGGGCGGCAAACACGGCGTATGATTAATATGCATTTAAAAAAGCGACCAGCGCAGAGGCGAAGGAATTTGTATTTTTTATTTATGACTGAACGTTGAACTTTCCGCTAAAGTCAGCGAGGCACAAACACACACACACAAACACACACACACATAACAACTGCCACTCATGGGATTTGGGTTAATGGCCAGTGAAGGGGCGCAAGGGGTCCGAGGGGGAGGCTGTGGGAAAACAATGCCGCTCTAACCAATTCCACTGCCAACCCCCAGCCACGACAGGCCAAAAGGTGGCCGAGTGTACGTGCAAAGCTCGCGAAATAATGGCAAAAGGTTTTTGTGTCGTTGTGTTATTTATTTTTTTTCCCCTTTGCGCCTAGACAGGTGGAGAAACAACAGCAGAAAAAACAGGAGTAACAATATGCAAAAGCGAGGTGAAAGCCAGGGGGAGGTGATTGTTATGGCAGCTTAACAGTCTGACACGCACTAAGACTGCGCCCGAGATGGAAATAGAAGCCAAATGAAGAAACCCACTGAGACAAGGCGGCCGCCTGCCCCTCACACCTGCCTCACAAAGGATTCGCAGCAAGGATCATCAACTCCCAGCTGGACAACTGCGAAAACACCCCTGCGAATAGTTAGTTAGGCAAAGAAAAGCGGAGGAACAGTCTTCAAAATTATTCTGTCTTACACAAACTAACAGAAAAATGATTAAAACAAATGGAATTATTTTTACGCAACATAATCTAACCTAAAAGTGGCTAAAATGGAGTATTCTGTAAATGGAATTTATGCTCAACGTTTATGGTATTTATTATATTAGCAAATTGTTAGAAAACATCAAGCAAGTTGATTTAAGCTGACACATGCTGTACATTCTTTTAAAGAAACACAGAAAAAGGATGACAGTTGGGGAGAAAGAGCAGATCCCCAAGCACATAACGAGCTGAAAAAGATGCTTTGAATACGAAATACAAAGCCTGACATAAAAAGAAACAACAGCAATGAGCCGAAGGAGAACCCGAAACAATAAAGGTAGCACAGTTCAGGTCACCAACAAAAAGAACAAAAAAAAAAAACTGTTCAGGGAGTGGGGAAAATAACACCGGAGCCGGGAAAACCTCCCGAGCCGTAAACTTGAGCCGCCTACCGAGTCCAGGAAGAGACGAAAAGGATTATAAGCGCCATGTGGGTGAGGATAAAAAACGAGAGAGCCAACGATATTTGCCTTTCCGTGTCCAGAAGTGAATTAAAGGTGACACAGAGCACTGGCAGAGGATTTGGTCCAGCCCAGACCCAGAACCAGACCCAGACCCAAAGTCCACCCCGCATATGTGGGTGTCTAATAATATGGTCAGCACAGCATCCGGCGGAGCTGGAGCTGAAGCGTTGGCAGCCACAGGAGTTGGGTCAAGCCGAGATAGCCAGGCCGGCAGCCGGGGAAACCCAGGACATTTAACTTCGGTTTCGGTCTAGTCTCGCTCGCCTGCAAGTTCCCTTTTTCCCCGCTTGGCATTTGCTGTCAGCAGCTTAGAGGAGATAAAAAAAAAGGAAAATGGGGGAAAACCGCCGCCACATTGATTGCGACTCGTATCCCCTTTGGCCAGAGGAGTCTGCGGCAACCGCTTGGTAACCTGGTTTGTTACCTGATTATACGCAGTCCTCTCTATTTGCTCAGTGCAGCGTAAACTCTGCAGATAAGTCAAAGGCAAGTGCAGCCAAGTTAATATTGCATGCGGATAAATTGAAGCTCATATTCCCTCCTTGGCATGGCTTTATGCATTTCTGATTCTGGATTTTGCCGTCTGCATTTGATGGCTCAACTTTTAGTTGTTATACTCAGTAGTTTCTAAAGTTGAAGGGTTGTGTGTGTGTGTTGTGGAAATAATCAAAGAGCGCCATGAAGGCAAAGCAATATCATCATTATGGCTTCTTGAAGGAGGTAATCAACTTTTGGTTTCTGAACTGCTTTATAGTTCAAATAATAGTTGTTAAATAAATGTGCATTAGTGGGTATTCTTAGGTCGTTTCTGCCTTGGTATTTATTTTGTTTGGCTCTTCTAAGCATCTCACAACTTAGTCATATTTGGAGAAACTTGCCAAAGTAAGCAAAAGCAAAGTTTTGAAGGGGGATAAGTGTCAGGCATTGGGAAAAGCAGAGAATTTCTTAAACTTAAACACAGCGGTCTGGAGCTACTTGAAGAAATCTTATTTTAAAGATTCTGACAATCTATTTAAAAATAATGTATTATAAGCAAGTTACACTACACACCCTGAGAGACTTTAAATTCAAATAATCCTTCATCGCATTATTGACTTAAATTCAAGAGAAAAGGGGGTGAAAACTTGTATGTTTTCTCGTTGACCTGGAAACCGAATTTTCCTCTTCCATCTCCACTTTATAAACTCCTCCCTCATCATGGACAAGAAGAAAAAATGAAATGTTTATAGAACATTTGCTCTGACACATCGCTCAAAATGATACAACAAGAAATAAACATAATCGAATAAATAAGCAATGTGGGGAGCAGCCAAACAGCCTGATACAACCAAATCGAATTCCAGTCTTCAGCTCCCCCTGTGACTCCGGCTTTCTTCAGCTCAGAGCTTGGCCATAAAGGATTTACACGGATGTTAACAGGGGCTGGCTAAAATATGTAAAATGCTACAATGGCAGTTTCAACAGCAGCTGGATGAGGATAAGGTCCCCTGCTTAAATTTGTTGTCATTTTTGTTTCGCCCGATGGGGAATGGGAATGGGAATGGGAATGAGAGTGAGTATGGGACTGGGGTTATGGCTGTCAGTAATGCTCGAACGCCCCTTGTGAGGACCACTTGACAGGTTTTCCCGGGGGTTGAATGTGAGGCACGAGGATGCGAGGTCCTGGCCCTGGCCTGCCTGGCCAAGTGAGCATTCGTCACTGGTGCCGCGCCGACATCACTTGGTGATGTGTTTATTATGTGCCTCTAATATATTTATGAGGCGTCTTATAAACGCATTTTCATTTTATTTACATTGCCTGTCTCTCCCTCGCTCAGCGAACAATCAAAGCACAGCCAGCCAAAAAACTGAAGAGAAAAAACAGCAAATAACACCCGTAGGTATTTTTGGTTGCTTTCAAAAAATTTGATTTGAAATTCATGCAGACATCTTGTGGGTCTCATCGCTTTTTCTTCCCTGCACCAAATTTATCATACGCACTGGGTGCGTCGTGTGTGCCTGTGTGAGATGATGCGCATAATTTTCCTTATGAATTTATATAGAGAAAATTATTTTTGGGAAGTCGCCTCTTGAGTGGCTCAATCGCATGAATTACCGCAGTGATGGAGGCTTTAGAGCGAATTCTGAATTTGATTAAATACCTTATAGGGCTTTCTGTGGCTTACCTTTGGTTATCTTTTATTTAAATTCAAAAATACTCCTATTTTCTTTAAATTTGAGAAAAACGTCGTCCCTTTAAATCCACTCAACATCATTTTATGAGTCCTGCCCATTCGAGGCTTAATTATATCCAGAGAGCCATAAAAAAGGCTTAGTTAGTGCTGTGATTCAGATGCAGGATGTGAGCCACGCCCCCTAAGTGCATTTTTCATTAGTTTAACACAAGAAGAAATTAAGGTTGTGGAGTCTGTAAATTAATTAAAATAGGGGTTATTTAATCTGTCTAAAAGGTATTGGTCTTAATTAGCAAAACTTTAATCCTTTTCAAAAAGGAGGTTTCACTTTCATGTATTTAGTTTTAGGTTTTTTTTATATTTTCTCTCTCTGTTGAAGCTTTGGTCAGGGCAAACGCTTCTTGGCATTTACTTAATTGGCGCTTTAAACAGCAAAATGCAGTCACACACACACTGGCAGATGCTCTTCTATATACTTTAGTTTACAAAAGTACATGTACGTGTATATATAAAGTTATAGTGGGATCCCTGTAAGCCCTTGTAGATGTATTAGTTGGTCCATGTCGTGACATGGCAAGGACAAGCAACGGAAATGTGAAAAATGAGGCAACCAAAGCGCGTCGGAAAGGCACACTCATACACTCGCACACTCGGGGGCAAGCACAAACATATATTTATAGCCGCTGGCACATAAGAGCAGCTTACGGCTGCATTTGTCCGCCCGCAGCCACGAAGCCTTTTTCCCAGGCTAATGGTCGTGGTCCGAACGACCCTACCACTTGGTCGTCCTTCCCCCCGCCATTATGAGCGAGTCCCGAATATGGCCGCGTTTTTATTCGCCATTAATAAACCCAACAAAGAGAGCAAGGAGGTTAAGTGGTAAATCACCCACTGATACCCTACAAAGAGTTTTTGTAGAAGTAAATAAAATAATTAATGATATTTCAATGGGGGAAATTAAATTACTTTGCAGCTAAAGAATATATTTGTACACCTATGTTTTATAACAAACTATAATCTCTCTTTTAGTAAATAAAACAAATGACACATTTAAGGTTAGGTCTTAATTAGGATTACATGCTAATAAGCTTAATTTAGTGCTTGTGTTAAATAACACTAAACCCAAAGCCATTTAGTTCGTTATTCACTTTTGAGTAAAGGACATCTGGCCAACACACATGCCACATAAAGAGGTAAGGCCATGGAGATGAGAGGTAAGAGAGTGAGAGCTCTTCCCTCATGCAGGAAATTGTGGTCTTTCGTCGCACAAATTAGCGGCATTAGTTCGGAGTGGCTATGGGGCAGGAGAAGCCTGCTTTGGCCCAAGGGGCGTGGCACAACGACACATGGCATTGCGATAATGACCAGGGAATGCGTTACGTTCCATCGTGCTGGAAACTGCCGCTTTGCTGGCACTTTTCCGGCGTCAGCCGTTGGCATTTTCTCATTTTAATTGATTTAATCGGCTTTGGCGCATGTGTCGCGATCCCCACTCCTTAATATCCCCGCTTAAATCCTGGACTCCATCACATGCCACTAGGCAGTGGCTGCTTGCTGCTCCTCATTAAAAATGGCTCGTGTTTTGTGAGCTGTGCGTTGCCCCTTTCTTTCCCATCTTCCCAGCTTTCGACTTGTTTTTGTTTGGCCCATTTCCGCTCTATTGACGTATAAACAATTTTTGCGCATTAATTGAATCGCCCCCGCTCTTGTGTTTGTGTGCGTGCATGCGTGCTGGTGTGTGCGAGTGTGTGACATGCATAAGCCAAATTAATTGGAGCTTCATTTCGCACACACGAACTCCTCGTCGTTGGCTGGGATTTCTTGCCTTTTATTTTCTTGTTTTTGTTTACTTGCAACAAAGCCAACGAGCGTCCTAATGAAGGTTTAATTAGCAAACACACAATCGCACACACATAGACTGGCACACACCCATACACGTTCTCGAAAAAAGTAGAAATGGCGGAACCATTTCAATTATTTTATGTGCGCTGTGTGCCTCTGCCTAAGTCCAATTTTAATTAGTTTATTTGGATATTTTGCGAGTGATTGATTGATTAAATTAGCTGAAATACAATTAAATAAAAGCTTCGCTTGGACAGCGACAGCGAAAGCGCTGCGAGAAAAGTAATTAAATCACATCACATTTGGGTAAAGAGCTTTAAGAAATATTTTCAACTATAAAAAATATATATTTAATTGTAATATTTGCGTGACTTAAAAGTTTGAAAACTGCAAAATCCGTCACAACTTTATAAACATAAAAAATAGAAATAGTTCTAAAGCAAGACAAGCACGAAAAACCAAATCCTGCTAAAATTTGTAATCCCTTTTTGTGTCCATGAGACAAACACCATACCTGACACGCGACAGGATCTCTCGGACTGTGGGAAAAGGGAGAAAAACACAGAATATATGACAGGCATGACGGGCTAGTGTGGGCGTAAGGGCAGCTGGGACAGATTCGCTTAATAATTGGCCAGGTGGAGAAGCTTTCAGAGTTGTCATTCTGGTGCTGGACTCGGGGAAAATCCCCTATTAGAAGTCAGTGTTCCATTTTTCCTCCCCCAACACCAATTTGCCGGCTTTATAAATGAATTCCAACTGCAAACACACAAATTTATTAACATTTTCACCCCTATAGCTTCATAACAAGCCAGCCAGCCGTGTTCTCATTTCGCAATTTTCCACTTTTTTCCGCTCTTTTCAGGACCTACAATCGGAAATTGAAACCCATCGCGTGGTTTACGATCGTCTCGATGGCACAGGCCGCAAACTTTTGGGTTCGCTCACCTCGCAAGAGGATGCGGTTATGCTGCAGCGTCGCCTCGATGAAATGAATCAACGTTGGAATAATTTAAAATCGAAAAGTATTGCAATCAGGTAAGTGCTTTCGGCTTCTTGTTTTCCTATAGCTTTTTTTGTGCCCACCGCACCTCCTCCCGGTTACTGCTGGGATTGCTTGGCTTTGCCTTTGCCCCGAGGAAAGATTGGGGCCGAGGCTGAGGGTAGAAGCATTTCAGTTCTGGTTTTTGTTGTCGGTCTGCCATGTTTGTCGAGGAGGGTGGCCGGAGAATGCTTGAAATCTGCTGAATAGAATTAAAGTAGCTCCATGCATTTTTCTTTATTTTTTGTGTTTTTTTTTGGCCCCAGTGCTTAAACGGGCATGAGATGTCGAGGGGACTGTGTAAAGTGGCCCCGGGCCACGGGGAGTTGTTAGACCGCCAACAGGGCGTATGATGAATGATGCCGAATCTAAGGCAAACTTCAGTAAAACCTCTCAGACAAGACTTATCCTCCCTTAAACTACTTAAAGTGTTAATTAAACGACGTTAAGCCCTGCACTGCACGGCAAAAAGAGCAATACAGAGACAATGTTAAACAAGCTGAAAACAAGTGATTCCCCTTCCCCCTTGGCCTTTTGTGCAGCGGGTTAAGCAACTTTGTCCTGATGAAAATGGGAAAAACAACGGCAGGAAAAGTCTGCATTCGAGTTGCGAGGAGATGAAGAGCGGCGGTGTGACACTTTACGGCTGACAAAGCCGCGCGTCGAACGAAAATCAATATTAAAAACGAAACGAAACGCGTGAAAAGTGATGGAAAACGCGAGTGAAGAGCCGAGAGACAGAGAGAGAGGAAGCTTCATGGTCCACGGACACTGTGTCATTGATGAAATCGACTGCAAACACTGGCCCAGTATCCTTGGTCCTTCGCTTGTTTCTCTTTTTGGGCTTGTAATTTTCCCATTTCATAAATAAAAGCTTGGCCCGAGCACACAAATATTGGGGCGCTTGTTGATATTGATGCCGCCGATGATGATGAAAGTCGGCTGGCTGCGTGTTTACAAGAGGAGGAAGGTCGGGGGGGGCTGGGGGAAAATGGTCAAACTGGGCCAAAATGAATAATGATGATGGTGGTGACACGCAGCAATGTGCTGAATGAGGAGCCGCCGAGATCGTATAATGAATATAAATGGCAATTATCCAATGACTGCGGCCACACGGCGTGTACGTGATGCTGCGCCCCAAAAAGCAGGCAACGTTAATTCGATGATAATTCCAGCCTCGTTGCAGTTGTATGTATTGTTTGTTTGTCAATGCGACAATAAAATTAAATACGATCTACGGTCAATCGAGGCCTTTTATGAACATCCTGTTCATAACGATAATATTAAAAACAAGATTGGGTTCTTATTCATTTATCTTATAGAAATGTGTAAATATTTGTTAATATTTATTTAGTATTTTCTTAAATTCCAATTAATGATCCTACCAGTTTAAAAATTTAATAAAATATATATTTTGTGTAGTGCAATAATTAGTTGAAGCGACTGCAGCTGCTGCGAACGAAAGAATCTGGCTCGAAGAAGTTAAATTCACAACTAGTTCCCTGTAATTAATTAATATACATCTCAAATATTTCACAAGGACTCCGTTATAGTTTATAAACCTTTCCAAATGTCACTTGTACCCTTCAGTCCTGATTATCTTTACCTTGCATTTAACTCAAGTACATTTCAATTAGACAAAGCAGACAGCTTGACGATTGACACCTCAGATGTGGTTACTTTGCTCGACCCCATCTTGGCTGTTAGACTGCCATTGTTTCACCTCTGTGTGGGCCCATTTCCGTTGGCCAAACTTGAGGCATTTCCTTTGTTGTTTGTTGGCTTTAACCACCACCACCTGCCTCGGCGCTGTCTGGGCTTGCTGTTTGCGTTTCGCTGACTTGCTGTTGGCTTATAAATTCCTATGAAATACTTTGGCCAGCACTTGAAAAGTTTCACCGTAGCCGTCATTTGGCCATCGCAGTTCCACTCGTTGGCTCCTTCGCCTTCCATTTGCTTTTGGCCATTGTTCGGGGTTCGCCGTTCGCTTGTATTAGCCGCGGCACTTTTTGGCTTTGGGTCATTTTATGTGCAAAGTTTTCCCGGCTCTTTGAACTGTGCAAACTTTTTGCGTGTGGCATCTCTCTACAGGTGTGCGGGTACGGATTCGGTTTTTTTTTTTTCATCCTCAATCCTCCGTCAATTGCCGTTTGGGATGTTTGTGTCTGTCTGTGGGGGAAGATTGATGAACCCGTATCTTTTTCACGGATTCCCTTTCGTTTTAAGTCCGTTTTTAGAGGGTTGAAAAAAATGATTAAATCGGGGTTTTTGCAGTGAGACCAGCAGAACAATGATATAGAAATGATGGATATGAAAGCACGAAGACAATCAATCATTGTGAGAATGAAAAGCACTTTGATTGAACTTAAATGGTTTGGAATCAGATCATGCAATTTCTATTAAAATTATGTAGATTTATGAAATCAAAATAATTTTTTAGACTTTATGTAAATGCAGTGAAAACGGTATTATTTTTAGTGGTATAATCCTACATAAATATGTATCTGTAAAATGTAGACGGTACCTATTTACCTTTTATTTAATTTTTGAACTAAAAAATATGCTTCTTTCAATTAAGCTTTAATAACAAATATTTATAATTTCCCATGACCCTTTACCAACATTTATCCATATTCATTTCTCAATCAATTTGCCTGTCCCCCATCAATAAGTGTCAGAAGCTTACTCAGAAACAGAAAGGATATTCGGGATAAGAAAACAACAAAGAGGCTGAAATTTGAGGAAAAATCCGTCTCAAGTTATTTCCTTTTATTATTTGCATGAGGAAAAGTGAAAGTGTGCGGCAAGCGGCAGAGTTTTCCCGGCAAAAAGGCCGACGATGATGATGATGATGATGATGAGAGGTGCTAGAGCCAAGCCTTAATTATAAGCAAAACCAGAGCAGCAATAATAAAGGAATGAAATGAGCACGGCCAAAGGAATTCGCCAAAAGATAAACAGACAAAAGGACGAGGCAGGAAACAGCAGGGCGAAAAGAAGAAAATCACGAGAAAACGAGGGAAATAGGGGAAATATGAGATGACAATGAGGCTGTGACTATTGTTATTACCGGGTCGCGGAGCTGGAGATTTTTCAGATTTTTCTCTGTGTTATTTTTGCCGCGTTCCCCTCTCCCTAAGCACAATGCAGCCAGCACCCAAATATGCCAGGACAAGGCGGTGTCCTCGATGTCCTCCTTTCGGCCCCGGCCAAATAAAATGTGAATAAAATGTCATGGCATTTCACAATTACAGCGACAGCTGAATTTTAGCATAGACCAGGCCAAACCAGACCAGACCAGTCCCATTTGTGTCTGCGCCCAGGCTTTCGCTCTGCCCTCGGCCAAATGCCAAAACAGGACACTTTAATAGACCTCACTTAAGGAGGAAATTTGTGTTTGAGGCAGGAGGATATCGTCCCGAGAAGGAGGACGGCCAGCGCCGGAAGGCGGTGCGGAAACACAAGGAAATAGACAAATTGTCGCTGACATTTTGTGGGTGCAATCAGCACAGATGCTTCCCCGTCTGCTCTAAAGTGCAAATTAAATTTAATATTATTACAGCACTTTTTCTTCTGCACTGCGGAAAAAGGAAAGGGGCTCTGCCATTCTCATAGCAAATTAAATATTTTTTTACAACTTTCACTTCAACAATTCAGAGGTTAAAGGAAATATAATGCTTGTGATTAAAATAAATGAAAATGGGATTAAAATTGTAACATTTTATATTAAAAACAGTCTTGTTCTCTTCCCTAATGTATATTTTGATTTTGTTTTTGCTGCAGGAATCGCCTGGAGTCCAATTCGGAGCACTGGAATGCCCTGCTCCTGTCGCTCCGCGAACTCACCGAATGGGTTATCCGCAAGGACACCGAACTGAGCACCTTGGGCCTGGGTCCTGTGCGAGGAGATGCCGCCAGTTTGCAAAAGCAGTTGGTAAGTTTTCATTCATACTTTATTATTTTTTTGGGTCACTCAACCTTTTTCCATTTCCCACTTCTTGTCAACGACCCAATTTTAACCTTATTTTTGCGTTGAAGCTCCCCGGGGGCTGCACCTCAATTTGTTGCCAACTAATTGTGTGGAAGTTCTGGTTTTGCGTGGTCTCTTGACCCCTTTCCAGGGGCTTAATGATGCCAAAAGTGGCTGGATAGCTGCCACTCTTGGTTGCATAATTTAAGCAAATATAACTTTGTACATAATTAAATAATAAACCGAAAGTGTAGGCCATTTTAATGTGCATTCCAATCATTTTGCTATTGTTTATTGATCTATTAATGGCAATGGGGCTTGGAAGCCCGGCAATTATTTTGCAATTTTACCAATTACAATTGTAATAAAGCTTAATATTTACATGTCAATTTCTTTGTGGCTTAAATTGTCTGATGTATCAATTATTTATTTATTTCACATGTTTGCAACATTGATTTTAGCCTTTCGAGTTTATTAAGGAAACTTAAACTTGTCCTAAAATATTTCCTTCTTCACTTTCCCTCTCCAAACCTATAAATTTCAATTGACTTGGGTTACTGAACCCCCACATAAATGTATTTAATGGCCTGCAATACAAACCTGAGTTTAGTTGGAACTTTCGCCTAAGTGGCCATAAGACCTCCTCTATCGAACTGATCCATCTTGACCAAATTGCGGATTCGACCACGCCCACAGTTGGGCTTGGAATTCTTAAATAATTGTTAAATGATGCTTGTTATGTCAAAAACACGGTCCACACACAACCCCACATAGCCCTCACATGGGGGAGAATCACTTAGGGACCTGCCAGGAACGTAACAGAAGGAGAGGAAGCCAGAGAAACCCAAGGAAAAAAGTAGAGAGCCGAAGCCAGGCAGGCAGTAAGGCCACTTTGGGAATGGGGAAACACTGTCTAACACAGCATGAGCCACTTGAATTTCACTTGCCCCCACTTACAGCTCCGGAACCAGGAAAAAGAAAGCGGAGAAGCAGCTGGAAAAAAATGAGTCAACTTTCACCCCGCAGAGAAGGAAGAAGGCCAGCGGCCGGGGATAGAACTGCTGAAAAGGGGGATCAGCAGGGGGCACACTGTATAAATCTATTGCCTGCCACTAAGTTACGGTCTGCCGAACATTTACATTTCGGCTTGAAGATTTTATTTGCCGGCGGACGAAGGATTCCAACAGAAGGGCCAGAGCAGACCTCGGACCAGAGTTTTATATTGTTGCATTTTGTTATTCCCCAACTAAATGCATTAAACACGAGAATTTATTGCCTCGAGCTGCAGAGGATGCCATTCCTCTGATAGTTTATGGGCCCTGACCACTTGAACTATATTTTTGATGGTCCTGGCAAATATCATCGCCCCGAAAACATCCGCCATTTCGTTCGTTATACGTATATCTATATATATATATATATATATTTATTTTTGTGGAGCTCCAGCCATTCGTTCATAAATGTATTGCATTCATTGCCCTTCCACTTGCAGGACGATCATAAAGCCTTTCGCCGCCAATTGGAGGATAAGCGGCCAATTGTCGAGAGCAATTTAACGAGCGGTCGTCAGTACATCGCCAACGAAGCCGCCGTCTCGGATACTAGCGATACGGAGGGTAAGTTTTATTTTTATGACCATCGCCACCAGCGTCACCGCAACGCCACCACACACTAAAAAGTCGCCCCACTAAACTGCCCATTAAGTGGACCACAAAAAGCTCCGCCACGAAGTGCCCGTCAAGTGTCCGTTGGCCCAAACTGAAATTGGATTTTTTGGGGGCTTCAGTGTTGGGTAGAAAATCATGATCTATAAACTGCCAAAGCAATGATGGACAATCTTTGCGTAATGGGATAGTTATAGAGTTAGTTGGCACACTCTTCTGTGTTCTTTTTTTAAGATTTTAAAGCTCTTAATTACATTGGGAAAACTTAATACGCTGAGTTCCTGTAGAGAAAGGGAATATCAATTTAAATGCCATCAAAATGGCCATATTCCTTCCTTTCATAGATATTTTCAAACTTTTTTATATGCAGTAAAAATGGAAAACGAAATTTTCTAGAATTCTTTTAAATAAATATTTCCTATCTTTAATTTTTGAATTTAAATAAATGTTTCAGGGAACCAAAGTAACTAAGTAGGTTTTTCAAAATTACTCATTTCAGTATAAATTTATCTTCTTTTAATCAACAAATGTTTATTTTAATTTCAAAAGCAGAAATTATCCCTTTACGAAACACATTCAACGATTTGCATAAGAATTTCCTGAATAGTATATACCAGAAATCTTATTTGATATTAAATGTTTCTTAATAGAATTCATCCAGAGCCTTTTTCATTTCAATCCCGCTCCCAATGCCCCACCCTAAACACTACGATTCCCTTGAGCATTTCACAATTGATTGAACTTTCTGTCGAATATCTCTCACGAATCAACGAAAACTAACATGTAAGAATTTGCTTTAACTATTTTACAAAAGCTTAGCAAGCTCAAAAACCGCACACGCACACACACACAGAGCCAAGGCCTTGGCAAGGATAGGAGTTTGGTACGTGAGCGCCTAAATGTAGACAACTGTTGTTGGGCAACCAGAGAATTGCCAATTGATTTTGCACCACCACACTCACACACACACACACACACACCAGATCCCTCGCAGCCTCAGAGCTGGCTTTAGTTCTCATCGTAGTTCCTTTTTTTTAGACTTTAGTTAACAATTTAGCAAATGGCTATGTGGCTGCTGCTCGGTGGGTGAGGTTAGAGACGGGCTGAGGATTTGTTTTCGATTTTTTTGTGGCCTCATCCTGGCAGTGGGTGGCACTGGGAGCCGTCGACGATAATTGCGACCAGAGCAATTAGTACGATTAGTGCGCTATTAGTGCCAGCCATCAGCTGCGGGAGAGAGATTTGGTCCGACCCGCTTTTGGCCTTTGATTTTGGCCATTCTGCTGTTTATTTTGTGGTCCACCAATCACTCTGGCGTGTCGGTTTCGAAAAACGGGGCCAAATGAATTTTAATGATTATTGAAATTAAATAAAAGAAGGCTTATCTTTAAAGTTTAAATAGAGAAGCACTTTATATAGAAATAATTGAATTAAATGCAGGAATCATGCTTGTGCATTTCGGATCGTGATTTTCTGTACAAGCAAATATCAATCAAACTTTTCCCAGAATTTTCATAATATTTATAGTAATGTCCTCTTTCTATTCAGAATACATTTCAATATCCCTTCCCTTTTTTAATATTTCTCTGTGCATTCAAAATTGAAAACGAAAAGTTTCACCCAGCGCAACGCCGAGTCAGTGAGGCAGGCAAAAAGCAGAAAACATGCAAAGCGATAAACTCAATCTTTAAATTGAATTTGAATATTACGACAAAACTTGGCGCGGAGTTGGAGGAAAAGTATTCAACTCTCGATATTTGCTCAGCATCACATTACCAGCTGTCCAACCTCTCCTTTGGCCATAAAAGTTGCTCGCTGTCTCCGTCCGTGCATTAAATTAAATTCGGATTTAGCCAACTTTGAGTTTGAGTTGAGACGAGTTGGCCCTGTTGCCGTTCTTTTTTGTGTCACTGTGTTGGCTTACAGCAGCAGCAGCTGCCACTCGTCTGTCAGTCAGTTGGTCGTCCGTCCGCTGGTGAGTCTCCGTCTCCTATTGCATTTCCCTTTGCCGCAAGAGCGCGTCAGTTTGTCTTTCAAATTTCCTGACACTTTTCGTTTTCGATTTTCCCTCTGCCTTTCATCTGCCATCATTGTTATTGCTGTGGCAGCGAAAGAAGTATCTAGGGCTGAGCCGAGCTGCTACTTTTGCGGTCTCATCGAAGCTAATCGATGGCTTAAAGACATTGATATTTATTGAATTTATCTCGGGACTCGACTTAAAGCATTGCTAATTGATTACCCCGGTGGCCGAATTAGAGTTTCCCTTTGTTTTCACTCAACTTTGAGCTTCAGCTGGGACTTCTCCCCAGAGCTTACCTGTCCGTGGGATTATTTTATTGCAAATTTAATCACAACCTGCAATCAGCATAATCAAGGCTGCCAGAGGAGAATCATCGACCCGGGCGGGCATTAAGAGCCATAATATCATCTCTAATTCATAAACTCCCGCACGTGAGCGGCAGCATCCTCCCCAATTTAATGTCGAAGCAATTGTCTTTTCTTCGTTTTCTTTTTTTTTTTTTGCAGAACTTTGTCTTTGACTCGAGTTGATTTTCATATTTTTGCAAGCGCTTTCTTATCATAATAATCTTTGCTTCTTTTAGCCAACCATGACTCCGAGTCGCGTTACATGTCCGCCGAGGAGCAGAGCCGGGAGCTAACACGCAGCATCCGGCGGGAGGTGGGAAAACTTTCCGAGCAGTGGAACAATCTAATCGATAGATCTGACAATTGGAAGCATCGCCTGGATGAGTACATGACGGTAAGTCAGATTCAAGATTCTCAACTTTTCCTCCTTATTTTCGATTTCGTTGTTCGTTGTTCGTTGTTCGTTTTTCCTTCCGCGTGACATTTTGATTCATAATTTGAGTGGGGGCTTATGGAAATGTTCCGAGGGCGAGCAATTTGCTTTTACAACTGCTCGTTAAATCGCATTATTTGGAGAAGAGCAAATCCGAAGTGAGTTTACTTCCTCAAAAATTTAAGCGTGAAAATGGCAAAACTACTTGGCTGAACTCTCTGAATTCCGAATCCTGAATATCAGAATTTATTTCGCATTCCCCACACATTTTCCTCTGCCCGACCGAATGTGAAAAATACTTTATTCAATTACATTTCCTCTGGCCACAACATCGAAAAAAATACAAAACACAAGTTTCGCCCGTCCAGGATACATTTTGTCCTTTTTCGTGTCTTATTTTTTGTTTTTTTTTTTTGTTTTGTGAGTGGGGGCAGTGCTAATAAATGCAAGTGTGTTTTTTATGACGCCTGTCGTTCGGGCTTCAGTCTGTCACAAGGCAACAACATAATATATTCCACCACAAATGTTTCGAAAGGGGGGTTATTTCTGATGTCTGCTGCTGTTGCTGTTGCTGCTGCTGCTACTGCTGCCACTGCTGGTGCTACTGCCTCTCTCGTCGTCGTTACTCATACGCACCGTAAATTCGATGCAACAATGTTTGATAGTATAAAAATGTCACACAGACTGTGCAAACAATGGATACAACATGGGACCAGTGCGGGCAAAGCAAAAACCACTCGCCGAGTGGGCCGCACAAAATGTATAAAATATCAAAGCGCATAAAGTGCACATATTGTATGCGAAACTCGTCTGTGTTTTGTGTGTTTGTTTGCGAGTAGGTGGAGGTGTAGGTGTGTGTGTTGTGCCTGTGTGTGTCAGAGTGCTTGTATGGCATTCTCTTCGCGGCCATTGAAGCGAAAATCAATGCGACCGAGTGAGCGAATGTAGAGCGGGAAAACTGTATCGAGGAAAACAATGCCACACGAAAATGGCGGTAGTCGTAAAGAATCTGGAAAACATCAGCTAAAAAGGGCAAGAAAAACATCATAAAAAGTGATTACTAAAATATGGGATTAGAAAATATTTTTAGGGGATTTTGTTTCAACGTTCAAAATATTATTGTTGGACATTTTATATTTACTATCAGTTATACAAAATGTTTGTTAGAAAAAAAAATAAAACTTTAACGTATATTATAAGAATGGTTCTCCAAACAAACCCAATTAAATAATGATACCAGTTGGGAAAGCAGTATAGATTTCTAAATAAATTTATAGAAATTACAATATTCAAAATCACAACTCACCAACAAAATAAATCATAAGCAGCATTATTGCCAAACAATAAGCCTTAATACATGTTTTCCTTTAGTTCTCAATGCTTTATATTTTGTTGTTCTGACAAATTTTACATTTGGGAGCGATTTAACAATTTACTGGGTCAAATTTAGCATTTTTCAGGCAGATCTAATCAAAAAACAAAATGTTGACCCCGTTGTTGATGGTTTAATATGAAAAAGCTGCAAGTATTTATGAATAAATTCGATGGTGTCGATGGCCTAGTTCGGGTGAACCATCTAAATCAAAAAATAAATATACCTTTCAAATATTTGTCTTCACGCCAATGCCAGTTTGCCGGTCAAACGGCGCTTTTCCAAAGGATCCTTAAAAAATTCGTTTGGCCTCGCAATCAATTCAATTTGCAGCGCAAATCGCTTTGAAAATAATCTCTCAATGCCACTCGACGTCCTGAAAAAAATGCAGACTCCTCGAAAAGTGCTCAACATTTTGTGCATTTTATATATATATATTTTTTTTTTGGCTCGCATAAAAATTACCTTAAAAGCGGCGTTAACAAACTTGATCACCTTCATGCAAAAGTTTGGAAAACTATTTTTGCCATACTTTTCCCCCGTTTACACAAAATTGTATTTTTATGCTAACGAAAAAAATAACTGATAAAGGAAACTTGAACAAAATTAACAATGTGAAAAAATCTAGTGGGGGAGAAGGTAAAATAAAGTAAAAATTAAAATAGGAAAATGGGAAAGAAAGAAAAAAAGTTTGCCGGAAAGTTGGATCGCTGGGAATAATAATAAAAAGTAAGCTAAAAAATAAAGTTAAAATAAATGCTGCAAGTTAAAACAATTACAGGACAGGCGATGGGATGGGATGGGTGTGAAAACTTTGCAATGGTTTTATGAAAGTCCGCTCGGGCCACGTTAAATGAAGTCGCCAAATAGCTGAGGCAAAGTTTAGCCGCCCTAGAAACCATACCCAATCCGTCCTGCCACCTTCTAAGCCGCAGCTCAGTGGCCACGTGGTTAATTGACCACTCCAAGAAATTTTCTATTAATTGAATAAAAAGTTTCTCTGGGGAAAATTTCATTTGCATAGCAGCAGGAAGAGAAACTGGCTTTTTTCTGCCTGCCATTGCATTTTTGCACAAGTTACGTATACGCCCCCCAGTACGTGGTCAGCAAAAGTTGAGGAAACCGTTGACAGCAGGTCAGCATTACACATGGTACATACTCATGCCATTACAGCAGATGAAAAAATATTCAATTATGGCCTTACAGATAACTGGATAACTTCCCTTTAACGTGATTTAATTTCCAGTTTCAGTTCAGAACGCCAATTAATGTTGGAAGCTGTCTGCTTAATTTAATTTCTTACTGAAATATTGCTTATCTGAAATTCTTTTTTTGATTTTAAATTCAACTCCGTAGAAAGAGAATAGGTAATAGGTATTTTTCCCTTTAAGAATAATCTGAATACTTTGAATTTTCCTGCTAAGATTTTTAATGAAATTAAAGTTCACCCCAGCTCACCTGGAAATTCTTGCAGCAACTTTAGGTCGTGGCAGATCCTGCCTTTAGCTAGGATTTGCAATCAGGCCTGCGGCCTTAATGAAGTCTGATTGGTGCTTGCCTAGCCAGAACTCAATGCAGTGTGCCTCCTGCAGGGTCATCCATCAAAGTGCGGGCAGGGGTCATCGTCAACCCCTTTTGGAATGATGCATGGCCACCCATCAGCATTCCTTGGCATTGGGCCCGCAAACTCAATCAAATGTGGAATGTTGGCTGCCATGCTAATGAAAAGGGTTGGTCCGGAGTCGAAGCATTCGGAGGGAGACAATGCCCCAGAACTACTTCTGGCTCATTTGGCAAATAATGCTGGACTCTGAATTTTATTGAGTTAACTCGACGAGAGTTGGGGAATTGGCTCCCAGAATCCCCATAAGGGACACGCTCCAGAGAATCCAATCGAATCGAATCGTACCCAACCACTTAAAATGCGGATTGCGGGGTACAAATTGTGGGGAATTGGCAGTCCACAGTCCGCACTCCGCAATGGCATGCTGAATGAACGCTAAAAAGCAATTGCTTAACGCTTTGAAATATGTTTCATTGATTTCCCGGGAAAACTGCTGGAAAAATAGCATGAAAATGGTAAGGGGCGGTCAGTTCTGGCCATAATTTAACCACATGTGGTCGATATTGAAGCAGGGCACTACTACTGGCCACACAAAGGCAACTCATTTAACCCCTTATGACCACTCGGACGCAGCTGCTGCTCCTTGGCCACCCAGAACTCTCATGGCTACCATCGCTCCCTAGACTGTGTTGGTCCTTGTCCTTTGGCTCCTTGAAAGCTGAAAAATGTCCCATGTAAAAGTTGAAAGTTTTCGTTGCAGTTTGTTTGGTTTATTATGCAGGCCGGGACATACAATGAAATCAATTTAGTTTCTCTGCTCGCCCTCTCGCTTCGGCACAAAACAGTTTAATAAATCACTCATACGCAGCGTGTGTTGCTGCCTGTGATTTATGTGCACACTTTACGAAGTTGCCCTGGTTGACACGGAGAAGAAATATTATCTATGGAAATTTTGATTTAGGAACCGAGATTACTCTGCTGGTAACTAACTAACAAAAGCTAATAAAACTATTTAGGAAATTTCGTGCACACACACTTGTGTTGCTGTTAGCCAAGAACCAAACCTGCCAATGCCTAGAAGTATGCCACAATAATTTTTATTATAACGAAAAGCAGGAATAAATAATAAATTAATAACAGAACAACCGTTTATGAAGAGTATGCTTAAAAAGATCATTAATTTAATTATTTAAACAGCTTATGGTAGCATTAAATATTAAAATATATTTAATACACTTTTTTTAACAGTGTTGTAAAATTGTATAAAATTGTAAGTGCTTTTTAATATCATTCATATAAAAATATTGGCTTCATACACTTCAATCAACCAAATAAATCGTGCAACTGTTTTATGTACAATTTAATGGGCATTAAATAATTTAAAATTTATGTTATCCCCATTTTTGTTTGAAAGCCGTCAGCCAAACAAAGGATTTTTATATTGATATTTCTGGCCATAATATAAGGCCATTATAAACCATTTAATCCGTTAAAAGCTAACAAAAAATAATGCAAAAAAAAAATAAAGGTTCCGATGTGGAAAGGATACGGCCCTTCAGAACAGCTAGAAATATTTCATCTCTCTCGTCAACCGCTTGGGAAATCAATTGATTGTGGCGCTAAAATGCTTTGGCTATGCAATGTCTCGCTTGCAAGTTATTGTTAATACCCTGTCTGCCTGTCTCTCTCTCTGTGTGTGTGTGTGTGTGCAAGGTTCCTTTTCCGCCCACAATCAATGTTTCAACCGCATATTGCAGTGCACCCCGTCTGACTTTTTGCGGCATCCTCCCATTTATTTGTTCCCATTTAGTCTTTTTTCCGCTCTTGTTATTTGCGCCAACTGCACAAATATGCCACGAAATGTAACCAATGTATAATTGTCAAACGTGTTGTGCTTTATATTGCCACACACACACACACACACACACACACCCAGCTGCAGAACGTGGCTCGCCATGTGGCCAATTCATTTGGCCTGTCAATATTCCAGCTCCCTTTTTCCATTGGCCAACGGCGCCATTTTGTGCGGTAGTCAACTTTTTCCATTTCCAATTTCGCCCTCTTGACCCTTCTAGTAGCGTTGAGGATTTTCATTTCATAAATATTTGCCCTTCTCCCTGTGTATGTTTTCTCTTCCTGGCGGGGCGAGGGCATTGGGTAAAAACAAACATTTGGTAAATATTTGCCCGGGGCCACAATATGGCATGAAATAGTTCTCTAATTGGCTTTGCTTTCGAATTAATTGAAACGGGGAAAGGATCGAAGCGGGAACAACTGGCATATTAAGTATCATATTTACTAACGCCATGAAAATATTTTCATGGAAAATGTTGTTATGGTATCAGTTCTGTTTTTTACACAAAAACAATGGCTATATATTTTGATTAATTCCTTTATGAGAATAATATTGCAAATAAACGTATAGGCGCTATCATTGAAACGGAAATACATACTTATTAGGTTCTTATAGTTTTCATGCTGATTTCTCAGACGCAAACAAAATATTGACCAATTTACTGGTTGAGAAACTTTATTGTGAACAGACAAACACAATTTAATCTACAAATGCAAATCGTAAACAAAAACTTAACTGGCGGCCATAGGGGAAATATGTAGTTGATAAACAAAAGCCACTATATCTAATGAAATGTAAATGTAAGTTTAGAGAACAGGGAACATTGCATTGTCTTGTTTGCCTTTTGTTAGTATTTCCAATTATTTGGTGTTTTCCTCGGGAAACTTCGAACCATACATCATCATTAATACACGCCACACATGAAACTGGGAGACTAGAAGGAAAATGCATACAAAGACCACAAAAAACAATTAGAAGTAGGAGAATTCAATTTTGATTTTTCAGATATTCAGAAAATCCAAATGCAAAGCAAACTCTACAATTTCCCAGATACATTTTCCGTCTCTGAATTTCTGTATTTTTTTTTTTTGCCTTGGCAGACGACAAATCGCCTTGCCGAAGATAAATTTCGGGGTAGGAGGAAAAACTGCCCTACAAGGTGGCAGACTGGAAAAGAAAATTATGCGACTGAAAATAGATTTTCCGGCTGCACATCACAGACAAAGACAAAAAAGTGTCTCTCTCTGTCGCGTCTGCAGTTCATAAATTTGGTTTTCCACATCCTTTTCCCCCGCCTTTTGTGGCAAGTGTAGGCTTAAGACAATCCCAGAAAAAGAGGAAAACAGCAACGGCTGAACAGCATTTCCTCGCTTATGAGTTGGAAGCATTTTTCACACTTTGTCACGTGTGAGCGGCGCGACGGTCAAAAGAGAAATATTATTTGCCAATTTTGCATTTTTCTTTTATTTTTTCTTTTGAGTTTTGCTTGGCAAAAATAACAGAGAGTTGACAGACGTGAGGGGAAATCGAAGTAAGGAAGCAATCATTTAGGATTTTTACGGATGGGATTTAATTTTATTCGTTTTATGAAGCACTTTTAAAAAATAAAATAATTTTAATATAAACCATAAGTCTAAAAAAGTATATTTAATGAAATTAATTTTTTTAACAATAGTTAATCAATAAAAAGTTTTAAATAGATTTATATATTTACAAATAATTTATTAAACATTTTCATTAACTAAGACCACAATTCATGTTTGCAGAAAAACATTTTTTTCTTTTTTTACACCATATTAATTCCACAAAAAAAAAACATTTCCTATATATACGCAGACTCTGAACAATCCTTTACCCTTTATTTATTCTTTTCTCCCTCAACATTCTCAATCATATTCATTGTGAGTCACAAATAACATTCATTCAGAACCCCAAGCTTTCGAGAACAAAAAATCGCACAAGAAATGCGTGTAAATTATCAAATAAAAAGGCCATAAAAACAAACGAATAAAACCAAAACAAAAAACAAACAAAACAAAGCCAAACGAAACAAAAATGCGGGATGATAAAAAACAGGCCATTCAAATGCATTTATAAATTGTATCGAAATAAAGCCCAAACTCGGGCAATAAATAAGCCAGCAGCGGAAGGTAAAGCAAAGTATCTGGCAGATTGAAAAATTATAACAACACTCTTGAGAGTGCCACTCGATGGGTCCACTCAAAAAGACAACCACTTAATGAGTATATGAGTGGGAGAGTGGGAGCGTGTGTGGGGCTACAGAGAGAGGGCTAGGGCTGAGCACGGGAAGACAGCAGCATAAACAATGCATAAACAACACTCAAAGTGGGAGCAACAAGTTCGGAGAGAGCGAACATGTTCCGTTTTTTGGGAGTGTGAGTGCGAGTGTGAGTCTTTTGAGTGTTATTTTGAGTGCAAAGTGGCTGCAGCCGGCTTTGTTGTTGCCTCACATTTCAGTTTCCGAAGCGGCGGCGCGTAAGTTGGTTGCGTTTTTTGTCGCGATCGCGATCTGCCGGTAAAATAAAAATCCACAAGATATAAAATAAAATAATTGCCCACGAAAAAAAAATCCACACAAAACAAAACAAAACAAAGAAAATTCCTAACTCAAGGATGTAACCTCCACAAAGAAGAAAAAGTGTTTAAAGTGCGAAAAATATTCACCTTCTTTCCACACAAAATGTAAACCAACGCCGCGGAAAGAAAAATTGCAAAAATAAATTGTTTTGGTGTTATTTTTATATATATATATTTTTTTGTAGCAGCAAAACAAACGAGAGTAACAAGAGTAATAAGGTCGAATTTATAATAATCATTTTTCGTCAACGCTGCAACAACACCAACAACAACAACAATAGCAAGAATTATAACAAGAATAACACCAGCATTTTGTGTATATTTGTGTGTGTGTGTGGCAAATGAAACAAAAATTCTTTGTAACTGTCACGTTTAAAATTGTGCGCACTTTTCACCAACTTTTCTTTTTGGCCGGATTCTGGCTGCGCGTGTTCAATACAACATTATGTTAACCACAAATAAAACAACCAGTTAAAATCTACAAATATATGTGTATAATCTTTCCGTTTTCTCTCTCTCTGGGAACAAGCTGAATTATAAAAAAATATGACAACGGCGTTAAGAAAAATTCTTGCTAGCTCAGCTTTCGACGAGTGAAAATTACAAAATGGCAAACGCAATGGAAATTTATTTAAAAAGAAAAGACTGTTTACGGGAAAATACTCATCTTACATTCTCCGACTTACTTAATTATGCGACTTAATGGTTACTCTGTATGAGAGGCTTTATAATTACTATATTAATGTGTAGTAGTACTCAGCAGCTGGATTAGGGAATTGTGGGAATCTATGATTCAGTAATGAAGTAAAAGGAAAAATGTTTTCAAATAAACTACCAAAATTAATCATGTAATAACGATCCCCTTAAATAAGATTAATCCAACTTTATAGTGTTTATTGTATAGAATTGTTTATGGAAAATCTATTAATATTATATTTATTAAACATAAAAAATGACTTAAGTTCCCAGAATTTTACCTTAATGTTCCCGGTGTGTGTTGATAGACAGCTTTAGTGCCACCTGTTGGTAACTCAATGCATAAGCCAATTTCCAGAATTATTGCATTCTGTCAAATATTTGTGTTGCGATTGAGAGCGGTGCCAGAGACTTGTCCATTTAATTGCCTGCCAGAGATGCTGCCATAGATAAGGTGCTCCAATTTCTCCAAGGGAAATCTCATTTGCATCTGCACAGATTTTCCACTTTTAATATCCCACGCTCGACTGTCAAAGGGGAAGATAAAACATATATTATATATATTTATCCCAAGGAGCTTGCTCTCCCTGGCAAGGTTGTTTATTATTATTTACTTTGCATTTTATTGAATTTTTCTGGATGGGATTTAGTCTAGTCGTTGTGCTCAGGGCCCAGTTTATTTGTTAAAGTTGTCGCTTCTCCGCTTTGCTCCCCTTCTCATTTTTCCGTATCCTTGGCAGTGGCTCACTTTATCTTTGTCATCATCCGAGTGTTACTCCAACGCGCCCTGTTTCCATATGAGGGATGTGTGCATGTATCTTTGTATCTCAACTGGATTTACATTGTCTGGCAGCATCTTTAGCTTGGTTTGTGTGTGTGCGAGGCTTTATCTTCTCCAGCTCCTCTGTGTTGCTCTGTTGCTCATTCGCATACTTGTTGGATGTTTGCTTTGTGGATTCTTTTACTCCGTTTTCGGTCGGGTGTCAGTGTCAGCAGCTGGTTAATTAGAGCGCACATGACTCAAGTCTGATGGCGCCGATCGATTTTTCTCGCTTCTAAAAAACTAAAACTTTCTAAACTCCATCAATAAATCGTCAATTTATTATTATTCGCTGGTCCACCGCCTGCTGTGCCCCAAATGCTCGTCGATTTCCGTTGTTTAACCCCTGCCAAAAATTTGTATCCCCTCAGCGATCGCTTCGCTGATGATGTCATCTGTGGAATTCGAGTTTCGAGTTGAAGCAAATAATACCCATTAATACTTACTGTGTTTCTTTCTCTTGCAGTATTTTTCATTTAGCTAGCAGTCTCCCGATTAATTTACCATCTAAGTGATCAAATTTCTTGTTTTATTTTTCCAGCCGCATTCTGTTTCGGTTGTATCGGAAATTCTAATTTCCAACACGCTCAAAGTATGTTTTTTGCTTTCTTTTGATTTCTCATTTACTGTCTGTTGTTTTGATTAACCCATGAGCACAGATAAACAAGTGTTGGGCCCCCGAATCCCCCAAACAATCTCACCCAATAACCATAATATTCATTTGGCACAGGGGCGATATCCATACCCATTTGCATTCCGACTACCAGTAGAGCATCATCAATGTGACACATTTATCTATAACAACAGATAACTCTTCCTACTTTAAGGGGTCTTGAGAGGCATATCTCGCTTACGATATGGTTCTGTTTTTTGTGTATGTTTGTTCATTTGTTTGCGGGCTCTTTATTGAAGCGAAGCTGTTGACAAGCCATTTATAATTAATGCCGCCGCCGGCCAATAAAATGCATGTGAGGATTTTGAACTCGCGTAGAATGAGGGTTGACCCACTTGAATTTACGAGATAAGAAAGTAGAATTCTCTCCAAGCACTCATCTCAATTGGTTCCCGAAACACTAATTGTGAGTCACAAAATATTTTGATTTTTCCCGTCTGCCCCCCAACCGGAGCAATGGCCAATTATGGAAATGTTCTACAGCTGTCAGCTGGATTAATTCGAGGCGAACACAATCGTTTGCCTCACAACGAATGGCTACGAATCTAGTTCAACCCATTTGACACTGACAACCCGAAACCGATTCGACCTTGGAACCCGTTTACACAACCGATAACCAAGCTACCCCCATGGGTTGGCCCCAGTTCCCACACAAAGATCGTCTTTCAGTAATAATCATAATATAAATACTTTTCGATTCCCCGATATTTGATTCTGATGAGGCGGCGCTTTCCCGCTGCCAAGCCACGTCTTCCCGTTTTTTTTTTTTCGAAATTCATTTAAATTTCGCGAATTCACTTATTCATTTTTGTGTCTGTCTGTGTGTCCCTTATTTATTTGTGTTCTGTGTGGTGTATTTACCCGCCGCAGTCTGCGAATTTGCGATTGCCGCCTGTTGTTTGCCATGTGCTCGACATTTTCGTGCATTTCACGTACTAAACGCCATTTAAACACCACATTTAAATATGCATGTGCACATGCAGTCTGTGTCTGTGTGTATGAAAGTCTGTAAACAAACACCAGAGACTGCGATCGGATTCCCCATGTGCTGCTCTTTTATTCCGTTCCACTGGGATCTCTGGGTCGAAGAAGGGGCTCTGGACTTTGGTTACTTTGGAGTTTAAGTACATGCATATGTGTATACATTAAAAGCTTTTCGAAAAATATGGAATGAAGGGAGCATTGCAGAAAAGAATAAAATTCGTTACTTGAAACTTTGGCAGCTGCATAATGAAATCATCAGAGAAAAAGATATAATGGGTCACATTAGGGTAACTCAATGGGGTGTAAATTACAAAGGAAAATATGAGCAATCCCTTGGTATAATTTAAAGACTTAGCTACTTAAAGAACTTGAGCAGTATGTATAAGGGATAAAGCTTGTTATCTGTTTTATTGATGTTTATATATTATATCAAGTAATTTACAAAAATCAGCATTCAATCATTCAATTAAATTTTTAAAATAATTAAATATACTTTTAAACTCTTATGATTGAAGGACTGTCACAATTTACATTTTTCTAAATACATAGGAAATTCTTATTTTCGAAAAAAAAATTATCTTTTTCCAAAGACAATGAGTTACCTTAACGCATTGCATCTTATGAATCTCTTAATGCTTCGGGAATACCTTGGTCTCTCCCGTCCACTCTCTCTACGAATTGCACTCCTTGCCAAATTTGGCCAAAAGTAATCTATCTTCAAAAAGCTGCATTTCTGGCCGCAGCCTTATATGCAGAGCGCCTTGCATTGTGGCCACAGAATCTGTGTTGTTCCATGGCTACCACCGAGCAGCATGTGTTCGCCAGCTTCCCCTTTCAAGTTTCAACCACACCCCCTCTTTGGCTGGCCGCCCCTCAGCGCAGTTAAAAGCCGAAAATTGTTTATGCTAATTGCACTTAATTTATGCATGCGTTCAGTGCCTGATGAATGTGTGTGCGTGTGATTTTAGGAATGTGACTGCAAGATACTTGCTCCCTCGCTGGATAGGTCGCCAGAGTGTCCAAAAATTACTGAAAATTAAGTGGAAATTTATTGTAAAATTTAATGTTTAAGGGCAAGGTTTTAAAAGAAGCCTTAATATATACTTAATAAATTTAAATTGTGGAAAGAGTCTAAAATGGTGTGGAATACGGAAAAGGATAAATAGATGTTAGAAAATAATTTTTGTGAAATTATATTTATATAATAAATTGAATTTTTCTCCTCAAAATAGTTTTTGGATTAAAATTCCTAGTTTTCCATCGTAGAAGCACACACACCCCATTCCTTCTTTGGCTAAAACGTATCTAAACTTGGACAAATGTCAGGCGAGTGTCGACGACTCGGCGGATCGTGGCTTAGTCCCCGGTGTCTATTTCGGCCAATTAATATGCAGTTAATGGTGTTAACGGTGTGACGTGCTTATTTATAGGCCCGCAGATGCCACTGCAAATGGCAAAGCGTCGGAAAGTGGAAAATGGCAAATGCAACTCAATTCCACCAGCGCCAAATAAATGGCTGGCAGTCGCAGCTCAGACATCAGCAGCCATGGCGCCATAGCACACATTTTGCATGTCAATTTGGTCTCGGCGGGATGGAGGTGGAGGCAGGGAGGGAGTATCTGCCGGATTGCATAAGAAAGTCGGGCATTTTCGCCGATGTCAGGGTGTGGAATAGAGCTCAGTCCCCAGTTCAAGTTCCACCATCTATCTACATCTGTCCTGGGAACGTAACTCACTCCAAATAAATATCTTATGTGTATAGTTTTTGCTAAGAGAAACGCAGATGAAGATGGAACGTTATAGGATAACGATGGAACAAGATATCCTCACAAAATAAATAATAAAAGACAGAAAAGCTTACAGTTCAAACTACTAAAAGTCATCAAAACAATTTCCTTAATTTTTTAAAAGACAAGAGAAGTTACATTGTTCTGTTCGGTGTCTGTGCCCGACACTCTAAGATATCTCCAACTCGTTGAGCCAAAAAGCATCTCTGTCTGGTGAATAATATATACATAAATATCTGGCCAAAAGTGTGACAAATTTCCCGGAGAATGCATCTTGAGAGTCGCATGCATGAATCAAAGCATGTATCTCAATGAACAAGTGGCATTTGCAGCCGAGTTATCTGCCAAATACGAACCGAAGGCACAAAAAGTATCTGGCAAATGGCGCAATTCAGGTAATCGGAATTGACAGCTTCGCTTTGTTCGCATTGTTCTCTGCCTGGCTCCGTGGCTCTCTGGCCGTGCGAAATACTTACAGATTGGGACAATTTTATTGCCTAAGCGGAGCTCTTTCACACGTAATGGTGGGTTGAAGGCAGCTGGCCAGCGATAAGTTTTTTTGCCCTTCCTCACGCACTGCAAACACTGAAAGCTGAAAGCTGAAAGCTGAAAACAGTGGCAGCTGTCAATGGGGAGTCGATGTCGGTTGTGTTTCAATCAATTAAATAAAAATTACTGCACTAATTGTGCGCTTGCAGTGCTGACACAATCACTTTAATTGAACAATTATGCAGTTGCACTCAATTAAATTTCCTGCGCCTCTTTTTCGAAGCCAGAAGACAGCTCAATTAGGGGCTGCCTGGAATTTCGCCTGGCTGAACTGTTGAGTTTGAACTCGGGCCAAAGTCAATGGGAGTCTCGGGATCCCCAGCCTCTGCCATCCATCGGCAATCTCATTTTATGCAAATCACTGGAGCAAACAGATTACCCAAAAGGCACTCTGCGACTGTGACTCCGTCTGAAGTCAAGTATTCATAATGTATCCGAATGCTCTAATGAGCCCGAATGTTTGTCCAAATGTTGACAACCCAATTGGGCAGAAAATGGCTTAGTGCGTGTGCGGGGGAGACTAGGGGAAATTCATTTAGTTATCCATCCGACTTTGGTCATTAATCAACGTCAGAGCTCGGCCCGCATCAAAGACTGCAGGCCAAATCGAAACCGGCGTACTTGATCAGCCGTGAAGCATTACCGAGCTATTGTAAGATGGGTTTAAAAAAAAGGGAAAGCTGAGTAAAAACCCTGCAACTTAAATTGGAAATTAAATATTCTCTCAAAGAAATGTAGAAAATATTCTGCAAACACTTTGAATTGAAAATAATTGTATTGATTTTTACTCGGCATGGCCAAAACTCGAACATGCATAACAATATTTTTTGGCTATTTTATTTATATTTGCACAGCAACAGTACAAACATTTCTCTTTATGATTATTTTAATTGAATAAATACGTTCGGTCTGTGACCAACCAAACAAGCAAAACAAGCCACCACCCATTCCACCAAAACTGCGCCATTTCTCTCCAATTTATTTATTAAATAAACATTTTCCGATTACCTTTATGGAAGCTCTGTCGGTTGGTTCTTTTCGGGCTGCCAGTCTGATTAGTCAGAGCTTTTATCCAAAAATGTTTTGGCTTGGAAATTTGTTTTCAATGGACAAACACAAAGCCAACAAATTAGATAATGCGAGTTAAAGTGGGGTTAAGCCGGCGTAATCTGCGGAACAACTTTAAAGCCCAACTGATATTGGGTTGCTTTCCACCTGGAAATAATTTGTTTTTAAGTGAAATTTATGAATATCTATCAAATTGCGTTCAAGATGCCAAATCAGGCACATCTGTTGACCAGTTGAGTAATTGAGGTAGCCGATGGACACCATATCCAACCATCTGCTTTCCTCCTGCTGCTCACCTTTTGTTTATTTCTTCATAAATATTTATTCAGCCATTGCCGGGAATTGTTTACATTTTTTTGTGCTTCAGTTCAGAGATCTTGAACCATGCACTTTGGGTAATTAGCTAGTTGAATTTGACCCTGAGCGGAGGCGACCACTACTGAATTGCGCTAAAAATAGGGCACTGGCCGAAATCTGTGGGAATTTATACAGTACTGTGTAGCTGGCCTGGCATGGTCTGGCCTCTGCCCATTGTAAAATCAATAATCATTTAAAATTCAAATGCGAGCAACGCATGAACCGGAAAATGGCGAGCAAGGAAACCGAAAAGCGAAAACCGGCGAATGCAAATTGGAAAAGCAGATAATGAAAAAAATCTAGAAAAAGCAAAGCTACTGGGGTGGTGAAGTAGGTTATGCCCTCCATGCTAATGAAATTAAAAATTGATGCTTTGGGGCCGGCGGCGCAGAAATATCTAGGCGCGGGTATATGCTAAACAAATGTCATTTAATAAATTGAAAAAGCCGAGCTAAGGGCGTCGCGGGTTGGCTTTTCTCATGCCTGATTGATTCTGCGGCGTTGGCGGTTTAAGTGGCGGACTTTGAGACACCGAGACGCGAACCACAAGAAAAGCCGAGCGCCGAAAGCCGCCTGTTGTCTGCCGTCTGCCGTCTGCCTTCTGCCGCCTGCGAGCTCTTGACACGTCTTCGATGGAGTCGATAGAGTCGCCAGCGGAGTCGGATCAGCTTGGTTTGGATCAGGTCGGATGGGGTATAGGAGCAACATTTTGCGGTCTGGCCTGGTTGCTCAATCTTCCTGGTTTCAGCTGCCTAGCCGACAAGCCGTTGACATCAATTAGCTATATAAGATAGAGTCCACTGACGATATATTTTTTTAAGCAAAAATTAGAAATGAAATGAATCAAATATTACCGGAAACTTTGAACATTTCTTTTTACAAATTTAAAACCAATTTTAGTTATTATACTAATAGAAGTATCCCTAATTTCTTACAGTATATACCAGCAGATACTATAAAAACGATCAACATTCGTTAAGGAAAATTATTGCATTGCAGGATGTTTTTCCAGGCGATGATGATGATAGCAATAGAGACCCCTTTCAGAATCCATCCACTTAACATGTGGGCGTTTTTTGTGGCGCCAAATGGCAGCCAGCTTTTCTAGATTCTCCTCCGGCGTTCGGTTCATTAGTCGCCGCTCAATTTATTTCTCCTTTACACGCCAATTAATCAGATTATGTCAAAATGTGTCACTGGGTTAATGCAAATATATTACGATGGCCAGCGAGGCATAGACCCCAGATTGTCGCTCTTCCCGGCGAGACTCGGTTCCAGTCCGGGAGAGAGGCTTCAAAGCTCCCGCGTCTGCCATTCGCATTTGGTTTGTTTGGAAAGCGCTTAGATCCACTTAATTAATGAACTGCAACTAACAAAAAGCGGGGGGAAAATACAGTCGCAGCAAATCACATTTAAGCTGATTTGGTCTGGGCAAAAGCAGAGGTCGGGCAATAAATCAGGAAATTGAAAATGAGTTTATGTACCTTCCTCAATTGATTTCGAATTGAAAATCGCTTAAATTGGATTTAATTTTCAGGGAAAGCGAAACAAGACTCTAAATTTTGGAATGTCCCTTGTTTAGCTTTAAAATAATATTTTGGCCAGAGGCTTAAGTTGAGAGTGAGCAAATCTCCTCGATTGGCCTCGGCGGGCATTCCTTTTTTACGAGCTAAAATGCTTTTTTTGTATAGAATTTTAAAAATAAAAGTTTTCTACTTTTGTGTATATTTACCCACTTTTTTCCTTTTCTTATTCACCCAAATGTAAGTCTAAAATAACAATTTTTACCTGATCACATCTGGAAATATCTGGAATAATCGAAATACACCTTTTATTTTGGTACGAAAGCAACCCATTTGGAATACTTTTTAAAGCAAATTACCCAACCATTATTTCCGAACAAAGCAATCTGACAAATCGGAGTTCTGTTACCTTGGCAACTGGCAACGATTTCGATTTCGTCAGAGAAGCGCCCTGGGAACAACACAATGTAACTGCGCCGCGACTCCATCTGCTCCGGGACTTGTTCATTTGGCATTCAGCGGAAAAGTCATTAAGTGACACACCCGCCTACAAAAATTCCCCCCTTCGAAATAGATGCCAACATATTTATCATTATTTTTTCTGCTTCACTTTTTTGTCCCCGAATAAAGAGGGAGCAATCGTGTAAAGCTGGGCTTGGTGCAAAATAAAAACAAAAAAACAGAAAAAAAATGGGGAGGGGATCTGTCGGTGCTTAATCACGCATATCACCCAACTTTGCAAGCTTTTGAGCCAAGTTGTTTGCTTTTTGGTTTCAATTTTTCGTGTTTTAATTTTCGTTTTGTCACTGGGCGTGTTTTTGTCTCGACTCGCTGAAGGCGGCGCACGGAAGTTGGCACCGCAACGGAAATTGAGCCATCAAAAATAATGTATGACCGGAGAATACAAATTCAGGTGCCCGACTTTCGCTTTCGCTGTAAAGAAGAGTTGTAAAAATACTTTACAACTCATTAAAAATTATTATTGTTTCTGCAGAAGGATGATGGCTAAGTACCAGGATGAGCCGGGGCCAGGGATTGCCTTTTTTTGAGAGACCCTTGCGTAGGTGTCAATTGCGATCCCTTTTTCCTTGAGGGGTCAGCCTTTTAAGTTATTACAAAATAGAAATTTGCGTAAAATTTTGCGGCAACATTTTCACGAAACTCGAGGCGAAACACGAGGCGACAGCAGGGGGAGGTGAAAAAGGTGGCAAAGGTTAAAACTCGTTTTGTTCTTATTACAGTTGGGCTGAGAAGTTTGCTTAAGGCTGCTGCTCAGTTCCCACGAATTTTCCGCGAAAAGGTTACGCAAAGTTTTCGGCTCAACGTAAGGCGTTAAAGGCGTTTTGAAAATGAGCTTGGGGTGGCACTGAGGTCTTGCTTGGAGTGCTTCCCAGAATGTTTAATTCAATTTGTTGAACTAATATTTCCCCTGGTTTCGGGGAAAGTTGATTACGAGCAGCTGGTGCTGGAATGTGGGAAGTGAGGTGGAAGTGATAACGATAACAGCTCTTCGATTGACCCCATCATTGGTATATCTGGCGGAAGTGGTCGAAATTTATAGATTAACCAGAAAGTATACCTGTTGAGCCCTGTTTCGGATTTCTGTTTTACTTATCAGACTTGCCCTGTTCATGTTTTATTTAAGTTTTCACTAAACCATCCGATAAGCAAATATCTGCATAACTCGGCTTTGGATATACTTTCCCTTACCTTTACCTATATTTGTGATAAATTATCGGATAACCTGATAACGACACATCGATTAACAGGTAAAGAATGTGATATGACCAGAAATCCATAATATTTCAAGTAGAAAACAATGGAGAATTTCACTCACAATTTGTAATCTCACTTCTGGAATCACTGGTCGTACCATAAGTCACTCTACCTTTTACTTCATGTTTGTTCAACAATTTTCGCTAAACGTTTTACAGGCCAAAAACGAGAGGGAAGCCATTTTCAGCTGAGTGCCGAGCAGCCAATCCAATGCACTTTATTAATGGCATCCATGACTTGGCTGAGAAGTTGGGGGGCTTGCGACAATAGAGGCCAGAGCCCAGAGAAAGCCAGTCATATCCTGCTGCGAGCCCCAGCTCCTTGTCCTTGTCTGCTGCAGTTGCACTTAATTTTATCTATTATCCTCCTTTTTTGTCGTTGTCTAAGGAAAATGAAGATTCAAAGCCATAAACGGGCGGACATGTGATTGTGTGTGTGTGTGTGTGGGTATTCAGCCATCAATGGCAGGACAAAAGTTGCCAGCATGCTTTAGTTTTTGCCTTTGAGCCTTTGGGCCATTGTTGTTGCTCGGAGGATACGATTTATCCTGGCATCAGGTGTGCCTCCTCTGCTCCCAGCTGCTTCTGGCTGCTGGCACTTGGCTGGAAAATGTGATAAAATGATTATAAAATAATTTTCACAAACAATGGGCCAGGCTCACGTTCTCATCCTGGCCAGAACTACGTGCAAAACTGTTTGCACTTTTTCCTGTTAGCCAGCAGCAGGATGGTCAGTGGCAGCTCTTCTAATTGAATAGATTACGGGGTCAGTTCTTTAATGGCTCCAAAGCCACATGAAAGTTTCAACTAATTTTATTCCGGCTCTGCCCTGCTCCTGCTCCTGTTCCTGCTGCTGCTGTCATAAGGCGAATCTCTCATAACATTTTACTATTGCCATAAATATTCGCATATTATTATGCGCTCCCTCCGCCCACACACAAAAGCGGCATGGAGTTGCATTTATTATTAATCCAAATGCGTGCCCATAAAATGCTGTGAAAATGACTTTTGCTGCTGGAGCCTGTTGGTATATAGAGACGTGATTTTGGCTCTAAAAGGAAAAACCTTAAAGTGGAACTGCCGGCAGGAGAAGAAACTCGAGCTTAAGTCTGTCAATTAATTTCAGTTCAGGCAAGACTCACCTGGACCACACACAACCACTCAAAAAGGAGGAAAACTCCACCCACTCGAAGAGCCAAAAAGAAACATTTGTATCTGGCCAATAAACATGTCTTAAAGCTCTCCTCAAAGGCTCAGTTTGAACCAGTTTAAGCACCAGGCACAGTATCAAATACAGTGAAGTCCGCAGGGGATGGATTTTCTAATAAAGTGTGTCAATTTTATAAGGAAGTGTTCAACGACTAGATTAGTAGACATATCGTTTTCTTATAAACCCTTAAAAATACACAAACTTGTATTAAAAGACTCTGCTTTATGGAGGCTTCACTGTCTTCAGCTACAAATGCAGACCTTCAATTTGTACGAATGCGTAGAGCTGGCAATTTGAGGCAAATTGCCATAGATGAATAGGACGGTGGAGCAGGAGCAGGAGCAGGAGGAGCGGCCAGCAGCCGTAGTAAGGATAGGGAGCCAAGGCTCCTGGCCGCCTGAGCCACAGAGCCATCTGATGCAGTTCACATTTGCAACTTTATTTATCGCAACGAAAACATCTTGTAAATTTTCCACGTTATTTTCGCCTGCGGCCACGTTCGTTCGTTCTGTGTGCGGAAAACTCAACAATTGAATCCAAAGCGTTTCTCCTCCTCCACCCACTGACAGTGAGCCAAGGCGAGGGAAATTGATATGAAAATTCGTTTTAAGCCAGAGCCTTGGCTGCCACGCCCCCATCACCACAAGCACCACCCCCTCGGGGCAGGACTCTCGCCCGATCCTTGGCTGTGCCTTGTTTTGATCATTTGCCTGTGATAAATTGCTTCATGTCGCCCGGCACTCTTGACTTTTATTGCTGGCCATGGGCAAGTCCACAGTCTGGCCATCAAAAAGTCTTTGGCCGCCTTTATTTTTTTATTTTTTTGTCTTGTTGCAACTGAAACTGGGTAACTTGGCCCAAATGCAATGCACTGTTGGTTTGGCTTTGTCAGTCGCTTTCAGTTTATTTGCCGCGCGACAAGTTTGTGTGCCAGGCGCAAATACAAATTTGATATCATTTTTCAACGCCAATTTCAGGCAGCAGCATACAAGTTCTCATACACATATAGAAATATTCTCGTTGAGCCTTGCAAATGCACTGGCATTGGTGGGGGGGGCGTGGCCGGGAGTGACTTTTGCGGTTTCAATTTTGCCGCATGACGCATGAAATTTCCGCTCCTTTTTCTAGCGTTTTTCCATCCTTTTTGTACTATTCCCCAGAGTTTGAGCTAAAATATGTGGAAGAAAAAAATATATGTATATTGAAATCTGTGTTCTTTATTGATTGGATGTGATTTGGGTTAAGCAAGTGAAAGGAATTTGATTTCAATGGAATTCTAAGCGACAAACTTTGCGGGAATGGTGCTTGTGGATAGAAAAATATCTAGGAGAAGGGAAATTGAAGGAAATTGTCAAGACAATTTAAATTATTTAAAGAATATTAAATAAACTTTTAGGTTAAAATCCATTTCTAGGGTTATCTCACTCATATTTTGGTATGCATATCCCATTAAAGACATTAACAAGCTATACGCCCTCACATTTTACTCTTTTGTTCATCATTTGTATGGATTTGACAATCGGAAAACAAAAGAAGTCACAACTGGAAAATTATTCATGGTCGGCCACTCAGAACTCGGACAGGGGCAGGGAGGGAAATTCGCTTCCTCTCTCTCTCTGTCGCTCTGCCTGTGAAAATGCATAAACCAAGCAGAGCGAGACCAGCTCTAAACAAAAGCCCCACAACCGAGGGTCGCATAATGCACTTTTGCTTTTTTTTTTGTTTTTTTTTTTGACTTGCTTTTCTTTTTCTACTTTTTTGGTGAGTCTCTCTTTTTTGCCTCTTTTTTTCTGCTCGTTTTCCATCTGAAATTTCCGGTTGGGCTTTTGTGTAATCCGGCAGAGAGGCGGCTTTGCATGATTCGGATTCTTATTTGTTATTTGTTGTTTGCAGAGTTGAATGACTCTCTCCCACCGGCCGCCCCTGTTCAAAAATTCTGGACACACCGGGCCTTTGAGTTCGAGCCGAGCTTTGGGTTCAATCAAATTGCAATTATCGTAAGCACGTGGTTGGGTCCTCAGAGTCGTGGGTGCGGGGTGGGATCTGCGATTCGTGACGCTTTTGATTTATGTTGGGCCATTTTCATAGCGATATTCCATTGCGATCCATGACTCAGCACTCCCATTCTGGAGATCTTGCTGGATTTTTTGAATTTTCTACACAGAAAGAAAGGTCAGGTGAAATATACTTGGATTTAAGTAATGAGAGTATTTTAAACTATTTATAAGATATTGAATACTTTTAATTAAAATGTATATGTAAAGAAATTAGAGGGCTTGAAGAAGGGAAAACCCGAAGCTAAGTAATAATACATATATAATAATTTTTCCCAGTACATTTCCTAAGCTCACAAAGCGTGGAATGATACAAGAGTGTGACCGCACGGCTTTCTATTTCTTTGTATCTTTCTTCGGATACACACGGACTCAGAAGAGCTCTGCTGGGCAACTTAATTAGTTTGGTTGTTGATAAACAAAAGCCGAATCTCAAAGTCAGGTAAACGGATTATTTTTTCGGTGCTTTTCTCGTGTTCGACTCGACTCCCTGTGGCTTCTCACTTTGGTGATTTATTATAGTCAGTAAAATGTTTGGCTTCCCCACATGTGCTGAGCATAGTGGATTAGTTTCGCCAAAAAGCACAAACTGAAAGTGAAAATACACACACTTTGGATTTGCCGAGTTGATAACATTCAAATTGCCTTTATTTGTGCGGGGTGAATAATTAAGCAGCAGCAAAGCAAGCACTGTGTCGTGTCTCTGAATCTATTAGATTATTGCGCTGTTTTCCTTTCGTTTTAATGCCCAGGGGAATCGACTTCAATCTGTTGCATTTCAATTATTGGCAAAATGTATCTGTGCGCATCCTTTTTGCAGCCAAACTGGAAAATATTTGCATTTCCAAAGGCAATAACACATGCATTCTGCACACATCAGAGCCACACACCACATTCTATCAATATCAATTCATATTCCCATATATAAATACATATATGTAAAAGGGGGACTATTTTGTATGCAGGCCAACGTTGACTGTTATCTCTGCAGAGGAAAAAAAGTGAAAATTATAATGAAATTCATTCGGATTTCCCTCACGCAGCCCACAAAGTACATCAATCAAATTGAAATGCAGCTCCCGCTCTTTCGGCATATTTCGTAATGCATTTAACCATGCTAATGGCAAAAAAATAATTCAATAAATATTCTACATTTTTTTTATTCCTGTCTTATAAGCGCTCGTGCCACAAATATTGGCTGCATTTTCCACGTTGCAATTAGACTTCTGTTGCCGTGGCAATGCAACTCCAAACTGAAAACAAAATTTATGCAGAGCCAAAGAGCGACGGATGCCGAGAAGGAGTGGAATGTTGCCTTAACTAATTAGACACTTGTCGTCGTAATGTTGTAATAAATACCGTTACAATGTCATTACCGGCATTACTCGATGGAATTTCCCTGCCCCACCATCCGATCTTTCTCTGACCAATTCCACCAGCGAAGAGGGGACTTCCCCCTTCACGCCGCACTCACTCATCAAGGCGGTGAAGTCTTTGCCAATGGCTTGTTAGTTTACTTGTCTCCGCCCTTCATCCTGCCCCTGCCCCCTTCGACTTTATTTAAAACTTTGTTTTGCTTTACAGCTTAGAATTTTTAATGAGCTTTCGTCTGCCTCGCACTTTTTATGGCCTCTTCTTTCTCATTTTTTCCAGTAGTTCTCGTTGTTTTTCCGCTTTTCGTTGGGTTATTTCTTTTATTCTTGAATGTCATCTATTTTTGAAGCTTGTTCTTTGCACACTTTTTCTGTTGTTTTTCCTTTTGGGGTTTAAGCGAGGTCATTGCCTAGCCACTAGCCGCATTCACTTGAGACTTACTTTTCTGTACTTAATATTCTATGGAAAGCAGAACTTTTTTTTCTATAGTCTCAAGGGTGACAGGCTTTGTGGGGAAAGCAAGTCGGGGCCTTAACCTTATTTGGGAAATCTTAAAAAATGTATTATTTTTAATTTATAGAACACAATCTGTCTCACGGGGATTTTTTCTATTTTCCTGTAGGAGTTTCATTAAATAAAAATAATAAAAAAAGGCATAGGTATCTGTTTTAATGTGTAACATTTTATTAAGTTGCTTGTCCCATTGACCCAATTACATAGATCATTTCCGTCTTGCCCAAAACCTTAGCTAAGAAGACGAATAAGTTCTTAAAAGAACTTACCCAAGTCCCCTTATATTTCCTCACCTGTAACTTGTACAAGTGGTTCCCTTCGTTTGTTCTGTAATAAACGATCGTTCCACTAACCTATCCCACTTTTTATTGGCTTTTCCCAAACACCTTTGCTCTTTCCTCGTTCTTCACATTTCACCATTCCACTTATCGCACCTCGGCAATGTCATGGGTCCAAATGAGCAGAACAAAACACAGACGAGAGCCCAGAACTCAGAACCCAGAACAGAACCAAGAACCCATCCCAAGACAATATATATCTTAACTGAAACATTGGAGTTGGCTTATCGGCGGGTAAATATTGCCCAACATAATTTACACACATCCATGGCAGAGTAGACTCAGGGAGGAGAGAGATGGAGTAGATGGGGGCCCAGGGTAAACAGAATGCAGTCAACCTTTTTGCTTGGCAAACAACTCGCGATGTCTGGATAATTAACGCTAGTCAAGAGTTGGGCGACCAACGAGGCGACAGAGAGGGGGCGCGAGCTGGGAAATTTCGGCGTAATTGAGTGGCTTATTGACTTGGCCATGCATATTTGTTGTGGGAATTACACACAAATCGTACTTGTCGTATTTGTATGTACATCCATGGTATGCCTTTGTCATATTTGGCCAGAACAGAGAAAAGGGAGAGAAAACGGAATAATAAACGCTGAATCCTGTCGAACCGGTTTATATAAATAGATAAGCGCATAAAAACAACGTTCATTACGCAAGAATGTGCCCTAAAACGATGCAGCCAAGTGCCTAAGATTTTCACCGGGAGAAGCAGCAGCATTGGAAGCATCAGGAAAAGGAGCAGGAGAGGCGAAAACCTGAAATCTGCATAGAGCAAGATTAATTAAGCAGCATCAGCAGCGTCAGAAAAGAGCAACGGCAACGGCTGAAGGAGTATCAGCAGTTACAGAAGCGACAGCAACATCTCATCAGCACTTAAAGGAGTAGCAGTGACTTAAGCAGAGATTTGAGCTAAAATTATATAAATACCACTAAAAATAGCTACTTTGAAGTTGGAACTAAGATCTCCTGTTGAAAAACTCCTCTAAAATGCGACTATTCTCAAGTCAAGCTGCAACATCGCCGCCAGTTGGCAACAGTTCTAGCGATGAGGCTGGCGAGATTATTGAAAATTCCCATACCAGAAGCAATGGGGGAAAGTCAAGGTCACTGGAGCGTTATTCGGGAGCACCCAAGATCCATTCGCAGACAGCGGAGATGCTGCCTCCCTATGCCACGCCCACCTGCAGCACTCGGCGTCGCCTCCTCGCTCCCTTTCGTTCGATGAAGCGTCGCAGCCGGAGCAGCAGCAGCAGCAATGAATCCCATCACTTTAGCCACCACCTGAGCCACCTGAGTAACCTGAACAATTTGGTAGTGGTCAATGTGGGGGCGGCAACAGGCAGTGTGGGCGTGGCCAAGGCCAAGGCCAGCTCGCAGAGCGGCGACAGTGGCACCGGCGGCACCGAATTGGAGCACGACATGGAGCAGGATGACGGGGAGGAGGAAGAGGAGGACGAGGACTTGGACGATGAAGATGAAGGTGGGGAGATGGATGAGCTGAGCCTGAGTTATTCTCAACTGAGCAGCAGTGGATGCGATGAAGCGGAGCCACCAATGGAGGCACCACCGGAAGATTTACAGGTCACAGTTGCTGCCACCAGCGTTCAACATGTAGCCGATGAACGGCGACGCAATATGATGTCGCTGTACTCATCGTCCTCCGAGGAGCAACTTCACTGTCGCCTGGGCGACATCACACTGGTCGACGACACCTACTCCAACTATGATCCGCAGAACGATGCCGAGCGCATGTTCCTCCAGGTTGTGGGAATATTACGCGACGAGAATGAGGTTTGTGCATCGGCTAACAGACGTGGCCGGAATATTGGTCATTGGGTACTAGTGATCAGTATTTTTACTTCCTTGTACTATTACTTAATACTTATATATTAATAGAAATTTAATTCCACTATCAAAAAGGCTTCAACAGAATTTTGTAAGCTAATTTTGTATAATTATTTATTATTTTTTTAGATATATCCTTAAAATAGGTTTATTAAACAATCTTGGCCCCTTTAAATTGCCTGAACATAAAGGACTACCCTTTTAGCATATTGTCTGATTATAATTCATACATTTTAATATCCCATTTTAATTAAACAGCTTCTTTTCTTTCCTCTCTGTCTCTTTTTCTCCATCATTTCCTTTGAAATCTTGATTAATTCCCAGCCAGAGTCATAAAGGATTCATTTTCCTTGCTGGTTGTGATTTATTTACGTAAATGTGTCCTTGTTATAAAAAAGAATGACCAAGCTGCTAACCGAGTTATCCTTTCTCTCCTTCATTCGCTCCTTTTCTTACGCCTTTTTCCTCTTTTATCGTTTGAGAGAAACTTTTTTCGGTTTCACTTGCAATTTCAATTAATTAATGCAAGCAAGGATTTCCGTTTCAAGCCTCAATGAGCAAGGAGTAAGGGAGAGAGAAGGGAAAATGAAGATGAAAAAGGAGTGAGCAACAGTTTTGATATATTGATTGATTTAACTCCTGTTTAAGTCGGCATTTTCCCCGCAAAATGTCAATTAAAGGTAGAAATACCCGCCCTTGCTGTGGCACATGACTTTTCATTCCACGAAGAAATGCGTATGATTTTTAACAAGCTCAGAGGGGTGTGCCACTTAAATACAGAGAGAAATATTTTTAGATTAAAAAAGAAAAATTATATTTTCGAATAATAATAAATTAATACCATTTATTATAACAAAAAACATTAGATTTCTTAGGCTATAAAACATCTGGAGAATTAATGAACATCTCTCTTTGAAAGCTTTTTATATTACCTTTTTTTTTAAATCCCATCAAAACTTTTTCCTCTGCACTCTTTGTTGATGCCATAGAAAGTATGGCGACAGAGTTTTCTTTATTTAACTTAACCAAGTCCCCTGCTCGGCAGCCGCAGGTGAAGCCGAGCCTAGCAACTGTTATGGAGTCAAGCGGCTTGTATTAAATTACACAGAGTTGCGCTTTTTAAGCACACGCCATGGACAAACGCCTACAACTATTGCCAAGGCTCCAGCTCCTTGTTGGCTTTGCAGGGATTCCTTTGCCGAAGTGCCCTTCCTCCTTCTTCTCCTCGCTACCTCACTGATTAAACACGAAGCTCAACGCTCAACGGGGAAGTCAAGGAAAACAGGCAGCTTTAAAAGTGCAATGCCCTGTTATCAGTGCATCCCCCCGATGCCTTCGACGGCAGACAGCCTTCATTTTGTCCCTTTGTTGCGGCTCTCGCTTTACTGGCTCTTTGCCACTAATTAATGAAGGTGCCGGCATTGCAGCGTTATAAGTGAGGGATAAGTGAGGGCCGGGGCTTGCATATTTATTGTAAACAACAAATTATTGATTGCCAGCGACAAGTTGGCCGCTGCCTTTGGGCGCCTTTGTTGGGCGCATTCGCCGCTTCGCTAATTAAAAAAGAAATAGGAGCCCCAACTCAAAGGAGAGTCGCACAAAGGTGCTTAATTAGCAGGAAAAAGATTGTGCAGCCAGGATTGAGGGGAACTACTCTTTTCGAACTAAAACTAGATAGCACAGTAGTTATTTTGTAGAAAATATTCTATAGAAACTTCAAAGAAAATTCGAATTTTAACTTTAAACTAACTTGAAATCTTTAAATTCGAAATAAAATATATATATTTATTCGGACTGTTGTCTAATCAAAACTGAAAATACTTCAACCTGGGTCTAAAGGATTATTCTAAGAATGTGAATCCCACACACACTTTACACATTCTCTGTCAGATGTCTTAAGCTGAATCCTTAACACAACACAATTTTATAAATGGCTTTTTTCATTAGGAAGCTGTTAAAGACAATGCACAAATTTCCATTCCTGGACGGCCCTTGGGAAATGCCACAAACAATACACATGGTCATACATGGGGGCAACCGGCCATACAAGTGCATTATGGGGTTAAACTCGCCCCGGGCGCCACAAAGAGTTAAAGCCTGCAAAAGCTAAGGCAAAAGTTCCAAATCAAAAACACAAACTCGAAGAAAACTAAATTAAAAACTACACAGGAGTCAAAAAGAAGAGGATCCGATGAGGCAGCCGGGGGAGAGCCAGGAAAAACTAAATGAAATAATAAAGTAAACGGAGAAGGGGACAAGTGGGTGGAATCCAGGACTTGGTCCTGGGTTCTGGCTCCTGGCACAAACTTTTGCTTTGCCAAGGTAAATGCATTTTGCTTGTTGCATGCAAAACGCCAGGCAATGAAAGTTTTTGTTGCCGGTTTATGGAAATGGAAAATGGAGAATGGAGAATGCAGAATGGCGAATAGAGAATGGAAAACGCCAAGGTAAAAATTGAAAAGCGAAAATTTTCCCAAGGGAAGTGTTTGTGTGTGTGTGTGCTGGGCGCTGAAACCCGGGTGAAAATGGGCCAAATGAAACGTGCGCAGATGTTGCTCCTTTTCCTCCTGTTGCTCCTGGATCGAGTGCTGCCTTTTTCACAGTTTGAAGTTACAAAGAGCCAAATTGGCGCAGCGGAAGGGAGCAGAAGGAAGGGGTGTTACCAAGAGGGTTGGCGTGGAGTTTCGGGCATCTGAGTGCATACAAAGCACATAAACGTTAAAGCTCAAGCTGGCTGCTTTTAACTGCTAATGAAGAAGCGACTTTCAACACGTTCTAAAAGGAGGGAGGGGCGAAAGGATACGAAAATTGAGCAGCTGTCTTTGATTCGCACATACTTGCCAACCTAAATTATGCATTTGGGGTTGAATTGAGGACTAAGTAATTATTATTTATCAATATAATTATTATTTAGGCAAAAAATTATCTTTACAGAAATGTTCTTAATATGAAGTCATAAAGGATTTAAACCTAATTGGCTTTATTTCCTATTTTGTCTGTCGAAAGACCCCCTCGGTTGTTCATAATAAGCCGTTATGGCAACTTGAGCCCAACTAAGCTCGTAAACATAATTAAAAATGTAAATGACGCCTGCAAGTTGGCAACAAAAGCGGTAGTTCTGTGGGCGGTCACATAAAGGGCATTTTCTCAGGTGCCTGCGTTCAGGTTATTTCATGGTCTGGGGAAAATTAATTCCAATTCCAGCAGACGAAACGGTGCAAGGAACTCACAATATTTATGCACAATACTTCCTGCATTTCCACCTAACTAACTCAGCCTTTTGTTTATCCATTTACTTGCAGAAAATGCGTCAATTCCAGAAGATCTTGGAGGATCTGAGCTCTCGCGTTGCCTCTGCCGATCAGACAAAGGCCTCCTGGCAGCCACCCTTCTCGGTGGGTGAGGCCAACGAACAGATGCAACAGCTGCAGCGACTGCGAGACAAGATGACCACGGCCAGTGCCCTCCTGGATGATTGCAACGAGCAGCAGTCTTTCTTCACCGCCAACCAGGTGCTGGTACCCACGCCCTGCCTCTCCAAACTAGAAGATTTGAATACGCGGTGAGTGCTGATTATTGATATTTAAGTATAATATTTTAAATTCTTTATTTTCCATAGCATGAAACTCCTGCAAATTGCGATGGACGAGCGTCAGAAGGTCCTGTGCCATGCCGGAGCTCAACAGACGCACGAGAACGGCGACGATGGACGCACCACGTCAAACAGCGGCACCATCGGACCGTTGCCCAATCTCGGCCAGAGCGTTAAACCGCCCTGGGAAAGGGCCACCACCGCCGCCAATGTGCCTTACTATATCGAGTAAGTATTCTTTCAATAAAACTGTAAGAAATATATTGAATTAAGTATTTCCCTTGCAGCCACGAACGCGAGACCACGCACTGGGACCACCCGGAGATGATAGAGCTAATGAAGGGATTGGCGGATCTCAACGAGATTCGCTTCTCCGCCTACAGGACGGCCATGAAACTGCGTTCCGTTCAAAAGCGATTAGGTAAGTTAACTAAAATCTCTCAATTTTGCTCTTTATTAATTTTTTCCACTGCCTTTCACAGCTCTTGATAGGATCACCATGGCCACAGCTTGCGAATCCTTCGACCGACACGGCCTAAGGGCCCAGAACGACAAGCTAATCGACATACCCGACATGACCACTGTGCTGCATTCGCTCTACGTGACAATCGATAAAATTGATTTGACGCTGATGCTGGACCTGGCCATTAACTGGATCCTGAACGTCTACGACTCGCAGCGCACCGGCCAGATCCGTGTGCTGAGCTTCAAGGTGGGACTCGTCCTGCTCTGTAAGGGTCACCTGGAGGAGAAGTATCGCTACCTCTTCCGTCTGGTGGCGGACACCGAACGACGGGCGGATCAGAGACGACTTGGACTGCTGCTACATGATTGCATTCAGGTAAGAATGGTTTTATTATTACTAAAGCTAAAGTTATATTTATGCTTATGCTTATCTTCCTTTCTAGGTTCCTCGCCAACTCGGCGAAGTGGCCGCCTTTGGGGGCTCCAACATTGAGCCCTCGGTGCGATCTTGCCTAGAGCAGGCCGGCATCTCCCAGGAGGCCATCGATGGCAACCAGGAGATCTCCATTGAGCTGCAGCACTTCCTGGGCTGGCTACAGCACGAACCCCAGAGTCTAGTGTGGTTGCCGGTGCTGCATCGTCTGGCAGCAGCTGAGGCGGCCAAACATCAGGCCAAGTGCAACATCTGCAAGGAGTACCCCATCGTGGGCTTCCGCTACAGATGCCTCAAGTGCTTCAACTTCGACATGTGCCAAAAGTGTTTCTTCTTCGGCCGCAACGCCAAGAACCACAAGCTCACGCACCCCATGCACGAGTACTGCACTACTGTGAGTTTATATTAATGCGAGTTTAATACTTGCATAATTTATTCATTTAATAATTAATTAAATAATTAAAATTCAGACCACATCCACCGAGGACGTTCGTGACTTTACGCGCGCCCTGAAAAACAAATTCAAAAGTCGCAAATACTTTAAGAAGCATCCCCGTGTCGGCTACCTGCCCGTGCAAAGTGTACTAGAAGGTGAGATTTAAATACAAAATTCCTAAATTAAATATTAAATGTTAATTTTAAAATATGTGTACAAGGTGATGCCCTGGAGAGTCCGGCACCTAGCCCGCAGCACACGACCCACCAGCTGCAGAACGACATGCACTCGCGACTGGAGATGTACGCCTCGCGGCTGGCTCAGGTGGAGTACGGCGGCACAGGCTCCAACTCCACCCCGGACAGCGACGATGAACATCAATTGATTGCTCAGTATTGCCAGGCTCTGCCCGGTACCAGCAACGGCAGTGCGCCCAAGTCCCCCGTTCAAGTGATGGCCGCCATGGATGCGGAGCAACGCGAGGAACTGGAGGCGATAATTCGAGACCTGGAGGAGGAGAATGCCAACCTGCAGGCTGAGTACCAGCAGCTCTGCACCAAGCAGCAGAGCGTCACGCCCGACGACTCCAATGGCATGACGCACTCCGGCTCTAGCATGACGGGTCTCTCTGGCCAGGGCGAGCAAGGACAGGTGGGTTTCTAATTTTGTTTCTTTAAATTTGTTTATATTTACTAATCATCCGATTTCAGGACATGATGGCGGAAGCTAAGCTCCTGCGCCAACACAAAGGACGTCTTGAGGCGCGCATGCAGATACTGGAGGACCACAATCGTCAGCTGGAGGCGCAGCTGCAGCGACTTCGCCAACTGCTGGATGAGCCCAACGGCGGCGGCAGCAGTGCCACCAGTAGTGGCCTGCCCAGCGCTCCCGGCTCTGCCCTGAACTCCAAGCCCAACACCCTGCAGACCCGCTCGGTGACGGCCTCGCAGCTGAACACGGATTCGCCGGCCAAGATGAACCAGCAGAACGGCCACTACGAGCATAATTCAAGTGAGTGAGGGGTTAACAAATGGGTTGGCTTAGCTAGGGATACATCATATTTAAAGGATTCAGCCTAATATGGCCATAGGCCTAATTTATAGATAATTTGGCTTGACAAAATCAAAGTTAATGAAGAGAAATAAGCTATAGAGGGACTTTATTCAAATATAACAAACATTAGACATACTTTTATAAAGAAAAGTATATAATTTATATTATACGTTGCAAGTTAATAGCTTATATTCAATTTTGGACTAAAATCGAATCTATTCTTTATAACTAAATAATGTTGGCACTCCCACTGCCTCAAAAATTGAAGACATCCAGACAATTTCAACTGTTCGCCAGGTGCCTAGCCGTAATAGCACTGTGAGATTAGGAACTTTGCCCAATGTTTGGCTTAACTGGAAGTGAGAGAAGAGTGACAGCCTCTCAACCGAATAGAAAAGGCGTCCTTCTTGCCAACTAACCTCTAATTGCGTGCTGTTCTTGTCTGTTCTGTCGTTTTCCCCCTTGAAACTCCTTTCCTCTTAATGCTTACCACCCGCATCGATATGCAACCTCATCGATACTGAAAACCGCAAACACACACACACAAACTCGCAGAGGGAATTATGCTTCCGGGAATGGGCGGCGGCGACCTGCAACAGCAGCAACTGGCCAGTCTGGCGGCCAAGCATCATCAACACCAGCTCAGCGGAGCCCTCAACGCTCTGCATCAACAGCAGCAACAGCAACAGCAGCACCATCAGCAGCAGGCACTGCAGCATCCGCAGCAACATCCGCAGAGGAGCCTGCTGACAGGCAACGGAGCCATCGATATGTCCGGCGGCATGCAGACAGCGGGTGGCTACTTGGGGGATGACGGGCGCCCGCCTCCTCCGCCGCACTCCAGCCTGATGCAGCACCAGCAGCAGCAACAGCACTTGAATGGTGCGGAAATTGCAAGCAGTCACTGTCACTTGCGGCGGGCTCAATTTTGTGGTCGCCACTGTAGAGCTTGTGTTTTGTTTGTGGTGCCTACTTTCGGGCTCCTGATTATCTGTTCTGTTTTTCACAAACTTGGAAATTAGTTACAAAGATTGTGAAGATTGTAAACTTGTGTTGTGTGCACTCAAAATATTTTTTGTATTTTATTTTTTATATAATTTAATTATGCAAGACTTATCTGTAATTTATAATTTACCTCCAGTCGCCTGGTTTTCAGTTTGATTCTCTTGTGTTGTTTGTGTCGATGTTGTGCCTTGGTCGTATTATATTCTATATTCGAAATATTAATCTCGATTATTTCTCTTGCTCTGACTCTCATTCCTCTGCCTTCGCTCTACAGATCTAGCCTAGAAAGTGTTGGATTAAAGCGGTAATGCAGAAATTTGTGTTGTCAATTTGACTTTACCTACGATCTAAAAAGAGTTTAAAACATATTTATAATCGTTATTTTTCTCAATTTGCTATAGAAAACGTTAGCGGACTGGTGACCATCATAACCGAGCAGGAAATGGAGAGCACCAATGACGACCTGGACGAGTCGTCGAGCAGCAACACCACGAACACAACGACAACCACGACCACGGAGAAGACCTGCGTGGAACTGCATAAGTAACAGCCTCAACCTGCAGGACGTGGAACTATCAAAAAAAAAAAAAACAGTATAAAAACCCAAAAGAAATAGCTGCAAGTGCGGAAATCAAATTGGCGGGCCTGCAACAAATTCTAAACAAAAAAGAACATACCTAAACCCTAACATAAAGATAATGTAAAATCCATACAACTATTGTGGTACATATACATATATTTATACATATGCAAACGAGGAAGGAGAGTTTTGTGAAGAGCTTGCCGGAAGCTGAGGAAACTTTTTTAGTAGTTATGAAAGATACAAATCTATATATATTATATACACCTATCGAAGTACGATTAAGTGAGACATATTGATTGCTGGAAGAAATGCAGAAATGATTAATGATTAGATAAGCTGTAACGCCCACACATATATACCCACGATATAATAATGAAAACACCTATATCATAATCTAAGCATTATCATAAACTGTTATAACTCGCACTTATTCAAAAAAAAAAAAAAACTGAAACGAAACAAAGATCAACTTCAGAGACAAAAAAACATAAGGCAAAGAAGAAGTTCTTTGAATAGCCCCCATATCATTTGGAAGCTTATACAATAAGCGATTTCAATGTAAATGTCGAGACATGCAATCAGTTTTTATTCGTATCCTTATTTATTCCGAGTTCTTGTGTATTATTTCTTAATATTATTTAATATTAATATCTGTGCTAACTGAAAGTGTGCTGCAATGTTTTTAATTAAAGAACTATTATTGAAAGTCACCGCCTCATTTACTATTATTTATTTCTAACACTTTGGTTTTCATTTTTGTAGATATCGCGATCTCCGTGAACCTAATCATATGCTGACGAATACGATCACTAAATGGACCACCTTTTCTATCTATTTTATCGAATCGAAACTATCTAATATCGAATACTCCCAGAACCATGAAATACATTAGATAATCCACTCAACATTCCAATGCAACTAGTCAAATTAAACAAATGGATAACTCAGATATTCTTACGAATCAAATGATATCGAAAACTGCTTTAAACTTACTTATAAATACCACAAAAAACTAAACAAATCGATAAATTTAAATGTCTACCCAATATCGTACAATACATCAATATAAGCAAAGGATATAGCTAAAAAAGAGTAACGTTTTAACCTAGATATGCCCCAGATCGATAAATATATACACAAACCCATATATTATATATACATTTATAAATATCAGATATTAGCTCTATGTACAACTTCTATAATCTTTTTTGAGTTGATTCGTCTTGAAACTTCCACCCTTAGTTAACCAAATTTATTAAAAAAAAAGAAATTAAGTACGAAAATGAAGACAATATGGAAAGAGATTTAGGAACTTTTATCATTTTGGTTTCTAAACTATCTATTTGTTTATCTTAACTAGGTTCCACTTGTCACTAGAATTTCCAGGCACTTAGCAAACAAAAAAAAACGACTTATGATATAGAATGAATTATATAAATAGATATAAACTATCATACAAATGCAGTTAGCTAAATTTTCATCCACTTCTGTGTAGTGAAATGTCCCAACTATGAGTATTTTTCTAACCATACCGTACCAAACCATACCAAATCGAATTGTGGAATAGGAGTCCTACCAATAACCAATCAAGTTTAATAAAAGAAAACCCTCCGTTTCAAGTTATAAACAAATGAACCAAAACCGAAACCAAAACCTAAACCTAAAATGCTTAAATCAACTATCTAATCGTTAGAGAAACATATCCCATTTAAAGGCATATACTCGTACCATTTATAGGTGTAGAGGACGAATTTATCGAAGAGATCCGAGCTGAGAATAGCCAAAGCTGCCATTTGTTTGTCCCCCATATCCCAGTTTTATACTGATAAACGATAAACAATATCAAGCAAGTAATTCAAGCATATCCCGAAATAGTCTTCATCATCCAGTGGTTGTCTATGGTAGATTTAAAACTTACACAGAAATCCGACTATCCGAAGATATCGGAGACGACGCCAAACAATCAACGAAGAATTATGAATTAAATATTATACACTTGTCAAGGAATATATTGTGAGCTATATTAGCCGCTTATTTATCGTAAGTACACACCGTATATTAGTCACTTATTCTAAGCAGATCAACTTAGCTAAATTGTGTCCAATTGTAAAGGCCTCAAGAGCGAGCACAGCACTTTGTATGGTATCTCAGCCTAAAGCCCTTAGTTTAAATACCGAAACACACACATCACACACCCATCAGACGAAGGCGGTCGCAGGGCCCCGAGCTTGGCAACTAATTGTTTGTGTTGGAATAGAAGCTTGGAACTTAATTTAGTGGTAGCAGGCATGACTCAATCGTACCTATCTTTTGATACCGTTTATTACAAAACTAAGGACTATAATCGTATTTAAATTGTATACCTAAATCGAGTGCAGCGAGACCAAAACGCACTCAGCATAACGATGAACTTTTGAAGTCAAAATCGAAGTCGATGGAGAAGGAAGTCTACATATATAACGATATCGTACACATTTCAATCTGTTCTACAAATGGTAGCTCATAGAACCTATTCAGAATACCACAAAACATAAATATACAAATGGAAATTTGCATTGAACTAAACATACATATTTATATCATACGGCGACATACTCGAAACGTTTATATACAACTAACACGCATACATATATTTATACATAATCAGATAAATTATACATATGAGATATGCCACATACGATATCATATAACATATACATATATGAACCATTGCGAAAAAGTTGATACAATAAATAAAACACATCAATTGCGTTAATTTGTGTGTCTGTCTGGGGGGCTTGAATACCCGTAAATAGTATTAGAAATGAAACAACGCTCTCTCTTGGGTTTCTTAGTTTATTCCTCTAAAGTCTAGACTAACCATTCAACAACATACACTTAAGATATGTACATGGGCTAGGCGTATCCTTAAATCAATCTACACATCGGATCGGCATCAAATCCCTCGAAGAACACAGCAAAAGAGATTGAGTGTACAGCGTTTGGCACAGAGTAAGCCGGAGATTCAGTTGTGGGTCAGTGTAAGCTGCGTGCGATAGCTGGATGGATGGATGGATGGATGAAAGTCGAATCAAGTCAGATCAGATCGTGGGGAACATTGTTCGCTCGCTCAGTGATGATAGTAGGCGTGCGGATCCACTGGTAAGGGTGCGGGTGCAGGAGCAGGTGCCGGTCCCGGAGCCGGATAGTGGGCGTAGGCGCTGTGTGCCAGGGCAGGGTAGGCGGCATGGAAATGGGCAGAAGGTAAAATAGGAGCAGCCACAGGCACGGGAATGGGTGCTGGTGCAGGAGCAGGAGCGGGAGCTGGGGCGGGAACAGGTGCTGCCCGGTGGAGAGCACTCAGGGCCAGCGGATACGAGAGCAGGGGAGCCTTGGGCACCGGTGGCAATGGTGGTGCCGGAGCCGGACCAGGCAAATGATGGTAGGCTGGTGCTGGTGCCGGTGCAGGGGCCAGAACTGGAGCCAAATGAGCTGGAGCCTTGTAGGCCAGCGGCTCCTTTCGCACCACCGCATTGAAGCCATGATGGGGATCCGCCGTGTAGTCAACAGTGCGCTTGGTACCATCAGGATCCACCACCGAGTAGCTGCCCTTCACCACATCACCGTGTCGCGTTTCGTGCTGCGACTTCAGATCTCCGGTGTAACCATCCTGAATGTCGTAGCCGAAGGAGTACTTTGGATCGGGATCGTAGGGCTCTGGAGCGGCTGGCTTGGGCGCCACATAGGGAGCGGGATAGGGACCATGGGGCGGTGCATATCCGCCATAAGCATGCAGCGGTCCGGGTCCAGCTGGACCGCCGTAATAAGGTCCGGGTCCAATGACGCCTGCATAGGCAATGCCGAGCAGGGCGCTCAGCAGGGAAAACTAGACAATAGAGAGGGGAAAGTAATTTTAGTAATTTGAATTCATATTTTAATTTAGTTAATTGAAACTCTAAAATTTAATTTAATTTATGACAGAAACTAAGGATAAGTTAATATGAATTTTTACAATAATTTCAAGAATGTAGCAAATGTGTCACTTGCAAGAATTATTTTCTTTCAATTACTGATGTTTATTGAATAAATAAAAATTGTTGTAAAAAGTTAGCTCTTAAATTATTTAATTATTTCCCATTTCGGTAGCTTTGATCTTGGAATATGAGCTAACACTCAATTAAACTGGTTTCTTAAACGGAAATCTTATGAATTTTTTTCGTAAAGCTACTCTTATTTTAAATTTATTTCCTTTATTATTCACACCTTCAGCATAACGTTGTCCTTTTCGCACGGTATCCTTGCCACTCGCACACAGTTGTCACAGGCTCAGCTCAGGCTCAACACAGACACCACCTCAGAGAGTGGCCGTTGAGTAGCTTTAAATTCGACGACGATCGCGCTAGAAGGAGTAAACCAAACTGCAGGCCCTGGCCGCGGGTTCTGGCCATTTATACTGCCAACCGGCGCCAAATGTCGCCTGCTTCACATGGCGCAGCAGCAGCCGAGGCAATACACTAATTCGAGATCAAGAGAGACCCGGCCAAGTCGGTTTCGGTTCAGCCAGCGATCATGGACATGGCGCTGGCATTGCAGAGGAGTTGCTGCTTAACTAAATGCTGGCGGGGAAGGGGGTCCCGGTGGCCTCTTGCCCACCTGGCGGCAAATCGTGTGCCTGTGCCTCAACTTTGGCGCAGTTATCGTGTCGACTTAGAAAGGTTATTCTTCCGCTAAACCACTTAAAGGGACCCCAGAGTCAGAGCCGGTCGGATCGGTGCCCTTTCACTTTTGTTGCTTCGATTCCCCGCCGTTCGATCCCCACTTGGACGGACAGCGCGACTTTTTTGGCAATTATGTGAGAATTTATTTGGCCGCACACAATTGAAATGTTAAATTAACATCGACTGGCCTAGGACCTGCTGCTGCATAAGTTCCCCGCGTAATTAGCCGCTCCGATCGGTTGGATCGATTCCATATGAAATGGCAGTTGCTGTGCATACGCAAAAGGTCAATCGTTCTGCAATTGAATTAAGAGTGCCTGGAGCGGGCCCAGAGCTGTCTCTGGTTCTCCGAGGAGGTTGCAGCCACAACAGCCTAATAAAGCGGAAAGGTCAACGCGCCAATGTGCCGGCACATTTGTCTGGCCCACAGATCGAGCCAATATAACCACTCGTTGTCTAGGCAAATAATGCCATTAATAATACCCTTCAAACAGGTGAGTAGTGTCAATAAAGATTTACTTGAAAGAGACATTCATCAAAATCTAAATATATAATAAAGCACACAAATTGCATTAGGCATTAGGTACTTATTCATAATGGTTTTTATAACCCTTCAGAGTATTATATTTTAATTAATTCCCAAAGATCTGCAAGGGTATACAACAATTTTTAATATTAGCTTAACCATATAATATATTAAATAAACTGTAAGTCTCATTTCTTTATAAGTAAATTATGTCCTAAAAAATATAAAAAAATTCATCCAGCCTTGAATCCGGATAAGGAATTTCAGGTAAGGGTTGCAAAAAAGGTAATTTAGTAATTTTAAGCATCAGCAAAAGTGGGTCGTTAATGAGAACCTTTAATAGTACTTATTTAAAATTAACACTAAACATGTCTGTTTATTTTTAAAAGAAAGTGTATGCCATTATAAACTCATTAGTTCACTTTACTCTTTCTGATTCATTCAAATTGAATTCACTTTCAATTATATAGCTTCTTACATAGCCAAGTGTCTGCGACAATTCTTCTGTTTACCGTTTTATTCGCTTAATTTATGGCCACAAATTTGTATCTGCCATCTGGAAAACCATTGACAGCTGCATGCATTGTTACCGGCCAACAACTAAGTATAACAGCAAATCGAAGTCGTGCCGGTCGATGTCGATGCCATATGTTTTAACTATTTTCAGTCTGAAGATCAAAGCAATTGATCAACACGAATGTCGGACTAATGCAACATGTCGTTAAGAAGGTTAAGTAGAAAATCCAGACACTAATTGAAGAGCCCTTACTGATGGTACTGTGCCAGGCGATGAACGTAACATCTCTGGGCTATAATCGGGCCCAGAATTCCATCTGTTTTTGTCGAGCCCAACAAACCATATTTTTGTTATTTAGTATTAGAACAATGGAACCTTCATAGCTTCTGGCCAGTTTGCTTAGAGAGCTGGAAAGTGTCAGTCGCTGTGTTCCCTCTAGTCAAAGATGGATTTTGGTCAGGTTCTAGATAGGTGCGGCAACTATGGAAGGTTCCAAATAGTCCTCCTTCTGCTATACGGCTACACGAATATCCTGGGCTCACTACACTACTTCTCCCAGACCCTCATCACCTTCACTCCCGAGCATTGGTAGGTCTTTTACCTTGTCCAGTGAAGCGAGAACTCTAACTGAATAATAATCTATCCCCACCTCCAGGTGCTCCCATGTTGATCTTGAGGGGCTCAGCATGAAGGAGCTGCAAACAGCTTACTCAAACATCTCCTCCCCATCCTGTACTCTCCTGCTGGGCCTAGTCAATGGCACGGGGATAGTCGCCAAGGATGGCGAGTGCAAGGACTGGATTTTCAGGCGAGAAAGTGGCTATGAGAGTATTACCACTGAGGTAGGCACCACTAGACAGTTCTTTATTTGAAGCAAAAAATAATGTTTATTCAAAAACTAGCTGAAGTGGGTCTGCGGCAAGTCCCACCACTCGGCAGTGGGTCAGTCCTTCTTCTTCATGGGATCCGTAATGGGCACTACAATCTTTGGCTACCTTTCGGATCGCATTGGCCGCCTGCCGTCCCTGCTGATGGCCACCTTGTGTGGAGCCACAGGGGACTTTGCCACCTCCTTTGTGTACACTCTGCCCGGGTTTGCCATCTCCAGATTTGTATCTGGCTTGTCCACGGATACCATGTACTACCTCATGTACATTCTGGGTAAATTTAGTTGATTCTAAATATCCATCTTCGCGGATGCTTATTATTATATTAATCCTATTTATTACTTTTCCAGTATTTGAGTACTTGAGCCCCAAAAGCCGAACCTTCGGCCTGAACATTATCCTGGCAGTATTCTACTGCTTCGGACTGGTCACCTCGCCCTGGGCCGCCATCTGGATTGGAAACTGGCGTCGTTATCTCTGGCTGGCTTCGCTGCCGGCCCTGGGAGTACTCATCTATCCGCTGCTAATCTGTGAGAGCGCCCAGTGGCTGCTGACCAAGCAGAAGTACGACAAGGCGGTGGCCTGCCTAAAGCGTGTGGCCAAGTTTAATGGCCGTCAGGTAGAGGACTCCGTGTTTCACGAATTCATGAAGCACTATCACCAAAGGACGAAAGAGGAGCAGGTGATCAGCAATCAGCAGGACAATTTCTTTGCCATGTTCATGACACCTCGCCTGCGCCGATTTACGCTGACTTTGTTGCTAAAGTCGTGAGTTTTATATTTGTTTTATATTTGTTCCCTACTACATATTTTCTATTTTCCTTCTGCTCCTCCTCTGTCTAGCGTCATCATAACCCTCTCGTGCGATGTTATCAACCGCAACATGGAGGGTTTGGGTTCCTCGCCCTTTAAGCTCTTCTCCTTCACCTCGATCGTTTACCTACCAGCCGGAGTGGCCATCCTCCTGCTGCAGAACAAGATCGGGCGCAAGGGTATGGCCTGCGGAGCCCTTTTTGTGGGCGCTATTATTACCGCGGTGACTGGGTACCTAATAGCCAGTCTGAATCCCACGGACAATGCCCTACTGCTGGCCATAATGGTGGGCTTGGGCCGCTTCGGAGCCACCGTCTCCTACGATGCAGAGATCCAGTACGCAGCCGAGATCATTCCGACGAGTGTACGGGGACAGGCGGTGTCCAATATCCATGTGGTGGGTCTGGCTTCCAGCTCGCTGGCCTTCTACGTGATCTACCTGGCCCAATACTACAAGCCGCTGCCCTCGATCTTCATCAGCTTTCTGATGTTCTTTGGCGCCGGTTTGTGTCTCACTTTGCCGGAGACCCTGAACAAGTGCGTTACCATTAAGGGATTACCTTTAAAATACTTAACTTACCTTTTTTACATTCCAGGAAGCTGCCCGAAACCTTGGCGGATGGTGAGAAGTTCGCTCAGGATGAGAGCTTCTTATACTTTCCCTGTTTTCACAAAAAACGAGAAAACTCTAAGTTGGAAAGTGTCTAAGGGAATGCTGACGGCTGTGGTGGATTTATTTGTTTTAAACTCATTGTACATAGCCCATTGTCTGTCATCTAATAAAATATACGATCGAAGACTGATTACACCTATTACTGAAAGTATATGTTGTGATTTTGTATCTTCAAATGCAATGAGTTTATTAAGAACAATAGATAAAATCGTTGCAGTTTAAAAATAATAAAAAATGTGTTTATTTTATTAGTATTATTATTATAAAAATCCATTTCGTTAGTGTACGGAAGCAGTATAGTTTTATTATTCAAAATAAGATATCAATGGATCTAAAACCAATATTTAGATTTAATTGTTAACATAAATAACCAAATACCAAAAAATAATATTATTATAGCCATAGACAGAGAATATTGTAATATTAATATATTTTATTAACTTTAGAAAAAATTTAGTTAATTGAATCACCAAGATAAAAGCAATTTAGAGTAACTTAGGCATTTTTTCAATGGCAACATCAACTCAAAAATCAAAATACATACTTAGAATTCCAATGATTAGCAAGTACTGCCTGATTTGACGTCACTCATGAAATCAACGCTGTAATAACTGTAAATAAATAGCTTTGCATGTTGGCAATCACAGAGCCCAGAAATCTATATTTATCTCCTCGTCGCTGCAGTTCGACCCAACAAAGGCCCATCATTTTTTGCTTTTCATCGTCACAATTATTTTTTTTACTTGCCTAATAGGAAATGTATATCGAAGGGTACATTTAAGTTCATACATTATCCATTATTTAGAATTAATTATCCCTAAAAAAACACTTAAATTTGACATCAAAACAAGAGTACTTTTAATCTTAAAAAAAAAAAACAGAAATAAGTACGCCTGAGTGCAAACAGTCTTCGTGTTTTACGTATCATTCACGTATTGTGCAATTTCGTTTTCGCAAAAAATACGACTGCAGGCAAGTCGAAAGCCCCACATCAAACTTTACTTTCGTTCCGTGCGGTTGACATCGCCATTTCGCTCGCGAACCACGATTTCTCGGTCAGTGACTATACAGATTTAATCTGTGGGCAATTTTGGTTTCTTATCGTGAATTTTGGCTTGTTTTTTGACAAAAAGATGTGCACCCTGCATCTGTGAGCTAGTCCGTTCTTAAATCTGTAAAATTCTGTAAGGATAATTGTAGACTTTTTGATGTAATTCAGCAGATATTTTTAAGGGGAATTTATTTTCTATACTCATTCTCACTCTGTGATTTTTGGAAAACTCCCAGCTCTTTCAGTAGTGTGTCTGAATAAAACGTTTCTTTAATTACGGTAATATCCAAAAAGACTTAGAACCCGTGTCAGATTTAACAAGTTTACAGCCCGTAATCGTCAAGTTTGTTTTGTTTACTTTCTTTTATTTTTTTGTGGTAAGTTATTTATTGCTTATAATAAACATGCTATTTCTATTATTAATAAATAATCAAGTAAAAACAGTAAACAACTTTCGGAGAGCATATGACGAAACGCTGACGCAGCTGTCAAACATAATCTACACGAATTACTTCTGATCCCGGTCTGGCAAGAATTGCCGAGCTCACTAATTGGTTTTGCAAATTAAGCAAACAAAATTTAGCGTGGGCAATTAAGTGAGTCGTAGATGCAGCGACAAAGATGAGGACACGGTATCCGGGTCTCCCTGGCTACCGGTGAGCTGTTGTTTTGAAGTGCGTAAAAGCACCATGCTGGAGGTGGACAAAATCCTGGAGAAGTGCGGCGACTGCAGCCGGCTTCAGTTGTTGATGTGTCTGCTCTTCTGTCTGGTCAATGTGCTATCTGCCCTTCACTACTATTCCCAGACGATCATCAGTTTTGTGCCCATTTACTGGTGCGTAAGCGTGTGTCCTTCATGTCGTATACTTAACGCATTGCTCATACGCCTAGGTGTGCCGATGACCTGCCTACAAACTTTAAGCCGCCAGACACGTCCAGCTGCCTGCCACTGGGACAGAATAGCTCCAACACCTGCCACAGGTACGACTATAAGCTGTACATGGATTACCAGAGCTTCACCAGTGAGTTGGACTGGATTTGTGGTGATGCCTGGAAGCTTACCCTTGGCCAGTCAATGTTCTTTGTGGGCTCCGTGGCGGGATCCATGGTGCTTGGCTACCTGGCCGATGTTGTGGGACGTCTGCCCATCCTGATTGTGGCCAACCTAATAGCTCTGACCGGCAATCTGCTGACCATCTGGGGCACCAATCTGACGCTTTTCTGTGCCTTCCGCCTGATCTCAGGCATTGCCACGGACAGCAACTTTGTGATGATGTACATTTTGGGTGGGTTTTATCTATTTAAAAATGTTTTCGAATACATATTTCCCTCTTGCCCAGTTATGGAGTACATGCGTCCTTCTCTGCGCACCCTTGGCCTCAGCATTTGCATTGGATTCTTCTATTGTTTGGGCTCGATGGCAGCTCCCTGGATTGCCGTGCTTATGGGCAGTTGGCGGGGATTTCTGCTGGTCACCTCGCTGCCCCTGCTAGTGGTGCCGCTGTTCTACTTTATTGTCCCTGAAAGCATTCAGTGGCTGATCTCCAAGCAAAAGTATGATCAAGCAGTGGTCTGCCTGAAGCGCGTGGCTCGGATCAACGGTCGGTGTGTGGAGGAGAGTGCCTACGAGGAGTTTGTGGAGGAGTGCAAGTTCAGTCAACAAAACCAGAAGGCCTCACCCCACCTGCTGCACCTGTTCAAGACACCGCGCCTGCGCCGCAATACGTTCATCCTCTTCTTCAAGTCGTGAGTACTCCTCTGCACAGAGCATGAGCATCCCCTGATTCCCCTAAACCACCCACTCACGAGCAGCATGGTCATCACCCTCTGCTACGACGCCGTCTCTCGGAACGTCCAGGGCCTTGGCATTTCGCCGTTTATTATGTTCTCGCTGAGTGCCACCGCCATTCTGCCGGCCTGCCTGCTCATCATCGCTCTGCAAGATCGTATCGGACGCAAGGCAATGGCCTCTGCCTCGCTGCTGCTGAGTGGCATTTTCATCTCGGTCACCGGGGGCATCCTCTATGCCGCCTCCGCCTCCGACAGAAGTGAGTTCAACTCGATCAACCTGGTGGGCTTTAAATGCATAGTTATTGTCTTAAGCTTAAGATGGAAATTAATTCGAACTGAGATCGTTTCAAAGGCAAAAATATCACAAGTTTCTAAATAAGTATTTATTTTTTTAATATATATATTTTTAGGAATGTTAATTCTATTAAACATAAATTAATTCTTCCCTGTACATTACAGCCACAACCTTGCTGGTAAGCCTGTCTGTAATCGGTCGCTTCGGGGTTACGGTGGCCTACAACTCGGGCGCCCAATATGCCACCGAGCTGATACCCACTTGTGTGCGTGGTCAGGGTGTGGCCGCTGTCCATGTGGCCGGCTATGCCTTTACCTTCTTCAGTGCTTTTATCCTGTATACGAGGAGTATATTCTCACCACTACCGGAGATTATTTTGGGCTTACTATCGCTCCTGGGAGCTTGCCTGTGCCTCCTCCTGCCGGAGACGCTCAATCGCACGTTACCCACATCGCTGGAGGATGGCGAGGACTTTGGCAAGAATGATCGGTGGTACACGTTCAGTTTCCTAGACAAGCGTAGTCCATCGGCCACCACGCTGGATACCCAGAACTCAAAGATGCACTCACAGTCTACAGATTCGTCGGTATACTTTTAAGTATAGTATTTTTGTATGTAGATTTCACCTATAAGATGGACAGGGGCTATTAATAACCTACAATATATACTTTTAGATGCAAATAAAATATAATACGAAATACACCTCTAAACAAATCGTTTAAAATGCTTTTTCTAAAACAAAACAAACAACAAACAAAGGAACACACTTGGTTGGAGCCTTTTGTCTGCCGATCCTAATACATACACATATCCTTTAAGAACCTTATTTATCTCCCTGGCTTTACTTGATATTTTAAATTTGTTATTGAAGAGAATGCCGAAATCCAAACCAAAATCCAAATTAAAAGTGAATTGTGTCTACGGAAAATTCTACCAAGTGTCCAGAACCTTAAGTGCCTGTAATATAGGCGCGACATTATTTGGACAGACTTAGCTGTATCTATTTGCCAGACAGCTTCACTTTATCCTCCCCATAAAGATAGGAAGGGCAAACTTATGCTCAGCGGGCGTCATTATTAGGTATACAGATCCGATCCCATGCGACCAGACCGAAACTCTCCACACGCCAACAGAAGCCAGACGTCGGAAATTGTTAAAACGCTTTCTTCCAGAGATAAAACTAGCAGCAGATATTCCCTGTTTGCAGTGTATTAGCGCGTTATAGCCATATAGTGAGCACTCGGATTCGGATTCGGATTTGCACTCGGGTTCCGATCCAGATTCGGGTATATACCCACCTGCTCGTACTGTTTCGGCGGCATCTGTCGTTGGTTTGCGATCGTAGAAGTATCGCGAGGAGACAACAAACAAAAAAAAACATGGATCTCCAGAGCGTCCTGGAAAAGTGCGGCAACTTTGGCCCCTACCAAATACTGCTCCTGGGCCTCTACGGATACACGAATATAGTGTCATCATTTCACTACTTTTCACAGACCCTCATCAGCTTTACGCCCCCACACAGGTTTGAATAAAATTATGAAATTTGTTGCCATTTGTGAAAAAAGGTTACGTGTGGCACAGGTTGAGTAAATTTGCTGTCAAAATAAAACAAAACAATTACAGAAAGGCAAAAAAAAAAACATTTGGAAAAACAAAATGTAAATAATTTGCGAAGCGTTAGACTTTTATTATAAAATTTTTTTTTTACAAAGACGACTTACTATGTTTATTACCTTAAATAAAATATATTAAATTTTCTTTCACAGTATCTTATTTAACTTTCTCCAAATTAAAATTTTAATTCAAATATTAACTCTCCTTTTGCCTTTTTTCAGATGTTCTACACCGGTTAAGGGTTTGCCTGCAAACAATTCCCTGCTGGAGGTGACTTCCTGCAGGGTTCTCCAGTACGATGATGACCTCGATTCCTATAGCGACTTCAAGTGCAATTCGTGGGAATTCGACAGGGAAAGCAATTACGAGAGCATCACCACCGAGGTAAGTGCTTTCAGCCCAAAAGTAGGAAACACTTTTGGAGACTAAACACTCGCGTCGTTTATATTGACAACAGCTGGAGTGGGTGTGCGACCACGACTACAAACTGGCGGTGGGTCAGTCCTTCTTCTTCATTGGCTCCGCCCTGGGCAGTATTTTCTTTGGCTATCTAGCTGATCGCATCGGTCGACTGCCAGCCTGCGTCCTGACCACCTTGACGGGTGCCTCCGGTGACTTCTTCACCTCCTTTGTGAACAGCCTGCCCTGGTATGCGTTCACTCGCTTCATCTCTGGTCTCTCCACGGACACGCAGTATGTTCTAATGTACATTCTGGGTAAGAGAGCTTAGTACTCAGACTCTAAGGCTGCCTATAACTAACACTTTTCCTTGCAGTCTTCGAGTACTTGAGTCCACAGCACCGCACCTTTGGTCTGAACATCATTCTGGGTGTCTTCTATTGTATTGGCCTGGTGATCTCGCCTTGGATAGCCATCTGGCTGGGCAACTGGCGCAGCTACCTGTGGGCAGCCTCTCTCCCAGCCCTGGGCATGCTAATCTATCCCCTGTGCCTCCACGAGAGCGCCGAGTGGCTGCTGACCAAGGGGAAGTTCGACAAGGCTGTTAGCACTCTCCGTAGCATTGCCAAGTTCAATGGGCGGCATGTGGAGGACTCCGTTTTCGATGAGTTCATTAAGCATTATCGCGAGAAACTCAACACTGCAGAAAAGACATCTTCGGATACATTCATGGGCATGCTGAGGACTCCAAGGCTGAGGAAGTTTTTCATTATTCTGCTGCTCAAATCGTAAGTTGAAGCGAGGAAAAGTCTTTACCAAACTCTGCAACTCTTTTTCACTTTTCCTCAGAATGATCATCACCATAGCCTTTGATATCCTGAGCCGTAATGTGGAGGGCGTGGGAATCTCGCCCTTCAAGCTCTTTTCCTACTCGGGTTTATGCTATTTGCCCGCTGGTCTCACCATCATCCTGTTCCAAAACAAGATCGGCCGCAAGGGCATGGCCTGTGCCTCACTTCTTGGGGGCGCCATCATTACAGCGGTCACTGGTTACCTGGTGGCCATTCTGGATCCAGCGCACTACTCAATACTCTTGGGCTTCATGGTGAGCCTGGGCAGATATGGGGGAACGGTGGCCTACGACGCAGAGGCCCAGTACGCGGCGGAGATCATTCCCACCAGCGTGCGAGGCCGCGGTGTGGCCAATATCCATGTGGTGGGCAACGGCTTCGCCTTCTTCAGCTCGTACATCATCTATATGGGCACCTTCTTCAAGCCCCTGCCTTCGCTGCTCCTCAGTTTTCTGCTTTTGATCGGGGCGGGTCTGTGCCTGACGCTTCCCGAAACCCTCAATAAGTGAGTTTTCGGATTGGAGATTCCCTTTTTTTCCTTAATTCTAATGTATCTTCTTCCTCTTAGGCAACTGCCACAGACTTTGGAGGAGGGCGAGGTGTTCGGCAAGGGCGAGAAGTGGTACTTTTTTCCCTGTTTCTCGCGCAGACAGCAGACAGCAAACAAATCAGCATCTCAGTTGGAGTCAGCCAACGAAATTACAAAGTAGACATAGTAAATGTATTAGAAAAGAAAAAAAAACAGATAATAAAAAGAAAATAAAAATCGTAATAAACAATAAGATAAATTACTCGACTTTTTAGGGGGGGCCACTTAAAGTGACAACTATTAGTTAATGGTTTAATAGCTTACGGGTATCGGTTATGGCGGTGCTACTGTAACTCCCCGATTTCACCACATCCGACTCGCAGTCAATGAGTGCACATCCCGTAGCCCAGACATCTGTTACGCTTGTGTTTATCATTGAGTCCAGTACACTTACAAAGTGACTTGTTCAAATTGCCCAGAATCCTGTTTAGGGCTTGATTTATGTGGATCACGCCGGCGGTTCCGGAACTTTTACTACACGCCAAAAGATAAGAAATTTCTTATTGCATTTCGGGAGGCTTCGGCTGGCGCCTTCTCGAGGCAGACCTGTAATCTATACTATATATAATCTATATCTCTAAACGGGAACTCTCATTAAAGTGTCAGGCGCCAAACAAAGAATTCGCATATCCGGCTAATCCCTGGGTAAGTACACTGCGTTTCAGGCGTGACTTACAGCACAGCAGCTGCGGCTTAATGTATTATAAATCTAAGACAAAGTCAACAAGCCGAAAATTTTCGAGAAAGTCCGTCACTCGGGCAGTTGACCAAGTTAAATGCCTGATAAGAGAGCAGCTGCAAAAGACGCAGTTCATCTAAGCCCTGTTCGTAAGGGCTTCTCACAGCCAAGGTCACTGCCGTTGAGTTCTTAAAATTAATACCTTAAAGACCATTGCTAAGACATCTCAACTTTATGTACTTTTCGATTTTACTTGTGTTAGTCAAACAAAATAAAATCCTGTGTGTAGGGTTGTCCGCTCACCTGTTCGACTGAATGTTTACTTTGGTCTCAACACCTTATCATTGGCACACACCCCAAAAAAACGTGGGAGATACTAGGAGATAGCCTGGTCCAATCTCTGTTACTAATTACCCATCCTAATCAGAGGCAACGCCTATTTCGCTGTGCTATACTATATAAGGCAGCTGCCGGTCCAAGCCAAGCGTCAAAATACTGCACGCAGAGACAGAATGTAGCTGCTTTCTCGCCTGAAAGTCTCAGCGCATAAACAAAGTCTCTACGCCTTTCTATATAGTAGATACATCCAGTGATTCCGTTAAGTTCTACTAAGACCGACATGGATTTCGATCGAGTGCTTCAGAAGTGCGGAAACTTCGGCCGCTTTCAGTTTGTCCTGCTCATTTTGTATGGCTACACGAATATACTGAGCTCGCTGCACTACTTCTCCCAGACTCTGATTACCTTTACGCCAGAGCATTGGTGAGTCTAGTTACCTAATTAAATAAAAAATGTATTAAATTTACTTTACATCCTCTGGAAATACATAAATTCCATGCACAGGTGCTCCCATGACGATTTGATGGGTTTGAGTGCCACCGAACTGCGCTCCATTTACTCCAATGTTTCTCACTCCTCCTGCACTCTTCTCTCGGAGGTAATCAATGGCACTGGCGTGGCCTCGCAGGAAGCCTGTGAGGACTGGATCTTTGAGCGAGAAAATGGCTACGAGAGCCTGACCACCGAACTGAAGTGGGTCTGTGATAAATCTCACCAGCCGGCGGTTGGTCAATCTTTCTTCTTCCTGGGCTCTGTGGTGGGCACCATTACCTTTGGCTTTCTGTCGGATCACATTGGCAGACTGCCTGCCATGCTGATGGCAGCTATATCCGGAGCAACTGGTGACTTCATCACCTCCTTTGTGCACACGCTGCCCTGGTTCGCCTTCTCCAGATTTGTGTCGGGACTATCCACGGACACCATGTACTATCTTATGTACATCTTGGGTGAGTAATTCGAATTTCTTTTCATATTAGTTGAAAGAAAAGAAAAACGAATGTTAAAATTGTATTTTTCCTAACAATTTCTTGTCAGTCTTCGAGTACCTGAGCCCCAAGCGCCGCACTTTTGGCCTAAACATCATCCTGGCAGTGTTTTACTGCTTCGGCCTGATGACCTCGCCCTGGATGGCCATGTGGATTGGCAACTGGCGGCGCTATCTATGGCTGGCCTCTCTTCCTGCTTTAGGAGTTCTCATCTATCCGCTGCTGATCTGTGAAAGCGCCCAGTGGCTGCTCACCAAAAAGAAGTACGACGAGGCTGTGGCTTGCCTGAAGCGAGTGGCCAAGTTCAATGGCCGCCAAGTGGAGGACTCTGTGTTCGATGAGTTTGTCAAGCATTACCGCGAGAAGATGAACGAAGAGAGCAAACTGAACAAGCAGACCGACACGTTCCTGGGAATGTTCAAGACCCCCAGACTACGTCGCTTTACTACAACGCTGCTGGTTAAATCGTAAGTTAATATGATCATAAATATTAGTAATATTTAATTAATATTTTCTTAAACAATTGCAGCGTCATTATCACGCTTTCCTACGATGTAATCAACAGGAATATGGAGGGCCTGGGCTCCTCGCCCTTTAAGCTCTTTTCGCTTACCTCCAGCGTTTACTTGCCAGCGGGCTTTACAATCCTCCTGCTGCAGAATAAAATAGGACGCAAGGGCATGGCCTGTGGAGCCCTCTTGGTGGGAGGCATTATTACTGCCGTTACTGGGTTCCTGATTGCCTTCCTGGATCCCAACGAGAACGCTGTCCTGCTGGCCTGTATGGTGGCTCTGGGTCGCTTTGGATCTACCGTTTCTTATGATGCGGAGATCCAGTACGCGGCGGAGATCATCCCCACGAGCGTGCGGGGACAGGCGGTGTCCAATATACATGTGGTGGGTCTGGCCTCCAGCTCGATGGCCTTCTATGTGATCTACTTGGCCCAGTACTACAAACCCCTTCCATCGATCTTCATCAGCTGCCTGATGTTCCTGGGCGCTCTGCTCTGTCTGTCGCTGCCCGAAACTCTGCACAAGTAAGTAGAAAGAACTTTAAATTAACTGAAATTTGTATAAATAAAATATGTGATTTAGGAAACTACCGGAGACTCTGGCCGATGGTGAACGCTTTGCCATGAACGAGAGCTGCCTGTATTTCCCTTGCTTCCACAAACGCCGCGAAAGTCTGACGAAGCATGAGGACCTCAAGTCTGAACCCTAGAGAGTGATGCACCTGATATGCGACTACTGCTTAATCTACCTGCTAATTGCACAACCTGATAATGGGACCTTATAATGGTCCCAGTAACCCAATGGTCTGATAGTTATTACTCATGTGAAGGATGCATAGTAATTAAACCAACACCGTTTTTTATATCTAACCCTATGTGTATTCAAAACAGAACTGCTATAAATATATATGATGTAATCCGTTTCTTTCACAAATAAAATGTATACATAAAATTTAAAGAGAGTTCTTAACTAAAAAGGATGGTGCACATATGTGATTAAGTACATATAATTTCAGGAAAAGCTGTTAAGAGACTTAAAAGGTCAATGAACGGATGTAAGAGTGTGAGCTTACATTGAGAAATTGTAAAAACAAAGCTTTTTGTTATTAATTATATTTAAAACCAGCTCGCTTATCTCATTAATTTTTTTATAAGTATCTAAACTTCCAATGAGGCATTGTAAAATTAAATACAGCTATTATTTATACCTTATTTATGGCTTGTGATTAATGATTTGTGTTTTCATATAACAAATTTTGATATATGAGCGAAGCAAAAACATTTGGGACTTAAGTTTCGTAATATAATCACTATTTACAATTAGCAAAGCTGAATTAACAATGTAATAATCTTTAAAAACAATGAACAAAAACAATGGTACAGACACGTGACGTAAAAGATGAGGTAAAATTGGTTTAAACCCCTTTATATCGAGGATGCAAAAATAAATTATGTAAATGTAGCGACGCCTTTGAAGGTTGCATTGCCCTTTTCCATTTTATTTTGTGTCCATTAAATAAATAAGACAATAAATTTGATTTTGATTTGTATATTTCATATTTTTTGTTTTCTAAATTTAATTAATTATTATCAGTTTTCTTAATGGTTCTCATTTGCTTAAAGATCGAAATCAAAAATAGAACATTCAGTTACTGGCCTAAGTAGTATCGCACTTATGTACAGTGTATAGTAAATAGTATGAATAGTAGGTATGAAAAACTCTTACGTTAAGTATTCAATTGGTTTAGTTAAGTGATTTTGTGCCGCTTAAGTGTTAACTATACGATTCCATCTTATACACAATCAGCGATTTGGAAAAACAATCATTTTCGACATTGTTAAATATACAGCTACACCCTAGGACTTTACCAGCTAGAGAAAGTATTTATAAATTTATATAATCGGGTACACGTACAAATAAAAAAAGGCTTTCGCATACTGAGCACATTTTAGGGCCTCCTGCTGGCCACAGTATCTTGGGGTTTGGTCCGGCGTGGATCTTTCGGGGCTTTTTGGGTCTTAGGGTCTAGGCAAAAATTGGTTAGCTAAACTAGGATCTACTGATCTGCCCCCTCAGTGCTTGGCATCCTTCAGGGCCTGCTCCTCACGATCGGCATCGATCAGAGACTGCTTGCGCTTTCCATTTGAGGAGGACTCCATCTGCTTGGCGTCGATCAAGGAGTGCTTGCGCTTGTACTTCTCCAGCTCTGAGTCCGATTCCTCGTCGTCGTGGCGGTTGTGCAGGCAAGGGAAGTCGAACATGCGTTCGCCCTTGCCGAACACCTCACCCTCCTCAATGGTTGTGGGTAGGCTCCTAAAAAGGTAAGAAGAAATTTTAGTAAACTATTTAAGTCATTTCCCGCTTAATTACTAACCTGTTCAGCGTCTCCGGCAGCAGCAGGCACACAAAGGAGCCTGCGAAGAAGAGCACACCCAGGATGATCGAGGGCGCCGCCTTGAAGAAAGTGCCCAGCCAGAGGATGTAGGGCGCTAGGAAGGATGCCGCAAAGCCGGCCACATGAACAGCGGCCACTCCTTGACCCCGCACGCAGGTGGGAATCAACTCGGTGGCATACTGCGATCCCGATTCATAGGAAATGGCCACTCCGAACCTGGCGGCAATTGTCAGGCAGGCCAGCAAGATGGCATTGTGGTTGTGCTGCTGATAAGCAATGGCAATGCCAGCGGCAGCAGTGAAGAGTCCGCCCACCAGCAAAGATCCTGAGGCCATGCCCTTGCGTCCAATGCGATCCTGCAGCAGGACCAGCAGGATACTCGAGGGCAGCACCGCCAGAGCACTCAGCGAGAACATGATGAAAGGAGAGATGCCCATGCCCTCCACGTTGCGGGAGACGGCATCATAGCACAGAGTGATCACCATGCTGTGGGGAAATTATAATAAAATAGTAACTTAGTAAATATATTATATAGACTTTGATTTATTGAAGGACTTACCTTTTGAAGAACAGAATAAGCGTGTTCTTGCGCATGCGCGGCGTCCGGAACATGTCCAAGAGCGTGGCATGCTTCTTGTCATCGCCCCCCTGCATCTCTCGTGTCATCTGGCAGTGGCGCCGGAACTCATCAAACTCCGCCTGCGTCACCCGGCAGCCATTGAACTTGGCCACCCGCTTCAGTCGCACAATGGCACCATCAATGTCATTGCGTGTGACCAGCCACTGGGCGCTCTCCTGCACCACAAAGTAGTAGAGCACCACCAGGAGGATGGGCAGCGAAGTGCAGGCCAGGTAGATCTGCCAGTGCCCGGCCAGCACTGCCAGCCAGGGTGTGAACACAAGACCCAAACAGTAGAACAAGCCCACGGCCATGTTTAAGCCCAGGGTTCTCATGCTGGGGCGAATATATTCAAGCACTAGTTGAGGGATTTTTAAGTATTAATTAGGATAACTATGAAATTATTTAATATAATATAAACCCACCTATAATGTACATCAGGTAGAAGTTTGTGTCGGCCGCAAGGCCAGAAATAAAGCGGCAGAGTGTGAAGGTGGCCACGCTCTTGGTGAATATGGTGGAGAAATCCCCAGCAAATCCGCAGAAGTTGGATAGGATGAGGGCGGGTACGCGGCCGATCTTATCGGAAAGCAGGCCGTAGAAGAGGGTTCCCACCACGGAGCCGATAAAGAACAGTGACTGGCCAATGCGCGCCTTGTACGCCGAGTCACAGACCCAGTTCAGCTGCAGAAATAAAGAATAAACAATCGTTAGTTTTGGATATCAATTATAATAAATACCAAACCCACCTCTGTGTTCATGCTCCTGTAGCCAAAGTCATAGTTGTAGATCCAACGCTCGCAGGCCAACTTGCTGACTGTGGCATTGTGTCCATTGATGTCCTCCAGCCGGGTGCACGAGGGATTCTCGAACTGAGCGTAGATCTCGCCGATCTCCTTGTAGGTCATATTCACTAGCTTATCATGATAGCACCAATGATCTGGCACGAAACTAATGACTGTCTGTGTAAAGTAATGCTGCAAAGGGGAATTTCTTAGTATTTACATTAAATAAAATAAATAATTATTAACTCACCATCGATACGATGATATTTATAAACCCAAAGAGGGCGAGTATCATGAACTGGTAGCGATTGAAGTCGCCACATTTGGCCAGAATCTGATCGAAATCCATGTTGAGGTGATTGTTAGATTGGAACTAAGTGAGTTGAGTTCTGGTTGGTTGGGTTTTTGTACTATGGATGCTTGTGACGATGTATTCCTCGCCTGTTGAGGAGATGAGACAAGGCCAACTGCCAAAGGAGTTCACATGTGTTTTGGTATCACAATTTATTGTTGGTAGTCACATTTGCTGCTTTGGCTTAGTCTGCAAGGAAGAGCGTGTTTTGCATTATTAATTGGGGTCAATGTGCTTTTCTCAGAAAGAAAAATAGGCATATATTTGTTCTATATACATCTAGATAAGATTATTATGGTTTTGAGAGGTATATTGAATAAATAAGACGGCGAGAAAGAACTCGAAATAAGTGTTTTCACAAACAATTTAAATCTTTTTTGATTTGTTTACACATAAATATTTAAAGTCTGCTAAAAGTATATTTACACACTCATAAGTACGCAAAAAGATTGAGAAATTATAATTTAAAGCTTGATAATTTATTTATTTCTAGCTCATTGCGTCTAGCCACGTTCTGTCATCAATTTCCCCTTTAATTTTTCCTGCTAATTGGCTCAGATTTATTGTAATACTCAAATAAATAGGTTCATTTAGCACGTTGATGGGGAATTCAGCGAGAAAATCAATTAGAAAATAACATTTGCCCAACGAGGTAGACATATTGGACAAGATAAGCCACCCCGGCTACCGTAGGCTAATCCGTAGACCGATGATAACCAACTGTGATCAGACTTTGGCCAAACATCGTTCGGCATGTTGAACGAGCTGGAAATTAAGGTCACCGGAGCGGGTTCCTCCATAGCCAGCCAGCGAGCTAGCCGGTTACATGAGCTTATCACTACTGGCAAAATATTTATATAGGCGTTCATTTAGATAAAACCCGAAAAAAGCACGCTGCGGTACTGACTAATAGTTCTACTCGCGGGCACGGAAACTGAGACTTCTGGCTGTTGTCAAGTACAGCGATCGACTCTCAATAGGGGCCCCCAAACACGTGTGGAGTGATGACGCTATAGACCTCGTAATGCTCGTCTAGTTTTCTCAGAACGGTTGTTTTTTTCCAACGGAGTTTCAATTGAAACACTCGGCAACAGCGTATCTGCCCTGACAATTTATGATTTACATCTTGGCAAAATAAATACATAAATTGTGGAGAGCTTCGCGCATATTTCGGGTGACTGCAACTGGTTTCTAGTTTAGTTTTTCCAGTCTCTGTCCAAGAACCGAGCAACTTTTTGTGTTAGTTTCGTATGAAATTGAAACGGATCCAAGGTTCCTGCTGATTACACATTATACACAAATCTTGTCGAGTGTTGAAACCATTCAAGGCTGGGCCAAAACACATTTTAATTGATTTCAGAAGTTGCAAACACCTTTTGGATTTTTGTTTTCGATTAATAAGTCTACAATTTTATTTACCTCTTTGTGCTCTGGTCTGGGAAAATGGGGAAACTCAGACCACTAATTTGTTTACGAAGGAACCAGCAAAGCAGAAATTTAAATTTAAACAATTCTTGCAGCGTAGAAACAAGCGTATTTTCTGCGACGCACCGCAAACAAATATATAATATATGTATTGTTGTTTATGTATTTTTCCAAATACTTTTTTGAATTTCAAAGTTCAATGGCTCTGTCCGCACACGCCGTGGCCAATAAAAAATGAAAACAGTCAACGGAGAGCGATGTTCAAATTGTTTTGTCTATTTGGATAATCACGAAAAGCGAAAAACAAACGCGCTCGCTTGACTTGAATTAAACACAAATTTTTTTCGATTTTAAAACGCGAACTTATTTTGTTTAAAAGTTTTTTTTTTTGTTCTTTGGCTTTAGCGCTTGGCGGAACCTTTTAGGCCCGTTGGGACGAGCTGGCCAGAGCTCGATTAGTTGCGATGTGTGTCCGCCGAACGCTCCTCACAAACTGAGCTGCCAAATGCCAACGATTGTTTATTAAAAACGCCAAACAGCTGTTCCGCTGCTGCGCCGTCGAGCGCCAAAAAGGCAGCGACTGCGGCGGCAAATGGAATTCAACAGGGTAAAAAAACACAACAAGAGGAGGAGGGAGAGGCGGACTGCCAGAAACAGGTCATAATTAAATCTAAACTTGTGAAAAACAAACAATTTGCCAGGCCGGGCCAAGCTCGAGATTTGGTGATTTTTGTCGGACTTTTACGAGCCACCACACGGCGTATACTTGATTGGATTCGATACGATTTCATTTGATTTACATCCTCATACTCTCCACCCTTGTGATCGGATTGTGGCGCATGCAAAGGAAATAGCCTTGCTAATTGTTTAAGCCAACTACCCCGCCCCCGCTCCGCTCTGTATATTTTATTAACTCGCCCTATAAATAAGTTAAACCTATCGGTTTCATTTCGGCTTATATCTGTTAAATCTATTCGCAGTGTAGTCCCGGATTAAGCAATTTCCGCGAGTTACTTTTTGATAATGCAATATCGAAGGGGAAATCCTTGGCTGATTCACTCCATTACGATTGTTCTGCTAATTATTCATCACAAACTTATCATTTTGTGATTTTGTAATATGTACTAATTTATGGACTTTTTTTGAGGTCGCTTTCTTTTTGGTATGTCTGCTATTTTGGGATTTATTTTTAATTACTTGTTAAATATATACTTTCTTACTTTTAATAACAATTTATATTATTTTATCATTGTTTATTTGATTTATCTTAGTATTTTGTTATTATCTGAAGAGAAACCTTTTTTTGAACTGAAATATAGAAAAGATTTAATAGGTATTTTCTTAAAATTGTAATGCAAAGGTGATTTTTAAGAGAATTACATACATATTTTTTCTGCTGCTTTTTCTGCTTTAAAAATTTTATCATTTTAATTTTCTTAGCCATAAGCACAAAGCTACTGTCCTGCTACCTTTCTTGGTTTTTATTCGGACATAAAAAGAATTAAGGCTGTATTTAAGATCAACATAGAAAGGCGAGAGTATAAAAGACTAAAGGTAGCCAAAAATAAATAAATAACGTGGCTTATCACTAAATAGACAAGATATGATAGCAAAAGTGGATGTGAACTTTGTCTTATTCTCAGTTTAACCAACAACAAACTTCCAAGATGTTGGGAATTTCTGGAAATCATGATTAATCCCCATCGTCGTGCTCTTCCGCAATTAGTAGACGACAATTTATTACACACTTGAGGAGCCGTCGTGGTAGCTCCGTATACAGTAAGCCATAAATAAATATCAATTTGTTGGCAACACTAATCAAAGAAATCAAAGCTCACGGCTAATGCCCTAATGCAATTAAAACCCAATCAAGTGGGTAAGGCGAGTACAAGGCGATTAGATAATGCCCAATTTCAGACGTTGTAGCCCTCAAGTTGCCGACTTCCACCATGTGCTAACTAGCGAGTGAGTAGCTGTCATAAAATCGGGGTGCGTAGCCAAAAAACTCAATGCCATAACGCAGAAATCGGGTTCGATCTTATCGCACTTTCCCCGGGTAACAAAAAAAAAAAAAAACCGCAACACGTGCTGGCCTCTGTTGCTCATTTGGGCAACTGTACCCCCGACAGATGGATGATCTTTCCACCAGAGACACAAAAATACGTATTTATGGCGCTGGCATTGCACTCTCCTTTGTCTGCTGGTAGTTAACAAAGAAACAAAGAGACTGTAGGGCTGTCTTGGCCCTTTACAAACATTCAAACTCATAGAGAAGGAGAAATGCTCTAGCAACGTTCATTACTCATCATCGCGCATACGCCCCGTTATCCACGGTTCATATGGGAATTTTTCACCGAATTCAATGACTAAGCTGCATTTATATGTTCCGCGATCGCACTGCTGATCCTCTGACACCCTCTGGCTAACTTTAACACATACTTGAAAAACAAATAATAAAAAAGGCATCAACAAATCGAACATCGAATCAAAGGCGCTAACAAATCGGTGGTGAGAATTACGACTACCACCTTTTGGGTCTATATTAATTCGTTAGACTAATATTAACAACGCCTAGATTATGCTTATGCAAAGGTGTTAGCCTAAACGAAGTATATTTGCCTTTAACTATGGCGATTTTATTATTTTGGGCCTCGCAACAAAGCAAATATAGGAGAGGATCTTGGTGCGTGGCAGCTAAAAAAAGTAATTCTGATCGGTTTCGCTTTAAGAAATTTTGGCTTTTCACTTATTCTTTCCGATATAAGCACAGATTTTTTTAGTTCTTGAATATTTCTGTGTTAATTGTATATTATTTGATCACATTTAAGAAAATATTTAAGAATGTTAGCATTTACATTTATTTAGGCATTGTCAATCACACTTTAATTTTATAGTTATAACTTATTATGTTCACTATTCATTTCCTTCAGACATATGTAGGTCCTTGAACCATTTGATTTTGTGGTTTTCCTTTTGGTGATTTTTTTAGCACGCAAAAATTCGCTTGAACCATAAACTGTTATTTGCGTATTTTATTTTTCACACACACTTGCGAAATATTTCGAAAATGGATTTTATAATAATAGCCATCAGAGATTGAACTTACTAATTAAACAATTTGTTATTAATTTTACATTTCGCGACTGACTGTAGCTCTGGTCCTGGCAAGTAAACGAGTGAGTGAGGAAAAACCGTCTCTATGCAGTCATTTTCTAGTGGATTTTCCTCTCTCTGGATCACTGCGCCTTCGATCAGCTGTACGCGACTCGCTCGCGATCTTCTGCTGCCGCTCGCGTGAACAATTGGATTCGTTTTGACTTCAAGTTCAACGAATGTTGTCGGTTTTAAATGCTTTCGCGTGCCAGCAGAAAAAGTTCGCTGCAAGCTGCATGCTGTAAGTGATTCTTGGCTTTACAGCTTGCTCGCTCTTTTCCCACTCACTGGGATCCCCAATTTAACAGAGAAAGAAATTTAAAGGTTGTTTTATTTCAATCATTTAACTTCGCTTATTTTAGCTTAAGCTCTTTACTTTCACCCCAGTCTACCCTCCTAGCATTGAATTTCTCAAATCTTCAATTGATCCGAATGTTTGCCTTTGTTTGCCGCTGATTAAGCTTTTATGACACAATTTCTTTTGTTTAGGGTGCAAGCAGCAATTATCATTCTATGAATATCCACATAAATAGATACATATATAAAACTGATGGCATCAATTAGAACGCTTGGCAACAAACGCAACGACATCAAAGTGCTTTAATGGGTTAACAATAAGGGAAAGATAGCCAGATGGGATTTACTTGAATGCGGGAAGATAAATATGAGAAAATAAAGGGGGTGTTTGCTGTTTGGTATATCTTTATACTCCAAAATTACGCCGCAGAGTTGGGTCTATATAGTTTTCAAGTGAGTAATGCCACGAAGCACATTGTTGAAGGCCAGATTAGATAGATGGGCTTTTAGGGTTACACCAACAAACCGGAATACATTGTCCGAAAATTCGAAAAGCGTGCCCAACCTAAACAAGGGTAGATGAAAAGCCCCGGAGATCCGAGTGATAAGAGGACTCCACCGAGAGAGAGGGACTCCCCGATAAAGCTCACCTACTCTCTCCGGCGGACCGAATCTGCCTCTCTTTGAGTTGGCCATCCGATCCGGACTGGTTTGTGTCAGTTGTAACCAATTATGAGCACGGGCTCAGCTCGAGCACTTTACGTTACGATTCCGATTCGCATTCGCGACTCGTACAATCAGTCGTACAGTGTGGCGTATGCTTAACGACGACGACAAATGTCGTCAGCAGTTTTTCAGCATAGCGAAATTCCATTTCCCCCCAAAAAAAACTTCAATGGTCGCAACAAGTGTCGTAAAGTTAGCCCTCCATAAATTCCCTAATTTGCGGCTCTTTTCAGCTCTCTATCTTTCTGCATCTTATTGGGTTTTATAGTGGGAAGATATTGCTCATACCAACATTCTTGGCAAACAACATGAAATTCAATGCTCCGAACGTGATGCCAGGGCCTGAACTTTGAAAGAAAGTCTGCAGAAAGCCTTGATGTGTGTTTGTCACGGAACCAAATAAACAAAGGCTGCACTTTATAAATAAATAGTTATCAATGTTTACAATAGTTTTTTTAGTTTTTATTTCCGTTTTACCTGATGTTTGACATTATAAATTAAACCAATAAATAATAAGAGATAAAGACTACCTCTGAAATAAATTAACTAGGAATTAATATACAATTTATTATTGTTATTTATAAATAAGATGCTCCTAGAAGTTTCCCAAATTCACCCTCTAGGAAAGTGACATCAAAAGCATTATAAGCCAAGCAACAACCGACAAATAATTGTCAAAAATTTCCCCTACAAGTTCTTTGACCCACTCAACTCAAACGCTTCCTTTAAATGGAATCGGGTAGCCAAAAAAATGGGGAACAAAAAAAAAAAAGAAAGCCATTCAATTGCTTGGCCAAACATAAACACAACAATCAATTATTGCATAAACAAATCGATGAATGAAAGTGCCGACTCACCGAGAAATGCTGGGCAATTGGATCGAAGTCACCCGAGGAGGCTTCTGCTGCGGGCTATGCAAATGATGTCACGTTGATGCCGTACCAGCATAAATGTTGGAAATATTCCACAGCACAAAGCAAATTGATCAGAGGGTTCTGGGGGAGCTTTTCCGAACACCCAATCCGGTATGAATCGGATTGTCGGGCCCGGCCAGTACAAAAGACGGCACAAAGGTTTACCTTTTGCCAGTGATTGCTACGAGTTTATAGACAACAGACCCCCGATCCAGATCCACACCCAGACACGGCCCCAAGCCCAGGCCAGACTACGCATTAACATGTTATGGTCGCTGACAAAACAGACTTTCGATCGCGAAACACGTTGGCCAACTCTTTCTCCCTGCCAGACACGAAAAAATAGTGCAAAACCCAGACACACAGAGAGATTTTTCAACGCTGACCCTCAATCGAAAACAACTGGACGACAAAAATCAAAGAAACAAAAATAAACCAATAGCCAAACGAGCTTGGCAACGACGTCTCCGGCATAAAAACTTTTAAATTTAATTTTATATAGTATATTTGTTTATCGTATTCGCACAACGCAGGCATATACTTATACACACACGCACAACCGATAGAAATGAGTCAAAAACGTGACTTTAATTTTTTTGTTTGTTCTTTAATTTATGGCCCGCATATATGCGCATAATTACTGGTTAATCAAATGGATGTGTATCAGGCAAACCAGTTTACTTTGAACCTCGTCTGGCATCGATCATAGAGTCGGGCCAGATAAAAATCGACATAACTATTGGCTTAGGTTCGGCTGCGGTCAAATGTCATTTGTCTATAGAAACCAGTTACAAACGGCAAAAAGGCCAAACACGTTATGAGATTTTGAGGAGGGAGATTGCTTCCACGAACGCAATCAAGATTATCTATCCGTAGTAATATGCATGGCCCATACCAGATCCAACTGGTTGTCCAGAGATAATACTATAGTTCTCCGTCGATCACTTGATTTCCTTTCTCTCGCGGCATTGCAAAAACTGTAGCGGCAGCTCAGGTGTAATTGCTTTCCAAGTACTTTGGAGCACTTCAAAGCAGCTATTGCACTTCCCCTGCAAACCCAAGCACTTTGCTCACGAACAGCACTTGAGCAAAATATTAAACTTCTCAAACTGGAGAATACGGACGGACGGTTTAAGTTATTTAAAGTTCACTGACAATAATCAGTAAACTTTAACTGAAACAGGTTTATTTTTTTATATTTTCTTTGATGTTCTAACAAAATTAAGGTCGCCGGTAAACTTATTACTTAAGGAAAAGTATTTTTTATTTATTACTTTTGGTTTGGTCTCCATAAATATATTTAAAGTTACAAGTTTATGTAGTTATTAAACTTTAGAACGATTGTTTAAGTAATTATTAGTCGAGTTAAAAACGCATAACACTGAACTGAACTTCAACTAAAATCTTGTTTGCAATTCTTTATTATTTCCTGTCACCTTGAATCACCTGAGTAATTTTATTGTAAAAGAACGTTTCGTTCTCATTTATTCTGTCACTCTTTGAAGCAATTAAAACGGATATTTCAGTGAATAAATTTTATATTTAATTCGGTTATTACCACCGATGGCTTTCAACTTTCTTTTTATCATTTCTTGTTTATTTGGCTTACGCGGGTATTTATAGAATTTGTGCCTTTTTAAGTTTAATCCCTTAGATGTTTATCAAAAAGACCTACTCGTCTCCTGATTGACTCACTGAAGTATTTAGCCGTCATTTGGTAAATATGAAATATGAAATATGAAAACAAGGTCACGCCAAGACCCTGAGCTGCCCGCAAAGAACATCTCATTGGCATTCAGATGCGTTCATGTTTATCCTTCCCTTTCTTCGCCGGTTCACAATTCCCAATCCCAGAAGCTCCCGTTTGCCACTTTAGAGAACCCACACGGAGCCATTATACTGGCCAAGGCCTGAGGAACGTGTGTGTCTTGGCCGTGATCCAGAAAAACTAAATTGAAACCAGTTGGGCGACTGGGAAATGGGAAATGAATACAAAAGCGCGCCTGCATTCATCGGTCTATTTTTAAAGGGGGACACAATCTCTCCTACACGTGCGCATAAACATATTTGATGGGCAAGAAAACATATAACTGACCGAGGGCGATTGCATAAATTTGTTAATTGCTACTATTTATATGGACGACACTTGGCGACACATCGACAATAAATAGATCGAACGCAAAACTTTCCACTCGCCTGTGAGAAACTCTCTGCATGCTGCCTCTTCCGATCCGATCGCCGACTGCACTTCAATTGTCGTCAATTAATCGTTTGTTTATTCACACTGCCAGCACATATGCTGTAACTGGGACTGAGTGCACTTTGCCACCACCCCACGACTCACTTTGAACGGACCGATTGAGCATTAACGGAGCATGTTCTCTATTATACTATACCCGTATATCTGATCGATTTTTGCTATGATTCTAGCACCTACTGCAATTCCGATTGTGAGATCTTGAAATCTTGAGATTTTGCGTTCCCGATTTCTGGGTTCCTGAGCGAACGCCGTTGTGCGACTGTTCAATGCTCGCCAGGTATTCAAAATATCGGCCATGACTTTGGCAAAGAAAAACTAAAGCAAGTACTAGGGGTTGTTGGATGTTACGACAACAAGATGCCCTTTAAGAAAAACACCCCTGAGCAAGAGCTAAAAATTGTTTAATTTATTAAAACTACTTTTTATATTAACAGATTTCAAAATCAAATTTTATAAAGACTTAATTTGAATTTAATCATTATTCAAAAAAGATAAATATTATTTAAATCAATAAACAACCTAAAAAATTATGTAGTACCCTGGTTTGTTCCGTTTAAAACATACGCATTTTTTTAATTCGAGGCAAATTTAATCTATTTTGAGTTAATTTAGTAAATAAAGTATTTTCTTATTAAATGTATTTAGCTTTGATGTCTAAACTACCCTTTATTATTAATGGGTATAACTAGAATTTAATTTGTTTTCTTATTCTCTCTCGTTTTTAGGCGTTTCTTCTCTTCCTCCTTGATTTGGTTTTCTGCTCAGCTGTTTGATACCGCTCTTCCTGGGTTTTGAAAGTGAATATCTTAAGAACGTAAATTCTACAGGGTACATTGCGTGATCTTTCTTAGGGATGCTCAGCTTCAGGGGAATTTTCCAGCCGTTGCATTTGATAGATCCGATCAACCCCCGTATTGAGATAAAAAAAACTACGCAATTCTACTTTTTCAGGATGCATATTTTTGGATGAATTGGTTTTGTGATGCGTTACAACGCAATAACCTGGTGGTGGCAGGTAAACAAACAATAGAAATTTAACAAAACCAACATAATCGGAATGAGAATACGAATTCTTCCGCTAGGAACAAACCCCCATTCGAAAAGAAGAGCGAACTGCGAGCTGTGAGCGTGAGCTGCATTTAATAATGAATACGATTATTGCAGTTCTTTGTTAACAATTATTTATTATACATATTTTGTTTTAACCAAACGGAACCGGTTCGAAATGCGCTTGATTTTTAGTTTTGTTTTGTTTTTTCTGTTTTTATTTCCACAACTAATGACGTCAGCAGCAGTCATGTACATTTTACATATACCCTTTACAAACACCCAAATTTAATTATTTTATTTGTTTTGTTTGCTTTCATTATGCGTCTCCGATTTGTTTGAGAGCATTCACCACCGAATCGCGGCCAGAGAACAAGTCTGATAAAAGATCGAAGCCAGGTGATAGAGGTGAAAAGTAATCACGAACGTGAAAGGGATAAGTTTATTAAATTTAAATAAAAACTTGAATCCTATTTTGTAATAGAAATGGAAACATTCGGCTCTTTAGGTTCTGTACTAAATTTGGAAAGAGAATTTTCTATTCTAGCTTATAAAAGTAACAGAAATATACTATTACTTAATTATTTTAATGAATTAAGGATATAGAATCTCTAAATATTCGTGACACGCTATCATCTCTGCAGGCGACCTTCACATTGAGATTCGGCTAAGCAGGAATGCTTTATTTTCGTGGGATTTTTCGATTCTTGGCAGCGGCGTCGAATGAACCTGCTTACTCATTTGTTGACTTCTCTCAGCTGTCTGCCTTTAGGATTATAATTAGTATTGTACTCTATATTTGCACTTATGTAGGTTCATATTAGAGCATTCAGACAATTCTACATTGTAAATGGGTTAATGCTTTAGATAACGCGGCGCCCTGGTAATGGGCAGGGGTTCTTTATTTCGACGACCTTGCCCGACAATAGAGTCAGTCTCACACGATTTATTCAAGGGCCCTGCACCAATTGCAATTATTATGCATGGCATATTGGTTTTTATTAACAACATGCGACACTTTCAACTTGTCTGTTCCATTAAAATTGATTTAGAAGTCTAAATATGGAATTATATTATTACTTTTGTACACATTACCCTTTCAATTTTACCGTAGCGATTTTTTATAGATAAGAACGTTTCCCATTCCACGTCAAATGCGTGTCATTTATCGGTTCAATTTTAAATGAATTGGGTTTTTATGCATTAAATAAGATTTCTGGCTTTTATGAGTGATATTAATTGCTCAGGAATAAATAAAATGCTGTCCTAAAGCTTATAAGATATTGACGGGATATTTCTGGAACAATAATAACAATTAATTGAACATATGAACATATACAGAATTCAATTGTGGAAGTATTTCTAGTATTTTAATAAATTGAAACGAAATAATTGTATTTCTCTTGTGATTCCCTCTTTTTTCCTCACTGTTTGCTATTTTAGACTTGTTGTCAACCAAATAAAATATTATATTTAATAACCAAATAAATATTAATTAGCTTGAAAGATACTATTTATTTTCATAAACATTTTCCCCAAGAAATATATAATTTCTATTATTCATTTTAATGGGGTTCTAACAGCACTTAAAGCGCAATTATTTAGTTGACTTTATTTATATTGCGATCTTTTACAATTAGTTATGCTTATGCTGGGTTTTTCTGTTGTTTTTAACTTCGATTTATGGGTTCGCTAATTTAAATGCGAACGAGTGGCATAATATACTAATTAGGAGTCGAATGACGCAAATTCGGTTTGTTTATCCCAAAACGAAACCCGATAAGCTTTCACCACGGTAATCAAATCTAAACTGCTTCTGCAAAATCCGTAGCATCGTAAATCATCCAGGGATTCATGTTTGCGAAGGAAAATTACCATCTAATACTTTGCAATTTACAATTACAGCAATGCCAACGAAATGGACAGCACTTGGGATGTGGCAAGCGGAAAGTGGGGCAGCTGCTTTTCAGACTGAGGGTCTCCCCCGGCGTGTAAATGGAACTCGGAACCGCTGTCTTCAGGGGGGGGCGCCTGCCAGGTCTATTTATAGAACTGCTCAAGGACAGAAAATATACACAGACAGACTTTGGCTTAATTTATAAGCACGCAAATCGCGTGTGCCATAGTGATATATGTATAAATATATATATATACATACTTGTATGAATTTTCATGAACGCAAAGTTTGGGAAATGCATACAAAGGCCGAAAGTTGTTGCTATGACTCAGCAGTTCTTTCATTTCCTCCTTTATGCTACAAGTCAAAAGGAAACCGTTTTCATTATTTACTTGTTGTTTTTCCTGGGCTTCTGTATTTTGATATTTGAACAATTAACCATGGTTTCTTATGATCTGCGTGTGCTACTTTTATTTGTAAACAAGACTCGAATTTAAGGTGAAAGAATAAACAGGTAATTGTAAGGAAATTTCCAAGAGCCCCATGTTTAAAAAATATTTTATATATACAGTGTAGTGTGTAAGGCAAACATACAAATTAAATTAGCGCATTTGATTTTGTCTGTCTATATCAATCTCTTTGGGTTAGCACCGGAAATGTTCGTTTTAATAACACGGCGTCTACGTAATTTGCGCAATTCGTTCCCAAAATTCAGATTGAAGCGGTTCCAATGATGATAAGTGGAATTGAAAGGTTAAATACGATTCAGAAATCAGTGAATCATTAAATTTCATGTTTATAAATGCTAAATGAAAATAGATTGGCAAGTAATAAATTGATGAGTGTATATCATAGCAGTTGCCTTCTAAATATATTCATAGTTTAATGGCCTGAAATTGTGAAAAATTGGTTTTGCAACTTTTGTGCAAAATCCCTGAGCCGTAACACATGACGTATGCGTAATTTTTCACACACTTCATTGATTTAACACGGAGGTGGTGTCCTGCTTGCCTCCCGGGACTTACTGCCAATTTATGCTCGACTTGAGTAAGTTGTCAGGCTCAGTTTGATGGTTTCATGTTATTCTAAAATTTCATATTTACGCCTCAGAAAGCATTATCAACAGAAGCGCCTAACATCATTATTCAATGTCAGGCCAGAGTCTCTCAAGCAAAAAGCAAATAAGGATGAGGGAACTCGGAACCAAACTAGAAACACTTTGCACTCTGCGTGCATTATTTAGCACCCAAGGGTGCCTATGTAAATTTGTAATACGAGAAGGCTTAGTGGGGGAAACGAGTCTTAAATATTGTTCATGATACGCCCCGACGATGGGTAATTACAGCCAGCCGGGATTCCGTCAGCTGTCCGGCTAAGCCAATCCAGAGTGGATGTAAATAATTGAAATGGCCCAGCATAAGCGATCGAAGTCATTACGATTTTGTGTAATTATAATTATTGAAATAATAACCCGATATCACGGGTGGGGTGATTCACTTAGCCGGAATTATTAAATCAATAAAATTATCAATCTCATTAGCATGAAGGCTGCCAAAGTTTTTTTGCAACTCGGGGGAAATGTTTCCCCTTTCTCTTGATTTTTGCATTTCTTGTTGTTGTTATTTTCTTTTGTGAAAGTTCAAGAAACTCATTGCCATAAAAGGAATCAAACTTTGTACGTTGCTCTGATATAAATCGGTGCCCGTTAGTGGGTTTAACATGTCTGTCAGCACAAAGAACCAAGGTCCTGACAACTGCTTCCACGGGGAAAACGCACAAAGGACAATGCAACTTTCTTAGCGGAACAAGATGACAGCAGCGACCGTTTTCTTTGCTTAAATACAAATATTATAGTGGAGCGGGTACTGAAAATCGATATAAGGAGTTGGGGAGATGCACCGAAAAAATTACCTAACATAATTATGAATTAAGGAATATGTGTGCTTAATTTATTAACCTTAAATCGTGCGGTAAGGAATCGTATAACTTTAATAAAAATGTATAGAAAGTTGACCATCGTTATCCTTTTTTAAATAATGTAATAGGTAGTTATAGTTCCCATTATTAATATTTAAAAAATAATATATTACTAGGGAACCGACGAACTTCCATTGCTTTTTATGTGGTTTCCTGTGGAGTGTTTTGTTTACTATTAAATATTAACATGATTGTGCCAAGAACATTTTGTTTAACTTATAAATAAAGGTTATTTATTTTGTATGGTGTACAGGTAAGACTAAGACCAAGGACAGTTTGGATACTGCAGCAAACCGCAAAGCCTCAACTGGCAGAGCATGACACCGTAGCTCCAAAGACTTCATCGTGCAATTCAATTATGAAACTAATAAAAACAAATATAGCTGACTGAGAGCTCTAACTGACGACTCACCCAGAGATTCGGAAGGGGGGGCTACAGCTTAGCTTGACCCGCCACAACCCCTGGAAGGCGACTGCAAGTTGCCAGGACAACGGTTATGAGCACTAAGTTTATAGTATATCCTAGGGCAACGCCGCCAGGAGCTGCGGCTCCCGCTTGGGCCACCACAACGCTTTGGGACAATAGACGAATGCACTGGTCATCGAGCCCGGCATCGTCGTCGTCCTGCGTCCTAGGTCCTGCGTGCCTCCTGCGATGTTGATACCACCAATTCGCGCCGTAAACTGAAGCCAAATCCAAGGCAGGAATCGTATCCACCGCTCGCTCAGCCTCTGCAGTGCGGAGCAAAAGCGAATGAAAATGTAGGCGAGTAGTATTTTCACAATGCCGCCATGTGCGCGCCGCTGGCGGTCGCAATCAGCTGAGAGCCGCCCCACATCGAGCGGTGGAGCGCGCACGCTTTTCTCAAGTGACGTCACTGCCGTCACAACTCATGCGCAGCCAAGAGAGAGAGAGCAAGATACTTGGATACCAAGTATCTGGCCCTGAGTATCTGTATCTCGAGGAAGTCGCCTGCTGTGGCGCCGAATGTGCTTTGAACGAATGCATGCTTGTTGCGCCATTCGAACCCCCTTCAACCCAGTTTGCTTGAAGGAAGATGTTAAAAGACGTCGCTCTCTTATTAGACCAGGGCTGCCTGATGGCGTCACAGAGCGCTACGATGGCAACGGGCGGGCATATAAGATTATGGGGAAATTTTAATAATAACAAAATATATATGAAGGAAAAACTAAAGTATACTTTCTCTATTTTTCGAGTCGAATTTTTAACCATACTTTTAATAGTAAATTTGATTTACCTTATAAAGAAATTTATATTAGAAAGATTTCAGTATTTTATAAATTGCAAACCGGAGACCATAAACGCTATAAAGGAAAATATTTCTTATGAACTTAAAAGATAATAATAATAATTTTATTTTCCACCAATTTGTAGCTACTTGTTTATTATAATATTTTTATTATTATTTTTTAACATTAAATAGAGATTTTAGTATATCAACATCAATATACATACAATTCAATGAATGCAATAAATATTTATGTATATGTATAGGTGTGGTTAACACTATACAAAATATATGTTAATTTACTAGTCATGTGAGAGCCTGAGTTATTCTTTTAACAATGAATGAGTTTCGTCTGAGTTTGTAATATTCACTAGTTTTACATTTATAAAAATTGTGCTCGTTTATCAATTGGCACTCACTTGGGCTGCATTAATACATAAACTTAAGTCTCCGATAAAGCATTTTTCTTTACAAATTATATTAAAAATGATATCCTACATGAGGTTCATAGTTAAGTTCATAAAAAAGTTAGACACCAGTAAAGCTAATAACCAAATTGCCACAGAATTGCAATAAATAAATCAATTTTCATAAATGAGTCATAACTAAGGCCTAATTAAGTGACTGAAGGAACATCTGTAACACAATGAATCACTTTGAGAACGAGCTTAAAACTAGAAGATTTATGTATCCATGGTCAGTGAGCATTTTGGGCCCTAGCAATCTGCACCAGAGATGCCTGTTGTTGGGTTCTCGCCGTGAATAATCGCATCCATTTCAATTTGTGTGAGATTCTCAGTAAGGAGTTTTTCAATATTGATAAACTTGGCATTGGGCTCCTGTATCGAGGCAGCATCCAAGTCCTGGTCCACTGGCGTCTGAAGCACCGAACTGCTGCGCTTGGCACGCTCTATAATTATTAAATATTATTATTTATATAAAATAAATAAATAAATTAGCTAGCACATACCAAAACGAGCCCGATGCGCCTCTTGCTCGATGATAATTTCATTGGTCACATAGACTTCGCGTCGGATTTGATCCCGCAGCTCCACACTCATGTCTGGGATGCACCAACGCACTAGAATCATGACCAGCGCCACAAAGTTCTGCAAGCAAATAAATCAATGTTGAGTGGGTGATATTTATTTCTGCGTCTTATTTCATCAGCACTTTTCCCCCAGATTTGTATTGGCAATATTTTTTCAAACTAATTTGGGGTCAGCAAAGAAGAAGCCTTGGGAATGCCAACTTTCCAGCCAAGTTGCAGTAAATGCGATTGGCTAAATGCAGCTAAGATAACGCGTTAGCCTCAACCCTAATATTGAGGGAATTGGGCACGAGCTCTTCGCACTATTCGGAAGGGAAACCCCATAGAACCAAAAACCGGCACAGCAAATAAACACACCTCCAAGCAAACATGCAACATACTTATGTACTTCGGACTTTGGCTCTTTTGCAGCATAAGATACGGTCAGAGAATGGCGAGAAAGTGCAAGTAAAATGAAATAGAATAAAATGTCAGCTAAATGGATAATTGGCCCTAGTTCTACTTAGAGTCTGACATTTGGTCAGTAGCTTTGAACAGCCAGAGGCGAGCGGACGCGATTCCCAAATTAAAAAAAAGGATAATACAAAAAAAAACTAACAAAATAAGCGGTACCAAAAGCGATTCAGCAATAAGTTACAAGGAAAAAATATTCAGGATTTACTTATCATCTTCTTGCTAAATCCTTAACGCGTTCAAAATGAAAAACTTTGAATTCTTAAGCCTGTCCTCGGTTGGCATGAGCATAGCCTGCATGGAAGTTCTGATAGCTCTCAGTGTCCTGGCACCCTCTAGCTATTACCTGTACTTCGATTTCGTGGACATTGAAAAGTGGGAGCATTCTGAAGAAGTGGAGGCTTTAACCCCTATCGGCACCTACTTTTCTACCTTGGGTAAATTTTAAAAATTAAGCAAATGTAAAAATGTTTTTAAACAACATATTTTTCAGTGGACTATCTATGGGTGCGAGAGTTTTCTCAGGTATTTTACATGACAGCAACTCTTATAATTTCGGTGAAGGCATTGATAAATCTAATGGTGGCCTGCCTTCTAGTCGATGGCATCAAGCAGGTGAGGCTTTTCTCTAAGAATACTACATCTGTGAATTCCCTTTTCTTATGACCCCTATTGTGATCCTTAGAAACGACTCGTTTGCATTGCCCCCTGGTTAATCAATTCATGCCTATCGATGGTCGTTGAAACGGGCATTTTTGTGAGTCTGGAGCTACGAATTGACGAAATTGATGCTGCCGTGGATCGTAGAATAGCAAGAAGTCTAATTTTTGGTATCTTTATAGGTGAGTTCATTCAGGATAATATTTACGTAATATAATTTTATCATATAATTATTTTCCAGTGTTAAATGCACTATTTTGTTATGGTATCTATGCTCTCTATCGGAAGCTAAAGAAGTCATCGCCCAGTGAGAATCTCGAAGTTATCCCCCAAAGCCCACACACATTTAATGCTTGAACTGACTTGGATTCTTGGTATATCCTTAATTAAACTTAATGTCATGTCTCACACATCAATGTTTTGGAATAGGTAAATAAAATCATATAAATACTATAAATTATTCAAGTTACTTACCTCAAAGACGACCACGAAGCCCAGTCGGCAGGCTAATATGATGTAGAACATGGTGCTCAAATTGTATTTTTCCGGTGACGAGGGTGGCAATCGGAAGTCCGTATATCTGGAAAGATAACAACAAAAATAAATATAAGCCAAATATTAAAAAAAAAAAAAATAATTCTCTGTACTACCTGCATGTGGTTATGTTAGTGAGATCGCCAGCTAAGCTGTTTAAGGTGGGTGAATCAGAGACTTTAAACTCGGACAGGGTGAAATCCAAATAGCCATTGAGAGTGCCATCCTTGGAAACATAATTGCGATACACCAAACGCGGGATCATGTCCGAAGTGAAGGCTATAATAAAGCCCTACAAAAAAATATTATTCTTTAAATAAATCCTATTAATATTCATCAAATGATCTTACATTTGTGATGACGCTTAGCTTTCCTATGCAGTCGAGTATCCTGTACCACACGCCAATATCCCGAACTCGCTGCGACACAGGTCGCTTGTGGTGGGTCAACAGTTTCTTGGCATCCAGTCGCATCTCCAGGATATTATTCAACAGGGCAAAGAACGGTGCCAGTGGAAAAGCTGCTACAAAGATGGTGACAAAACCATACTGCAGGACCATCTCCAGGTACTCGGGAAACAGACCGCGGGCACCCCAGTCTAGTAGCTTGAAATCCCGCATCCAACGCTCATCTTTCGTCTTATCAGGATTTGGGGTATTGTTAAATAGTCGCGACAGACCCACTTGAATAGCCAAGACTTTGCGCCAAAACATGGGCAGATAAACCTCCAAGATAGTGTTAAATGCCTGCTTTCCCACCATTATAATGGCCAATTGGATGCACAGCTCGGTCAGGCAGCCGCCAGAAGAGCACTGCAAATATAATATATATTAAGTACTTAATACATTTAATATATTTCTTATCAAGTCTTACCTCCTCCTGTCGATAGTCGAACAATTTATTATACTCCCCAGGATGCCCGACAAATTTCCCTTTAAAAAAGGCTATATAGAAGATGGAAGCATAATAGTTAACAAACTGTAGCAGGTAAATCTTGAGGGTAAGGGAGTCATCGAACTGCGTTTGTGTGCGCCACATTTCCAGCTCCGTTAGGTACTCAGCCAAATGATTGTACATCTATAATATATAATATTAATCAATATAAAAATATATCTCAAGTCATGAAATAAATCTCACATAATTAAGTATGTAGAGGAGGCACAAATTTACAAAAGCCGCCGATGCTGTGGCCAGGACAATGGCACTCGAGGTTGTCATAGGACTGGCGCCCACTTTCAGAGCCGCCAGCATGGACATGCGGTAAACCACCACGGCCAGCAGGGCCACAAAAGCTAAGGCAATCAGCAAGAGAACCACCGAGAAACTAAAAACTGTGGCTGGTAGCTTCATGCGCCAGAATGGAACGGTGGGCTCCTTAATATTCGTCACATAGTCCACTCTAGTCGGCGGTATGTGCTCCAGGCGGGCCAAATACTGTGGCCTCGGGTGCTCCTCGTGCACATCGAAGCCCGTCAGATCCCAGCGATGCGTGATCTCAGCTGAGTAGCGTTTCCACAGCTCCAGGAACAGGGTAGCCCAAAAGGACATGAATACCGCAAAAAACACGGTGCTGGGATTGTCTATGAGGTAAGTGACTTTGGCATAGTTGCAGGTCTCTTTCAGGTCCCAGAAGTTGCACCAATCACAGAGCGGGCACATAGTAATATTTGTATTACTACGCAGACAGATATCTTTACTATAAAGATTTAAACAGAATTTTGTAATTAAAAAATTAACACTTCAAATAAGTAGGGGGGAAACTCACACAGGCTCGTAGTTTTTAAGGGAGAACCAGGAGTATAGAAAACAAATTGCACCCACTATCGAGGCCAGCAGCAACATGTAGGTATAGTAACCCAGCCAGGCAAAGTACAGCCCTGAAACACGTAACAATTAGCATTTGATTGATATTGGTTAAATAAAGAAACTTATTTTCTTACCAATTTTAACGCCAAAGTATTCCTTGATGTCATCTAAGGGCTGATAGCGATACCATTTGTGTACGCATGCCCAATGTTTGTAAAGCAGAGCTCTCATGGTACCCGTCTCTGTTATTTCGCCCTGCAAATAACACAAATTTAAGTTAATATAATTTTAATTTATTTAATAAGAAATCTATTTAAAAGATTATCTTAAGTATGAATTACTTACATCATGCAAAGGATAGGCAGCACAATAAACACCCTCGGCAATCAGCCGCTCGATGCCAAAGGCCATGTCATGCTGATTCTTGGCAGGAAATCGTTGACGATCCAGGATAAACTCTACGATGCGAGAGCGAACGGCAGTGGTAAAAAAGCAGTCCTGCCGGATGTCAAAGCTGTTGGAAAATATAAAACAAACATATCAGTAAGGCTTTTAAATATAAATTTCTACGTGAACTCACAGATACTCTTTGTCGCGACTGTAAATGGCTGTGAAGCGATGGGCTCTCTTAGGAAAAATGTTTTCATCCACATAGATGTTGCGCAGAAAGAATTGGCAAACGGTTTTGAGACTAGAAAATATGCTTTTTGTCGAGCGATTGACCACGGACATGCCTGGAATCTGGAAGAATGAAACGGTTAAAATATTGACTGATTGGAAATATTTAAATATAAATTAAGATTGCTTGCTCTACAAAATATATGCTTTTGTAAACGATTCTGGTTAGGCTTGGGATTAAGTAAGTTCGGGTTTTAAATAACTCACTGTAGCAGTAGCTATACAATTATTTTAATTAATAAGTTAAGAGGATTAATGGTAGAATATTTAACTGATTCAACGCTTTGGCCAACCTTCTTGGACAGGTATTGAGCCGCATTTTGTAGACGATTCGATCTTTCAAATATGCGCAAATTGCACAACGACTATAATCATACAAAACATAAAATAATTAAATAAGTAAATGGGAAAAAATCAATAATAAAGAAAATAAGACAGCCAAAGACTATTTTTTCTTGTTTTTGTACAGGGCCCAAAAGTATGCTTAAATTTGGATCAATATTAGAATGATATAAAAGCCATAATAACCAAAGACATCATTGCGATCTCACCTCCTTCATAGGCATACGCAACTTAAGTATCTCTGCATAGCGGCGCAGGACCTCCAAAGGAGCATGGATCTGTAAATAATTTAGATACATTATAAAACATCATCATTATAGATTTATTTACAATTTTCCTCTCACCTTTACGAACCAGATTTGATCCTTTTGACTGGCTTCCACCTCCAAACCCTGGCTTGCAAGATTCGCCTCGAAGACCCGCCGCTTCTCCGTGTTTTCCGTCTCCGTTGGTTCATGGGGACTAATTCTGTAGGTCAGCACAAAGTCAATGGATCGTATGCAGTCCTCAAAGAACAGCGAGGCGTTGATTTCGCCGCGCTGGTAGAACTCCCTTGGGCAGCTGCACTCGCGATCATCGTAGGGGCCGCCGCTTCCATTGCCCTTCACCGAGCCTGGCTCAGTCATTGGCAGGAGGGGAGTGGAGAGATTCGATGGGTTGGTCCTGTCCCCAGTGGGCTTCTTGCCATTGGCCTGGGGCCCGGCAGCGTCTGGCAGTTGAAGTGTTGAGGCGTTGCTGTGAAGTGAACAGTGATGAAGTGAAATTAATGTTACTTGTGATAGGTTGCTATTAAAGGACTTTATGGATAAAACCTTTAAACTACTTGTCAAAAATAAAAACACAAAAATGTATATTATATTTATAGATAATACTAAAGAATAAAGTTCATATTTTCTTGATAAATTGCCGAGAAATTCGTGATCCCCAGGAACTAAGCCAAGTTTAATGGCTAACGCGGGAATGCTTTCAGCCTGTAATGTTAATGTGAAACAGTTTGAAGGCCGTTAACAGGAGCCAGCCTCGTTTAATTTCCCGGGTGGCGACTCCTGGCGTGCTGAGAGCTCCTAAGGGCAAAACGACCAGTAACATATTTAGGTCAGCTCGGGGAAGAGCTAAAGCTGGTGAAATTTTATGGGCTGAACCATTTAATTAAATAATTATCTGAGCAGAAGCGCTCAATATGACCTCAGTCAATGTTTATTCTATCATCTCAGCATATGTTAGGCCTATCAAGAAGAGTGCAGTAGTTCTCTATGAGTTGATAATGAGCTATAAACCTAAACAAAGTAAATATACTTTATTACATACAAACATTTGCTATTTGCCAGCTAAAATAACAGCTTCGTGTGATTCGATTTCAGGTTGAGCATGCTGGATGAGACATATCTAATGATTCATAGACGATTTCTCATTTAATATAGTAGATAAACTCAAGGGATTTATGAATAAATGTCGATGCAAAGTTTAAGTTCTGAAAAGCAATTAAATAATACGAAATAATGTAAGTAGAAACTGTAATAATTGTACTCTTATTATATTGCTGATAAGCACTGAACTGAACTGTCTGGTCTGGCTTTAAACGAATGTAACAACGATGGCCTGCCTTATCTTTAATTCAGCATTACACTTGTATGTATAATTCAGCCTTAATCTGAATCAATTTAAGAAAGTTGTTATTCTCATCCAACAATAAAATGAGCGGAACTTTAATTAAGGTCAGTACGTATATTTTCTTTTGGGAGTGGTAAGAATTTTGTATTAGTTCTATAGTTCCTTTTAAAAGTAAAATAATTTAAGTCAGCTTAGTTAATGGAGTTTATTAATTGTTATAATCCCACAAAAATCTGGTATTGATTACTTGTTTGGTAAACAAACAAAAATTCGAGAACTAGTAAACTACCTAATTTCCCTTCCCTTTTCCATTAATCTAAAACGCTCTAGACTTTTATTATTGCTTAGTTCTCTTTTGTTTATTGTTCGTCTGAGCTTTTTTTTTAGTTCATCAGGCAGTTTTTCAAATTTTTCGGCCTTCAGAAGTCATAATTATCTCCAACTTCTTTGAACAAAAAATAATGTTAAAATTTACATACAAAACAGTTTTATGAAGACTAATCTTTTTCTAGGCCCACACGTTGGCCTTTAATTTAATCAAGGTCACGAGAGTGTGAGAGAAATTAATTTAATAAACATGTGTGGGGTTTGATTTTTTCGGTTATTTTTGCAGCTGTGAAAGGTGGCAGCAATATATATCTTATATAATTTAGATGTTCTTGCTAAATGTGCTCACTCATATCGGCATTTACTATATGCATCAAAGGCTTATTCATCCGCCAAGATCGTAATACTCAAAGTACACAAAAAACGGCACAACCACGAATAAAGAAAATATTGTCTTTTGGTCTTCTCCCGAAACGGATGATTAATACTTTGTGGGGGGAACTCGATACAAACGGAAATGTGGCCAATAACCAGTTTCCCTCAAGGGTTATCCGGATTTTAACTCTTTAGTTAAGTTCACGACCTACCAGCTGATTGTAATCACATGTGCCACGGAAAAGTCTCGCAAGAAATTTTCACCTCTAGTCCGTGCAAATATTTATTAAACACTAAATTAAAGTCCACAAACGTTGGTAGTGGCAACCAGCGAGCACACAAGTTGCCAAGCAAAGAGCGCCACAAGTGCGTCAAAGAGCGAGGCTACAAGCGAAGAGACTGGAGAGTTTGGTCATTCGCCGGGTGGGGGTTTTTAAAGGCCCCAGTCTCCGTCTTCCCCGGTGGAGCAGTCAGCTGTTTTGAAAGAGAGAAATAGCTTTGAGCACATTCTGATCTCTCAAGTGTCGAGTGCGATGCAAAACGTAAATAAAAGATTATTTCTCAGTTTTTATTTAGAAAAAAAGAGTCAATAATTGATTGCTATTGCTCGCATGGATACCACACATGGCAAATAAGTATCTCAGTTGATAATTTCTCTAGGTTTCAGCTAAGGTAGCCAGTAAATGGGGAAGTACCCTGGCTTAAATGAGTCAACAATGATAAGCATAATTTCCTTGGAAATGTAATAGAAATATGGGAATTATCAAATATTTTATTTGACCAAAGCTCAATATGTAAATAAAAAAGTAATTTTTTCAGCTGTTTATATATTTCTATGCAAATAATTCAATATAATGCAAAGGGAGCTATGAATTGGAGACCTCTGAATATTTAGTTTCCTTTCTTTCTCGCTTTAGTTAAATATTCCCCTTCTGGGCACCCTATATTCCAAACAAAGAAAACTCAATTACAGAAACTGAACAACAAAAACCAAACCAACCACTGACAGCGGCTTTAATTATCTTTAATGGGCACTTCCTCGGGTCTGATTGGACTTTCCCGCTCTTCGTGCTTACCTTTCCGCAAACCTGGCTCTTTTATCAGCCGTACTGAGTGATTCACGCGACGCTGATATTCTCTCTTGGTCCACGAAACGCTGCGTTCCCGCTCCCCCCCAGATGCTCTCCTTTGGCGCTAGCCGTTCGTGGAGCCCGGAACGCTTCATCAGCTCCATATCGAAGGGCGCCAGGGGAGTGGTGAATGGAGGCTCCAGCGGAACGGCCGGTGAACTTCTCTCCAGCAGCTGGAAGCTTTCGTCGTTCGTAGAAAGTGGAGGAGACTCCTCCAGAGCGGCCACTTTGGCACTGCCTAAATTTAGCATTTGGCTAATGTGCGTGTATTAATTTTAGCTAGAATCTGTTTCACTCTTCCCCACGGCCCCCACCATCCGTTGGGCTTTCACAAATCATCGAACATATGCGCGCGCTTCGTTGTGTTAGTTGCCAAAATTGGCTGTGAGGCCAACAATGAAAAACTTTCCACCATTTAGTTGAATTTTTCTAAACTATAATCTAATATCACATTTAATTATTGCACTAGTCTAGTATTTCAAACCGGAATTCCGAGTCGATTTAACGCAGCGGTCAAAAAGTAACTACTATTTTTCTCTTTGCCTTCAGCTGCTTTTGCGCTAACGGCACGGGAGAAACTTAGGTAATCGATAAACATACTCGATTTCGTGTGCCCGATTACAGTTTTAAAAAAGTCGATTCAAAATCAATCGAATTTCTATTTTTTAAATGTATTATAAAAATGGGGATTTATTTGTTTTCATCGTTTTAAAAAATAATAACGAAAGCTGTAGAGATTGTAACTGGATTAATAAAGGAAATAACTATGCAATAGTTTTTTGAATATGCTCTAATGACAAGGATATTAAAAAATAAACAAAATATAATATATTATAAATGCATATAAGAACTTTAGGTTGAGTTTGTGTACGCTTAGATGAATGTATATATAAAATAAAGCAAACTATATATTATTACAATTATAACTAGTTCTCTCCCAACCGAAACAAGAAATAAATTGCATAAAATACAGTGTCTACTTACGCACCCTACGCAGATACAGATACATCAACGCGGTATCAGAAAATCATAGAAACTCATAACAATTGAAACACATGACTTCTCAGATAAAACAACAATGTGTATTGGGCAAAACACAAAACAGAAATAATACAATCCCAAGATGGGACGGAGGGGAGACAAACTCTGCTAATCTGGCTAACTTTATACGGAACAACAACGCAATTTCACTTTAATGTATGGAATAATAATACAGCAGTGTTTCAGTAAAGTAACCACTATTATTACGGGGCTAAATTATGCATGGACATCGAATTTGGAGGGCTCTCTCGACGCCGCTGCCTCTCTACTTGTGATTGTAGTTCTTGTGCACCTCGGGCGAGATGTTGTAGACGTACTGCAGGATCTCCTGGATCACGGGTTCCTTGCGGGTCTGGATGGCCCGCTCCATGTCAGCCAGCTTCACGCGGGTGTCCGCATCGATCTTGGCTGCCACTCCTTCGCGGCTGCCCATGTGCTGCAGGGATTACACAAAACGTTATCTCACAGGTTACACACAGAGCCGTAGTTGGAACTCACCTTGGCCTCGAATTCCTTGAAGGCGCGCTCGCGCTCCTGACGGAACTTCTCGATCTCCTCGGTAGCCTCATCCTTGGCCTGCTTCAATCTCCTTGCCTTGCCTGTGGGAGCACCCCGAAAAAAAAACAAGAAAAATCAGTACAACTCTGAGGCCCCTACAATATTTACTCTTTTCCACCACATCATGTGACCCAGCACACAACGGTCAATGAAGGGGGGGAGGGGTGCAAAAACAGTTGGTTTTCGCTTCGCCCATTTATTCCAATTGGACTGGATATTTTCTTGTTACTTACGTTTACGGGCCTCGGCGACCTTCTCGGCGGCCTTCTTTTCGGCAGCAAGCAACTGCTGGATTCCCTGCGTTTGGCTGGCCATTATTGTCTAACTTTTTCTTCCCGTGGTGTACTGTGCAAGTCGAAAAAAGCAAGTGACGACGAATTAATTCGAACTACGAACGTGAAAATTGTCATATGACGAGGAACACATACGCAAACTCACCACGGATGTGTATTGGTGTACGTTCAATGCTGCGACATCAGCTGCTTTCTGGCTAAATCTAGCATAATTGTAAATGTAAACGCTGATTTACTTTATTTTTAAAGACCTGGGAAACCGCTTCTGAGGTTATTCGATTTTAAGAAATTGCCTAATTTTTTTTTCAAACTATTTAATTATTATTGGCAACTGCAAAAAGGCTTCGAAGCTTCTAGCACAAAACTCACCACGGGGAAAAATAGCTAAATTTCGGTATATTGCGGTATACTTTGAATATGAATTGGTATTAAAAGCATATTTCTGAGTATTATTTTTTCCACTTCGAAATTAGTGTGATATTTCTTTCCCCCCAGAGCTGGGAAACTATTCGATATTTATGATGTTTTCATTCATTCTATGCAGTTTGAAAGCTACATATGAAAGTATGTATTTGAATGAAGCTTTGCAAATTCTGCAACCAATGTCAAGTTTTGTTCTAATGTCAGGCTATGCAAAAAATGCCCAGAACCATCGAAAGAGTCAAAAAACTATCGATCAGAAAGCCAAAAAATTAGATACATCGATAGTGCCATCAATAGTATCCCAGCTCTATTTCCCCCGCACATTACAAACATTATTCCGATTTTCGTAAAGTAAAAGATATAAAAATAGGCAAAATTTAGGCGTGCAAAGTTTTTTGAGACCCCACCTATAATGTCATTCACGTTTTCACCCTCCACAAACACCGGGATAGGGGGCGCCGCAGCTGCACCCGGTGCTCTTGGTTTTGGCGCGCGTCCGGCGACAACAACGGCTCCTCCGCCAGCCTTTGGAACAGCCACCGCCACCACGGCGTTTGGGGCCGCACCGGCAGCCACTCCGGCTTTTGGAGCAGCTCCAGCTGCCGCTCCTGCCTTTGGAGCAGCCACTCCTGCCTTTGGAGCACCTTCAGCTGCCGCTCCTGCCTTCGGAGCGACACCGACTGCTACTCCGGCTTTTGGAGCGGCAGCAGGCACTACTAGCGCCTTCGGAGCAGCTCCTGCTGCCACCACGGGCTTCGGCGCAGCTGCCACACAAGCTCCTACCTTTGGAGCCGCTGCACCCGCTGTGGGCACAGTGGCCCCCACGTTCTCCTTCGCAACGCCGGCTACTAGTGCGCCCACCACAGCTCCGCCAGCTTTTGGATTCGGGACAACAACCACTACCGCTGCAGCTGGTCTTGGCTCCTTTGCCTTTGCCAAGCCCCAAGCCACAACGGCGGCCAGTCTGAACTTTAACACCACCACGACTACGGCTACAGCGCAGCCCTTCAACACGGGATTAAAATTGGGAACAGCCAGCGCAACGACGTCGCTTGGCGGCGGCGGAATCTTCGGAAAGCCCGCCGGACAACCGGCTGCCGCTGCACCCTCGACATTTGTAGGCCTGGGCGGCATTGATGTGAGCGCCACGCAGCCCAAGCTGGGCGATAATAAGCAGGATGGCATCAAGGTAAAAGTGAGAGTGTACAACTTCAAGATTTCCATCTAATAAACCCGACATTCCTTCCAGATCAGGGAGACCCAAGTGCCCGATGAGATTGTCAAAACCGTGGATGCCCTGAAGGTATACATTAAGCAGCAGAAGACAACCTCCTCGGATATTAGCCGAACTTCCACCTCCAAGTTCAGCAACGTGAGCCACGAAATCAATAACTTGCGGTGGGCGCTGCGGAATATGTCCCATTCGGTGGAGACCAACAATCAGCAGATCCGGCTTTTGCGCCAGGAAACATCCAAGGCCATTCAGTCGCTGGAGATGGCCCAGCGTACGCAGGACACTCCTGCCGGTCTGCAGTTCGAGCACAGTGCTCCGTTCCAGTACTTTCAGTGTCTGGTGTCCAAATACGAAGAGGATTTGATTGCGTTGCGTCAGAAGATTGCTCACACCGAGAGCCTCATGCACGCTCTCTCCAACCCGCAAAGTATTGCCCCGACGGATATGATGCGCTGCTTCCGCCAGCTGAGCGAAAGCTTCATGGCACTGGCCGGACGTCTGCAGGAAGTGCACCAGCGTGTGGAGGAGCAGAAGGAACACTACCTTAACCTGCGCCGCTATCGGTTGAGAGATGCCACAAACGTTTTCGAGCGTATCGATAATCCTCCTCTGCCATCGGTAGAGCCCCAGAGAATCAGCAGCGGCCCAACACCATTCTCCAATATCACGGCCATCAGCAGCCTGAACAAATCGTATACGTCGGCTGCGGCGGCCAATTCTGCCAGCAATGCGGCAGCCAAGTGAAATTGAATTGTTAGCATGTTTCAAATAAATCGTTATGTACCAGAGAGACTGCCTCCGACTCGGCTTTAAGTATAGCATAGAATATATTTCAGTTGCAACAATATTCACTTCTTTACCACTTGTATGACGTCTTCGTCGGCCATTACATGGGCGATTCCGACGCGCTGCGGCGAGTACTTTGTTGAGGTGCCCCACACCAGGGCGTATTTAAACTGGGCAGCCAGCGTGCGGTGGATGGCGTGGCACACATGCTCCACACTGACACCCTGTGGGAAGAGTAAAGGTCAGTTACACGGGATCCATCAAGTGAAAGATTCAAAAATATAAACACAACTTGCCTTCCTAAGAATGAGACCATCGTCAAAGTCTGGCGGTGCTCCGGGCTTCTTTGTGTAGACCCTAATCAGCTGCAACGCCTCCCAGAGGGCCTCCAGCATGTAATCCAAATTAAGCTTCATGTTGCAGCTGACGACAATGGAGTTGGGCTGACGCGCCAGACGGTCAACCTCCTCGATGGAGATCTGATCGATCTTGTTGTAAACGTACAGACAGGGCAGATACACACGGTTCGCGGTGACGACGTCGATGAACTCGTCCTCGGTGCAGTCTTCGCGGAAGAGCACCTCGGCATTGAAGATTTTGAAGGAGTGCAGGATGGTCTGGACCATTTTCTCGTTGCAGCGCGTCAGCGAACAGGTGGCGTTGAAGCTCAGGCCACCGCCCTTCTTCTGCTTGAAGTAAATGTTGGGCTTCCGCTTGTTTAATCGAATGCCCACGGACTCTAGCTCACGCTCGAGCAGCTCCCGATGGACATTAGGCTTGGTGGCGTCCAGCATCATGAGCACCAAGTCGGCAGTACGGGCCACGGCGATGACCTGGCGACCACGCCCCTTGCCCTGGGCGGCACCTTCGATGATACCCGGCAGATCCAGCAGCTGTATGTTGGCGCCCTGGTACTCGATCACACCCGGAATGCAGGTCAAGGTGGTGAACTCATAGTTTGCTATGGATTTCCAGAGGTGGAAAGAGCGTTAGGGGATTACAAGGGGGTGGCTCTTCGGCTTTAGCTTACCCGCCTCCGATTCCGTCTTTGTCAGGGTGGACAGCATTGTGGACTTGCCCACCGAGGGGAAACCAATCAGCGCCACCCGCGCATCGCCGCTTTTCAGCACATCGAATCCCTCACCCTTCTCGCCCTTTTTAGACGGTTCCAGCAACTGGGAGCGGTACTTGGCCAACTTTGCCTTCAGCAGGCCCAAATGGTACTCGGTGGCTGGGAAAGCGGAGTAAACAAAATTAGATTTAGAGACGCTGAGCAAATCCTAACCTAAATTCCGATGGCCAGCGCGGCGGATTTCGAAGGTGTCTCTCTTATTCGACTTTTTCCCCGGATTAATTACACAAAACTATCGCTAACCTTTGTTCTTCTGGGTTCGCGCAATTTCGCGCTCGATCTCGGCTATCTTTTCCAGGATTCCCATTGTGCTGGTGCTGTGATTAAAGGCCGGGCATGTGAAAATAAAAAAACACCAAGATTCGGTTTTATTATTGAGCAGCGGCCCCAGGGATGTAGAGCTTTGTGCGTCGCTCAAAGTTTCAATTTCCAGCCCTGAACAGCTGATAGTTCCGGCTGTCAAGATAGCGTGCCAATAAGAATACTTACTGAATAAGAAATTTAAAAATTTCGTATTGGATATTTGGTTCCTTTGGTATTATTTAATTATTAAATTTAATATTTGAATTAATTTGCTAAACAAGTTTATTTTGTTTTATATTTTAATGAGTTAAATTGTATCATTAATGTCTGTCAAAAATTATTTGGATAGAAATGGGCGTAACGTTATTTTTCTTTGCTTTTTTCTAACATTTTTCAAATATTTAATTTTTTCTTTATATCTTAAATAATTTACTTAACTTATTAGTATTTTTCAGTGAGACCATATCCGATTTAACTTTTAACTTTGGCCACCAAACTGAATTGTATCCTGCAGCCCAAATATTATTTTGTAATAATTTTCCACCGTTTTAAAGCATTTATTTTCAATTGGATTATTTTTATTTGTCAAAAGAACTCGTAAAATATACACAAATACACGCAGGTAAATACTGTTACGATTACAAGAAACCCCACAACACGCAAATGACAATAAATTACAATAGTGACTGTTGAGTTGACAGAGACATCGAGAGAAAGAGATAGGCGCGGTCGGTGCGGCAGGTTCCCAGCGACGGTGGTCAAAAGGACCAGGACCTCCGCTGGGAATCCCTCTTCCGGCAGCGATTTAGCAATTAGTTATTGGCATAGAAGCCGTGTCCCGAGTTCCCCATGAACTCCCTCCAGCGCTGCCCTTCCAGCGGATCCAGTTCCGAGCAGACCTCGCCGGGTCGTAGGGTCCGGCAGGTGCACGTGATCCCGATGCGGGTCACTACCAGCTGTGACTCGAACTTAGGAAGAGCCGGCTCGGCATCCACCAGTCGCTCGCTGAGGCACTGCTTGAGGAACTGTTTGCGCAGTACACGCAGGTTGTCGATGGTGTAACCTGCAAGCAAGGAGGAGGTTACTCGGGAATCTTTAAACCTCTGAAAAAATATAGACTAACTTTTATACGCGCTGATTTTCTCCTCCACGCAGCTAAGATCCTGGGGCGAGAAGAGCGGCGGATAAGCCTCCGACTCTCGGATGTTGAGCACGAAAGCAAAGTCCAGCGAGGAGCTGGCATTACCGAGCGCCTTGAGCAGCACTCCGGTAGATGAGATGGAAGCCAAGTACCAATCTTGACCATTAGCATCATCACCTGCTGTAGTTTCCTCTCCAGCAGTAGTGGTGGCCCCGGAAACACTCTCCACCTCCCGTCGTCGGCGACGAAGCGTTAGCTTGCTTCGGTCCTCTCCACCACCGTCAGCTGCCTGCTCCCGCGCCTCATTATCCAGCTCCAAGTCCCAAAGGCTAAGCGGGGACTGAGCCAACATTGGCATTCCTGTTGTGCTGGAGCCTGTTTGGGCAGTGGTGCTGCTATCTGCCCCAAGGACATCACTGCGGACATCGCGATTTCCAGAGCTGGGATACTTTGAGCGCAGGTGAATGGGCCGGTCAACCTGCTCCAACATCGGCTGCCCATCGTCGTTGTACACCAAATCGTATTCCTCCTGAACGCGTAAGGGATTTGTACTCTCAGGAAGGGGATCATAATCCTTCTATAGAGGGACAAAAGCTTAGTTATATATTTATCTTTAGCCGAAAACAGGTAGGATTATACTTACAAACTCCTTGTAGGCCTCCTTGGGATATCCCCCTGCCATTCCAAAACTGGGCAGCTCGTTGTCCGCTCCCTGGGGCAAGAGCTCTTGCAGCTGCTGCTCCATTAATGCATTATGTCTGTGATGGCCCTTTCTTCTTCCGCCCGCTGGCTGCTCCGTTCCAGTGCCAATGCCGGTTATACTTCCCATCGAAGTACCTGCAGCCACCTGGCGCAGTAATTGCTCCCGATTGCCAGCCAGAAGCTTCTTGAGCAGCTTGGGATGCTTCAGCGGAGACTTCTTCCCAGCTGGTGCCGGTCGTTGTGTTCGATTCAGCTGTACCTCCAGATCATCGGTGCTAAAGAGCACAGCACCTGGTGGCTCGATGTGTCTGGCAATCCCGTAGAGCTTCAGCACCGTGGACTCGTTATACCGCAGGCGACAGGTATCCGCCCTGGCCTGCAGAATGATGTCGCTATCCGGCACGAATTCGTAGGCATCGCGTGCATCCGGACGATTCCGACATTGCAGCTGCCAGTGCAGGAAGAAGTCACCGCCAAAGCTCTGAGAAATGGAGACTCCACCGAGAAGGCTATTGGCACCACCGGCATCCGTCATCATGGCGTTAAGCAGAGGCAGTCCAGTGCGTCCATCCAGGATTGTGGTCTGGGAATAGTAGTATACGGGGAAGCCCGGTCCTGTGTTGTACTTCACCATGAAATCCGTCACGTTGTCGTGATCAAAGTGTCCTGGCACAATGGCGCTGACACACTCGCTGGCCGGGAATGTGTAATTCCACATCATCGTGTAGTTGGCCCCGTCAAAGGCGAGGACGCTGCGGTTAAAGGCTGCCACTACCACATCTGAGACGCCATCGCCGTTGAGATCGGTGAGCACAGCGGGAACCATGAGACCAGATCCCTGCTGTCGGTAGAGAGGCGTGAAGTGCTTCTCGCTGGTGTGCGCCATCAGAGAGTGCAGTCTCAGGGAGTAGATTCCCCCAGGTGTATTCTGACCTCCGGTGAGGATTAGCAGAAGCTCTGTGCCATCCGCTTCAGTGAGCAGCTGAATCGGCACGAACATCTCCTCGCGGTAGGGCGTGGGTATGCTGCGAATCACCTTCCCAGTTTTCCCAGAGATGAGTTTTATGTGACCCGCCTTGGACTCCTCCCGCTCCTCCAGATGGGCAGCTATAATCTCTGGCACCGAATCGCCATCCAGATCACGCAGCTCATTGATGGTGTACAAGTCCATCACAATGGGAGAATTTGTCTCAACCTCCAGTTCATGGAAGCGCCAGATTATGGAGCCAGTGCGGCCATTGATGGCATAAATCATCTGTTAAGAGAGAATTAGCTCCAATGGATTGGCTTTTAAAGAAGGCTTTAACTTACCCCAAGTCTGCCGGCAGCCACGCAGTCGGTGCCACCGTCTCCATCCACATCCGCGCTGCAGTGCAGCGAGAAGACATTAGCCACACTCCACGATTGCCACAGGATGGAGCCATCGCGCCCATTCAAGGCCACCACTCCGCCCTCGCAGGGCACTTCCTCGCCTTGTTGGGTAGACTGGCAGCGGGGCAAGGGTATACCCTCGTAGTGGATGTTGTCGTCCACTCCGTAGCCAAAAACCACATCCCTGATCCCATCGCCATTTAGATCAGCCGCACGCAGCGGACTTTCACTGTTCATTCGCGGAAGACTGCGGCTCCAGCGTTTCTGGACACTGATCTGAGTGCAGGGCACAAACTCACTGCCCAGGGAACTGCCATATCCAATACGGGCGGAGCTAGAGGACATGGCCGCTAGCTGGGCGGGATCGGTGCGCCACCAGTGACGAATACGCTGAAGCGGCAGTGGGAAGAGCGTCAGCATGAGAGCTGCAAGGCTGAGCACCGCACAGAGGACCGTCAGGGCAGCCAGGGCGTAGCAGAAGGGTTCACAGCAGCGGCAGCAGCGTCGTCGCCTGTGCTGTTTCATAATGGGAGCCGATCCTGATCCCGATCCATTGCCGGGTCCGCTGGAGCTGTGCTTCCGCCGCGGGGCCATTAGGGGTCTCTTTAGGCCCTGCTCTTCGCTGCGCTGCAAGGTGAAGATGAGATAGAATTATTATTACTATTTGTTTTAATTATAATTTAGTTATTTTTAAACATTTAAAACTTAAGAAAGGTAAGAGATTATAAAGATAGCGCCTTCTTTATAAAATCTTACCTTTCTAAAGTTTTAAAAGAGGCCCAGGAAAATTCTGGTTAAAATATTTGTTATTTTAAGAAGACCTTTTCATCGCCAAATTAACTTACAAAACTCCACCCTAAACTATGCTTTTAGACGATTCTTATCTTTGAATCATAGCATATGGCACCTTGTATCTCTATATCGTATATTTCCCAGTTTTTTATAAGACAAACCAATTTTTGTACTTAAGCTAATTATAAATGTACACAACATGTCTCAAAAAAGATAATGACAAGGGTGCTCCAGTCTTCGTTTTGCGAATGAAGTCTCCTTCTTCGTTCTTAACTCCCAAAAACTCACCTTGGCCGACCTCGCATCCTTGATGAACACCTCGTCCTCGACATCATCGCTGGCATCCTCATCGATGGACGAGTCCCGTATGGCAATCCTCTTCGAGGGCACATATGGTCGCAGTTTGATCATCTTCCGTCCCAATGCCGCAATTGAGGCTTTACCACTTAGCTAGGCCTGCCGGAATGCCTCAGTTTTAGCCAATCAATAAATGCCTTGCAGATCCTTTAGAGCATCCTGCGACTCCTTTTCTCCTTGCAACTCCAATTGCAGCGATGCGCGTCCGGCGATTGTGTAAAAATCAATAACGACGTCACGGTTTCGCACTCAGCTGTTTCTGATTACGGAGCATGCGCCCTGGGGAGGATTGCGGTGCCACCACCCAAGCCACCACCCAGGGAAGCAACCGCCACGTGTTGGCCAGCGGCTACAGGTTTGTTTGTCAACAATGTGGCGTCCCACCTGGGCAGCTCTGCCCACCCTCTGAGTCTCTGGCTCTCTTTCCCACCCTGTGGCTGGGGTTGTCTCTCCAAGGCATCTGTTGCTGGACGAAAGCCACCACCACCAGCCATTTCCCTTGCCATTCCCAATGCCACCCAGCTCCACCCTGGAGCAACTCCCCCGATTAGCTTCCCCTCAGCGGTTCAATGTCCTCGCTTTGAGAATTTCATGAATGAAGTAGGCGGGGCTGTGGAGTTAGTATGCAGCATGTGGGGGACATGGGGTGGCTTCATTCACCGAACTTCCGCATGCTGGGAATGTGGGTCACATCTTCTGTGCGACAATATGTGGTTTTGCTTACTCGCTGAAGTTTGCGATTAATATATAATGAGATTTTGTCTGCCTTTCAGCGGCAGGAAGAAATACGGAAGAGATATGACTACCCGATATTTCAGCGTTCGATTAAGGCTTTTATTGTTAATATTTTTGTTTGGACAATGAAATTGTAATTGCCTTTATTAACACCTGTATTATTTTATGTTCCATTTTAGGAGGACGGGAAATGTTTATAAGCAATTTTCTTTTTAAAGATTCAATTTTTTGTATTTTAATTTTGACTGGAATATATTTCTGAATATATTTGCATACAAGCATAAAATACCATATTTTCTATATTCAGATGATTTTAAACTATAAAAAAGCTTATGAAAACAATCTCAACACAATATATTATATTAATTTTTAACGCTAATGCTCTGATTTAATACACTGAATTGAGACTCAATTACTGAGTCAGAGTAGCAACTGTTTCAACCCTCACAGATAATTCTGCCAAAATTTCGTATTATTTTCTTTCACATTACCTCTATGAATACAATAAAGGCCTCGTCGGGATCCAACTCCTTGTTTATTATCACGAAACTGACATTCATCTTCAATGATCCTTGCCTTGTACCACGCAGGAGCCCAATCCGTGTACTAAATATAGTCGGTGACCTTGTGCCTGCTTTATTTATTTCCTTGGAATCCAGTAAAGTATGCAGTTTTGGTTTCTGTATATCTTTTTTTTTTTATTCAAATGTATTTCACATAATTTTCTATGACGTAGCTCATGCTTGTCAAAAGCCAAACATAAGCTAAAAAGCTGCCCTGTTCGTTCGTTTTCCCACCCAAAAAGTATTCAAATCGCAAGTGCGGCAAAAACCTTTTGCGAATTTGCTTTAGACGCCACAGCCCCCGATGCTGCTGCTGCTGCCCTCAGCAGAAACTTAAGAGCACCACTTAGAGAGGAGCGGGTGGCGCAGGAAGGGACAGGAGCACTCAGAGCTCAGGTCCAAGCTCGACTGCATTCGAATAAACTATAGAAAAATCAGCGGCTTTTTATAGCTGCTGCCCCATCAATAGGGAAGAGGGCGAGAGGTTGGTGGCAACTTAAGTGTGCTATTATCGCATCAGAGATAATTTAATAACGACGAGTCGTCCCCTTCTTCTCGGTGGCTCGGAGGCCAGAAAGGATGTGTTGAATCCTGTCGAGAGTGTTGCGGCAAGGCGTTGAGTAGTAGTGCTTGTAGGGTCTGGTTGGGAAGGGGTTCGGATAGAATAGAGTAGTCACCTCACATGTACACACATGTGACGGTGAGGTGTCAACTGCTTGAAGGTCATCTGGAATTCGAGAGAGGCAGCAAGTTTCTTAATTTCTTACTTTTGATTTCTGCGAATTTAGTGTGGGAAATACTTGAATATTTCATATTTTAGAAATTGTTTTATTAAATTGTATTATTATTGCTTTTGAATTACGACTTCTGGAAGTTTGCGAAGAATAAAAAATACGTTTTCAGCAAGTATTTACAATTTGGAAAATATTTTACATTCTTAAAATGCAAATCCAAGTTATATTATGGTATTTAATATTTGAAAATAGATAAAGAACTCAAACGATCTATAAAATATAAGATTGTATTATTTCTTACGATATTTGTATGTAGGCTTTACTGTATTGACTTTCTAAATTCTTAGTTTTTTTAGTTCACTAATACAAATATGTACATTATTCTAACTAAAATATAATCAATGCTGTTGGAATTTAATTTTCAAATATTTCCTTAGACTAAGCCTGAGGGTGTCGTTTTAAAAAACCACCCATTTTTTTTTGTATATAAAGCATATAACGTATAGTCAGTAAAAATATATTATTTACCTGTATTAATAGGAATATCTTAATGTACCTAAATTAACTACCATATGATATTAAATTAATTATTTCTAAAATAAACTCAATTATTTAATGTTTGAGCTGTTTTTTTTCTTATTTATCCCTTCCCGACTTCCACTTAACTCAAGTGCTTTTGTTAGCTCATTTAACTTGATTTTCCATGCAATTTTCCCCTTGTATTTATTTCGAATTTTCCGTTTTATTTGTGCACTCCGAGCAACTTCAGTGGGGGATTAAGGGATTACCGTGGCGCTGCATTCATTAGCTGGAGTCGGACGGAACTGGCCCCAACTTTGGATGCGACAAATGCCACTTCTGGGCATTGCCACTTGCCAACTTGCGGAGAGCTTGTTAGGGAAGGACAACTAACAAGAAAATTGATTGAAAAATGCTCAAAACTAAGGGAAATCCCTGTTCAAGTCCAAGTGTGAACAATGCAGCAAAAATAAAATCCGTAAACTTGGCCAGGCAAGAGGAGAAGAATTTCCTTCATTGAATTAAACAAGTTGTCATCGAATCGATAGACATATGTCTCTCATCTTGAAGGTCCTGCACCCCACATCCGGGGCAGATATGACAACAATGTCGATGACGACAGAGCCGAGCAGATTATGTGGCAAACGGAGGCAATGCCAAAGCACTCGAAGAAATTATGTTAAGTGACTCGGGCAAGACAAACACACAGGCGACTCACGGCGCTGCATCCCTGGTCGACGGGGAAGAGGATATTTGTCATGTCCTATATTTAGGATATGGGAGGCAGGCATGCACAAACATTTGCCGCCGATAGTTCCTTGTTCCCGCAACATTAAAGTCTCCGAATCTGGCGGGGGCTTTCACTTTTGTTTTTCCAACCATCGCTCGGAAAGGAACTTGCCCTCCCCATGCATGCATCGCGTCAAGCATCCTGCATCCTTCGTTGGTGAACTTTCGCTTCGTGCCTGGCAACGTTTTAAATTCAAATCTGTTCGCCTCCAACTGTCAGTTGTCAGCGAAAGTTCGAACGGCTAAGACGTTCAAAACGGAAGAAATCTTAAAAGAAAATTCAGTCAGTTATAAATGAAAAATTTGAAAAAATATTTTCCAAGCCTGATATTTTTCTTGCATATATAATTAAAGTATTCGAAATATTTCATAAAACGCAGAGTTCTTAAGAGGCTGTATTTTTCAAAAATGCCATCAAGTGCGTCGAGCTGATGGTTATGTAATCTCGGTGAAGATTCCAGAAATCCATCAGAAACTAGTGCAGTAACATCGAAAAAAGATTAATCTCGTTTACCAGCAGAGTGAAGTTAATTCTGAATTGATCAGCTAACTGTGTAAGATTTTGATATTGTTTAATCATTTTTAACACATTTAAAAATTCAATTTCAAACTCAAAACGAAATAAAAATTCTAAGGAAGGATAGTGTGAATTTGTAGTGAAATTTAAAAGAATTTATCTTTTATTAAATTTCGTTTTCGCTGAAGATTTTGTAATAAACAAATATAGTTCAGTTTGCTAAAGCTATGACTGACTGACTGTTTTAAAACTATTCAAACTTATAGCTACTATACGAACGATCGATAAACTTATATAAAATAAAAAGAAAATCTACTAACTTTGTTGACATTTTTAACAGAAATGCCAAAAATTATGAAATTATAATAAAAATAGGACTTCCTTCATTTCATTGGGAACATCGGTTATACTTCTGTGATTTTTTTATGTATTAACATTTAACAGCAGAACCATAATAATCTATATCTTGTTCGCTTTAATAATAAGATAAATATTTTTCTCCCTAAAATATAAAAATTAAAAATCTATAAAATTTTCGAACAGGAAAAGTATAAAATCAAAAACAAAAATCATTAGAGAGCTGTTAATTAATAAGTGATCAGAATTTAGTATACAGTTTGAAAGCCTTTGGGATTTAGGGCATTAAGTTTTTAGCAATTATTAATAATTCTCTTATCTCTTTATTATTTATTATTATAGTTTATTAAACTAATCTAATTTGGCTATAAATTTATTCCAAATTTAAATATATTGATTCTTTAAGTTGGCCCAATTTACCAACCAGAAGGGGAACTACAGACTTCTGCCTCGCCCAAGTACCGCGGCAATTGTCCTTGTCTAATGGGGGCTCTGCAGCATTGGCAGGATTCTTTCATTGCCCGCTTTCTTCTCCACGTTCGCCATGTGAGCAGGGGCGAGTGACGAGGAGCATGGCATAGGCAGGCATTGGCATCCTCGCGAGCGCATAGAAAGGCGCATGGGCCACTTAAGGCACGGCTCTCCAGCCCCCAGCCACCTCCTGCCTCCTAACCGCCCCTCGAGTGGCTTTAATTGTGAATTAAGACGGTATTGTGTGCAACGAGCGAATGGGACGGCGACAGGTATCGCTGCCAGGGTTGCCAAACCCCGGTCGGTTGCGACATCTGTCAATGCCGAGGCTATCTATTGTCGAGGGCCACTGTCCCTTTTGTCTCGGTCCGATTCTCCCCCTCATTTTATTTACTTTGTTAAGCGGCATAATTGTTGCTATTTTCGTTGCCAATCGCTCTCGATGCACTGTCAATGCCAGGGGGACTCTTCAAGTGCCTGCTCTCGCCTTTGATCCTGCCCACCTGATGGCAAGGTCAAGGCAAATACCTGGAAATCGTTTCAATTTGTTTGTCAGTCGGTTTCACCTCCATTGTACAGGAAGAACCCTGAAACGGTGGATGATATTATGAATAATACTCATTGAAGGCAAGTGTTTCGGAAGAAATGTTGTCAACTGATAGATGTTTATATAAATATCTTAAATATCCTTGAATACTACGGGATCTTCGGTCTTAGAAGGTGACTTCCTGTTCATACAAATATATTCACATAAATTAATGCTAAGCTAAGCAAGCTTTATTCCTTTTCTTACTCCTTCACTCAGGAAGAACGCAGAAATGGTAGTCCAAATAATTATTTTGGTGATCTGCACCATATGTCTCAAGCACTACGCCAAAGGGGAGTTTCAGTGAGTACAAAAACTTGACATTAGCATAGAGGCATCGCAAATACCAAATAAAAATTGCATACAGACAAAGTCTGGCCATCACCGACATCCTGCCCGAGGACATCAAGCGATACGACAAGATGCGGCCGCCCAAGAAGGAGGGCCAGCCCACGATAGTCTATTTTCATGTAACAGTAATGGGCCTGGACTCCATCGATGAGAACTCCATGACCTACGTGGCAGATGTGTTTTTTGCTCAGACTTGGAAGGATCACCGTCTACGATTGCCGGAGAATATGACCCAGGAGTATCGATTGCTAGAGGTGGACTGGCTAAAGAACATGTGGCGACCAGACTCATTCTTCAAAAATGCCAAATCGGTCACTTTCCAAACCATGACCATACCCAACCATTATATGTGGCTGTACAAGGACAAGACAATCCTGTACATGGTCAAGCTGACACTGAAGCTGTCCTGCATCATGAACTTTGCCATCTATCCACACGACACTCAGGAGTGCAAGCTGCAAATGGAGAGTTGTAAGCGTTTTTTTTTAACTTTAAGTAAATGAATATTATTTCTAATTAAAACAAAAATATATTTCAAGTGTCCCACACCACGGACGACCTGATCTTCCAATGGGATCCCACCACACCGCTCGTGGTGGACGAGAATATTGAGCTGCCGCAGGTGGCTCTGATCCGTAACGAGACGGCGGACTGCACTCAGGTTTACTCCACTGGCAACTTCACCTGTCTGGAGGTCGTCTTTACACTCAAGCGGCGCCTGGTCTACTATGTCTTCAACACCTATATACCCACTTGCATGATTGTGATCATGTCCTGGGTCTCCTTCTGGATCAAGCCGGAAGCGGCTCCCGCCCGCGTCACCCTCGGGGTCACCTCGCTGCTTACTCTATCCACGCAGCATGCCAAGTCACAGTCATCGCTGCCGCCCGTTTCCTATCTCAAAGCCGTGGATGCCTTCATGTCCGTCTGCACGGTGTTCGTGTTCATGGCCCTCATGGAGTATTGTCTGATCAACATTGTTTTGAGCGATACGCCCATACCGAAACCGATGGCCTATCCGCCCAAGCCGGTTCCGGGAGATGGGACCAAAAAAGAGGGAGAAGCTGGTGCTCCGCCAGGTGGAAGCAACACGGCGGGCAGCAAGCAGGCCACCATGCTGCCCCTGGCAGATGAGAAAATTGAAAAGATTGAGAAAATCTTCGATGAGATGACCAAGAACAAAAGGGTGAGTGGAATGATCTTATATTTATATTTTTTATATATTATATAATATATTTTTTCCGTAGATTGTGACCACTCGTCGTGTGGTTCGTCCCCCGCTTGACGCTGATGGTCCCTGGATTCCACGTCAGGAATCACGCATCATTCTGACCCCGACCATTGCTCCCCCGCCACCGCCACCGCCGCCAGCGGTGCCCGATCCGGAGTTGCCCAAACCCAAGCTGACCCCGGCCCAGGAGCGGCTTAAGAGGGCCATCTACATTGATCGCTCCTCGCGGGTCCTGTTCCCTGCTCTCTTCGCCAGCCTCAATGGCATCTATTGGTGTGTGTTCTACGAGTATCTGTAAGATACTCTGACCTCTGACCTGTACATACTATACTTTCGCCGGCTCTCTCGCTCTCTCTATCTCTCTGTGTGTCGCTCCATCCGAGTGTTAAACGTTGATTGTTCGCATATATCGAAGCGTATACAGCAAAAAATTTACTCTTAAGCTTTCACGCACAAGCTTTAAGTCAATGAATTTTAAACTTAGACGATTGTTGAACCACAAACAAACAAACAAAAAAAGAAGATAAAAATGCATTAAAAATTATCAATTCAATTCCTAAGATGCTTAAAATTAATCAAGCGACGTCGCTGTAGCTGCTGTAGATTAAGTGAATTGTAATTTAATGTCTCCAACAAATGCTTTTAATTGTAAATAAATAGAGAAATCATTAAACAAGGACTCGAGCTTTTATGGTTGTGAAGACCGACTAAATCCTTGCAAAAAGCTTTAGAATAGCTTTTTAAAAAAGTCGCATCGAGGGACATAGCCTGAATTTCTGGTAACAACGGTTGTACATCCCCAGTTGGCCTGTATTTTCGCATAATAGTTAGCTTCTCAGCCGTTTTGGCCAGACCATTCATTTTTTAACACCTTTTTTGCTTGGTGTTATTTATTTTTTATTCCTCGGTAGTTATAAGTTTATTTCGCGCTGCTTTTTCTTTTAAAGGTGTCAACATTGGGTCGAACAATGGGGACTGCTCGGATTTCTATGGAGGCACAGACTTATGAATACCCAATTAATTATGTTGGTCACACGCTCTTCTACACTTTTTCCTTTTCACGGTCGTTAGTGACGCCGCAGCAATAAAGTGAAAAAAGGTTAAAAAACGTAGACAAAATGTACCAATTGAGACGAAGATAAGATGACATTATGGAGGAGATACTTATATGGTAAGATATACCATCTGCCAGTTCATAGACAGAAGATATTAATGAATAATTCCTTGTATTTTCATTAAGGCCTTGTAATTATTTACCACCATCTCATTTCCACTTAATTTTTTGTTTAATTTCTGTGGGGTTTCTCCTCTGCCTCGTACGACTACCATCAATCATGTGTGTTTGCCTGTTTATGTGTTTGTTTTTTTTTCGGTTAAACCATTTGCATTTGAAGTAGGCCAGGCCAAAGAGTTCGGTTCGGTTTTTGGGGAAACCACAGCATGATTCATCCAAAAAGCCACACACAGTACTCGATGGAGTGGATTGCATTGGCGGAGGAAAACAAGCTAAGGTTGCGCAAATATTAAATATATTATTTTCGGACTGCGGGAATACCTGAGGTTGTGAGCACCATGTGGGCGGGTTTTCAATGCAAATTAACTCTTGGGTTCAATGGATTTGCTGTTCAAGAAACCTCGAGCTAGTTATGTTTTTTATTTAAAAAACTATATAGATTAGAATTATCAGAGAAAAAGAGCCTGAGTGTGACGGAGAGAGAGAGAGAGAGAGCGCTGGAGCTCAAGCCCCAGCTTGAAGTCTGAAGAAAGTAAAAATCCAGCTGACAACCTCACGGCTACCGTCGCGCCTCTTAAGTTCCCCTGCATCGCTGCCGCTGCCGCTGCCGCTGCCGATCTTCCACAACAAAAGCCGAAACGAAAACGAAACGAAATGCTCCAGCGACAATAACAACAGTGGAGTTAAGGCCAAAAGCTGCCTGGAAACGACGCCACAAAATGTTATGTTGTTGCTGGCTGGAGTGTCTTCGGCTCTGGGCCCGCATAGCGTTTTGTCTTCTGCATTTTCAGTTTCAATTTCAGTCGAACTCGGGCAGCAACGGCACACGGAAGCAGGCCGCTCCACTCCGCTCCGAATCAATAAACACAAAAAAAAACCCAAAAAACATAAACCCTATCGTAAAATCAACTGCAATTGGACTTCACACTCGTTGGTGATTTAATTCGAGCAAAAGGCGGCGTAAAAGTGAAATTTTTGCATTTCTCACATAAAACCGTTTCGCAATCGGGAGCGGCGGGAAATAAAAATAAATATTACAAAATTCAATTAAAGCAATTGCCAGTTCGTAAAAAGTTAACGCCAAGGCTAAATTGTGGCCCAAGTCAGGCCAAGATATTGAAATCGAAAAATAAAATAAAAAAACGTCGCCGCTGCTTAACACTTTTTAACACTTTCATTTTCGTTCAGCGTCGTTTTCGTTGGGTTCGTTCGTCATCGCGTTGCCGTTCGTCGAGTGTGTTAAATAATAGTAAACAAAAAAGTGAACGAAACTACCTAAAATTGTCGGCAAATGTTAAACGGCTTTTGTAAACCGAAAACGGAAACTGCATTTTAAGCATTTGAAGTTCGGCAAGATGCAGGCGACGCCATTTCTGCTCTGCCTGGGTTGGTATTCATCGAACTGGGGCCCAAAATTAACGCATAATTAACCTAGTTTTGGGCATCTCAAAATCGATTTTAAACATGTTGTAATCATTTATGTGCGGCTTATGGTTAATTTGTGCTAATGTGCTGCGCAAAAAATAAATAAATAAATGAGCGAGGGAAAACAAAAGACTTAGGCAACGAACTCGCTTGCAGCCGATGATGGGAGGTGTTTCTTCGTTCATTCATATTCGTGCAACGCGGGCCCGCTTGCAACTTTCCTTTGCCCACCACCATTACTTTTCCTGCCAATATAAAACTTCCGTTCGGTGACGTCAGAGCCGAAAGAAACCAGCTGGCATGCAAATTACACACACCACAAACAGATATGTAGATGCGGCGACACCAAGGCCAATCGTAGATCTCCCCGCGTCCCAAGTACACCTTCGTACGTGTTTCTTGGTATTATAGCAAGCGCCAGGCTTGACCATCTATTATGCAACAAAAAAAAACACTAAAAAAAGGCTAAGAAAAAACTTGTCAACGCCGCTGACTGTTGGCTTGGTTGGTGCCAAAAACTCCAGTCCCAGCGGGTTTCGCTGATGCCGCCTGACCATGAAGTGTTCAATTTAATGTTATCTCTGCGGATTCGGAAGTCAGTGCGGCCAAACAGCTGCCAGTTTCTCTGCTTGTCCTCTGTTCCCCCCTCTTGGCGGATTAGTTGGTACTTTTCCAGCGTGGCTTCAAATGCCTTTGCTTGGATTATTTTCACTTTCGTTGGCCGAGCAATTACTGGAAAATCACTTGGCAGGAGCTTACGAAACTCCCAGCCGGCTCTTAATTGGATTACAGTTGGAATTATCACCCAGGATTTATGTTTTTTTTAAAGAATGGTATTCCTATGCTTAATTTTTTGCAGATTCCAAAGTAATGCAGTTACTAGTGGTAATCTATTAAACTTTTCTTTGCTTTTAAAGAGTTCTTTTTTTATTCAATTGCATTTTAGGGTGTCTATAGAAATGCTTTATTATTTTAAATGGTTTTTTTTACTGATAAAACAAGATTTCTCTGCCTAGAAATGTTTAAAAAGTAACATTAAAACATCTTAAATAGATAAAAGCACACATTTAAAGTGGTTTTGGCTTTAAATCTTTTATTTTTTCTAGAAGTTAGCTATCATTTAAATTGTTTATAGTCGTAAGGCAACATTTATGGCCGCACCTTAATATCCGGCTAGACGGTACTATATTTTATTATGAGCATTAACCAAAACTAGAACGAAAACAATTATATTTTCCAACTTTCATTATCAAGACTTCCTAAGACTTTCGATAAAAGTTAAAAAACTGAAAAATATATTAAGTGCTAAATCATATTCAATTTAATTTCCCTTTTTCTTTACCTTTCGACGGAATGTGTGACACTTTTTTGGGTCAAAATGCAAAAGCGTCCGTATGATAAACAATGAACCGAAAGGAGAGCATGCTTTTATGTGGCGAATGTGCTTAGTCTGTTTAGGGCCCCTCGGGGCATTCACTTTTTCCCAAGAAATCATTTCTATATAAGCCCTATAATTGGCCAGCATTTCATTGTGTTTTAGGGGCGCGCACAACCAGAGCGGCAGCTGAAACACAAAATAAAGCATTGCCATTTGGTATGGGCAATTTTATTCCAAGTGAAAGTGGCAAAGTTGCAGTGCACACCTCGAAAAATGTTAATGAGGCAGCCGCGCTCGGATCTGGCATAAAAGCAAAACAAGAAAACATCAAAAATAAAAGCAGAAAGAGGCGATATTAAACCGTAACTGTAGCAGCTTAACCCAAATCACTGCCAGATAATCAATATTGTTTTCCTTCCGAGGCTCACGGTGAAATCTTTATGTCTCTGCCGACCTTGAGAGGTACTTTGTTGTCCACTTACATAAAGAATAACCCGCGAGGAAGTTCCTCTTCGGTGATATCTTCCCCGTGGAAAAATGTCGAGTCATTAAGCAAACCGCGAGGAGGCGAACCCGTAAAAAAAACCCAAAGCAAACCAAGCCAAACGGACTCTGATTATGTCACGGCAGCCAAGCAAAGTAAACACACTGCTAAATAAACATTAAGCGCTTCAGTTGAACGACAACAGAAAGGGTTTAAGATGGGCGGACAGGGAAGGGGAGCACTGGAGTCATAACCGGCGACATACTTTCCCATTTAAGGGACAAGGGGGCGGATGCGTAATGCCAATTTGTGACATTATTCAACAGACGCAAAGCGATGCCGCGGCGTCCGATGTTTTTGCATAGAGCCATTGTTCGATTCGAAGTGAGCTAGGTCAGTTAGGAGCTAGCTTCCTGCTTTCAAACAGGCAGTGCGTTTCATAACTAATAGCTGAATACCAATTACGAATTAAATTTTAAATTAAATTTATATAGTGTTATTATTCCCCAATCGAGGCAATGCTAAGCAGTATTTATTTATTTTTATTTAATAAATCAATAAACAAAGATTGAACTAGAAAATAATAGACCCTCATTGGGTTTTTGGTTTTTTCAATGAAGAATTGCATACATTCTTTTATATATATGCTTCAGATTAAAATATTTGTTGTACAATTATGACTAATTGATAAAAATCAATGATTCTCTTCTACATATACTTATATGTGTGTAATCAGCAAAATCAATTATCAATTAAGCCTTCTTATCGGAGAAATATAACAACTCAACGGAAATAGTTTCCGTTTCATATATAGTATATATGAGAGATATCATTATTTAAAGTGCATTGCTACTATAGATTCAGCGCCTAACTTCAGTATTCTAGATTTTTCGAGGACAAAATCAATTCTCTTATTTAAAATAATGCATATTTCTTTGTCATCATTTTATGGTAATTTATTCGTAAGAGGTTCTCATAATATACAATAGGGAGCTTTAAATAGAATATATTAATTTAATGTAAATACAAATTAAGCTTCAAATATTTAATGAACAATTAACAAGTTTAAACCAATATTAAAATTTATTTAAAATTATTTTTCCGATATAATTTATCAACTAATAACCCCAATCTCCTTGCAGTACTCTTCGTTACAACGTTACTTCCTGCTGGAGCTCAAGATGATGCCCTTGATGAGGAGCAGCCTCTTCACTTGACCAACGACGGTAAGTGCCATCAGGATGCGCATAGCTGCCACGGACATTCACAACTTTAACCCTTAAGGCAGCGTCTTTCTTTCAGCCGCATCTGCACGATCGGCGCCTTGGCCGCCAGCTGAGTGAGAACTTGGGCCTCAGCCTAAGTTCGGCCAGCACGGGGAGTGGGTCCTCTGCTAGTAGCCAGTCCAGTTCTGCCTATGATGATGATGATGAGGATGACGATGACATCGAGGGCTCCAGCGAGTACTATGACAGCGATGAGGAGCAAACCGAGGGCAGCAACGAGTCCCTCCCACGACAGCTCTCCCAGTCCACCTTTAAACGCATCTCGGAGACCCTGGGTGCTCTTAACCATGTGGGTCACATGCTGGTGGACATAACACGCGGTGGGCAGGATCAGAGCAAGACGGAGGGTGTGGAGAAGAGTGAGGACAAGGTCCAAGCTGATAGCTCCTCCAGCTCTACGTTGAGTGTGTCCACAACGGAGGTGCCGGCATCTTCCACATCCTCACCTCTGGGAAAGTCAGATGTCCTTCCTGGAGTCTCCGGAAAACTATTGGACACTCTGCCCATTACACTATCCGCCAATAGTTTACTGCCAGCTGGCAAGCCAGCAAACTTGAGTGTTGTCCAGGTCGCCACCAAGAGGATTGGTTTGGATGACCATTCGCCCATGTTTGTGGAGAACAAGGAGCTCAAGCTGAAGAAAAAGAAGAAGAAGAATAAGAACAAGCAAAAGGTGAAGAAACCCAATGAGGAGGCGGTCCAGAGTGCTCAGCAGTCCCAGCAGAAAATAAAGATTCCCACAACGCCACGTACCACAACCAGCACCACCACTGCGGTAGCTCCCACCACTCTGAGGCCACTGGATCAGCTGGCGGTGGCCAGTGATGAGGCCGGGACAGCCAAGGATGTGGAGAACTACTGCAAGACGCCGAGTGGAAGACCAGGACGCTGTGAAGATCTCAGCAGCTGTCCAGCCTTGCTGCTGAACCTGAGTAGCTTGAGGGAATCGCTGTGCTTCAAGAGTCTATTTGTGCCCGGAGTATGCTGTCCCTTGTCCTCGTCCGCTGCGTCATCCGAGAGTTCTACCGTGTTGACCACCCAAAGGCCACTGAAACTGACCACACGACCACCTCCAATTACCACGACTACGAAGGCCTCGCAATCAACCAAAAGGACAACACTGCGACCTACGACGCGACCTACCTCGGGACTAGTGCTCATTCCCCAGAAGAAGCCACCAACGACAACAACGACCACGACGACAGAGGTGCCGTTGGAGCCTGAGGGTCTGGATGAGATCGGAAATAATATTGTAGATCCCGATGAGTGCGGTCAGCAGGAGTACTCCACGGGTCGTATTGTAGGCGGAGTGGAGGCCCCCAACGGACAGTGGCCTTGGATGGCGGCAATTTTCCTTCACGGACCCAAGCGAACGGAATTCTGGTGTGGTGGCTCTTTGATCGGCACCAAGTACATTCTGACGGCGGCGCATTGCACCCGTGACTCTCGCCAGAAGCCGTGAGTTGTAGAGATTAAAAAAAAAAGGAACCATTGTTATTAACTTTTGGTTTCTTTTAGATTTGCTGCCCGACAGTTTACAGTTCGGCTGGGTGACATTGATCTGTCCACGGATGCGGAACCCTCTGATCCCGTGACCTTTGCTGTGAAGGAAGTGCGCACCCATGAACGGTAAGTTCTCTTTACTTAAATCTATTGAATATATGTAGTTTTATAATCTTAATGATTCTTGTAATAGTTTCTCCCGAATTGGCTTCTACAACGACATTGCCATTCTGGTACTGGATAAGCCGGTGCGGAAATCAAAGTACGTGATCCCTGTGTGCCTGCCCAAGGGCCTTCGTATGCCGCCCAAGGAGCGTCTGCCAGGACGCAGAGCCACCGTTGTGGGCTGGGGCACCACCTACTATGGTGGCAAAGAGTCCACCAGCCAGCGGCAGGCAGAGCTGCCCATCTGGCGAAATGAGGACTGTGATCGCAGCTATTTCCAGCCCATCAACGAGAACTTTATCTGCGCAGGATATTCGGATGGTGGGGTGGATGCCTGTCAGGTGAGTCAACGCACCTTATCCTTGGTAAAATAGGTTTTCATTTTCTTTATTTTGACTATGTTAAAAGGGCGACTCTGGCGGTCCGCTGATGATGCGATATGATTCCCACTGGGTCCAGCTGGGAGTGGTTTCCTTTGGCAACAAGTGTGGGGAACCTGGCTATCCAGGTAAGTTGAGGAATATATATATCCTTCGCTATTACTTTACTATTATATCTTTTTCTTTGAAGGTGTCTACACGCGCGTCACCGAATATCTGGACTGGATACGTGATCATACAAGGGACTGATCGTCCAACCGATCCACCCTATCCACCTTAGCTGTAAATGTAGCCTAAAATTTAGGTAACACTAGTCTATGTACTCTTAATGTCCCCTCCTACCCTCCTCTTCCTGTTCTATGCGCAGTGTTTTATTTATTAACCGTGGCCCATTGCTCTGATGTGTAGCATTTGTTGACTAAATTATTAAATATTTAATGATTATAAATAAAGTGTGTGAAGAAAATATCCATGATTAATAAGAATTGGTTTGATGACTACATAAACACTTTGGAAAAACCCAATAGCGAGTACTCTTAGAAATATTCAAGACCATATAGGATATGTATATACCCTATCCCCACCCTCGTATATTATTTATAGTTCCTAAAGTTTTTTCAGCTTGTTACATGACTGCACTTATTGCATTTGCTGTTGAGTGAGAACTAAACAGAACTTAATAAAACGTGACTAATGGATTTGTTACTCACAACACTTGAAAAAATGGAAGTTACACCACCCTTCAGGCCACTTGTAGATGTCAGATATTAAATCAGTCTGTAATTATACCCCGAAATCAAACAAAATAGGTTATGGGAGCTGACATAGTAATTCTCATGCTTACTATCTGATTAACTATAGTGCTTGACATTCTCGAAATTATCAATGGTGATGAGACTTCCTGATAAGTTCATTCATCCACCGAGCTGTTATTATTTTTTTATCACTTGCTGGAAAATACTTGGTAAACAAACATGAGCAATTGCATAAAGTTTCATTTTTGCCGGTCCTCTCTTTTTAATGGCTTTCTCTTAAAAATCGACATTATATATAATAAGCATTCAGTTGGCATTAAGCTTTCACAGCTGACGGACGCGAAATATTTCCCTCCAAACCGGCAAAGTGTTAGTTCTTTTCAATAATTAATCAAATCGGCAGTTCAAGGTGTTCCTTGAAGTACTTAAATTACAATCTGTACTTAACGTGATGATTTACTGTATTTATAAATCATAAAATTGTACAATTAGTGCGCTGATAATCGACAATTTCACATTGTTGCTGCTGCTGTGCGTGGGATTCGTGTTTTGTTTACGCAAAGCTTTTTTTGGCTAAACGCGTGGTGGTAAGTACAATCGAAGAGTATAGAACTATGTTTCGTACTCTTAGGTACAATATCTAAAAAGTAAGAGTAAAAAGCTTTCTTTTTAAGGGAGAGACTGTTATGCATATGGGGGAGAGAAGTCAAAAAGGTCATTTAGGTTTTAAGTTGGCTCTGAAAAAGTTGAGTCACTGGGAAATGGAAATAATTATATTTTGCCTATCTACGAATGTATCTGATATTCTTGCATAAGGAATTGTATCTTACTTGTGCTGTATAGTGTAAGTGCATAAGCTTAAAGCTCCAGAATACATGCTTATGTTATGTTAAGGCGATATGTTAAAGCTTAATGCTTATGTTATTTAATCGCTGTTCGAATTTACTGGCGTTTTAGCGATTTCTGGACGGTTTCTATTAAAAGTGTTTATGCATGCCATTATTAATTAGTTAAAAATACCTGCAACCGATAAATAAATTATACAATGACTTACAATATTTAAATTAATAAATACATGTGCATATAATGTAATATTTAATTTTTAAAATATCGGAATATTAGTTTCCACCTTTTTGGAACCGTTTTTTTAGTTTTTGTGGCAATAAAAATCAGAAATATGGTAAATATCGACTTTCCGAAAAGTAACTTCTAAAGTCAAGGAAAGTTTTATATTCATTTTATAAGATTTTTTTATGTGTCAGTTATTTTTTAGGAATAAAGCACACTTAATTTACATAAATAAATCTTTTTTTTTTCTTTAAGACAAATTTCCGTGGTATTCTTTGATTTTAGGGCAGATCTCATTTACTCTAACGAAAATAATGATTTCCCAATGGTAATTGTTATATACAACCCAAACATCAGAATCTTTATTTGTATCTTTACACTTGCAGATATTTCTCCTAAGCAATTTTTCAATACAAGTTCAGCTTCGCTATTAAAGATTCATGAAGGGGTAAAAATAGCAACAGTGTTTGTGAGGCCAGCTCGTTCGCTGTTGACAGTCTCTAAGCCGAATGATCTCCAAGCGTTTCCGTAGTGTAGCGGTTATCACGTGTGCTTCACACGCACAAGGTCCCCGGTTCGAACCCGGGCGGGAACAGTTGAAATCTTTTTTTTGTACATTTTTTTATTTTAATTTATGAAGAGTAAGAATGAATTATTTGTATTAGGAAAGGGTTGGTTCAAGTAATCAGATTTCCATAAATTATGATATAATTAACAGAAATAATTTTAAAACAAATTACATTTGAAATAATAATAATTTTATTAAATCTATAATTCAGTTGTTTCAGTGATTTGCTGATGTATTAACCGAAGCTTAACCAATTCTTAAATGATATATTATCGACAAAGCCATGAATTGTATTTGAAGGTTCCTGCGCTATTTATCATATACAGATGAAAAAAAGGTTTCCAAGAAATATTCTTTCCTTTACATTAATAGAAAAATAATGAAAAAATAAATCGAATCTGTTCCCGCCCGGGTTCGAACCGGGGACCTTGTGCGTGTGAAGCACACGTGATAACCGCTACACTACGGAAACAACTGAAATATAGCCAGTCCAATGGCAGCCATAGTCCGAAGATCGTGGTTATCTAGCATTCCCCACTACCATTGCGTGGCAATAACAACAAATCCAGAGACCGCATAAGACCTGCCTGAACGAAATCCATTTCTCTGCGTTGTCATGCCGCTCTTAATTAGCCCTTACTTGTCCGCTCCACACACAATTGGCCAGCAGTTTAACGGGCGAGGAGGGGGCGAGACAAAGGCATTCTCGACATGCCTGAAAGACGCTGACCAGATTACCAACCAATGCTCTTGCGAGGTGGGGCCAGAAAGGGAGGGATATCTGTGTGGGGCGGGGATGCTGCGCTGGCCCACCTTTAAATAAATTCGAGCACGCTGATCCTTGATTAAAATTCCTATTGTCTTGTCCGCTTTCGGCCCGGCCAAGACTCGCTCTCCCCCCTTTCATTGCTCCGCTTTTGTGCGGCACCGTGAACGTAATTAATATGCAGGCCAGAACGGACTCTAACTGCTCTCTGGCACTCGTTATAATTACGCATTTAAATTGGCACAAAGGTTGAGGCCAGACACGAACACTGAGAACACACTGAGCGGAATAGGGATATCAGTAATCTGAGGTTAGCCATCCTATTTTATAATAATTTTTAATATATCTTTTAAATTGGATAGAACTCTATAAATATTTAAAATAATATCTTATCACTGATTAAAGACAAATTAAATAGTTTTAAGATAATCTCTTATTTCGTTACAATTTACTTCAGAAAAACACACTCTTTTCGGGCCATAAAATTCTCTTTAAGCCATATTTTATATTAACTTATAATATTTCTTATAGACTTTTTTACACAGATTATTTATAGATATTACTTTAAGAATATCTCTAGATATTACCAACAAATTTCTACTCCCAGTGCAAACAAATCCGAGAGCAACGCCAAGAAGAGTCCACAAGGATGGGTCTTTCGTGTGCGAGTGTGCGGGGTGGATATATGTACATGTATATGTGTATGTGTGTACGGCGCCATAAATTTGGGTCAATGGGAAAAACGTCAGAATTGAGTAATTACAACATAATTTTCAATTTTGCAGTTTACGTTGTAAATTAATTTGCGGTCGACATTGGCGAAGCAGCCTCAGATCAAGCTGTTCCATTCCATCCCTCCCAGGCTTGGGTGGGGTTTTGATCTCTCTGTGCTATGTGCTTTGGGTTCTCGATTCTGGGGTCTACGCTTTGAGTTTTAGGTTCAGGGGGATTGGGATTGCACAACAATTAAAGCAACAATTACTGGACAGCCGGACAGCCGTTGGATTTGGCGTTGTGTGTTGCGCCGAGCTGTATACGGTAAATGTATATTGTTGTTCCGCCATTTGGGTTAGTGTTGGCTTGGTTGGGGGTCACTCGTTTGTTGTGCATAATTAATTGTTCCGTTATTCTGACCGTATTGATACCCAGTACAAAAGGTACAAAAGGTCAGTTAGGCAGGAATATTGATTGCAAAAGGAGTGTCACACTTCTCTTTAAATTTCATTTTAATATTAATTAAATAATTTCCTTATAGTGAAGGTCTTTTGGGTTTTGCTTATTTTTCAAAGAAGACATCCTTGCTTTCTTGAATAATTCGCTATTTGCATTACCTAAAGTTTTACTTGAATAAACGTTTATATACCTTTAAAATTCGAATGGTTACTAATTGGCAAATACAATTTATTTTCACCCCGGAAATGAATCTAATGCTTTTGTCCTCTCCACAAATAAATTATATACTATACCGAAATAAATAAATTAGCGTGGGTTTCACAACAATTAAGTTAATATGGTAATTCAGGGGTAGACATGCAATACATTGACATGATAGAAATGCATTTGTGGGAGGAAAATAAATAACAAAATTAGTCATAGCTTGAAAAAATAGATATAAGGTTTTAAAAGTGGATGGTTTAAATTACCTATGTGTCTTAATAATAATTTTATTTTTTTGTAAGCTGTATATAACAATTTAAAATTCAAATTGTGTTTAATATTTAATCAATGATTCTCTAAATGTTTTCAATATTATTTTTATTAATTTTGTTAATATAGCTAACTTATATTAGAAACACTTTCAATAATGCTTAAAATCAATAATTTATTGAGTTTAAATTAAAATCCATTAAAAACAAATGAGTTCAGTGAAACCACTGAGTGCAAATTGACAGAAAATGCAATGTTAAATTAAATTTCAGTACGTGACAGATGTGCTTTCGTTCCAGTAATGGAGCCGGTCTTTATTCCCATTGTTCCCTCTCCCACTCGCCATCAATGTATTTTTAAAAGAGACAAAATAGTTTTCTCATCACCATCATCAGCAGACCCGGGGGACTGACTTTGTTTTTTCAGAACAAAACTGTTTACGATTTTACAGCTGAATGGATTTTAATTGGAAGCACCAAAAGACACGCTAGTGTCAATGACAGACCGAGAAGGAGGTGGATGTGGAGGAGGCTGTTCATGTAGGGAGGTGTTATCCGGGCGGGATTTCTCTGAGAAAAGGAGTGGAAAGGCAGGGCAGTTGCTAGCAGCTGTGACAGGGCTTCGGATCATGTGGGTCTCCCTTGCCAGCTTATGCAGGAGTGCGGGGGTTGTGCCCGAAAGATGCAATAAAAAATTGACCCGAAAATGTGTAACAAATGTTGTGACATATTTTCGCAACGTTTTCTCACAGCTTCTCTCCCTCCTTGTACTTCCGAGAGAACTTGGACCCCTCCCTGGCTCTAACAAGCCGCTGCCAATGATCCTGAAAAGCGCAAACGAAAAGAGTCTGAAAGGATGTTCGGAATGGGTTTTCCCCAGGCGGGTGAAAATCGGTTTCGGGCAACATTTGTTTTGGGCCACACATATAACGGAACGGAAAATGTGCAAAAATGAATATGAAAAGGGAGCAAACGATGGCTGGGGCTGGCACTGGCACTGTGGGGCGAAAATCTGTAACTGTAAATGTAACTGCAGCATGGCATGAACTTAATCTGCTGCCGATTGTTTTTCTTCTTGCTTTTTCCAGGGGCAGCGGGCAGATTTGTTGCTCAATTTGTAGCAGGAAAAGAGGCGCGGTGCGGGCTACTTTGAGCCAACCCAAATACGGCGCATTTTCAATATTGCGGCAACAATTTTCATGGATTTTTCGCCTTCTTTGTTTTTCGGTACGGTGTTCTTTTTTTTTTTTGCCTGTTTGTATTTGGCAACTTGGTAATAATGAAACCAGCGATTGGGGCCCAAGCTGCGGGGGTGTGTTCATTTAATTGAAAACGAGGCGTGGCTCAGGCAGAGGAGGCAGTGGAGGAGGCAGGGGCAGAGGCAGCGGCAGCACTTAAAGCGAAATTGAGAGCAGATGGAACGGCAAGCGAAAAACTTACAATAATTGCCCACAACAGTTTGAAATTGAACGAAGCCACTCAAATGGACTGAAGTCCGGGGCAGCTCCGGTTAACTGAGATGATTACCATCGGCGGCAGATAAAGTTTCTGCGGCCACTTAATGGGTTATTTATAGAGTTTCCCCGGCAAAGTCTGAGTGTTGAAATTAATTAAATTATACAATCAAAATCTTCTTCAGAGCAATGAGAAATATTTTTATTAAGAAGGGTAAAGGAGAGAAAGAAAAGATGGCTTATTATAAAGTTCAGCTGGTTTGACCCTTTTGTATGGATGTTTTATAAGGCTCAAACTTCAGTCTAAATTAGTTTTTTTTTTTTAATGAATAAGATACTTTTTGAGGGCTTTAAATTCCAAAAAATAACAATACAAAAATATTTTTTTAAACCCTAAATAAGTTTAAAAAAACCCGACAAACAATCTCCTTGATTAAGGTCTTCTCGAATTTCAACTTGTAGAGATATTTCCTCGACATCTGCGATTAATCCATTTCCCTCACCGATTTCCTTTTGACCCCTTTTGAGTTCATCAATAGAACGTGATACCCATTTTATTGCCATTCGTAAACCGATTCACACAACAATGAACGAAGGAAATATCTCAAATTTTCAAAGACAAATATGCGCCACAAATCACATTTCCATGAATATACTAGGTATGTGTATGAATGTGCTGTATGTCCTGGCTGCGGACATGTGTGCTGTATTATTTATATCAATTTGAATGATATACAAATTGGTATTGCAAACAGCTCGTGACTATAAACAGAGAGTGTAACCTGATACGTTGCTTGTTGCAGTCGCTCGCCAATTTCTTCTGTGCAACACACAGGCTACGAGTGTGAGTGTTTGTGTGTTTGGACGCCATGGCGACCTTTTCTTTGGAGCCTCGCCTCGTTCGCCATGTTATCTTTGTGTATGGACAAACACTCGCACATACATACACACACACACCACACTGACATTGACAAAAGCAAGGACACAAGGCCGTGGGAGGTGGACAAGGCAAACAGGAGCCGCCCCTTCCATGTGAGTGGGCGGGCAAACAGAGCGATCCCCTGCAGCCCAGAGCCTTCAGAACAGGACGCATTTCCCACACTGACCCACGCTCACCGCCCACATCGTCCACCTGCCTGGCCTGCTGCCCTGCTGCCCGCTGCATTATATCGAGGAAACCCGGGGTTCCGGGAACTACCATCTCTTTTTCGCCTCTCGACAAAAACCAATAAGTCAAATGACCGAAAAGGCTTAACAGACCATGAAAAACGTAAGAAAGGTAAGCCAAAAGGGGGATTTTTGGCGAAAAAAGCCAACAACAATAAGCGGAAAATCAGGATAATGTAACAAAAAACGTTGCCAGGAAATCGATGGGAAAAAATGAATAAAGAACGGGCGAATTAAAAACGATAAATAAACAATGATGATGCCTGAACGTCCGGGCTGGGAATCGCTTGGGTCTTTGAGTGCGTTTTTACAACACTTGGGCAATGGGTTCATACAAATGCCGAACTCAAATATTTAGTCACATTTAAAGAAGATTTTAGGGACTTTAAAATAAAAAGAGATGTATACAGAACTTTTAAATAAAACAAGTCCATCAAAAACCAAAGAAATTGGTACTAAAATTACCTAAAATTTAAAAATATTTGTATGCCTGATGTAAAAATTAACATAGTTTCTTGTACCTTTTAAAATACATTTTAAATTCCATCAATTTACAAAATTACTAGGAGCTGAAACATGTTTTCTTAAAATTTCATTATAATTTGTCAAAATTCTTCGGTAATTTACAAAACTAAATTTTTTCTAGCAGCATATGTAAAATATATTATTAAATATGGTACTTTAAATGCAGGTCAAGTCGTGAGTTTCTGACTTTTCTGATCAACTCCAGTGCACATTCTTATTAAATAATAATATTCACTTAAAGTTTATTGCATCGCAATTTTCGAATTAAGCCTTAAACTAGAGTTTTTCCCACTCGCAGGGCTTCCTTCCTTTATTACTAACAGGAATTTCTTCAACATTCCAGTCCAATTTTTATTTGCTACCATATTTTATGGAATTCTTTGCACAGAATAGAAAACCATTACAGAGCTCACTTGATTCCTGTATTACCTTTGACTATTGCAGATTGCATTGAAAAGCTCTTAGACTCTTAAACCAAAAACAAATCTCATTGTTGACTGTTTGCTGCCGTGATTGCCGCATAAGAGTCGAGATCTACGAGGATGCTGGGGAATGGAATGGACTGAGGATGGGGATGGGGATGGGGCTCGAGTGTGGGTTGGGGCCTGGGCCCTGGGTGTCGTTCCCTGGGTCAGAGGAAACTGGAGGAAATAGAGGCAGCCGGCGATGTCCCATTTGTGCCAAGTGTGTGACAATAAAATGTTTACCGATAGCAATACCAGCAGCAGTAGCAAAAAGAAGCCCGCCTAGGAACAAACTGGCGAAGCAATTGAATGTGGCACAAAGTGCTCTAGTGGGTGGTGGTGGATTGGTCAGGGATTGGAATTTCGTGCTGGGATCGGGATTGCGATGGGGAATGGGTTGGGAATGGGCCCGGTGCCATCTATTAGAAAAGGTTGCCAGGCAAAAAGGCGAGCCGTCGACTATTATAAATAATAAATGCTGACTGGTCAGCCAAAGCTGGTCGACTGGCAGGAGAAGTGTCCTTTTTGCTTTCCTCAGCCGACGGGTGTGGGTGTGTGGGGATGGAAAGAAAAAAAAAATAAGGAAAGACAAAAACAATTTGCCGGCTCCTCACACTCTACATCATCGTCTTTCGGCCTCTGTTCGAAGCTTTTTTTCCAGCTCACGCGCCCTTGGCTCATAAATCTCGGCCAAGAGTGAAATAAAGCTAAGCGTAGCTCCTGACGTCGGTGTCCTGGCACCTGGCAAATTGATTTGTTGGTTTATTTGGTATGCCGGAGCCAAAAGGAGCAAGAGTAGGAGCAGGAGTTGCAGGCGGAGGCGGAGGCGGAGGCGGAGAAGGGGACCCAAAGGAGCAACGTAAATTCGGGCGCCGCCTGTTTGTGTCGTAAAATACGGGGACATAATATGAACTGAGCTATAGTGAAGTGTCCTGCTCCTGCTCCTGCTCCTGCTGCTGCTCTTGGTCCTGGTCCAGGCTCGTCTTCATCCTTGGCTCGAAATGACATTACGATGAAGTTAAGCAGCTGAAGGCGCACATAAAGCAATTTTCAATTGGGAAATTGTGGTGCCTCGGCGTCGTCCTTGATCGATTAAATTCAACGTCCGGCCGACCACTTAATGCCTTTACTTTAAATCAATCAATCAATCAAGCAGCTGCTTCCACTTGAAGGGAGACTGTCTCCTCCCCTCGTCCATCTCTCGCCTTCACTTACTGTTATTTTAGTTTTTCCCCAATTTCCACAGTTTTCCCGCCGGCTTAGTTTTGGTGGGTGGAATACATTTTGGGCCCTGATTTTAAGCAGCTTAACCGTTTGGCTCAATGACCATTCTTCTCAAGCCAGCCTTTTGTCTTTGCTAAGCTACTTAATTTATCTGCTATAAAGGTCCAGCATCGCTCTCTCGCTCAGGCCTATCTGGGGATGCCCATCGGTGTCTCGCCGGCCTGTGTTTAGGTTAAGACAATTTAAAGTGGCCCGAAAATTGAAATCAAATCAAATCATTGCCGCTCATCCACCCCGGGACTATGCCCGGGCTCCAGGGCAGGCAGGACAAGAGGTAGTGACCTGAATTGAATTCCTCCAGTTGTCCATTTCAATGCGTGTGCACAACAGGATATTTATATATTTACATATCTGTACATAACATGTATGTATTTACTTGTGTGTATGCGCGTGTTTCCTACAAGGCATTTTCGACCATGTTTTAGTTGGGGTTTCGAAAGGGAGCTTCCTTTAATCTTTCATTCAGAAACGGGATTCCATTTTAAGTTTGTGTGGGATAAGGTTTAAATATGGCTTAGGCTTATGCTTAGAATAAATAATAATTATAAATGAATATTCTTAAACAGAAATATATTAATCCCTTAAATCTACTTTACAATTAAAAGAGTACATTTTATTCTTGAAACTTGCTTCTTTTGTTGTCAGAAAATTGATAGTTAGGTTTTCATGTTTGGCATTTTTTAAGAAATTTAAAGATTATTTAAAGATTGCATAGATTATTTAATTTAATTTTTTATATATATTTAAACAAAATGGAGCTATTTGATATTAAGACCATTTTTCATATTTTTGTTTGGACAATTAAAACTCTAACTTTTGCCTTAAAACCTCTACTGTAATCAAATTTAGGTGGTTTTGTACTGACAAATTGTCAATTGTTAATTTGGCGGAAAGAAACAAGCATTCGATTTTCTTTGGAAAAAAATTGTAGTAATAAAAACGTATGACCTTTTTCAAGAACGACGACTAACCACGTCAAGTCCGTCCGTTTCTGTTTGCCATATTGAAAAATGAAATTACTTGAAAACTTAGTTATTGCTGTGACCTTTTCGGGTTTCTGGAACGGCCTTGATTCAATTTCGAATTGGCTGCATGAGCTGCATTTCCTATTGAATTACCCCAGCAAATCCCCCACGATTTCCACGCGCAGCCAACCCTTCCGCCATTCAGCTAACAATCTTTCAATATTTCAGGACGCAATCAATAACGTAAACTAACAACACGTGTCCCAACAAACATGGCGATTACAGTGGAACTTAGCTAAGTACAATTTGAAATTTATACAATTTTAGGAATGTCAAAGTGAGAAATCTTATGGATAAAATTTACAGAATTTACTGAAGATGGGTAATAATTTTTTTTTCTTTACCTATCTTTTGTATTTTCTATTACTTTTATGTTATTTATTTTGTACATATTTATGTATATGAAAAGCCTTTAAAGACACTTAAGGATAAGGAAGATAAGATATTTTAAAACTGACCAAAATTCAGTTCTCCGAACTTCCACTGTCTTCGCCCGCGGCATTCATCTGGTCTTACTCCCACTCCCAAGCCCCTGTTTGACATTTCGCTTGCATTTAGCTGCAGTTCGATTCACTTGCATATTTGGCCAATAAATTGCGCTTCCCGAGCAAACTGCAAACTGGAAACCGGCTGCAGCCTGCAGCTGGCAGATCCTATCTGCCATCGGTTCGCCTCTGCCGCATTGCTATCGGAATGTCAAAGTTCAATGTGCAATTTAAATGCAACGCCCTGCAATTGGCTTTGCCTCTTGTCCGCCGTACAGGTGCATGAGCAGCACCGTGTCCCGTGTCAAAATAGAAGAAACTGCAAACAATTTGTATTTAAATTTAAATTCCCTGCTAGAGCAGCCGCGTGGAATGCAGAGCCTGCGGCTGTTTTTAATTGGCAAATAAAAATGCGCAAACGAAAAACGAAATTTTGCATATGAATGCAAAATGTGAGCGATTCTGAATTGAAATTTATGTGAAAAAAATAAACATGGCCACGGCCATTGAAAAAAACGCGTAGTTTCGCATAGAAAAGAAAAATAAGCTGGGAGCCCTGCACAGGCACAGCATCCCAAAACACACACACACACACAGACACATACCGCACATAGCGGGCACATTCATGGCAGCAGGAAGCATCGATTATTCAAAACATCCGCAATTGGGAGCGCTTATCAACCCGGGCGCCATCTTCAGAGCTCGCCATCTATGCGCAGTTTGTCAAAAATCTTTTTTCCATCGCTTTTTTAGAGTCGGAATTTATTAAGCCACGGACACGTCATATACACGAGGGAGAGGTATGCACATTGGTTTGGAACTTGTGTTTGGAAACTGGCTTTTGCCTCGAACAAATCATAGAAATATTTTATCTGGAAAGTGTATTTTCTGAGGTCAAAGCTTAAATTCAATTCAGAAAATTTAGAGGATTAACAAAGAACATTTAGCTGCGTCTTTTTTAATAATAATTTAAAATATTTATAACTTTACAATTTTAATATAAACGAAAAATTTACTTTCAGATATATTATTTCGAATTGACTTATTTATTCTTTACTAAAAGTAAGAGATTTGTAGCTATAAGATTTAGAATGATAATTAAAAAACAAATTTGAATTAATAATTAATAGGAAATTAATGGAACGCTAATGCTATTTGATTTTAGAGAACTTTTCAGCTATGAATAAGACCCTTTAGGTAACTTGAGCTCAAATTATATTGCTTTAATTCACATAAATCGAATCTTTACTGAATGTCATATCAAACGCATGCCAATTTTTTAAAGGGCAAGTTAAGCAATATATAAAGATGTACTGATTGAACCTCAAGGTAAGCGCTTTTCAACATGTATAAAATACCAAAACTTTACATCGAGCTTCCGATTTTTTTTAGAGTTCAACTTACAAATAAGAAATTAAATTAATATAAGTCCACCTAAAATATATTTAAAATATATATACTTAGTACCTTATCCCACACCTTTTCCAAATCGTTCAATTAATTTGTACGAAGAGTATCTTTGGTTCAGTTTCCGCTTCGTTCGACCCTTTTTATCCTGTGCTCGTTTGGCGCATCGTGATGAGTTTTAGTGTCTATTGTCGCGTGCGGGATAGCCGCACCCGGACGTACTACACCCTCTGCCAAACACACATACAGATGCGGCCACGTATCCTGTCACACACTCACACATCGATGGGCATCCTGTGCCGCCTTGGCTCATTCATATGCATGACGATGTGTCCATTTTTGTGGCTTGTCATTAATGCATAAAAAATGCTAATGGGCCGGCGTTTATGTCAACGCTTTTGCCAAAAAGGTGCAAACTGTTGTTGCCATCAGAGTTGTTGGGCAAAATGTTTGTCGTAATGCCTTTTAAATGAAGTTGTGCGCCATTTGGCATTTGAAGTTTGCTCTGTTTGCTACTGTTTTGTCCGTGTTTTGGCCGTTTGCAATGATGGCCACCAAATTGAGTTGGCTCTGCGGTGAGTGGTTTCTGTTTCTTTTTTTTTTGTGCTGTCCTGTCCCGCCCTATCCCGGATCCGGGACCCTCCTCCATCTCTGTCGTTTTGTTCGGGGATAAGCTGCAATGTCAGATTAGTATGAGGACGGAGTTCGGGGTCCTTTGAGCGGCGGGGCTGCTGGTGTAATGCCAAAAGGGTTCGCATGGGTAATTGTGTGTGGATGGCTTCCGTATCGCAGGATGAGGAGGCGTTGGCTGAGAGTACGGCAAAGTGTTTATCACTAGACACCCGATAAGGTGTGAGGGTTAGTGGCCCGGGCAAGGACATAGAGACATAGGGACATAGGGACACCAGCAGGATGGGGACACAAGTCAGAGAAAAGCCATACTCAAGTGCGATTTCAATGGAGATTAAAATGGAATCGGGCAAAGGTTCCGATTGTTTGCAGTTAGCTGTTGAAAACTTAATGAAACCATGTGTGAACTTCAATTGGCCCTTGACATTTGTGTGGTGACCTTTGTAATGTTGAAATTGTACAGATTTAACTTAAATCATTTAAGTGCGGATTAAGAAACTTTCCTTTAATGATGGCGGCTTAGATGTGTAAGACTGTTATCTGGCTTCTTGGAGAAAAAAAAAAGAAATTGTGATTGAAGTAACTATTAAAAATACTTGATATGATGGCACTAATGCCCTAATCCCACACAGTCCATCCGTTTGAAACCGTTGGGATTTTTCTCAGATGTGAAACTCGTATTCCCATAGAGCTACATCTACATCCCCCATCCGATTTGGCAGCTGTCAGTCATACAATACGTAAAAAAATGTGTTCAAATATGGAAGATTTTGCTGTTTTGGCTGTTGTACAGCAACAAACCCAAAAATTGGCGGAGTCTCTAATATCAGTTTGCTCAAAAGAAGACGAAGAATTGGAGGCTATGCAACGACTCCAGAATTATTCAAAATTCTAGCCTGGCAAGAATATTAGGCTCGAATCTAATCCTTCAGGAAAAGCGAAGGACGTCGGCATTCGGATTTTCCCAAACGCTGATGAAGCCGTACCGTTCTAGGACCGCATCCTTGGAACAGTGCACTTACAGCGAGATGTTGAAAATGCATTTAGCCATTTGAAAGCCAGGTTTCGCTTTATTGGCAAAGGGCATGAAAGTCACAACAAAAACAATAATAACAATTAACCTGTTGCATGACCCACAGGATCAACCAAATTGTAGTAACATGTCTGCAGATTCACACCAACCTGCAGAGAGAATAAGATCTGCAATTGCCCAATATTGTCTAGATCGTATTAATTAAATAAATGTTTGAAATTAAAAGCTAGTCCTTTTCTACAATTTCCTTGTCATTTCTCAGGCTAGGGAGCTTTTCAGGAGGCAGACTTCCCGAGCGCTGTGTTCCCCTGAAGGAGGGGTAATCGTCAGGCTCAACTTTTATATATGTATATTGATGGGGAACCTTAAATTTTCCACCTGTTCAACAATTCCTATGTTCCAGTTCATATGTTCCAATCAAAATGTTTCATTTCATATGATCCATTTCATATGTTCCAATTAAATTGTTCCAATTCTCAATTAAAAAATTTCAACATAAGAATTCTGAGTTAAAAGTCAAAGAAAAAAGTACATCAAATTTTGATGTACAACGGATGTGGAACGAAATGAGAACGTTCGGATGGAGAAAATCATATGGAACATCCGACCAACGGATGGGGGACGGCAGATGGAGCTGTGTGGGAATACCCTATTAGACTCCAGAAAAGAGTCCTTGAGAGTAGTTCTTGGTCTAAAAATAAATTACTAGAGAAACCTGTGCTGTGAAAAGAAAGACTATCAAAAGAATCACCAAGCTTCTCTTGCAACCTTTACCAAAAATGAAGTATTGGAAAAATTGATTTCCCTGAAATTGCTGTCAGAGTTTCGAAAGGTCACATTGAATTCAGAAGAAAGCTGGGCATATTGCTTTCCCGTGAAACCATTGTCAATGGTATTTTCTGAAAATCCATTAAGTTTTCTGGAAGCACAGAGGTTCCACTGGCACTATTACTGCTCCACTGTGCCTGTGCCCCGCCTTTGGAAATCAACGATCCGAGGCGGCCCATTAACGCTACTCTGTATCTGTTCCATCTGGGCATGCAGATGTGGGGTTGTGTGCGTGCTGTTTGCCTTCGTGTTGGTATTGGTGGCATTGGTAGTGGTGTTTGCACGGCCCCACGTATTCGCGTTTTAGTGTTATCTGGGCGTCGACATCAGCAGCGCGTAACGTGGAAATTTTTCAGCCCAACCAATGCGCCAAAAACAGTTTGCAGGCCAAAAAGCAGCAGGCGAGGTCGAAACAAGTAAGAATGTTAAAGTGAGGCTGCCCCGACAATAAGAATACCGGGTACTTGTAATAATAAAATAATTCTATCTAGGTTTAACTTGTGTTTATTGCAATTTATAATATATGTGCTATTTTTCTTAGAAGATTTTTATTCATAAAAAAATGGAATATATTGTTTTTTTTTTAAAGATAAATAATCCACCTAATTTCCACTGATTTCTATTTGCAGAAATATCGTATACCCTTAGCTAAGTCGCATACTGATTATACGAAAATTGGAACTCGGAAAAGTCGAGTTCATTGCGTTTCTGCAGTGGCGCTGGGTCAAACTCTGGGGGGGCACTAAAAGGGGGGTTGTGGAGGCTTTGAAATTCGAATGCGACGATGGGGTTGGGAGGGCTGGAGCCGCACCAGGGACCGCAGTCAAAATGGCAATTTATCATTTTGTATTTAAGCGCGGTTCACAGGTGGGAGCGGAGGGAAAGTGGCGGGCCAAACGGAAAACCAAACGAAAAACCAAACCGAACCAAGTGAAATGAAATGAAATGAAAGGCGGCATGTGGGCCACGTATTTTTAGATACTAACAAGTGATAAAAGCCAACCACGTACCACCCAAGCAGACACACACACACAGACACACACTGGGTTTGAGAGACGGACAGACGGACGGACGGATGGATGGATGGATGGAAGGCTGTGATGACTGACGAACTGAGGAACCGTCTGACACCTACTGCAGGCAAAGGCTGACTCGGCATTCCTTAACTGCGTATCCATCAATGTCGTAGCCTGTCGTCCTCCTGATCCTGCCACTGGCTTGGCTCCTGCGAACGCTGCTCCTTTCCAAATTGCTGCTGCTGACGTGCCTGCATTAAAGCTATACAAAGGACCAAGGAGCAGCAGGCAGCGGAGAAAAATTGAAAGCCTTTTATAGGCAGCGCACACATTGGGCCCCGGCCCATCTGCACCTTGAAAAAAAATCAGAAACCAGATAAGAAGGACTCTTTTCATACTTTAGAAACATGTTATTCTTAAAGGAAAAATAGAAAATAATTAATCCGATTATAAATATTTTTAAAGAAAAAAACGTATACTCGTCTTTTAGAAAATCTCCTTTTAAGCGATCTAAAAATAAGTGATTACTTGTTAAGGTTCTGTCATCTCATAATACTCCCTCGTGAAAGATAACATATTTGTCAAATTTAATAAAACGAAAATTGGTTACCCGTTTTAATACCATTTTTCCTGGGTGTAAAACCTAAACCGTTCCCCGGCTTTCATCACCCATCCACTCGGAATCCTCCCCATCCAGCCAGCGAGCGAAAGAGCCACCCGAGCAGAAGTTGCTAAATTTTTTGGCAATTCAATTGACGAACCCCAGAGGCGTTTGCTTTTAAATGCTCCACTTGGCTCCTGCTTCCTGTGTCTGCCACTCCTGGCACTCTAGTTCCGCGCTCCTGTTCCTGCAGCTCGTGTCCTGGACTGGGATGCGTGGTTTATTAGCTGATCCCATCGTCCTGACAAGCTACTTTTGACACGCCCACCGCCGAAACAACAAATACAGGAAGTCTTAGGCGGTAATTTACTTTTCAGCGCTCTGCAGGCAAATTATGCAAGACATTTTCCCGCTTTTCCCCTTCTCCCTTGCCCACGAACTTTTCCGCAACCACCCAGTCGGACTTTACATCATGCAGAAGACGTACTTTTCCTACCGAAGCGCTCATGGGGTAGGCCCCACCGTCCATGTAAAGTTCTCATTCGCTTTTATACATGGGCGGCCGGGGTAATTCATGATCCCTACGTCGCTGCTCGTCTCCTTGTGAAAATCACGTGCAGCGCTCATGGGGGAATTCATGATGCCGCCGCAAAAAAAAGAAAGAAGAAGAAAGAAGAAAAGGGGAAAAAAATTTTTTTTTCCTTCTTTCTTTTTCTGTTTCTTTTTTTTGTTTTCTTTTCATTTCTGTTTAGGTTTAACTTTATTTTATTTCTTATTTACTTTTACTGGGGATTGAACCTGGGTCTTCACGTTAAACAGATGGGTCGCTTACACAACGCGCCACGCAGCCAACTTGGACGTTGTCGCCAATATAAACATACAAGCATAACGATATACACATGTATGCATAACATGTATGAAAGAGACAGATGCTTACAACCCTTAAGGGCATGATCTGTTTCGCTCGATTGATATGTGGCTGTGCTTTTGCCCGACGATTGTGACGCTTAGCTCAGGGGTCAGAGCACCCGCCTTCGAAACAGGCGGGCGAGGGTTCGAATCCCGTTCGTTTCGGACATTTTTATTTCTTTATTTATTCAGTTTTGAGAAATATCCCAAAAGGGAATTTTAGGTATATGAACCGCCATACAGAACTAGGGATCATACAGTAGGCCATACCTACTGCTCCCGCTTTTCATGGTGAGTAGCTCATGGACATGAAGCAAAGTCCGACTGGGCATCTCCATCCGCTTGCTCCCTTGCCCCCTTTGCTCTGCTGAATTATGGTAGCAGCTTAAAGTTTCCCTCGTTTTTCGTGCTCGGAAAGAGCATTAGAAGTTTTCAAGTGCTTTGCGGATTCCTTAGCTTCGGAGGGCGGCGGAAGTTCATGTGAAAATTGAAAGAACAAGTTCAATTTTGGGGTCGTGACTGTTTGATTAATCTTTAAGGTAAATGCGTTTGATTGATTCAAAGAAATCGTAATTTGTCTAAGCAAATAGTAAAAACCAATATGGAATATTCAATGATTTTAACACACAGAATTTGATATTAACTAGTTTTATTTCTTTCCTTAAAATTTTGCATAAATCAACGTTCAGACTTTAGTTGTTCTTTGGTAAGTGGGTTTTTTTTTAAATAAATGGAATAATAAATTTATATATTATTTAATTTGCGAAAATCACCAAGTGTTGTGAGAAAAATCAGGCAAACAGACAAAACCTACCAATGTTCAACTCCATAATAATTGTCTTGCCTTAATAAAAAGTCTAAGATGTGAGTTACAATTACTCTTGTGATGATGCTTTCTAACATTTACTATTAAATAACCGCTTCAAAATAAAGTTTTGCTTAATCAGAACAATTATTTACCCAAGTGCAGTTTCAAGAGTTCTTAAACTCGACAAAAAAGCCGAACCACCTGAAGTTATTTAACCTTCAAGGTTGTGCGGCATCACGCAGCTAACAGCAATTCACGGCCATCAAAATCTATTGGGGGCAAACTTGAAATCTGTTCTGTGCTGTATCACAATTGAAGTTTTAACCCCCGAAAGCCCCATCCGGCGTCACCTTTGGCAGTCAAACTCATAATCGGGACACGTGCTGGCTTCGTTATTTCTCTCTTATTCTTTGCCTGGCTTTCATTTACGGAACTTTCGTTTTTACCCCACCTCAGTCTCTTCAAATTGTCAAAGTTTTTTCTCTTTCCCTGGGTTTTCCCACCATTATTTTTTTTTCCTGGGGTGGAGGAGGGTTTTGCTGGATGGGGCTAACTACTTTGCCGCTTTTTGCTGGATTTTATGGATGCTCCTTATTTAGTCAATGACTTTGACGTCGACAACTTTAATCGAAAGCAATCTGAAGCCGGGTCCCAAGTCGACTGGCTTTCCTCTGAGGTGAGGTGTGCGCACGCGTTTCGCTTAATGCCGCGTAAATTGTTTCGCAGCCAAAGTTTGCACATTTCGCGTTATCCGCCATTTACATATTAACCCGAAACCCGAGACCCGAATCCCAGGACTCAGGATTCCAGACCCAAAGCCCAAAGCCGAAAGGCTCCGCTCCTAAAAACCCAGGAGAGCTGCCGTCCAAAAATAGTTTTCAATTAGTGTGTTTCGGGGCGCCTCTGTCTGAGCTGGGTCTTCCGATTGTATTTTCCCTCGGGCGGACGGGGAGGGGCCGTGGAGTTGTACTCAAGTTTATTTGGCCAAACTTTCTGCCAAGCTCAACGAAATTATGCGCATTTTTATCGCTCGCCGGCATTTTGCTCATGTTTATGTTTGTTTATCTGCGACCAGAAGTTATTGGCCAAATTAAACCGAAACTTGTTATTGTATCGGAATCCATCTTTTGTAAGCAATTTAAAGCGATATTCGGCGGCGATCATTTACGGCCATCGGCTGGAAACTGGCGACCCGCCTTTGACTTTTGTGCCGTTTCCCCCCCATAAATCATGGGCAATATTTTTTATTTTATTGCGGTCTTTTGTACCTTATGCGGCCAACATATTGTGCATAAATCTTTAATATTAAGTAAACACCACATATATTCACGTCTAAATTTAAATTTATCGCCTGCTGCGCATTAGTTGTACTAGAAAGAGGAAAAAATCAGTCCGGGACCAGGACACATTGTTGGGAGCTTAGCCCGTGTAGCTCTGGATGAAATAGGACTAAAAGTTAAATGGAAATCTATGGCTTTGTGGCTTATTGTACCACCGGCAGCTTCGGGGGAAGGGGGCTGGGACAAAGGGGTTTTGGGCCTTGGGAAATGGGCAGATGGAAAATGGAAATATTATAAGCTGCAGGTAAATGTATGCAGAAAAGGATATATATATTTTTTTGTTCTGTTTTCGAGTAAAACGAAACTCAAATAAAAGAAAACCAAGAGCGGGCTTAAAAACTAAAATCTCAAAAAGGAAAGTATAACAAAGAGATGGGGATGGAAATGCGGGCGGTGTGGGTGACACTGACAGTACGACGGTGGAGTTACCTTGTTAAGTTGGATGAAATGTTGACACTTGAGCGTGGAGAAATCACTCAGAAATGCCAAAGCAGCCACAGCAATTGGCCTTGTTAGCAGGTGGTAGCTCTGAAACTCAGAAACTCAGAAACTCAGAAACTCATGAACCCTGTGCGCAACTGTACTGGCTCCTTCTCTGGCTCCTTTCGATCCTTCAACTTCTTCCACTTATTTGACGCTTTTCAAAACGCTCTCACATATCCGCAACAATCAACTGCGATTCGTGACTCGACGGAGGCCCGCATTTCGGGGCTAAATGTCAAAAACTTTCGCATTTTCCTTCTGGCTGGTGTGTCTTGCCATTAACTCTCTGCCCCAAAAACCTGATGGGAAGCTACCGGAAAACACTGCATATACAGAGGGGAAAAATATTGAAATTTTAATATTTTAAAGCCTTATTTCTTATGAAATTATTATGGTTTTCTTTAATAATTTATTACGATTAAAGCTAAGAAATTTGAAAGTTTGTACTGTTTTTCATTTATTGGTTAATAATTTTCCCCGACATTGCAGTGTAAAATGCGCACTTTTTGATTAGGAAAAACGCCAGGTAATCGTCTGCGGGCGCCGCCACAAAAGCTTACGGTGGGCGGCGTGTAAATGGGAAATGCGGAAAACTGGAAATGGGGACGTTGGGAGTCCGCTTGCCTGGTGAAAATCAAATAAATAAAATAAACCACAAGATGACGTCGTCGCCATGACAATGGGAGAAGTGCGGGCGGGCGGGAAGACCGTTTGTTTATTCGATAAATCTATGGCAAGGCGAAAAATCAGCGGCGCTTGGCCATCGGAACGGCAGCAGAAGCGCGAAGCGAGAGCAACTGTTTTTCAGTAACTGGCAAGCGTTCAAGCCGAGCGGGCTAAGCCGGGCCCAGAGCACACCGCGGGAGCGAGCGAGAGACAGTGAGTGGGTGACGATTCGGTGGGTGGCAGGAAAATAGCTTAGCTTGGGAAAATGGCAGGAAAATATGTAGCTTCCCCGGGTGTTTACGTGTGCGCCGGGGTGTGTCTGTGTGTGTGTGTGTGTATGTGTGTGTGTATGCCTGGCTGTGTGCGGTTGTTATTATTGATGGCTTCACTTTAACTTGCAGCTGGCTGCGGAGCTTCATTAAGTGAGAGTTGGCTGTTGGATTTGTTGGCTTTGTTTGGACGTTGGCAACATCGACGCCGTTATGGATTCACCTACACCGCCAATTGTCATCGAAGATTCAAACGGTTCAGCAATGGATGCCTGTTTCACGGCATTTGACAAAGACGGGTGAGTGAGTGAGTGAGTGATGGATGGTGAATAAAAATCCCCTATAAAATGCAGAAATTCTTTCAAATTTCGTATTCTGTTTAATAAATTATTTATGTTAATTCTGCAATTATATAATCTTAAACTAAAATGCTAACCATCGGTTGTGTTTGTATAATTATATAATTATCTATGTACATATATTTTGTGAGCTTGCTGAAAACTGTCACACCGCAAGCCGCAAAGCAGATTATTTGACAAAACAAATAAACGAACTATTAAATGCGTTTAAAAATATATTCATAGCAAATTCGACACTTGATAATATAAATAAATAAATCGGCATTTCGATTTATTTAAACTTTTTAGTTCGACAACTGCCAAAACTATTTGCTATGTGCAACTTTAGTGACATAAAGTGCAAAAATAAATTACCTTTTTAACAACGTGCATGCATTAATTCTAATTGACAACTGGACAAGTTTTATGTGGCATACATTTTTATATCAAATCAATTTATGGAAATGTAAAAAACTACGGTGAAAATTGAACTGCAAAAAATTCATCTCTTTTCACAAGGTCAAAAGTTTTATTTCAGTAAAAAAATGATTCGGCTTTAGTTCTTTATCATACGAATGGTAAAGTCCATTAATTTGAAGTGATTTTAAATATGGCGATTTAAACTTCCCACAGTTTTTTACATTAAGTGTTATTATATAGACGAATAGTTACTGGAGTGACTGAAAACTAACAAAAAAGAGATATGTATGTAAATCGTTTGTATAAAAACTTTAATCGGACTTTCAAAAAGATTTAACTGATTTTCCAATGACATAAACTAAAGATTCATTCATTTTATATGTTCAAGGGGAAATTAAATTCTCTTTTTCATGTAATCTGCCTATCTCTGCTAATCCTAACTTGGCATCCTTTTTCGCAGCGATGATCGCCTCAATCTGTCCGAATTTTCGCTTATCTGCCGTGCCCTGTTCCGGAACGACAAAGGACATATCTACGATGTGCCGCCGGAGCGCCTGGAGCAGATTTTTGCCGTGTTCGATACGAATGGCGATGGGTTCATCGATAGGGAGGAGTTTAAATTTTGCTGGAACCAGTGGATAAAAACGGTGAGTCGAACTCGGAACGCACTCTGCATCCCAGACTATTTATGGATTCTTGTTTTGCGGTTAACATTTTGCGTTATTCAGTGATTCATATCCGGGGACTCGTAAAATCATAAAAAAATGTGATAATAAAATATTTGTCAACATGTTTCCCCCAACGCACCACAAACACACACCCACACACGGAGCTAAAATTTGCAATCAAAGTGGCCGAGTACTCGGATTGTGTGTGTAATTCAATCCTGATCAGTCCCAGTCCCAGAACTTCCGTGGGGGTTTTTCATCCTTGGGATTTTGGGGTTTGGGCAGCGGTAAAATGTCGCTTACAGCGAATGTCACACGTCATGGGGCTTCAGTGCATGGGTTGGTGTTGGTTTGTGTGTGTGTGTGTGTGTGTCTGTGTGTGGGTGTGTATGTGTGGTTGTGTGTGGGGGATTGCTTTCATCATCATTTCCATTCCGCATTTCGTATTTCCCATCCGCATTCCCATTCCCACTTCCATTTCCACATCCACTTCCATCATCATCATCAGGACTCCGCACAGTGGGATTTTATTTGAAATGAAGTTTTAACAAATTTGTGTTAAAAAATAAAAATAATTATTACGTAATCATGGTAAACATTAAATATTACTTTTAATAACATATTTTGTAAAGAAGGTATGCTTGAGTTAAATTTTCTTTTTATAAGATGATATCAAAATGATTTTAAATTACAATCTAACAACTTTTAAAAATTTACAATTTCACATATCCCTAAAACTGTTCAAATAATCCTAAATCATTTCTTTCATTGTATAAAAATCTAATATTTTGTAACACATTTTATACTAATTTGACCCACTGTCCGGCGCTGGCCTGTCACGAAGAAACGGAGTCAGAGGCGGCATATGCAAATGTGATAATCCGATGCTGGGACTGCCTCACACAGATACACAAATACACACACACTCTCTCATATACACACAGTGGCCACACTCCGCACGTAAAGTGATAAAAACGCGTGACAAATAAAATGCCACAGAACTGGAGATCTGGGGTAGGCAACATGAAGGGATGCCGCACTGGGCGGTTGCATCCAAGTCATCTTCCCGGCATATTAAAATAGAAATGAACAAAAAATTTCAAATAATTTTATTGTCGTAGTCTATGACTTTTGCACATCTCCATCTCGGCATCACAACTTTGTTTGCCACAGTCGCTGCCATAAAATTGCGTACGTGATAGGACAGTTTTTTTTTCAGGGACTTCTTTATTTTCCCGCTTGCTTAAAGCAGACTAAATTTTGAATTTTATTCAAGTTTTTGTTTTGCACGCAAGGAAATCAAAGTTCGGTGGGAAATTTTCTTTGAAAACTTTCGATTGCTGATAAAACAAATGAAATGAAAATGTTTTGGGAGGGCACTTTCTCTAAAAATTGTTTTATTTTTAAAGTTCTTATTAAAAATTGAAGGTTGAAAATAATAGTTTGGAATAAGTTTTCCTCTAAGAAAACTTAAAAGGTGAAGTTCTGCAAAATGATTGCTGATTCGGTGAAGAAATTCTTCTTCATTAAGTAAATTATTTTATTTTGTGATATGTTCACCAAAGTTAAGTTAAATAAGATTTAAATGAAATAAATTAAGTGGAAAAAATAGAACAAAAATGCTGATGCTTAATGAATGTTTAAGAGATAGATAATGTAAAAGGTTAACTTCAAATGATAGTTCGAGTTTCTTTAGTTCTGTAATTACAATTTAAGAACTTTAACATTTTATTAATGTTCTTTAATAGGTTTTTATGGCTGCATTAGGCATTTCCAAATTATTGTCTAAACCCCAAATGGGTAATGTAAATGCAAAATGTTGGTGTGCAAGTTTTATAACATTTTTATGACGCCTCCTGTTATTTTAATCCTATTTTTAGAACTTTACGAGCTATGGCTATGGTAAGCCAGCAGCGTGTTTATTTATCCCACCTATGGCAAAGAGGCATCAACTTTGATGACCTGGTATCCCCACTCCCCCACACACACACACACACACCTCCTGAAAACTGAAATCCCGGCCCCATTACGTATACGCCGTGGTGGCGGCAGCTTATGTGTTGTAGCCTGTTGAGTCCTGCCCTCCATTGTCACGCGACAAATTATTTCTGAAGCGGGAAAAAAGAATAATCATTTTATTTTTGATATGCCATTTACCCCGCCCCCACGGCCAGCCCCTTCCGCCCGTTTACACCGAATTGCGTAATATTGTATAAAAAATTTATTAACGCATAAAAGAGCAGGCCGAATGAAATCTTCCGGCAGCTGATACTGTAATAACGGCAACACTTAAAAAAATGACAGTCGCTAACGAAACCTCACACTCTTCTCCTCCGCCCTCCTCCTCCTGCAGTCACAGTTTTTCCTCGCAACAAAAACAAAAAATAAAATAAATTCGATGGAAAAGAAAAAGAGAAATGCTGGCCCATAAAATTGACTTTTGTTTGTATTTCCGCATGAATTGCATAAATGGTAATTTTGCAGTTTAACGTTTGCATAAAGCGTGAGGCGGGGAAATCAGACAGGACGCGAGAGAGACAAGCGAGCGCAGCGCCAAAAAAAAAAAAAAATAGGGAAAACAACAAACAAGCCGAAAAATTTGCATAATAAACAAATCAACGGATGGAGGGCCGCCACGGAGGGTTGAGCTTAGAATTATGAGGATGAAACTTTGGCACACACACAGCCGCAGAGGCAAATTAAATAAACGCATAAATAGAACATTAACGCCATAAATCATTTGCATCGGTCGCTAAATATTTTGCGGCTCCTGTGGCTGTCTGTACATTTATCTGTATCTGTATCTGTGTGAATGTATCTGTGCTGGGTGGGATTGCACATTGAAATCGATTGAAGTTGCGGAAACGGAAATGGAAATGAAAGCAAATTTATGGAAATAATATGACCGAAGGCCCGAAACCGAATGAAGTGATTGCGCGTGTCCAGAATTCGTTTGAATGTAAAAGGTAGTCGCGGACCCGGTCCATTATTTACCCCAATTTTGATTTATACATATTATATAATTCAATGTGACGCGCTTACGTTTTGATGTTTTTATTGTGTTTGCATTTGCCCAAAAGTGCGTAATTTATGTGCTTAAATGTGCAGAAAATGCTTTTTTAACCAGCTGCACAGAGAGCGAGAGAGAAAGAGAGAGGGAGGGGTGGAAAGGTAGAGGCAGAGGCAAAAGTTGCCCCAAGCGTAAAATGCTGCGGCTTTCGCATTTCTGGGAAACAACGGGGAAACGAACGGGGCCCCCGGTTTTGACGAGGGACAAGCCTTGAGCTGAAGCCTGGGCCTGATTTCGGCTCCGAGTTTGGGTCCCAGCTCTTCTCTTTCTTCCCGTCGGGGCACATAATATACTTAAAATACTAATTGACAAAGGTGAAAGGACACATTCAGGCGAGTTTTCCTGATAAACTCGCTGGACTGGCACTTTATTTAATGCGAATCTATTTCTTTTGTTTATGCCTTCCTTTGACATTTTCGGTCCTCTCAATTGACTGCGAGCGGCGCCAGAAAGGACCATTCTTTTCATGTACAAGTACCTACGCCACCACCATCGGTGCTCATACCATTTTTTTTTCATTTCGGGCCTTTGTTCGTAAATATTTCATTTCTTTAAACTGCTTTTATTTCCCGTATAATAAATTTATGGCCACCTCACCTGCTCGTTTTCTCCTTTGTAGCAAACTCACATGCACGAAAAGAAAAAGTATCAGAGGAAGATTTAATTGATTTCAAGAGGTAATCATAAAGTTCATAATTGGGAGATTATCCATATATTTATAATCAATGGTTTAAGTATAATAATTAATTAATGTTAGCGTTTTAATTTATATGAATAAGTTTTCCCGACCTAAGACCTTAAGTCTGCAAATAATAATGTTTTAAAAGCTCAAAGGAAATTGAAATACATTTTTTAAAGACCTTTCTCCTTCACACACTATTCTCCCAGTGTATTTATGAGCAAGTGTGCGTTGGCGTGGGCAGAGCAAGTGGGAGTGGCAGCCATATATCATACAAGGCATCATCATATAGTTCATTGAACCCCTGGCCATAAAGCAACTCAAAAATCTTCAACAGCTTTAAGTGTCTTACAATGTCTACCGTTAATCTTGGCCCACACACACACAGAGACACTCGTACATGGAGAAAGTGAGCCATACAGATACAGAAACACTCACACACACACACACAGACAGACTCTCAGAGACAGTGTCGTTTATAATGTCTTCATTTATGGCACAAAATGTGGCACATTTTTTTGTGCTCAGTTACGCACCGACACCGACACCGACACCGACACCAAAAAGGACACGGCGAGTCCTCTATCTCGGCGGCAGGAGAATTACAGTGAGTGCCAAAAGTCGCCTCACAACTTCTCTGCTCATCGAGCGGAAAATAATATCGTGCTATAAATTTCGCTCAGTTTTTCCACCGTCTTCTCGTCCCCTTCCCCATCACTTCCCCTCAGCGAGCTTAATTTTTGCTGGTCGCTGGATTTTTCCCTCACCGTTTGCCATTCCAACTGCCGACTGATGAAAGTTTAACGACCAAAGTTGACACGCTGCGGCGATTATTTAGAAAGTTAATGACTTATAACATACCCCGAAAAAGTCACAGGAAATGAACAGAAAGCGAGAGAGAGAAAGAGAGAGAGAGAGACTCAGAGGAGGCAGAGAAAGCAGGAACAAGATTCATTGATTTACTGACCAGTCTGAGAGTTGGTTTTAGTTGATTGGACTTTATTGAAAAATGAGTCGCCATTTCTTAAGCTCTTGAACGGAATAAGCGAAAAAAACACGATAAATGGAAGGTTAACTAGGGTGGTCCCCATTCATCTTGGCCTAAAATGTAAATTTATCCAAATTCGAGGGCCGCCAATTTGTTTTCCTGTCAGTAAGGTAACCAGGAATTGGAGGTTAATTCATCTATTTGAAAAATAAACTTTTCAATTCCAAAAATATTCAAATAATAAAGTAATATTTAATTAGATTTTAGTTACGATAGTAAACCCTTAAAAAGGTATTAGTATAAAAGAAAATCCATAAATTGCCTGCCAGGTAATTCTCTTTCGCCTGTCAGGTAGGCATTTCCCGGAAAACTTTTGCCTTAATCGAAATCGGCTCAGGCAAAACAATTTCCACACTATCCATAAGTCGTGCTGGAATTCGCACCACCTTTCGCCCCGATAACCCCAGAAGTTCTGGGCGCTTATTTATAGTTGGTTTTCATTTCTTTTGGCGGCTGCAATTTCCACCTTTTGGCTGCTCCAGCTCCAACTCCAACTCCTGGCAAACTCCTTCGCCGTCGTCGTCTGGCAGCCGCATAAATTGTATAATGTAATTTTCCAGCAACTGACAGAGCCAGAGCCCGGCTCAGCCCACAAATCCACAAAACTGTCAGGACGATGAGAACTGTCTGCCTATGCCAAATATATCTGTGCATATATCTCCGCATATATCGGTGTATACATATACATATACATATACATATACATATATTGGGAAGCCGCCGACCAACTTATGCAACAATTTCGGAGCGGAAATTGCTTTAGCACCTGCCTCCTCGTGTCCGCCCCGTAAAGGTGCACGTTTGTGGGGTATATGTGTGACACCACATATATATATATTTATATATAGATATATAGCTCGTGAGGGCGTCTGGGCTTGGCTGGGCCTGGCTTCGGCACGTTCGCCTTTTTGGCACATACTTCAATAGCAAGCTGGATTCCATTCGATTCGGGGCGCTCGTCTCGTCGTCACTCGTTTAGCTTGGCAACTTTTTTGGCTCACACTTTGACAGTTTGTCTGCCTGGCTGAATCGAAGTTTATACGGGAGGGAGGTATGTAGGTATGTAGGTTGGAAACCCAACCCAACGGCTCTGAAATAAGCCCTAACCCCAAAAACGTCGGCGCCCTGGGTTTTACTGATTTCGAAATCGACTCGAGCGGAGTCGGAGTAAAGTTTTACCTTAGTTCTGTGTGTGGATCTGGCAGAGTTATTTCTATAACTTGTTCCTTTTGTTCCGGGGCTGAAGTGTAATTTGAATTTAAGATTTGCTGTGGTAGCCAAGAACTCTTTGCCTTCCTGTGGTTCTCCCGCCCCGCATACCCTCTTCAATAATTAATTTAACTGAAACACATTTGTGGATGGGGCACTGGTGTACTCCCCTTGCATCATCAGAGATTCATAGTTTTAACTTTAAATAAAGATGTTGATTCCGGTGAGGGAGTTCCAGGTGGAGGGGGGGACGGGTGTATAAGCCAGGCCCAGAGGTCAGTTGTTTATACTGGTGGAATCGGGCGCGTGTTAATTTGCCAAGTTTTGCTGCATAAGAAAGATGATGGGCGATGATGATGAGCCAGCGGAGCCAGAGGAGCCACAGTCCTGGGCAGCATCTGTGGCAGATGGGCCGTAATTGGATGCTGAGATGCCCTGGTTTCTTGAGGTGAGCAAGGAGCAACTTGATGTGCAAATTGCGGCCAAGTCTTGGGCTCCGGGGCCTGTTGTTCGAAGCCTTTTGTGGCTTTGGCCATGTTTGCTCCCAGTTATCAACTGGGATCAACTCCCTTGGCTAGCTTAATGTGTCTGGCTTAATTGTTTGGAGTTGGGTTCGAGTTCGAGGGAGAGGCTGGTGCGGCTGCTTTTGATTTGTGGCTGCAGTTAACAAGGGCCGAGAGGCCTCGGGCGTCTCTAAATAAAGACTGACGAAATATCAAATGTTTCAGATCAGAATGTTTCAATTCTGGAGTGGAAGTGAGTTTGTAGTCGTGTTGGAGTGAGGTTAAACCAACATATCTTGGTAAGGAGACAACGTGTCGTATACGTAACCACACTTGTTGCAGAAAATGTTGTCACAGACATATGCATGTCGCCTTGCATTGAGAGTTATTATCGTATTAGCTGCAGATCCTTCACCGTCTTCCTTATTCACTGTCACTAGCTATATCCAGGACATTTAATCTTCACCGGGAATTCCCCGAACCCAAATTACCCAGCACTTCCTTTCACTTAGACATCGGAAAGCACTCGAAGCCCGGGAGTCTGAAAACGGGGCTAAATTGATACATTAACTACCTTGATCCGACTATTATCTCCGCTTCCCCTGCTCTGCTGGAAACTATTCTCAAAATGTTGAGAATGTTCGCCATGTAAATGTAAATCACTTCCTCTCGACTCGGTGTCCTCTCCGCTCCGCTCCGCTCTGCTCTGCTCTACTCCGCTCCGTATTCCGCTCCTGGCATCCAAAGTGGTTGCATCCCAGTGGCAACTGCGACTGCCAACATGGTGATAAATCATCAACTGCTTAAGCGTTGTCTGCCCGCCTTCCAGTCTCCTTCGGTTCACCTGCCTGCGGGTCCGGGCCGCTGCAGCTCACGTTCCAGCGCTTTAAGGCATTTAGCTGGATGACATATTTTAAATGCCCTGCTAGCCCAAACAACACAAATCAAAAGGAGCAGCAGCAGCGGCAGGAGCAGCAGAAGTGCCAGAAGCAGCCGTAGCAGGAGCAGGAGCTGGAGCTGCAACTGCGTCTCGTCTCTGTTTGCGCATAGATCATAATCATTCATAATCAGCGTGCACATAAATAACAAATTAAAAGCGCTTCACTAATTTTAAATATGCTCGAACATAATCAGCTTACAGTGAGCCACAGCCAGCGACAAGGATGAGGATGAGCAGGATCTCATGGGGCTGGGAGTGGAAGCGGGGATAGCGACGTTGATGATGCTTTCGCCACTGTTGATGATGCTGCTGCTCCTGCTCCTGCTGCCAGTCAAGATAGCAATGACAACCTAACGAGCTGCCTTTCGCCTCGTGTGTGTTTGTGTGTGAGATTGTCTGTCTCTGTGTCTGTGTCTGTGTCTGCGCGTGCTGTGCTTACTTGTGTGTGTGTATACATATATGTATGTTTGAGAGAAATTTAGATGCTCTTAAAAATAGGATATTCTGCATACCTATTAAAGTTTGGCTAGGGTATAAAAATGAAATCTAAGTGGAGCTTAATGCCTGTCAATTTCATAAGTTTGTTGGCTGCCTTAAAGGGTGTTTTTTAAAAATAACAGTATACAAAATTCAAATATATATAAATATGTATAAAAATGGATATGAAAGAGTACTAAAACGGTTAAATAAAATTGTATTTCTGTGTATGTTCTGTAAAATTGATACATATTTATTTATTAGACCGAATTTAGGATGAAAAATTCATTAAAAATAGTCTAAAATATTATTAAAAAATATTTAACGTCCCAAAGTTCTCAATTCTTAAGCTCTTTGGTCGAAATTTTGTTTTTAAATCTCTAAAAAAAATGTAATTCTTGCTCCATTCCTGAGATGTTTTTATTTATATTTCTTTTGTCTAAAATTTAAATTTTAGTAATAATTTAGCTTAGCAAACTACTAATATATTTGCAGACCAAATACATATTATAGATATCTATAGTGATTAATATTCCCATTCAAGGGACATTATTCAGAGCATCCAATGTTCGTTGGTACCGTGCCAAAGGTCCTTTAAGATTTCTATTTTTCTTATTCGCTCATTTTTTTCGACTGGCTTTTACTTCATTTAAAACGCATTTATAACGCAGGGCGGCGAAAAAAGAAACTCATCAGTCGACACACACACACACACACACTCACTCTGATACACCGCTAATGCAGAGCCCATATATGTATACAAATTTTCTTTTTAGCTTTTCATGTTTGTGCTTAGGTACTTTGGGTCCGCCCAGAAAAAAAAACCCTCACCTCACCGCCCTTGCGGCGTCTGCTTCACTTACTCTGGCCCATACAATTTTTCTTACGATTTTCTTTCATTTTTTGTGTGTCGTTGTCGCTGCTCCTGTTTTCCTTTTCTCACGTTTTTTCGTGGCTGCTCATGTTGCCAAGCTCTTCCTAACATTTGCCTCCTTTTTCCCCTCTCTTTTCTCTTTTCTGGCAGATTGTGCGACCGGTGAACGCGTTCCTCATTGTTGATGTACAAAATGATTTTATAAGTGGTTCCTTGGATATAAGTAATTGCAGTGCACAGCAGCAAGGACACGAGGTGAGTGCCGGAGTCACAAATGGCAGGGGTGCCAATGGGATGGGATCGTGGGTGGCTAGTCAGTGCTGTGCTCTCAGAAAAATAAACAGACTAAACAAACTAAAAATATGAACAATATTTGCATAACTACAGGGATTTTTCTTTGGTTTTATTTATAAATTGCTGTGGAAACCCACATTGATTTTAAAAATGAATTAAAAGTAATATTGATAACAATTTAGAAATAAAATAGTATATAAAAGTGTTACCTCACAGAATATATATAAAATTTAAAACCAATTTAAGTTCCCTTAAAAATAAGTCAAGACGCCATCACTGTTTGGCAGTGGAGTGGAGTTCTGGCAGCAACCTGGCCATCAGCTTAGCCCCGACAGGTGCGGTAAGCGGCGACGACGGAAAGACATAAAAAATAAAAACGTAACAAGAAATGAAAATGAAGGGCCTTGGTTCGGGCTTCAGGTCGTGCTTGCCGCCAGGATGCGAGCCAAAGCCATTGCCGCTCCAGATGAGATGAGGATAAGCCGGTCCAGGGGGGAAGCTTTGAATGTCAGACCTCAATACCAGATTCTGCGGTGGTAGAGGCATGATAACGAGGCGGAGGAGTCGTTGGAGGAGTGCGAGAGTGCACGGAGCGGAAGCGGATATGCTTTACTTAAGTCGCATCCGCGCTGCGACACACGCCGGAAGTCGTCGAGATCTCTCGTTCCCTCTCGCTTCCTCGTGCTCCGCAACACTGTCGCTGCCGCATTTCCATTTCCAACTTCCATCTGGCAACTGACATCGTCTGTGGCTGGTACATGAAAATTTGTCAAAATTAATAACACGCACTTCCGTCTCGTCGCATTACGGACTCGGCACTCGAGTTGAGTTTGTGAGGAAAGTGCCACCTTCCCACCAGCCTCTCATCCAAGGCCCCATCCTCTCGCCTTCTCTCTCTCTTCCGTTTCCTTAGATACTGGAGCCCATCAACAAGCTGCTGGATACGGTGGACTTTGATGCCGTCTTCTACTCACTGGACTGGCATCCCAGCGATCATGTTTCATTTATTGATAATGTCAAAATGCGAGCTATGGACGAGTCGTCGGCGGTAAGACAGCCACGGTAATTGCACGGAAGTGCCAGACACTTATCAGGCTTCTTCTCCTCCCTCCAGTTGGATGCGGACTCTGCCCAGGTCTTTGACACGGTCATCTTCGCCGGACCGCCGCCGATGAAGCAGCGCCTGTGGCCGCGTCACTGTGTTCAGGACTCCTGGGGAGCCGAGCTGCACAAGGACCTGAAGGTGGTGGACCACGGCATTAAGGTGTACAAGGGCACCAATCCCGAGGTGGACTCGTATTCGGTATTCTGGGACAATAAGAAGCTTTCGGATACCACCCTAAATGCCCAGCTGAAGATGAAGGGAGCCACGGACATCTATGTGTGCGGACTGGCCTACGATGTGTGCGTGGGTGCCACAGCCGTGGATGCCTTGTCCGCCGGATACCGGACCATTCTCATCGACGACTGTTGCCGTGGAACGGATGTACACGACATTGAGCACACCAAGGAGAAGGTGAACACCAGCGACGGCGTTATCGTTCACACTAATGAGGTAAGGCAGGACATTTCTTACAGAAAATTAAATAAAAAATGTAAAAAACTGGAACACTGAAGAAAATACTGCAACAGAATGTTGATTTCTCTCACAAGTACTGCAAAGTTTAAATATTGTTTTATGTACAGAATATTATAAAAATTATATTTATTCTTACTCCAAACTGCAAGAGAATTCTTAAACTATATGTTCCTTTAGAATTCAATTTATTTTACTTAAATTTATGGTTTTCCCTATCTTTCTTTAGGTCAAGGCCATGGCTGAGGGTCGAGATCGTCGCCCCGAGCTGGGCTACAAGCTGGCAATGGAGCTGAAGAGTCCCGACTCGGTTCTTTCGCAACGCAATGGATTCCGACCCACATACTAAATCCGAATACCGAAAACCAACATCACGCTAGGCTTCTCTGTTCATGGATTCAAAGAAAAAAAAAAGACAAAAGGCTTTTATGTAGTTAAAGGTTAGAGCGTTTCGATTAGACTAGTTTAGAACACCTGTGAAGTGCCTCTGTAGCTGGCTAGCTTTTGCTAAAGACATTCTAGAATTGGTAACCTCTTTTGTAAGCCTGTTATCCATGTGGATTTTACATGACATTACAGTTATAACCATCTTGCCGTCGGATATAATAGGGTTAATCAAATGACGTTTAAGTATTACGAAGCTCTCTATACCCCCGCACAGCACCTTCAAATGCAATTCCAAGAGCAAACGAGTACTAAAGGTTCTTAATGTTGTGCGATGCACCTGTTTAAATTAAATTGATATTATATATTATACAAACAACAAATATATATGTAGAGAACATTATTTATTTTGAAACCAAATATAACAACAACAGCTTCAGTGAAAAATATTGTATGTACTTACCCCAATGTTGGAATGGAAATAAACGAATGGATTTGTGAAATAAAAATAAGGGGAAGAGAGTGTTATTTATTGAACGAACAAAATATATTTATACAATATTTTTTTTAGAGATATTTTTAGAGAGTGCACTTCTTTTTTTCATAAAAAAGAAATACAGAATTTTCAACATGACAGCTATAGGAATACTGATCACTTTTATCCACTTTGTGTATACTTTTTGACGGATGAATGCATACATGCGTGTTCTTTTTAAGCGTATTGCCAGTTGGGAGGCAAAAACTTGAAAACAAACCTTATAAATGTCCTGGCCGAAAGTGTGGCACTGACTGTTAAACGCTTTTTTCTCCGAACCAGCTTTTCTGAACGTGTTTTTCCGAGTTTCCCAGAGCTCTGGAGCGGCATGGGGAAAATAGAAATAACAATCCGTGCAGCGTTTAAAGAAACTTTTCTGTTTTATGTGTCTGTGTTTTTTTTTCCTCTCTCCTCTCGACTCCTCTGTCAGAGGTTTTTGTTTTTGACCAATTTTTGGTATTTTTGTTAAAGGGAAGAGAAAGTTGCCGGCTGTTACTTTCCTGCCAGGCGACTAAAACCAACTTTAAATTTATTAACACCCGGCTACTAAGCAAGGGCTGAGAGTGGGCGTGTCCGTATTGTGCCCAGTGTAAAGTGCAAACTTTTTATTTTCCACATTTCAGCATATTTTTCCATTTGCCAAATGGGCAAAAGCCTGGGCAAGAGTCCGAGCCTGGCCAAGTTTTATGGTAAGCACTCCCCCTTAGCTGGATGCGAGAATGCCAGAGTCCCGGGAATCCCCCACCGACCCGACCACCACTCAACCGTGTGGTTTTCCCCGGCTGAGGACTACTGGCTTTTGGTCTTTTATTCGGATCGGGAACAGAGCCTCAAATCGTTTACCTTTTGTGGCGTCGTCTGCCATAGACAATGAACTTTAGCTCCAGCCCCAGTTTGCCGTTCCACCCGCCGACTTAGAGGTGCACTAGAAAAATATAAAAAATGCAAATAAAATATAAAAATAATAATAATATAAACAAATACATATTAAATATAATAAGTTAATAATTTAATGAAATAATAAGTATAAGCTGGCAACTCTTTTATAGACACTTGTAACTCCATAGACTTCACATGTTTTTGTTCACAATTTGTTCTTTTTTTGATAGAATAAATAATTAAATTGTAAATAACTAGAATTACTATCATTTTTTCAGCAGTGCAGCAAACTTTTGTTGTCATGGCGTCGGCCGTGCTGCTGCTGCTCCTGTTGTTGCTGGCTACTGGCGATGGGCCTTGGCGATGCGGTGGTGGTGGTGGTGGTGGCGGCGGCGGCATCTCCTGCGGTCATGCCACTGAAATCCACACGCTGCCAGCTGTCAGCGGCACTGGAAAATGTTCCACTCACACAGACACATACGCACACGTGCGAGGAGGACGAGTACAAAAAAAAAGAAGGGAATCGCTGATGAAAATTGCTTGCAAGTGGTTTCTGTTTCTGTCCTGGCTCTGGCTCTGGCTCTGACTCTGACTCTGCCAGCCCTTTCGCCATGTAATGGTCTCTCGTTTTGCTTGTAAAACTTTTGGATTATTGTCAGGCGCACATAGGCACACACACACACACTTACAGTCATACGTGCGGCTGGCTATTTGCCAAGAGGCCTGGACTTGGACACGGAATAAGGACCACGGAACAGGGACCACGGACCACGGACAACGGACTCCCGACAACGAGCTGAGGACTGACTACGGGCCATGGGAAACGGAATACGGACATGAGCGTTTCGTTCGCGTTTTGCTCTTAACAGCAAATTCTCGCATATTTCTTTTTTTTTCTCGCCACCAGTTCTCTTGCACTCTCACTCTATATCCATATATCTATCTATCTGGCGCTGCTGCTGCCACTGCGTAGGCGTCGCCATTTTGTCCATGACCTGGAACTGCAAATTCTGTGTGTGTGTGTGTGTGTGTGTGTGTGTGTGTGTGCTTGGAGGCGTCGAATGCAGATGAATCCAGGATGCCGGAAAGCCGGAGATTCTCCAGCTGCTGTCTGCAGGCGACTGCTTGACTTGTAGCTTGTCCTGGGGCGCTAAGCTTGTTGTTTGTGGCTGCTGGAAGTGTGTATGTCCACGGAGCAGCTGAACCATCATGTTCCTCCTTGGATCTTAATCGGAAAACAAGCGGTTGGCATTGCGAGGAAGCCTGCCAAAGGCTTCATGGAATCAGGTGTAATTTTTACTGGTTTATTAGCGAGTAACCAAATTTAACTACATATACCAAGGCCTTCTTAGTATCGGATTAAGGATAATGGCAAAAACTGTAAAGTAAGTCATAAAAAACATGATTCTAAATAAATTACATGAAATCGTAATCCAATAAACTTTAACCTATATTACTTATTATATTAATTAAAACCTTGATTTAATTATTACTATAAATTTATTGTTCTTAATCCTTTAATTGCCAAAAAGACAAACAATTTAAAATATATATAATTTAAAATCGAATTAGAACAAATTAAGTTTAAAATGTGTTGCCAATTGCCACATAATTGGTACCATACCAGGGGTTAAAGCAAAAGGCTATCAAGAAAATAAAATATTATAAATATTAAAGTATTGTCTGCCAGCCTGTCTCCCCCGGAAATTCAGCACCCAGACAGCAGCTAATAACAAAACAAAACTGACTGGCAAAACAAGTAATACGAAAACAACACCTAAAACAACTAACCGGGCTTAAATGGCAGGACCGTCGTTGACCGTTTTTCCGGGGCGGGGACAAAAGCGGGACCGGCAAATTAGTTTTTCACTCGCTGCTGTCTGCGAAAACCTTATTGAAATCATAATTTATTTATTAGCGGCAGTGGCAGCAGCAGCAGCAGCAGCAGCAGCAGCAGCCAAGAGCTGAGGGCAGCGGGGGACGTGGATAAACTGAAAATGTCAAACCAATTTGCTGCGGAAAATTTCGGTCGCTGATTAGATTGGATGCCATGGCCAAAAGTTTTAATTATGAATATGAAAAATTTCGTGCACTCCTGGCTGGCGAAGCGAGTTGTAATTAAATTTTTGCACAGGTAAACGAACTTGTTCCAGGGGCTTTTGAGAGGGCGGCAACGTCGGGCGATAAAATCTTGAGAGGGTCCTTGTTGTTTTTTGGCTTCCATAACTGATTTAGCGACAAATATGCTGGGGCAGGAGCTAGAGCTGGAGCTGGAGTTCAAGCTGTATCTGAGAAGTTGTATCTGAGATGGTGAATCCGAGGCTGCAGCTGAACGTTGGGCGGAAAACTTTGCATGGTTGCACGGGTCGTATGCGCAATGTTTTTTGGCCCTTTTGTGTGTCGCCAAGGAGGAGTAGAAGGAGCAGTCAGAGGAAGTGGCTGCTGTCGCACTGAAATGTTAATTCTAATGCAGTCAAATGAGTTTGCCATGCTGGCTGACTGGCTGCCTGGCTGACTGGCTGACTGGGCGAAAGTTTTGGGCTCCTCCACAGTTTTGTGCATTTGTGCAGGATGTGATTATGAGGTTTTCATATTAGAAATATATGTGTGTCACCCCCGCTTAGTGCCTTTTCCTGGAATGGGGAGTGTGTGTGTGTGTGTGTGGCAATAAAATGCTTTACTGATTTGCAAAGTTTTGTCATTAAGCACACTTGGTGCTGCCGCCATCACTTTGGCCTGATTACAGTTTAGAATTTCACAAATATTTGCCTGGGAACGTTTCATCTTTCGCTGTCTTTGTCTCTTGCTTATTTATTTATTTATTTGCTGGCTTGCTTGTTGGTTTACTTGATTATTTGCCATTTCCCATGCATGACAGCGTGCTAAAATTTGTCGACAGTTTTATTTGAGAGCTAATGTTTCGATAGTGGCACTCAAAATCGATTTAATGAAAAATGAATATGCTTTAATTGTTTGCCAGCCGCTACGATGCGTGGGGCTAATTGGGCAAAGTGAGCTCAGTGATGTGGAAAAGTTTGTAGAGATGACTAATGAATCGTCCAAATTGATTTGGCATTATCAGCTGAGACCCGCTGGCAGTTACCATTAAATACCGAAAAATGTGCGTGCTTCTTTGGCAATCAGCCATTATTCGCCTTGCTCTCACTGCTCGCCTCCTGGGTTGGGGAGGATAAAAAATATAGCCATGCTGGTCGGCCATAAATAGGCCTTGCAAATCGGCCCCTTGGGGCACATGCGTCGTATACGTGATATTTTTTAATTACATTCAAAACGCTTTGTGAGTCCTGCGTGCGGAAAATTCGCTTTTAATTGCCCCAGCAACAAAAGCCAGCAACTTCTGGCCCCCCAAAAGGCTCTGCCGAAAATTCAATTCAAAAGTGTCCCCATGCGAAGCCAGTGGAAACTAGAAACTCCTTGCTTTCCCATAGCACAAATGGAAATATACTTTAGGAAAACGAAAACGTAAATGAAAATTTAATTAATGCCGCCACTAAAAACCAGAAAAACCAGGGCTCGCTGGGGGAGGTAAGGAGGAGAAAATTCCAAACTAATATGGAAAATATTTTGTATTTGCAGCAAAACTTTTCCACCGGCTGCGGCCAGCTAAAGAGGATGAAAAACAGAGACAGCGAGAGTGGGCGAAAGAGATAGTGAAAAAGTCAGAAAGAGAGGATAAGGAAGTGTCAGGAGGATTACGCTCATATATGAGATTTAGGGACGAAGAGCTTAAATGTCGCTATGGATTTTAAGCCTTTAGGAAAATTCATTTCTTCAGGTGGTAAATCATTTTTTAATTATTTTTAAAAGATTTTGTAACTTTAGTTTTAGTAATTGGTTAATAGTAGCTTAAAAATTGATTGGAGAACCAATTTTATTTATTAAATTTCTATTTATTTACATTCCTGTTTGATTTTCTATTATATTGTGTGATTTTTTCTATTTGCACAAACCAAAAAGACGTTTTTTACGAACAACCAATTTCTATAAAATCCAATTTAACAAAGATTTGCCCATTGTTTTCAATTTAATTCAAAGTCAAGTCGAAATTTGTGGCGTTTAAAGTGCAAATGAACTGAAATTAGCGGCCGGCATTCGAGGGGTGTGGCGGGAGACAAATGAAAAGGCATTTAAAATGTCAACACGACCGCAACATCGTGTGCGAAATGGTCAGAAAAGGTGTGTATCTGTGTGCAGGGATAACTATGGATGTATGGGAGGGAGTAGCTTTGTGTGTGTGTGTGGATTCTCCTACAGCAACAACGAGTTTTGCGGTTGCACAAAAGTAAACCAAAGTGACACAGAGTCAAAGGTGAGGGCTAAACGAATTTTTGGGGCTCAGGCCCGCAACGCTTAAATGCTTGACCACGAAAAGGCCATTAGAAAATGGCCGCATGTGACCGTCTATATGTGTTGGTATGTGTCGAGGGTCCGGGGGCCAAAAGCCATCTCCGGGTGACAGTTGGAAATTAGGCAAAGCCAACCCAAAAGGCAAAAAAAAAAAAAAATTAAAAAACTAAAGCCACAAAACGTTTGCCAACACGTGTAAAGTTCTGCAAGTTTTTCCACCAAGGCTAAAGTGGCTATGTGTCTGTGCCAAGAGGATGGACAACTTGTCAAAAGGGACGCAGGACTGCCAGTCACCTGAACTTGTTAAACTTTAATAGAAAAACTTTCATATTTTATAAAACAAATGTATCCTACTTACAGATGAGTGGATAAACTACCTTCTGGGTTACTAGAAGAAAGATGGTGCACTTAAGTGCTAAATAATAATGATTAATTATAAAAAAAGGATAGAAATATCTTAAGTTCACGGAATAAACCTTATCCAGAAACAATCTATGAATTTATGAAATATAACACTAATAATAAAGCTTATTTTTCTGGTTATATTATATTTTTACATCAATTATAAAAGTAAATAATAATTTCCTATTTATTTCGTATTTATAATAACTTATCATAGGTTTCTCTTTAAGGTTTCAACCATATTTTCAACAAAAACATGAGTTCAAGGTTCCAAAAGTTTCAAGTTTAATTTATCATACCTTTCTCCTGAGTGGGAAATTTTTCCTCTTTGTTACCAGCTCATCCTCTGGGTATCATGCAAAAAACCAACTGGAAGGCAAATTAAAGCTGCCAGCTCAAATGCAAACGCAGGGATCCAACCGAGTCACGCTCTGATTCCCACCTCTAACAACAATGCCCGAAACACCTGAATTTCTGCAGATGTATTCGAAGGAATAATCTTTGCCGTTTGCCGCATTGCCGTTGAATGTGTAATAAAGCACATGACTTTGGTCTTTTATGGCTCGACCGTGTTAAATTTGCTCGCAGCTCACCTTGAATCCACGGAACAATGACCAAGCCACACACACGGCACATGGCACATGGCTCCGCCGATGATTCTCGGCTGATTCTCCGCCACCAACGACAACAATGTGCAACAATTAAATGTCAAAAAGAAGCTTTTGATGGACGCTTAAAATCACTGCATCTGTCAGCTGACACTGGAGCTGGAGCTTCGTTTTGTGGCCGTTGTCCCAGGAGCAGAAGCAATCTGGGCAGGGGGTGTGCCCGGGTGCCCGGTGTGTGGGAAAACACAAGTCACGGAACGGTCACACAAGTCGCACACACAGCCACGACACACATATGGCGGAGCAGGTGCTCATAGCGTTTAAAATGTACACCCATAAACAAAAGTGCAAACAAAGCCATAAACAAGAGGAGCGACCAGGGGGAGAAGGACCTCAGAGCAGGTGCTTCGGCAGCGAGGAGACGGTAGCTAAACTTTCACCCCATCCATGTGCCGGGACCCGCCGATGTCGTTTGTTAGTTTTGCCTGCCTGCCTGCCTGCATTGGACACTGTTTGAAAGTCATTTTAACTCAAGTCTTTAAGAAATTAATAAATAATATTTTTCTTAATGTTTCAGGTTTTATTATTATCAATAACTTTGCCTTGTTTTTACAGGATAAGAATTTTCTACTAGTTTTCAGTTTTCTAGCATATTTTATTATTTGGCCATCCTGAGGGCACTGTTCTCGAAAACATTGCTGGCAGCCAGCGAACGACATTGAATGTCTGGGTGACAGAGGCCCCCTTCGAACCCTTTCGGTACCCTCCACTGCTTCACACTGCTTTTTAGTCCTTCCGGTCGCTGCCTGCTATCCTGCTCCGTTCCCACTTTGTTAGCTTTGCTTTGTGAGAGGCGGGGCTTCGGTTGCCGGTTCGCGGCGTCCCAACATCCATGGCTTTCATGGGAATCGTCAAAGGACGAGAAGGAGGTAGAGAAGGGTACTCCTGGAGCTGGAGCTATAGCTGGATAGCGGTCCAAGGCAAAGGGCCTGTCAGCGTTTTCTGTGCTGCGCTTTGTTTTTAATACATGTACGTGGTGGCATCGTTTATTATTATTTTTTGTGCTACCACATCGCTGGAACCGAAGGACATCGCTGCGTATACGTAATACCCAATGCATGCTGTCAGCATTGGGCGAGTGTGCCAGAGTGTGTGGTGTGTATATAACCCATGGGTCCATGTCACGCACACATTAGAAGGTAAACACGCGTTCCACCACACGATGCATAAACATTTGGACATTCCATTCGCCCAGCTATTTCCCAGCCATGTAAGTCGCCAGGACTTGCGTGTGCGGCAGCGTTGGGTTACGAACTAAATTAAATTTTTACATCAACATTTGCGCTTCATTAGAGGCTGGCGAATGGCAGCAAAGGGATGGATGGATACCAATGGTGTGTTTGGGGTGTGTGTGTGGGACAATGCCAAGTGTTGCTCGTCGAGTGCCCATCCTCTCCGGTGGGAATGGATTGGCCTAAGCAGTCCCAGGCCCAGACAAATGAGTTGCGAGTGTTATTGGTGGGGAAAATGGCAAAGCAAACTCGCTAAATTAGCCCAGGGCCTTCCGGCGTGAGCAGAGGGGTGAATCCTGCCGTGCTTCTAGGGTAGATGGTCGGTGGTCGGGGGATAAAAGGATGCTGGCCAGACAGAATGTTAAACTTATCGCAGGCATAACGATTCAATTGATGGACTAGTGGAATTGATAGTCTGGATAATTGGATAGAGTGCGATACGAGTGGAGGAGATGTAAAAGCACTGACAGCAAAAACGTTGAGGGTTGGGAGAAATTAAATAATTTTGATTAGGTTAGTTTATACGGGATTTTATGAAGATAATAAACTGATGATCTAATGATTAAAAGTAAAAATATATAAATAACAAAAATCCGGAGATCCCACTTTTTAATTCATGCAAAACTATAATTTAAAAGAATCTTTTGAGTCCGATTTCTTATCAGAATATAAATCAAATTATCAACCAATTCCAAAGCTTATTCCGTATCAATTTCTTGAAACTTTTCCATGCCCTGGAAGTCCGGCATGCAGCACACCTTGCGCTTGTGGACACACGTGGTGAGTGCTTTGCGGTACTGGTAGTTCAGTCGGCAGTGTTCCTCCTCCAGACATTTTCCACCCATAAGGTAGCAGCTTGCCAAATCTGCAGTTAGATCGGGCAATCAGTATCGAATATCAGGCTTAGGTTCAGATATGTCAGAGTACTCACAGGTTTCCTTTTTATGCATGTAGGTGTAGTAGCCTCCAAACACTAAAACTAATATGGCGATCAAGAAGAGGAACACCAAACATGGCACTTGATTCGACATTTTTCGAGAAAGTGTGATTATTATTAATCCACTATAGGTAAGCTTGAAAGTTAACTCACTGCCACTGAGACCTCTGGGAAATGGGAGCCGAGTGGAGCAGCCTCTAAAGGCCTGCCCCGCTACGCTCCGCATGATACCCGCTAAGTGAGTAAGTAAATTATTATGATAATGCGCTTTTCGAGAGCCAAGTGCAGTCTATGGGCAATGTTAAATGGAAACTTCTTAATTAAAAACTTGCTGCATAAAAACCAGCAGCAGAAAATCAAGGGGAAGCTGCACTGCAAAAAGATATTTGCATTGTACAAAAAGAAATTGATAACTTTTTCATTTTCTTTGCTTTGTAATATTTAATTTTAATTGAAAATTAAGTTGTTTAAACCTCCAGAATATAGAATATAATTAAGATAGAAATAATGTTATTTAAAGGTGTATATTTAAATTTATTACTATTCTTTTTTAAGTATTATCTGTAATCTAAAAGGATTTTCGAATATTATGTAAAAGTTTAAAATGAAAAAGTTTCCCTTTTATTGGTAAACTTTAATGCAAACCTTTTCATTTTAAATTATTTCCTTTTTTTGAAAGTACTCGCATAACTTGTATTTAGATTGCAAATAATCCTTATTTTTAATTTAAAGTGTAAAGAGTAGGAGAAGGATAGGACCCATCCTCGAGATACCTCCGTTGCCTGCAAATCAGTGTGAAGCAAAATAAACCGCTTAAGGACTTGCGACTTGGCAGCGCGTTGGAAATAACAAGGAAACTGCCCTCCGGCAGGAGTCTGCTCGTGTTTGTTGGTTCTCCAACAGCGGAGGGGGGGATGGAAGGAAAAAGAAGCGGTAGCCCCCCCTCCCCCTTCAGTTGTGGGTGGGAAACCAGAGGACTAAGGGCCAAGGGGGTTGGCGGAAGTGGCGGGGCGGATGTGCTTGGTCAGGCCATGGGACCATTGGCCAGTTAGGGAGCCAGCAGAAGCTACAGTGGGAAAAAAAATTCAATTAAAAGCAACAGCACGTAACTGAAACTTTTCCTTTTCTCTCTCTTATTTTTGCAAGTTTTGTATCTTTTCACCGACACCAACATCCAGTGAAAGCGCGTGTGTGTGTGTGTGTTTTTATTCCCACTCTTATTCGAGGAAAGCTGCCGCAGGCCCGCCTCCCGGATCCACAGCACTTTGAGTTATAAGTTGGTGCCAGCTGTCAGTTCTCTCGCTGCCTTGAAAGTTGCATGCTGGCTCCCATAGTCTATGCCACGTTCTCTGTTCCCCACGAAGTTGCAGCTGAAAATTGAAGATATCGGATTTGTGGCTGGTCAAAGGCATTTCAAATCAAATAGCGGAGCAGTCTGGCAACTGAGTTATTCCTCTAAAACAGACTCTTCACTTCCATTAAACAATCTTTATACAAAAAATAAATATAGTTTTAGAAAAAAGTAATTTATTTGAATGCATAGATTAATTCTAAAGTAAGCTATAGCTGAGTTCAACCTGCTTGAAGTTGGACTGTACTTACGACGGCCATACCTTTTGTGCTGCTCCATTGTACTCGAACAAATGGCGTATTCGCCGGGCCAACTTCCTATTTAATCAAGTTATCCACTCGGTCCGCTTCGCCAGCTTCTTCCTCAGTCTCTAATGCAGCCCGATTCGCACATTACGTATTCGCAGTGAGGCCTGCCCGAATGACGTCACCAGAATCAGGTCAAAAAAGGAGCGGTGCAAGGAGGGGCGGGGACGAGGCTGTTGGGGTAAATGGAGGCTGAGCTGAGCTGGGGCATACAAATTATGTTGGAGCAGCAAAAATGGCAACTCACTGTGGAATATTTTCGGCTGCTTTGCTCTCCCTCTCTCTCTCTCTTTTTCTCGCGGGTGCTTCGACTATCTCGCTCTGGCAAACTCACCTTGAGCTTGAGGTTCTTGGGTCCTTTCTGGGTCCTTTCTATGGGTGTGCTACTTAATGGCCATTCATTTGCCCACCGAAAGCAACAGCAACAGCAACAGCGAGCTGAAAACTGAAAACCCCCTGGAAAGTTCATTTTCGTTTTTGACATTTTTCAATTTTTGTTTGCTGCCGAGCTGTTTTTGTATTTTTTTTTTATTTTTTGTTGTTTTTCTCTACTGTGTTTTGTTGTGTTCTGTGTGTGTGTGTGTGTGTGTGTGCTTTGCGGGGGTAAATTAAATTCAGATTATGCGGCTGGCAGAGGCTCTTAACAAGATGAAATGAAATGAGATGAGATGAGAACGAATGGTGGAGCCGAAAAGGAAAAGTGACTGGCATTTATTTTCCATATATTGATTGCTTTTTAATGGATATTTTGCTTTGCTAGAGGCATAAGGTGCCACTGTCCGATATCCACACCGTGCTCTCAGCCCTTACCATCCTGCAATCCCAATCCCAATCCCATTCAAGCAGCCTCCACTTTCAGGGAGCATTAATTTTATTTACATAGTTAAATGGTTCAATTGTTTGGCTGTTGATTTAGTGCTGGAATTTCAGACAGTAAAATTAATTGTTTGATTTGTGGCGGCATCGCTCGTTTTCGTTTTCCCACTGTGCTAGCTGTTAGCTTATTTTTCGTTTATTTCTTTTTTTTTTTGGCGTAGCTCGCCACCATCTCTATGTAGGTCACTTTTCCATTTCCACTTTCCTTGGTGTGTTGTCCCTAGTGATTTACAGTTTTATTTGCACAGTTTATAAATAAAACTGTCAAGTGAGAGACGCCGTTCACTGACGTTGGCAGCTGCTCATCTAATGGCATTTTCCCATGTTTCCTTGTTTAAAGTCCCCATTCGCCCAACCGCCCGACCGCCCACCTCAACCATTTGTTATGCTGCACGGATTCCCCCGTGAAACTCCGGGCTCCCTCCGATTTCAGTCCAGTCCGTCAGTCACTAGTCTAGTCAATCAGTTGGAACGTCAATCAAGCAGCAGCTAAAGTTGCTGGTTGAAGCCCGGCGCAGCAGGTAGCTAACTGGCAGCCAGAAGCAAAGTAAATTGTTGGACGAACAGGGCGCTTCCTGGGAAGTTCTTTAAAGCCAATGAAACTTTAACCATTTTAATAGCTTTGCAAAAGAAGCGTTGGATAATTTGCAAATTGATATTAAGAGCATTTTAAAATAATTATCTCTTAGCTGTTATTTATTATAAAATTGGGTTAATCTTTATAAGAAAATAAATTACAATTAAGCGATTGTAATACTATAATTTTTGGTTTACATCTTATTCTATGTTCTGTATTGTTTATTTACCTTGAATCTAGTTTTCTTCCCTTAAAAATAGGCAACAAAAATTGTATATAAGTAAATACGCCATCGTAACCATACCTAATTTTGAAGGTTCTACCAAATGGTTAAATCTGAATAAAACCCTGTTTTTGAGTCTAGATTGGCGGCATACTCCTTGGCCTTTAGGGTAAAAGGACAATAACAAATCCATATACACACAGACTCAGCTCAGGCAGCATAAAAAATTCACCACGCTTCGCTCTTTGGGCCAACAACTCTTTGGCTTTGCCTTTTACTTGGCTGCTTTCTCTTTCGCCTAGGAGAGTCGCCCTGCCTCTCCTCTCTCTCTCTTTCTTTCCTGTCTCTTGTACCAGACCCAGCTTCAGCCTCCAGCCTCCCCAGCTTTCCTGTGAACCCCCCACGCATAGACATGGCAACAAAAGTGGTAGCAACGGCAGCGGCTTTCATCTTTTTTTAGCACACGCGCCCGAGACTTGCCGCCTGATATGGCCGAAAGTTCGGCCGCATTCCGCACGCCGCTTCGTTCCGCAGTCGAGCTCCGCTCCCCCCGGTCGCCTGTCGCCTGTCGACTGTCAAATCAATTTGTCAGAAATCACTGACAGCTGCTTACAGCCAAAACACACATGGGTGGCCATCACAATCGTCATTCGCCCTCTGAAGAGTTGTCATGCCACGAGCAGCGAGAGAGCGGCAAAGCGAGTTAGAGCCCCTTACTATATAGCCTCGATTTTCGACTCGGTGATACCCCATAATCACATTAGCCTTGTAGGCTTTCCAGTACTGCAAATATAATTGCATCAGAGTTTGGCATTGGATGTTTCAGGGCAACTCAGTGCTTCACACTGAAATCCCAACAATTTATAGCAGTTTAAAGCTTAGAATTTTAGCTTTAAATATGTTTTCAAATTAAAGTCAAGCTTCTATAATATACAAATTTTGAAATATTAGTTTATACATTATTTATTTTATTTATATTATACATTTGTGGTCATATTTCGAATAAAAGCCATCGATATCATGCTATGACTTATTATTACAGTTTACCGGACATTAATTTTTTATTTTGCAAGCTCTTAATTCAATAACCATTGCACTAATGGTATCTGTAACGATTTTGTTTTATTTTTTCTGTAACTCAATTAAAATGCGAATTGATATGTATTATAGAATGACTGCTACGTCACAAAGTTGGACGTTAACTAATCGAAATGGTTCAGGAAATTATTCCCTCTCTAGAGAACACGATGCGTAAAGCCTGTTTTTAAGCGCATATATTTTTTTATCAGGGATTAAAATTATAAGAAAAAAGATCAATAAAAAAATAAGGAATATTTAAAAGGTGCAAAAATGGCAGAGGCGTCCCAAATAATATTCTAATTTTCAATATTAAAATGTTGTTGATATTCTTAATAAGATTCTTAATCTGAAATCAGCGAAAATATATTTCCGTGATTGTTTTAAATCTACAAACATACATATCAAACTTCTGGGAAGTTACCAAATAATTCGGTAGCATATTATACCCCTTTGATCCGCTAATACCGGGTAGGAATCAAATATAGTAAGGGACATGGCATAGCGTGAAAAAAATTGCCTAGGGTGTAAATTATTGCGCATATTTTCATTTCTTCTCAAATTGCTTTGCAGATTGCCAGCATTTGAAAATTGTCTATGGCATCCTCCAAACGCTTTTGACATTTACAACTCACTTTTTTTTTATTCTTGTGTTTTGCGCCCTAAACCGAAAAAAATGTCGACGCAAGAAAGTTTTCAAGTTCGACTCTGACAGACAGCGGCTTTTGTTTGCATGCCATAGACACACACACACACACACACACCCACTAATACACACAGAAACACACACCCAAATGCATCAGCAGACGGTTCGGTTGAAAGTTGTGCGCTGCGAGGCGTATACGTAATTTAACAGACAATGCCAAAGCGAAGACGAAAGACGACCGATGTGAAAGAAAGGCGCTTTACCAAACAAAACAACGGAAAAAAGGTGGATAAAAAACAAGGAAAGGTCTTTGACTGAGGCGGTTCGGGATGTGGATGGATGCCCTAGCTGTTTGTAAGGGTTCAGGTAGTTTTAATAGCAGCTTTGCGATATCTTGAAGAGAAGGGAGAATTTCCCGAGGCAAGTCAATAAGTTTAATGAAATATTTAAAGTAGGAAAGAGTAGATATAAAATACATTAAAATTCTATTATTCAAGATTATTTTATTTTAAGTAGCGTAGAATATCCTGAATTATCTAAGCCCATTTATAAGTTACTATTGTTAATTTTTACTTAAAAAACAACAGATTTTAGTTGCATTGCAAATATTTATAATTAAGGCAGATGATTTTTAGTGTTAATCATATTATTTGAGTTCTTATAACGGAAACCTAAATATTTTCACAATTATTTATAAAGTTAACATTATTTCTTTTAAAATGACAAAGTATAGCGAACATTTCAAACTGTGTTTTTTTTAGATGTCTTCCTAATACACATGAAATGCAAATATTGTAAGGATTTCCATAAGGCAAAATAAAGGCAGTCCGGGGAATACACAGGAACAGGAACCGAAACAAATGGGGTTGATTATGCAAAGGGAAGGGGAAGACGACGCATAGATGCTGCCTTAAAATGGGCGGATAAAGAAAAGATTTCGACTTTTCTATATTATATATCTATGAATGAACTTGGAATGCTCCTACAATTAAACAAGATTGAATGCTTACCTTAAATGTGAAAAAGTTTTGAATGCCCAGACCCAAAAGTTATGCCAAGTATTTTATACAAATGGGAGGAATTACTTCGCAGGCTCAAGGGAATCCGAAGTTCGTTCATCAGTTTTTTGGGCATTGTTTCGGTTTGTTTTTCGATTTTCTGGGATGTTTTTTGTAGTTATTTCTCTTTTTTTTTCGGCAGGCCAGTGGCAAAGGCAGCAACAATCAGTAAGGAGAATCAGTAAGCAGCATGTTACTGCTGTTGCTTTTTATTTTTATTTATTTTTCGTTTGTAATCTCTACCCCTTTTTTGCTGTCGCTCGCTGTCTTTCTCTCAGGGTGTGTGTGTGTTGGGGAAAGCCTGCTTTCTTTTTTCCCTTTGCTATTTGCTGTGTTTGACCAACTACAACATACAAGCTCATAAATAAGTAGGCAAAGGCCCATGGACCAGAGCCGAAGGGGTGCGGAGAGTTAAAGGGGTGCGAGGCGAGGGCGAGGGCGAGGGCGAGGGACTTGTGACTGAAAATGAAAAATGGATTTCTGTGTCAGTTGGTTGCCATAATTTCGGCTTTTCCTCTTTTCCCCTATCCGCTCTGCTCCATTCATTTGCTTTGGCTGCTTTGACGCGCATTCATCATTTGGCATTCAGTTTGGTTTTGTTTTCGGTTTTCATGCCTTCGCAACTCTCCGCCCGATCCCTCGGTTTGATTCCTTGCTATCTGCGTCCGTTTATTTAATTAATTATTTTAAAGATTCTCGCTCTCGTCCTTTTTTTTTTGCTCGCATTTTAATTAATTTATCAAAAGTGCAAATGAAAATTGTTTGGCCTGACGCTGACGCTCCTTTTTTTTGTGTCTTTTTTCAGCTCTACTTCTGCTGAACTGTCCCTTTTCGTTTATGCTTGTTTAATATTTTATTTTATTTTAAATAAAACAAACTTTAAATTAGCCTGAGAGCTCCGCCGATCCCCTTGTGCATAAGTGGGGTTAAGCTGTGTGGCTGTGGGTTAAGCCAAGGCCAAAGTTGCGGCAGAAAAAGTTTCATTCATGGCTCTTTTTTTCCCCGTTTTTGCTGCTACCTAACTCGGCACCGGTTGTCCCTGCTAATGCTGATAGGTCTAATAACTCCCTGGGATGCTGTAATCCTTTGGGTTGTCTTGTTCGCGTCCTTGCTGCCATTCCTGTTGTGGTTGTTGCTGTTGCTCTAATGGACACTGCGAGTCACGTAAATGAGCCCGATGATTATGAGGCGATGATGATGATGATGATGCTTATGCTTATGCCGGCTACGTGTTAATTTCTGTGACAGCGCCGCCAAAAGTTTTGCACTTAGAACCCGTAACCGTAGGCAAAGAAATCGGGCCCATTGGGCGTATACGTTATATTCAATAAACAGCTGTCTGCCAAATTCTGTTGCATTAAATATTAATTTGTGCAACATTTTCGGCCAGACACTTTGCATATTTCCCGCACATCCGTTCCGTTTCAAAAACGGAAATTAGTTACAGAAGTTATAATTAAATTCCTTTGGATGCATGCGAGTCCTTGTATATCCCAACATCTGTGCCTGTGTGCAGCAAACTGAGCTTGTAAACTGGCCTGGGGACCTGTGTGTTCATGGACAGTGGACTCCAATGTTCGGTCAGACGTTGCCATGGACAGCACTTGAGTGCACAGCCGGACCGGAGGCAACAATGTCGGCATATGGACGGGATGAGAGGGCAACACTACGGGTTACCCAGGACTCTCTAGTTATCGAAGTGGAGTCTTAATTAGAAACAATTTGAGGCTGACGGATTGCTGGTGGCTAGAGAGTGGTGCATACCTACAATGTTGGCAACACGCACTGTTGGTTCATGTTCATTAGTTGTTAAGCGAAACTATTCTTTGACTCAAAAGTAGATATTTTAGAGAATGTTTCATGCTAATTATTTATCTTTCGAGAGGTTGATTCGGTTTAATTTTCAATGTAAAGATTGCAATAATATTCCAAGGTTGGTTTTAACAATGACAACATTTATTTAGTTGCTTTGGGAAATAAAGAAAAATCAATAAGTATTGGGGGAAAACGTCAAGAATAGGATATCCCATGACAAATGACTCTTTTCCCCAGAAACACCACAATACATTCTAAATTGTGTCCTTCCTCGACGCTTCCACTGTCATAAATTTCCGCATCAAGACCATTTTATGGAACCGCAAATTTGGGCTGAAGAGCTCTCCAGGGACGCCTCGTGGGCCACTCCCTCCTCCACCTCGAGAGCACACATGTATCGTATCTATTATTTCATTTCGATCATTGCCGCCAACTGGTTGTCGATTATTGAAATTGATTTGCACAATTGAACGCGGTGGCGAGGACGCACATAAATCACACATGCATCAATTATGGAGCGCTCGTAGTCAGCGGCGCCGTCAACGATGCTGTGCATCAATATTTGATGCCGCAAAAAAAACAGACAGGACCTCTCATCCACTTCCCCCAAAATTGGGGCGTTTCCCCCAGTGCGTGCTGCCATGCATGTTTTCCGAGCCTCCGACTAGAGCAGCTAACTCCAGATGGAAATGGAGGTCTGACTGGCGATTACAATTCTCGTTTGCCATTCGCGCTTCGGTGCCGATCAATTATGCAAATGGGATTGGGTCGGGATGGAGAGGAGAACGGGGTTGGGTACGGGGGCGGATGACATATTCAATAATAAAGTGTCGCCAATGACGGCGTCCCTGCAAGCATGCCACAGCATTTATTACAAGTATTGCGTATACGTAATGTTTGTCAAAGGATTTGTCCCTTTTTTTTTCGGCGGAAGCTGGTGCACCACCAACCATCAGCAATTGTCTGCTCTGAAAAACAGCTGGGGCGTATACGTAATGTGAGGTCAGAGACCATATGAGCCAGTAAGTGGAGTAACTCGATTGAAGTCTGTTTTTTTCCATGTTTTCCCATGTTTTTCTTCTTTTTTTTTGCGATGTGCGATGAGAGTTCTTTGTTCTCTGCTGGGGATTGCGTCTTTGGGAAATGGGATTTGGAACTGGCTGCGCATTTTCATAGCCATAATTGGATATGCTCTGGAGCCGGGCCAGCATTACGAATTCATGGCCGGCAGTTGCCTTCTTAGCCCATTTATTATGACCTCCGTAATTAGCTGGGAGCGCGCTTTCAATATTTATCCCATATCCCAGTATCCGGTATCCGTTTCTGGCTTTAGGCCCAGTAAACACTTGCCCGCGACCGCCATTAACACATTTCTGCTGAGGCCAGTTAAACCCCGAAACTGGAGCCCGAAACTGACCCGCCAAAAGACAATAAAGTTCAATATTAATGCACCCTTTGACTCCGTGTGGCTCCGTGGGGAGGAGTTGCCGAATCAAGCGCCATAAAGGCAAGACAAACAGGCTACTTAAAATAAGACCCGACCCCGAAAAAAAAAACAAATTTTTAATGATCTGTCATAAAAGAGGGAGCGAAAATTGAGCGCCGGCCACATAAAACTGAATTTATTAGCATTGCATACTTTTGAGGGCAATCAAGTAACCAGAAAAGGGACCCCGGGAAACTGTTGCTCCAGCAGGGCACTGATCCGGTATCCAGGATCCAGGACCCCGAACTTAACTCCGTTGAACTCGGAACAAGACACCAAATCCTTTAAGCACTTCTGCAGTGTGGCGCCACCGAATCTCTGTGTGTGTGTGTGTGTGTGGCGGCAATTAATTCCGAAATCACAATAGCCATAAAGATGATGATGCGACTACAATTTGAATGCCCGGCCCACCACCGAATCCAGCACCGGGACACCGCGTCCCAGGACCCTGCTGTCAAAGACAGCACCAAATTGACAACAATGGCGACAAGCGGCGTTCGTAATAAGTAGTTTGGCTGCTGCGACCCTTCTCCGCACAGCCACTGCTTCTGACCCTCAGGGGTGGCGGCCATTAAATCAACGCAGGACATGCCTGGCAGGACACTGCGCCTATTGCCGCACACAATATATCAAAGTTTATGTTGATTTGAGTGGCGCAGCAGCAAACTTTTAGCCCCCGAAAAAAAATGTGTGTGCACAGAGAGAAAATGAGAAAGTTTTATAAAAATCTAAATGATATATTTTATAGTTGAATGCTATTTAAGTGACACATCACATGACGTAGACTAAAAAGGCCTGAATGGTCTTGGCAACAGCATTGTTCAGATCGGCGTCCGCTGAGATTTTAACAAGTCTACTGCCAAGCTTCTGATATTCGTCGATGTATGTAAATAAAATCTCCTGCATTCTGCCGAGAATCCACTGGAAGCGATAATGTTCGTCGGATCCCACTGGAGATTCCGATTCGGAACTAAGGACTTTTATGATGCGCTGTAAGATATCCCAAAGGATGCTTCTGATGGCAGAGTCAGTCACAGCCGAATCTTTGGGCTCATCCTTCACAGGGTTTCGCTTCTTGGGGCCTAATCTCTGAGGATTTTGGACAAAGCGCACGGTGACATGAAGCAGCTCCCATATGTACATCTTGGTAAGCTCCCTGCGCATTCCCGGGCCAAAGAGCCAGGATACCACATACTTGGGTACGAGTACCTCCATCCGGATCATTTTCATGATCACCACGAATATGTAATGCTGATTATTGTACCATACTTCAAAAATTCCATCCAGAATGGCATGCTGCTCATCCTCGCCACGAGCCAAGTCCTGAAAAGACAGAGAACAATTCGGAGAAGAGAGGTTTAGGGACTACTAATCAGGAGTTTTTATACAAGTAACCTCACCTTGAAAACCGGTAGATACTTGGCAAGCGTGGCAAAGGTATGAGTGAATGACTTGGAGCTGAGGTGCAGAAAGTTTTGGGTGAACACATTGATCTTTCCCAGTTCTGTAGTCACAGAATCGCTTTTCATCAGTGCGGAGATGGAGTCAACATCCGATTGCTTGTCACGCATTGCATCCAGGAGCTGCTCGGACAATGCAGCACCCGAAATTAGAGGATCGATGTACTTGAATTGGGGATGGGGCATGGGAGGAAGAAAGCGAGCAAGGCTTTGTGGCAGCAGAGCAGCTATTTTTCGGTAATACGATAGCCTGAGTATCACGGAAAAGCATTAAGAGTTTTGATGTTAAAGCCATTAAGGATCCTTACCTGACACATTTGCCAACAAGCTCCCTGAGAAAGATCGCCTTTGGCTGATAATAGCTGCAGCCTAGGCAATCCTGTGCCCACTGTCCCCAGTGCCAGTGAAATCCAAAGTTGGAGAGATGAAGCGAAAGCCAGTTAACCAGACGATCGAAGCAGGCCACGTTCATAGACCCCAACTTGGAATAGATAATATTTGATGCCTGCATCACAATAGGGGGTACCTTGTACGGGTGCAGCCGGCACAGTTCGATCATAATGGATCCGTAGTTGATGGTGGACCAGGTGGCCTTAGGCAGACGCAGCATTTCGCCCAAGATCACTTCTACGATGCTGTGGCACACAGCTAGTTCCGGCTTTGAGGCGGCAATGGACAGAAGATACTTGGCGCACTTCTTTCTGTCCAGATGATGAGTCTTAAGCACGTACAGGACCTGAGCCTCCAGAAGGTACCGCTCAATGCTACGCGACGGTGGCAGTTTGAGCTCCTCGTGCGATGTCATTCGGAATTCGAAGATGCGAAAGATCAACTCTGACTGGGGATAGCTCCAGCCCCGCTGGTGGGGCGGCATGTCGAAGGGCGGTAAGGAGTGCTGAAGAGCGGCACTTAGTCGTTCGTCAAAGGCCAGGTACGGGCGTGGCAAGAGCTGGTGTTCTGGCTCGGCCCAACGAACGTCCGCCATGGCCTTCACCTGATGCCACAGCGATTCCAGCTGGTCCAGCTGCGGCGGTAAGGCGCTATCCCGCCACACACTCAAGAGGGGCACATGCAGGGGTGTCCTCTTTTTCACATGGATCTGCAGCGTGACCATTAGCCTCGAGAAACCCGACTTATGGCAGAGCTCCTTGCCCACGAAGGGCAGAGCGGAGAGAACGCAAAAGGCCAGCCAATCGCAACGAGCCTGCTCGTCCCCATAGGCACCCGTCTCGGTGGCATCCTCGCAGTCAGCCACAAAAGCGGTGAGCAATTTCATCAGAGAGCTACTGGTGATCACATTGCAATTGAGGAGATCCACCAGAAAGCGCAGAATAACCGGAACGTCAAGCCACTCGCCCTGGAGCATACATTGCCGGAGCTTCTTTACCATAAACTGAATGCAGTCGGCTCCAAAGCGGAAGCTCCTAACGTTTGCGAGGCCCACAAAGGTGGCGTACGCACTGACGTGACCCGGATGCTGGAGCAAGCAGGTCTCCAGGATGCGAAGAATTTCCGGCTTGTGGCTCTCCATGAGGCTGCTCAAGAAACAGGAGAGATTCTCCAGCTTCAACTCGATGGAGCTGCCACCAGGGTAGCTTAAGCCGTGCATCATCGTCTCCATGGTGCTCACCACGTTCTGATCCTTAACCAAACGGGGCTTTTTTTCTGATGTCATATCAGATTCCTCGTCGCTCGATAGCTCACGGACCCGGCCACCCTCCTTCATGCTGACAGCTCTAGTAATATTTTTTCTTTTAATTATGAAAACACAAATTAAAACTAACCTTTTCATCGTAGAATATTTATTTTAAAAAATAATTTGATTTTTTTATGAAGTTCTGCTTGGTTCGACTCGTAAATCTCAAATGGGGTACAATTTATATATTTTTCTTGACGTTTGATCTGTCAGCTGAACACACAGCCTGCTTGATTTAAATATATATTTTATTTAATATTTTTTGTGGTTGTTTAGCTTGAACTTATTACAAAATAAACTATACAAATATACAGTTCTTAAAGTACATTTATTGCTAAAAATTAGACTTTAAATTTGGTAAATTTGTAGTTATTTCTAAACGATTTTTTATATATACATATGTTTTAATACTTTACATATTCTGTTACTCCCAAAAAAAATTATCAGAATCTGTACTTATCCTCGTTTTTTACGTCATTTAATAACTTAGCAATTTCTATAAATTTCTCTCTCTGCATAGGCATTGGGAACGAAATTCGTGTTATTGTCTCCTTTTATTGATTTATTTGGCTTGTGTCCACTTCCTCTGCCGCCCTCCTTTTTTATCATTTGCCGTTTTATTTGTGTGCTTATTTTTGATTAGATTTATTTATTTTTATTTTCGCTGAGCCGCCGTCGTTGGCGTCGCCGATGAAATTTAATAATTCCACTTAATGCAATAATAATTTCGTCGCCTTTTGTTGCCGGCCCCAGACTCGGAGTCCAAGTCCAAGTCGGAATCTGAAGCGGCACAAGGACGACGAAGAGAGTCCAGATCCGAGTTTGGGGGCCGCTTGTGTTTCCCCCCCATCGTTTCCGTCATCATTTTTGTGGCCAACGCATAATTTGTGCGAAATTTGCCAGATTGCTGCCACAGCGTCGGACGAGCTCTTAAGACTGAGTAATGCTGGCGAATCGGGCGACATCGGGCCACATCGGGCACATCGGGCAGGGCGGGATGGGTCTGGGGGTGGCCGAGTCATTTGTAATATGTTTTATTTGACTTGCGGCAGATGCTCCGCCGCTCAATGAAAGCTAAGTAATTGACGCTGCGAACTCCCAGTGGAGGGCAACTGCCGCAACGGCAGCTGATTACAATTAGTTGGGGGGAGTTTTGCTAAATTGTTGCCAGCCGGGAAAATTGTTGCGGAAAGTGAGCGACGAACGGTGGTTTCGTTGCTTTGACGTTGACGCCAATTGGGAGTTGGCATTTATTTACCGTTTATATGCTTGTTACCTATAAAAACACGCACCTGACAACTCACTTTAATGTATGTCAAACCTCAGCACTTGGCAACTGGATGGAAAAATGAGAAGAAAATGAGAGAAAACATGAACCAAGAATGGCAAAAAAATTCCAGCGGCCTCTTTTTGACATTTTGAGTGACATTATTTGTGTCAACAATAAAACACTCAAGCAGCCATGAGCGAGATGAAGAAGGTGACCGAGAGGTGAGGAGAAAAAACAGCGACCAGGTGCACAGAAATAAAATAGGGGTTTTAACTTAATATAATATAATATAATAATATAAAAATATTCAATTTAATAGATAATATCTTAGGCCGAAAATAATAACACGATTCTGGTTAAAGTCTGCTGCATATCTGTAGAATACATATGTCATGTAAGTCCTTTTATTCTGGGCTGTACTGCTTGAAGTTGAGCCTCCATATGGACCTGTCCACCCATTATCCTTAGTTACAGATTCAAATGAATAGATGTAAACTGAAGTGCACTTTCAGGAAAATCTATATATTAGTTTAGGTTTAATTATTTAAATGTTTGTTATCTTTTAAAGGTTAGTTATCCAATTATGTTTAAAAATATCTCTTCAATATAAATTTAAATTTAAAAAATCTATTTTTTTCACAGATTGTCCTTTATCTATTTAAAATTTTTCTAAGAAATTTGTAGAAATAGTTTTGTTTCTTAAATAATTAACTTCTTAATTATAAACGCAAGTTAAACCACAAAACTGGTTGTTCTTTTATGAAAACGTAAGTTTGCCTATTTCAATTATAATGCTTTCAGTTAAAAACAAAGTATTACAGATTAAATTAAATTCAATTAAATTAAATTAAGTTAAATCAAATCCCTACTAATATTTATCCCTGTGTACATTGGGAACTGGAAGCAAATAAGCACAAGTACAAAGTGGAAAGTGAAAATAAGCAGTTGAGGGAAAGAAACCGAACTCAAACCAAGGCCAGCGCAATTTAAAATTCAATAAAACTTCAATCAGCGTTTAAAAATGTGTTCGTATGAGTGTGGTGTGTGCTGTGTGTGTGTGCTGTGTAAGGGTGTGTCGTTCGGTGAGTGTGGCTCTGTGGGTGTGTGCAAGTGTGCGAGTGTGGCAAGTGGAAAGACAGCGCCCAGCAATTTAAACAAATTGAAAGCAAGCGCAAATAAAAAACAGTTTGTTGCCACTTTTCACATCAATTACGCACTTCAGCCAAAATAGACGACGAGGACGAGGACCAGACGAAGGAGAAGACGAACAAGTAGAAGAACAAGAAGAAGGAGAAGTCGAAGACGAACAAGGCGTCGAAGGGGACTTGGCAACGAAGACGTAGAGATGGCGGCGGCGAGTCCTTCGACCCACCTAACCCAGCCCCGCACCACCCCCTCAATCTCATCGGCTGCTGCTGCTGCTGCTGCTGCTGCTGCTCCTGCTTCTAGTACAAAAATAACACTTGAAACTAAACGCGCATTCAGGCGACGCTGCTGCTGCTGCTGCTGCTGCTGCCTCTGTCGCTGTCGCTGCCTCGGCCGTCGTTGCCACACCCACCAACAACAACAATTTTCGCCTGCGTACCACGGGGCGTATGTATTTTTCCATGCCGCTCTGTAGTTGTTGTTTCCTAGGCGTTAGCATGGCAGCTGCGGGAGGGAAATTCTAAGCGAAATGGAGGGGATTCCAATTGCCACCCACTAGCCACCATCTACCAGCATCCTCACCACCCAAACAACACCCACTACCCACCACCCAGGACCCACAATTTGAATACGTGCCTCACCGCCGTTTGTCTATGTTTTCCTTTCGCAAAAAGCGAAAGTAAATGTTTGAAAATCGTAAGGAAGGAAAAATCAAGTAAGCATCAGTTAAAAATGTAAAATATAGCCAGGCAATGACGAAGCTGAGATGCTCTGGATGGTTAAGGATAAGAAGGATATCGTGATAAATACTTACATATAAATGCAATCTACAAGTTGGTGTTTCTTTATTTGGAAAAGCAGGAAAAAATTAGAAATAATGTTTAATATATTATGAAGTTTATAGCAAGTTTTTGATTCTGGAATTTTGCATTATGATGTATAATTGGATTAATACAAATTTCTTGATGTAGGTTAAAGAAAATCTCCATCTTCCAATTATAAAATGAAGGAATAGACTCTATAATATATATTTTAAGCTTGGTTGGCTTTTGATAATAGTTTTCTGCATTTTATATACGTAGTTATAAATCTTACGATTTCTATAATAATAAAGGAAATATACCTAATATAGTATCTTATATATTTTAAAGATTTATCTATTACAATTTTATTTTTTACTAGTTTGTAACTTTTGTGCCATAACTTTTTGAAAAATATCATGTGAACAATGTTTTAGTAAGAACTTCAAATATTTTTTAAATACATTTCCAGTTTCTTTAACCTTAAACTCAATTTTAAATCCACTCCAAGTATTGTGTTTAAAGCGTTTTTCCGGAATCTGCAAGTCTCTGTTCCACGTTTTCCCCTGAGAGGCTCAGCCAACGAAACATACCCTTTTCGCAGGGTATTGGAGATGTGGAGGAAAAAGAAACAAAATGCTGGCAAGCTTTTTATTGCGCGTGATAACAAGCGGGGAGGCTGGTGGCCGGAATTGTCCTAAGGTGCTGATGGACGGGAACCGGGGCAGGGGCGTGGCAAAACCGGGTGGCACAGCGATACGGAGAGCCGTAGAGCAGCCAGAACTTACAGGGCTTGCAGGGGGGAACCGAAATCTGGTGGGCCTCTGGTGTCTGGGCAGTGCGCCGTTTGATGTTATTATAGATGACGATGACGATGATGGCAATGCTGATGGCGATGACGACAGCGCAAGGATACATCGCCTCCTGTCCCATCCGCCGCCCCTCCCTCGTGTCCCACTGTCTTTTACCAAGAAGGCTGCCAATCAAAGTCGCCGCGCAAATGTCTTGTTCTTCGGCTTGTTCAGGTTGTCAGGGCTCCTCAAGTACATGCGTGTGTCTCTGTGTGATTGTGACTGAGTCTATATATACATATATATACATATAGGTGGCTGTGTTCGTTTGACAGCCATTACTTTGTTGCCTAGGTGTTGCCGTCGCCATTGACAATGATTTGCCATGGCTTAAAGCTGCCCGATCCGCCAGGCATTTAATTCTGCAGCGCTTTTTACATATTCTAGCGGATTTGTTAACTTTCAACCTGTTCTGTAATCGCTTCAAAACAATTTTGTCAATTTATGTCTATAGAACTTTAAATTTATCTAGTTATTTTTTTTCTAGGTACGGAAATATTTTTAAGCGCCAAAAAATGCTGGCATATTTTCTCTGACAAAAAACTACGTTGTTTTATACATTGTCCCTCTTTGCGAGTAATATTTAAATAATTTTATTTAAAAGCTTGCAACGTAGAGGAGTAATTTTCGACTCTCTAATCGAATTCGAAATTAAAATATATTTTTCACATTTCATGATCAATTCGCTATTAAATTGCAAACTACAAGGATATAACAACTTCTGCTGTCCCAAGTTTGTTTCTTGTTTTTTGATTAGCTTTTGGGAAACTATTTTGAAGTGTTAAAAAAACGGAATTTTCAAATTATTTGACACAATTTTAATCAGCGCTCTGGGCTATTGTGTTTACAAGTTTGTAGCTTTTAGAGTTGCTTTTTATAAACTTGTTTTTTTAGAAATGTGCATGTTTCTGCATAGTTAAAGGTAGTCTCAGTTAAGTTAAAACTTTGAATTGAAAATTATTCCTGGAAAATAAAATGTAAATAACATTTTAGGGAGTTTTTTTAGAGTTTAGTATAAATTTAAACATTTTAAGGCTGCCATGAAGTGATATGCATAATTTATCTTTGCATTTTATTGCTGTAAAAGAATTTATCGAATTGAAAGCCCCAAAGGTTTAGGCATTAAACAAAGTTATTTTCTTTCTTGTAATTTTAATTTAAAGGTTTTGATAACAAAAATATTATTTCAATGCACAATTTCAGTAAATAAGATACCCAAATATAAAAAACAGTGATTTAATCCAATCTTCAGATTTAATGCATAGACACTTGGTCAGAGCTCTTAAGAAAATTAACCATTTTTTCGCTGTGCAACGATGTAAATCGAAAGTACCAGTTGGGCATTTGGTATTCATTATTTAAGACGCAGCTCGGGACATTTGTCAAATCTATGGGAATTACTACTTCCGGCGGAACTGCTCGGCCCGCTCACCTGGGCTGCGTTTAGCGAGGAGTCCTTGCTCCTTGCCTTGGCGCTCTTATCCTGTTTCGCGGCTCGGCGGCTGCTGGCGCCTAACAATATGCAATAATAACAATTTACATATTCATGAGACGCCCGACCCGCAAACAGCAGCGGCAGCAGCAGCAGCAGCAGCAACAACACAAGGGCCAGCCGAAGGATGGGGAAGTGGGCATGGGGTATGGATGAGTGGGTGGGTTGGCGTTCGGCGTCAGGCGGCAGTTTGCATAAAGAGCAGCAAAGGCCGCTTAAAAAAATCAACAAGAGCCCCCCCACCACTGCTCCTGCCCTTTGTAAACCCGATTGGGCAGCAGCCCTTTTGTTAAGCCGGGGCGTAACTGTAGCTGGCCAAATATTTATATTTATTCCGCTGTGCCCTCGCCTCTACCCTCTACCCTGTACCTCTCGCCAACCCTCGCCAGCTCATTTATTTATTTTTCATATTTTTATGATATTTATTTTTGGGGCCTGGTATTTTGTTTGCCCCGGCAGCGCAAATTTGTGCGCTTCGAATACTTTTGCGAGTTGGATTTCGAATGCCAATGGATGCCAATGGGTGTGGGCCACGAATCTTGGGCTGGGTGGCAAGGGAAAAGGTTAAGCTACAAGTATTATATTTAGTTGGGCCTCTGCTACATAGCTGCTCTTACCATCCATCCGCTCTTTAAGAATCTCGGCAAGAACCTACCACAAAATTTTGAATCAAAACAAAGGCTGAGGGAAATCGCAAGAGCAAGAGAAATCGCGAGAGAGATGGCCCATCGGATGAACAGCATCCACACGGGATTAGAGAGTCGGCGCTCTGCCTTCTCTCTGATGATTGGGGACTGCGAACCGAGAGCTGGGCACTGAGAACTGAGCACTTGGGGAGCTGCGAGCTGCGAGCTGCGAACTGCGAACCGAAGTCCGTCAGTCAGGTGCAGACAGTTGACGTGTTCGGTTGACAAAAGCGGAAACGTGCACTAGTTTATTTTTTGAAAAAAAAAGAACAAAAAAAAAAACAGAAATTAGAAAACACCAAGTAACAACGACAACAACAGCAACTGACACACACAGAGCGCCTCGAGAGAGAAGGACAGCAAGCAGGACAGAGAGCGAGAGAGAGCGGAAACGGAAGCAGCAATGCCAGCGGCAACTAGATAAATGATAAATGATAAATGCTAAATGATAAAAATGTGAATAAAATAGCGACAGGACAAATAGAGCAAGACGAAGAAGAACAGCAACAACAGCAAGGAGCGCCGCTGTGTCCGTGCCCGTGTCCGTGTGTGTGTCCGTGTCGTGTCCGTGTGTGTGTGTGCGAGAGAGCGAGCGACAGCGCGAGTGTGTGTGAGCGAGTGTTTTGTACCCAGAGTGTGCCAGTGTGAGTGTGTGTCACATATCAGCAGCAGCAGCAGCAGCAGCAGCAGCAGGAGCAGCAGCAGCAGCAGAAGTTCAGTGGAAAAGCGCGCTGCCAAGCAGAAAAATTCAAACGTAAACGAAGCCAACAGCAGCAGCGACGCCGGCAGAAGGTAGGGCCAAAGCATTTCCCTTCACTTTCCACAGCGGCAGCATAACTCACCACACCCTGATCCTGCAGCCAAGCAGAGCCAGCAGCTGCGCAGAGATTTTCCGAGAGACTTTCTGAGAGATTTTGTCCGCTCTCAACGAGAGAGAACAGGGAGAGCTAGCTCTTGGGGCTGCTGCTGCTGCACGTGGAGTCTGTGCAGAGCAGTTGCCATCCATCCTAGCAGAGCAGCATCCATCCAACCATCCAACCATCCATCCAGGCATCCATCCATCCAAACAGCCATCTTCTAACCCCACAAATAAAGGCAGTGGGAAAAAACATACACAAAAAGTTATGAAAGTTCTCGGGCCAATTGTCTTTGGTGATTTCTCGTTGCCCGCTTCTGGGCGCCCCCCGGGCATGAAGGCTCAACAGCCCAAGTAATGCCTTTAAATTGGCACAATGTGCGAGCGAAGCGGAGAGCTGCTGCTGGCAATTGAATTTCCACGCAATCCTGACCTTGTCCCGGTTTGATTTTGGCCGAGATTTGTGCGAAGATTTCAGATTCCTCAGCAATTACCGACATTGCAATGCGTTTGATAAACTCTCGCAATCGCAGGGAATCTCGCACACATCCCCTTGCATATTCAACCCAAAAGAGATGCCAATAAAAATGTAGGATACTGTGTCACACACACACAAACACACACACACACACACACCCAGAAAAGCACGCAAAGGCGGCCAGATTGACGACGGGTGTGCCAGTGTGTGTACGTGTAAATGACCGGAAACTGTGCTCAAGTGCTCTACGAGGCTACTTTGGCCGGAGTCTCCGTTATTTTTTTTTCTTCTCTTGTATTTGGGGCTCCTTAGAACCGGCGGGGGAAGCACTTCAATTGTCAAATTGTCCTTGTTTATTGTTGCAATAGTTTTGCTGATGGACAGGTTTTCCTGCCTGCTCCTTTCACTTGTCTTTAAACCAACTCCCGCCGACACAGTCACTTTTTATGGGCGTCGTCCTGTCGTCTTTGCAGTTTCAGTTTCCCAGCTTGCAACTTTTGCAGGAGCAAAGCCTGGCAAAACGAAACAATCAACACGGAAGTAGATTCCTCCTTGTGCTTTCGCTCCTTGTTGTCCCTGTTGTCGTTGTTTTTTTTTTTGTTTTGTTAGTTGTGTTGTGTTCTGTGCCGTGCTGTGTGTGTTGTTTGTTATTCGGAGCCGTTTTGTTGTGTGTGTATAAATCAGCGTTGGCCTAGTGCGCTGCTTGAGGTTGACGACGGGCTTTTGTGCCCATGCCGTGAAATGCGAGTTTTACGGCGGAGTGCTTCGGCTTCATCGGGTTGACATTTAAGTTGTTTCTTTCCTGTCATTCAAAAGCAAGCCAGCGAGTGTGCCAGTGTGTTTGAGTGCCATGGGAAAGTTCAAAAGTCAGCAGCTAGGGCAACGAAGTTCCGGGAAATGCTCCGCCTGCCATTTCCGCTGTGAACTTTTCCCTTTTGAGGCATGGCACGGGGCGTATGAGCGATGGCTGAATGTGCAACTCTCAAAGCCACAACTATTGGCAATCAATTAAATTAAGCCCCGGCCAAATTGCACCGCACGTGCCAGCAGCAGCAGCAGCAGCAGCAGCAGCAGCAGCAGCAGCAGCAGGCAGCTGCCGATGGGAAATTGAAAATTGCATTTTCTCCCACCAAACCGAGTCCTGAGGCCGTGGCAAATTGAAATCTGTCAGCGAACTTGATTCTCAGATTCACCGCCATAGACAGAATTTCATAAACAGGACAACCGAAAAAGCTGAGATACTCGGGCAGGCAGATACAGATACACAGCCGCAGCTACAGCTATACAGATACAGATACAGATACTTGACGTTGGGCCAGACAAAGGCAAAAAGGCAATTATAGAAATACAGACGAGCAGCAACAAATAATAAAGGCAAGTTGCCATAGACAATCGCAACAAGACCAACAACATCAACATCAACGGGAAGATTGGAGGAGACGCTGGCAACGATGTTGACGACAAGTAGCTGCAAAAGTTCTGCGACGTTTTGCGCATATTAAACAAAGTTGACGACAGCGACGCCGGCAGAGTGAGCTCCGGCTGATGGCGGGCGGACTGGGAGCTAAGGAACTCCGCACGGAGAACTGCGTACTATGAGCCGGGGAAAACAGAGAAAACTCAGACAGCCACAGCCACAGCCACAGCCACAGTCACAGTCGCCGTCTCATTATTTATTTGATTGCCCGCACAGCCAATGCTCGAATTACCCGCTGGGAGTCCGGGAAGCTGTGGAGGTGGCAGGGAAAGCCTGTGGAAAAACCGAAAGCAGAACCGAAGCGGGAGCAAAAAAAAAAAAAAACATAATAGTCAGAAGCATAAACGTAATTAATAAGGCAAATTAATGCAAACAATAATACAAATTCATTTTCGTGCACAAATGAAACTAAATTACAACAACGTGAGCCCAAGCAGCAAGCCCAACCCAGCCCAAGCCCCAGCATCCGACAATAAGAGGGAAAAACATGAAAATTGAATGCTAATTTGGGTTGAGCCGAAAACTTGAATACCCTCCTGGGATGCATAGTGGCGAAGTGTTTGCGGAACGCTGTCGAGGAACTAATTTCGAGTGTTTCTTGGGGCCAAATTAGATATGAGAAAGGAATCTGCTTTAATTTAATCTCTTGCTGCACAGATACTTTGGTCAGGGAAAGCAATTTAAATCCGGAATTGGCACTTATACTCGAAATGGTTTTAAAGTGATTTGATTTAAGGGTTTTGGATAATTATATGAGTACATAAATTTCAAATTTCAAAGGAAGTGCTTAAGATTTGATTTGAAGATATGTGAATGTATAGTGTATAAATATTTGATACATCAAGTAATATAATTTATATGCATTTAGTTATATGGCAAAAACTATCAGTTCTGTTCTCTTTTTAAGTTATACGGTCACATTCTAAAGTTTTCCCTTGACAGCTTTTATTTTGTAAGCAAACTTATATTCGTTTTCTATCAATACTAAACCTCTTAAGGGATAATAGAAAAGGTAACTGCGTAAAACTATGGTATGAATTTATTTATCTTAAATAACAATGCTTATTTTTTATATTGATAGAATATCTTTACTATATCTTTACACTTCTGTTACGTATTTTCCATTATTAATTTGCCAAAGTATTTTATACAAGTGATGCTGGTATGCTTAAGCCTAATTCCTTGCAACAACAGCAATGGACAAGTTATAATACCCTTTCCAACTTACAAGAACAACAATAAATGGCAGCTAATAAGCACAGTTCACACACACACACACAGGCACACATACACCTGCACAGGGGCCATTGACAACTAAACAGTTCGTCGAGCAGAAAAACGAGGAAATCTACTTAATCACGTTTAATTAAGGTGAGTTTATAAGTAGCCCTCGCCCTCCGTTAGCGTGTGCATACATATGTGTGGGTGTGGCTATGGCTGTGTTAGTCTGTGGTTATATGTGTATCTGTGTATCGTTACATATATTTTTTGCGAATTGCTTTTATTGCCTTTTTGCGGAATGAGACAAAAGAGCTCAGCTTGCCAGGTAATCACAACTGGCCAGGCCACAGAGTTACCCCTTCGACCCCGATTCTCCGGCACGGCACATAAATGCAAATTAGGGTTACTAGTTTAAGGGATTATATTAATAAGCAAGTGCTTGGCACAAGTTGATTTATTGGCTGCTTATTCCATTCTCGCCGTTGCCTTCATTTCCGTTTCCGTTTGGTTCACTTTCGCCCCGAGGCGTTGAGCCTCCCTGCTTGTGGGCCGCCTTCTTTTCTCGTGAGGATCGTAGCATCAGCTCGCTTATAGCCTGATCCTCGATACGACGAATTTCATCCAGGCCACTCTCCACGAAGATCTTGATCAAACGCTGCGACATCTCGGGTAGCTGGGCCATAATAACAATAATTGAAGGAGAAAATTACAGAGGCAGACGCGACAGGAGGAGAAACCTAATGAGAAAACTAAAACCTGGCTTGCTTAATGCTCGAGTTATTCTTTGGTTGCTTTCACTTTGATTTGTGCCAGGCCAAGTTGTTGTCACTGCTGGCTGTCACACACAGTCACCGCCAAGTCCTGCCATTCATCTCCAGCCCAGAGCTTGTTCCCTTTCCCTTTTCCTTTCCCTTTCCCCTGCCTCGGCTGCAATCTGTGCCGTATGTCACACATTTGGTTAATTGAAAAAGCATCAAGGCCCTCATCATTAGCAAAAGCTTCGTGACTTATGTCGCTGCTCGTCCGACCCCAGCTCCTGCCAGCCACATCCTTCGGCAGCCTGGCAGCCTGGCAGCCTGGCACCCCAGCTGCCCGCCCCGCGGCTCTACGTTGCTTTCCCCGTCTATGTAATCGATGCATGTCGAACAGCAGCGAGCACAACAACAAGTGAATAGCGTGTGTGACACGAGCTGAAAAACGAGAAACGAACGAGCCAGAAAGGAGAGCACCCGGAGCAGGGGCCGAAGGAGCATCGAATGAGGGAGGGGAGAGGCTGGGGCGGGGCGGGGAAGGACGAAAATGGAACAAACAAAAACCTATCAAGTTGTATGCTCGTTGATTTCAATTTGTGAATTGTTGTTGCTCGGCGAATATGCATTTGCATATTGCAAACCATTCGCCCCTCTGGCCGACCCATTCTTGTATGCTTTTCTAATTAAACCCCAGCTAACATACAACAACAACAAAAAAAGAAAATAATTAAAAGTCCCCCAAAAAGGAAAAATACAAACAATAACAGATATGGGTGAAATTTACTCTATAAATTGCGCTGTTTGCCGTTTTTTTTTTTTACATTTATTTTTGAACCCACTGTTTGCTGTTTTCCTTTTCGGTTCCTGACTAGGGTAGAGCGTTGCTTTTTGCCAGGCGCTTGGCTAAAAAGTACATAAATTTCAAATAAGTCACGTTTCCGGCATAGTGCCCCAGCACGCATACAGATACACCCAGACCGTGTCCATGTATGGCGTCTAAAAATTTGCTTTGTTGTGGCGTCTGCGGCCAACGGCAAATAAATAAAATAAAATAGTGGAAAAAACCCGTGGTGATTCCCCTTTTCCAAAAATAAAATGGAACCAAAACGGAGCAAATATTTGCCTGTTTAGCTCTTACTTTGACTGCCCACTCTTTCTTCTTATTTTTTCTCTTTTCTGTCAGTTCATATTTTTGTTTTTCAAAAACTTTTTGATATGTTTTTGGTGGTCAGACCCCTTGGACTTTCTATGAACTTTCTTTTAATGCTGATTTTCGGATTATTGTCAGCCAGCAAAAATGTTGGGAATGCCATTAAAATGCTTTCAAATTCCATGTGTAAGCAGAACAACAGAAAACACAACCTAAAGGAATAAAAATAACAAAAATAGAAATAGCATTAAAACGAAATAAGGAAATCCAGGAATTATTATATATTATATTTCCATTTAATAGATGTATTTTTAGTTTTTCCCCTGAGAAATCATTATAAATCTAAGCTCATTAAGAACAATCTATAAATAAATTCTAGGTAAACATGCATCTATCAAGACACTAAAGTTAGCCTTTAAAGAAATAAGGATTCTTGGAATACACAACCTCCAAAGCTGTGACTGCCTGAAGTCTTTGCCTGCTGATTGCATTTCCTGAAATTAGAAAGTTTTCCAAGAACGCCTTCTGCCTTCCTCCTGACAGCTGTCATTTGCTGCACTACTCCCTTTGCCCTGCGCTCGAAGTCACGTAAATAAAGCCAGCAAATAGGATACAAGCGCCCGCACATGGGAGCGACTGTTGATTTATTCGCCACATTTGTGTGCTGCCTTGGTCTTGCCACTTTTTTTGCAACAGCAACAGCAACAGCAGCAGCAGCTGCACTCCTCGGACAGCCGCCAATATTATACACACTTTATGTGCATATTTTTATACGGCATGCTCGTAGTTATGGCATTTGCCATTGTTGTTTGCTCGTTTGTTCTGCTCGCCATTTGCCTTTGCCGGTTTTTACGACTCGAATTTGTCGTCTGCCTGGTGGCAGACCTTTGGGTCGGTAACTTTAATTGAATAAGTTTTTAAGCGGATTTTTGAAGAGAGGGAGCAACGCTACCCAGCTTAGTTCGTATTTGTATCCCTGCGGTTATCCGGCTCTCTGCTCTCTGCTGTTGCACGGGGCGTATGTGTAATGCTTAATTGAAATATGCAAAACGCTAAAGCAACGAGCTCAGCGATTTTTGCATACCAAATTCCACGCGCAGCAGCTGAACAAAAGGTGTTGCAATTTGATTGCAGACCAACAGCAGTGAGCCGAGATTTGCATTCATAATGCGGAATTGCTTGTAAATAAATTATGACCCGAGCTCGGCTCAGCTCGGGCGCTGGCTTAGCATAATTGGCCCAAAAGGCAGGAACGCAGGCAGGCAGGAAGGCAGACACAGGTGGCCTTAATGCTGGGTAAAAGTCGTACGAATTTACGGCTCGATTATAGTTGGATTACGCTCAACGCACAGCTTTACTTTCCGCCTTGATTCGGTTTCGGTTCGTTCGCTTTTCACTCCGGCATCCGGAGGGTCAGGGAGGTCGGTTGACGGTCTGCAAATAAAATGCCATCTGATAAATTGATTTCTGCTGTCAATATTTTTACGAAAATTAACAAATGGAATGCCGGATACGAGGTACTCAATAATTCAGGGCTTGCGATTGCCATTGCGATTGCGATTGCAACTGCGGATCGATAAAAATATATTTCCCGTTTAATTTACTCGCTTAATGGCTGATAAACCAATTTAATAATTGCCCAGGGAGCGCCGAGGCGGGACCAGTAGATCATGCCGGGTGCAGCGGCCACAAACGACTTCATCTCGAACGTAAGTCGTTTCCCCCTGTGTGCGCCGGGGAAATCCTTTTGAACATTTTTACATAAAAATCAACTCTGGTACCTTTGAGGTGCTGGGACCTGGATCAGCACACACACACACACACAGTTTCGGGGTAGGAAACTCAGGTTGAAATGTAATTTCATGGCACACAAGTTTTTAATTAAATTTCATGGCAAAAAGAGCTTCAGCAGCGGCAGTGGAAGTGGAAGTGGAAGTGGAAGTGGAAGAGTCGCAGGCGAAGGCCTTTTAACATGCAATCAACAAACCACTCTGGCATGCATATAGGGCAGCCATACACAAGAGCGTATTATATACATATATTTATATATATATATATAATGTACGAATGCCACACAAAACTGCAGCCTTAATGCGTTTTTCAAGTGGCAGCCAAGCAGCAGCGGCAGCGGCAGCAAACCCATTGAGGAAGGGCGGGTGACTGGACCCGCTGGTACCCGGGTCTCGGATCCACTCTCCGGCGGCAATCATCGTCACATAATTTTATTAAGCTCTTGGCCCAGACACCGTCGCAGCCGGAGTTGGTTCAAGAACCCCTTTTTCCGGTTCTCCTGGCCATCTCCTGGCCAGACTCTACTCGGTCCCCACTTTGCGGTTGGCCACATGCTGCCGGTTATTGGCCATCAAGGGGTTTCGAATAACTCTGCTGGGATGCGTCTGGCTGTCAAACTGTTTATACGGAAATTACGATTTTATGCATATAGCCTCCTCAGCGAGGATGTCAACTATGGAATTGTAAAATACGTTAAGGAGGTTTCCTTGAAAGCAAATAAAATCTGAAATTCAAGCGCTGTCCTCACAAAAGCAAACTCGCACACGTTGGAAACTTTGTAAAAACCTCAAGAGTATCCAGGAAACTCTAGTTCTCATAAATGCACACAATGTTTTTATTTGCCAACTTTAAATTGCTCTTAAGGATAAGGTTTCCCTGTATTTTAGCCTCATTCCTTTTAGTAACTTTTGTTTCAAGAATATTTTCAGTGTGTTTGCCGAGGGAGATAGGAAACTAAGTATATGTGTTTCATAAAATCAACTTTTCCTGCTAGCTTAAAATTCTTGTGTTATCTTGATCAAGTTTCGTTGAAAATGTACTCCTTTTGATTTAATTGCTCTTTGCTAACCCGAGTTTCTTTTTCTTCTCTCAGAACTTTCATTCATATTTTCTCTAGAGAGCTTGCAGCCATCTTTTTTCATTTGGTTCTCTTTGATTTGAGCTCCTTCGTGGCAATTAGTGTCCTGGCTTCACTTTTGCCAGAGTTTTCCCTCGTCTGCCTGCAGTTGCCAATTGATATTTATTTCATTAGCCTGGCAAATCAAACAAAAATGCTTGACAAGAGCTGCCTGCCTGCCAGCCAGGAGACATTTGACTCTGTTTATTGTAAACAAGAGACAATCGATGTGGCCTCGGGCAGCCTTACCACCCTCACCACTCACATTACACACACACAGAGCTAATGCAATTCGCTGTTGGCGCAATTGTTGTTGTTGGCCATAGTTCTTAGACAGACGACAGCCGCCATGTGTGTGTGTGTGTGTGTGTTCGTCTGTCCGTCTATCTGCGGCGCACATTACGTATACGTAATATACACACATGCATGCGGGCAACGAGCGGAGGGAAGGGGCTGCGCGGAGGGCGTGGCTCCAAAGGGGCGCAACAAGTTATGTCGCCGCAATTAGTTGGCCTTGCCCCTCCGCAAATTTCTTGGCACTAATGCCAAAACCCAACCAAAGGCAGCCAGACAGCCGACAGCCGCGAGTGTGTGCCTGTGTGTGTATTCGTAACTATACACACGTTGATGGTATGCCGCCTGCCTGTGTGGCTCGTGCAATTGATGAGACTCATGGGTAAACACTCGCAAATTCAATGATATTTATAGTAAACCACAAAAGCTACTTATAATTCACACAGGCAGCGGGCACTATTTAGAGCGTTGACAAATTTATAAATTATTAGATATATTCATATATATTTTAAGGGGGCTTACGAGGGAGTACATTAGGAACAATTATTTTACATTTAAAATTATGATAGAGGAGTTTTAAGAGGCTTTAGTTTGTATTTAAACTTTTGAGAGAAACGTTTACACTATTTAACTGCAGAAAATTATAAACATTTACTTGCTAAGCATAGTTATTTCGTAGCACATTCTAGAACATTAAACTCTTTGACTAAAACCCCCTAACTATATATAACTGTAATTAAATTCTTCAAAACTCTCCCAAGAACACACTTCAAACCCCCTTAAATTCACTTACAAAATGTTAAACCAGATTCCACATTTAATGGAAATTTATTTAAATGGCAATATTTCAAACTCTCAGAGATACACAGAAATTTTGTGTGTCTGAAAGCCGTACCCCCCCCCCCCCCCCCCCCCCCCCCCCCCCCTCTAGTCCTGTATTCTAATAAGCAGGAGCTCAAATATTTGCCAGCATTGCTTTAGCCAATTTGAAATCACGGTGTGCACATGTTATTTGTGGAAGTATATTCTTGGCAAATAACTCGTTGAATATTTATAGTCAGCCGGCGGCGACCTTCACTTTGACGCCCACATCTCACCACCCCAGTCCGCCCATGTGTTGGCCGGGTCGTGTGAGAAAATTTGATTGCATGCATTATGCAAATGTATAAATATTTAGCAAATTGTTTGGTCAGTGCTGACACTATGTTTATAATAAAATATCTTGTAGTTTCCTCTGCTTTTCTGCTTCTCTGCTCCTCGGCACCTCCTACTCCTGTGTGCATACGTGCTATGCAAATTTATGTGGCAATTATCAACACTCTGGAGGGAGCCAAGCTTCGACCCGAAAATATTCATTAAAATTTCCATTGTTTGCTTGGGAGATTTTTTACTTTTTTGCCTTCGTCGGGCCATGCCGTGTCCCTTTTGTTTGGTGTGTGGCTTATCGCAAGTGCAATGTGTCTTCGGTGTCTCTTGTGTAAATTTAGAAATTTATGGTTATTTAAAAATTCATCCCGCACACATCACAGTCGAACCACTACTGGGGCAGGGCAGGGGATAGTGTGTGTGTGTGTGTGTGTGGCCGGCAAAATATGAATAAATTATCGTGTCCATTGTTGGCCGGGCTGGGAAAAGTAACTGAATTGGGCCCGGGCCAAGCGGAGAAGTTTTGTTTCGCTCGTAAGACTTTGGCCACAAGCAACACGGATAAGGACACACCAGCACAAACAACACACAGAAACAGATAGAGTGGAGTGGAGTGGTGGAGTGGTGTGGAGTGGGGTGTAGTTCACGGATACACACCCAGGGCATTGTCTTAACTGGAACTCGAACCCCGAACCCTTAAACATGCTGTTGACATGGCTTTTGTCATTTTCTGGTTATGGCCAGGCGGACAAAGGCAGGAAACTCCGCTTGAGGAGTGGAGAAAGGACCAAGGGATAGGGGGGAGCAGACTGGACAAACTTTGGCCACAGTTTGTGCCATGTTGTTGATGCTGTATCAAATTTTAAAGTGCCAGACAGGCGAGGATTTGGCCACATTCTGCATTCAAGTGGCGAGAAATGATTTTAAATATTTTCGACTCATGCATTTTAATTGGAATTCACAAACGTGTGGGGCATACAAAATGCTTTTTGCTTTGCGGATTATGAAAATAATTTGGCATTAGTATTACGGGTTCTAGGTAAATTAATTTAAATGAGCGCCGGTAGGTAGTTTTTAATCAACACGAATCGAATTCTGTGAATTTGTTTTAATGGAATTCTCTGCATTTTGCATATATAAAGTTTGGTAGAATATCCACGATGGGATTGTATGTCAAACATATATTTACGAGTATTTTAATAAGCATTTATTAATTAAAACAAGCTCTCTATTGACTTATTTTCAATCGCATTCCCTGAACTTAGTATTTACTGACTTTATTAAATATTTATTAATTAAAACAAGCTCTCTTTTGACTTATTTTCAATCTCATTCCCTGAATTCCGTATTTATTGACATTTCCCGGAAGTGGAAAGTTCCATCAGTTTACCGTTTTTTATTTTAGTCCTTTTCCTGCTATTTTTTTCGCGCTTTACTTCATCTGCCCTGCCCTTGTAATTGACTTGAATGTTTGCTCAGTTGAGCTTTATGCCATTTCTGTAATTAATAACAACCCGGCTGCCCTTGTGTCTCCCCATTCCCCACTTCAACCTGAGCCCACCCTCTGTCAACCCGCCTGAATGATTAATGAAGCTAAAAATGTCAACTTTTCCCTCGACGTTGGCCTCCCCCCCCCCACGCAAAAGGTGAGGTGGAGCGAAGTTTTTGCACCTGGTCAGGGTTCCGCATCAATTATGCATTAATCAACACTAAATACATTTAAGTTGATATTAATTTCCTACGGCAATTAATTAGCGGAAGTGGATCTCCGGAAGCCCTCGTCCCTGAGTTTGTGGGCGAAAAAAAAACATACACACACACATAAATCGGGCCAAGTTGCAACAATTTCAATTTGCAGCGTTAACTCGCAACAAGCGCAGCGCTCAAAAACTTCAGCCGTAAACAACAAAGAGTTGTTGACGTTACGGCGGAAAAAGTAAAGAAAGGAGGACGCAGCTCGCTCCGCTGCCACGTTGCCATCATTGAAGCAAACCGAAAGCAATAAGCAGTTGCCACTGGGCCATAAAACAAACAGCCAGCTGACGGGGGCCAGGAGGAGCTCTTTACCCTTCTCCCGAAAGCTCAACCATGGTGCCACCCTCCATCCAATCCACTCTGCAGTCTGTGAAAATGCAATCAAGTCGCTGCAGCTGCAGCTTAAATCGCCGGCGACACCAGCGGTGGCAACAAAAAGTGTCAATTGCGAATGAAACCGAAATGGGATGGCATTGCCACGGGTGTCGGTGCCAAGGCGGGGGCTCTGCAAGTCACTCAGCGGGCGAGTGAGTCAGCAGGATATAAAATCCCCGCCCCGGTAAGTGAGTCTGCTTTCGGTTAACGATTTGGCCATTTGGCCAAGCACTTCCATCCGCCACCTATACACACAGAGTGGCCGTATCAGCTCAGTATCGGGGTATCAGCTGCCATGGGGGCGTATACGCAATGCCAACTATTTTTTCGGTCTGCAAAAGTTTCGTCGCCCGTCGCCTCTCCCACTGGAGTGTTCCATCTTGGCTAGCCTCGCTTTTGGCCAACTTAATTGAAATGCGAAATGAAAGATTTCCCAGCAGCAGAGGAGCGGCCAGCAGAAAGTTATTACGGATAACTCCGATTACCCATCAACTAAATTGAAAGGCACTCGTTCTCGTTCTCGTTCTCATTCTCATTCTCGTATGGAAAAGTTTGCCGTAGATGATCAATGGCCAATAAATGATTAAGGACCAAACAAGCGAATGTTTTCTGATTTTTCGGCCAATCAATATACTTTTATATATATGTACATACAAGAATATTTCCAAGATGTGTCTGCCAGCAAACAAGTTTGGCACGAAAATAACTTTACACAAAGTGGCAAAAGTTGAAGTTCATATTACTTTTCCGACTTGATTCCCATGCTCCGGCTGCAGTCCTTTGGCTCTACTCTAAATTAAATTGTACGGCCAGCAATAGTGATTATACTGCATTCATTTCTGGGGAATGACTGACGTGTCGGCTGAACATTTTCTGGAAAACAGAGGACGGGAAATGGTTACGGGGGGAACATGGCAACATTAAAATGCACTTTGACAGGCGTCGGATAGCCCGTTGGTTGGCCTCTAGTTTGCACAATGTTTAGGCAATTATTTACTTTGGTTGCCACGCACACAGACACACACACAGCTAGGATACACACACACATACGTGGCTGACATGAGGTCCTGAACAGAGCCCCGAAAGCTTATCTTGACAGCCATTAAATGGCCGCAAAGCGCTGGAATATGTGATTTATGTATGTGAATTTAGCGGTGCGTTTGTATGTGTGTGGGTTTTTAGCAGTCTGTGTGTGCGTGCGTGTGCATTTTTAAGGGGGTTCCCTTAAATATATAGAGAGAGAGAGAGAAAGAGAAAAAGAGCAAGAGAATATGGGATATAGCATGACTTCTAATCGCGCTTATCTCGCGACTCCTGCCACGCCCCAAACCCACGCCCAACCCGCCTGTCTATCAACTTTATCGCCTTCGGGGTGCCGTTTAGTTTATTGACCCATCCGAAACCCTATAGGTGTGAGCCAACTCGTGTAACGGCCAATTTGTTGGCGTCAATAAATCCAGCAAATTATTGGCCAATTTTCATGCAAGTTAATTTCCAGTTAAAGTTCAGATTTCACCAGCACATCGCACACGGTACATGGCACATCCTATAAATAGCGCAGACATGTAGGGTCCTTTTTTGATAGATGAGTCCGCCGCCGCCCCTCCATCGGGGCTAATAATAGAAGAAGCACACACACACACTCTCGTTTGTCCTCATGGCAGCCCTGCTGCCACTGTTGCTAGCTTTCATTAATATTTTCGCTGGGTCGCCCAAACAATGTATTGACATTTCAATTAATTATGAGTGCGAACCAGGGGGGAATGAGGAGAGACGGAGCTGGACTCGGGCTGTGACCTTTTTGCTCCTGTCAGCCGAGTGATACGAGAGCCTGGCCTGACATCTGCGAGATGGGAGCGGAAAGTTTGCGAAAGTTTTCGCATTTGATGCGGAAAATATATAGGAAGACAGTAGATTTTCTGGAATCATTAAAACGGAGTAACACAATCCTTGACAGACTATATTTTCTCTCTAATAAATGAAAGAAATATACTTGTTTTACGATAACGTTTTTGCAAGTCTGCTAATTATTAATTATTAAATATACAATATAATGCAATATAAACTAGAAATCAATGATATTTTAAAACATAATGATTTTCTAATTTTTATTGTATACAAATTACTACTATAATTTATTTTATATTAATATTTTATGGATTATTCTTTAATTCTTGGTGAAATCCTTGCTAAACAATCCTTGTTAAGAGTGTGATTTTTGCTATTTGCTCCAATCAGGCACATATGCAACCAACTTTGACCTTTAGATCTTGCTCTCCCCTATGTTAATCTGGCATCATTAATTCAGTGATCCAAACGTGTCATCAGCTGCAGCCACCCACCGAATTTCCTCTACCTTTTAACGGAGAAATGTTTGAAAACTGTCGGAAACTCAGTTTAAAAACTAGTACAAACTCAGCTTTGAAGATTATTCCTTACTTGCATAATTTAAATGATTTTCTAACTTTTACTAGCTTTGTTAATTTTTTATAAATATAAATAAAGACACAGTCCAAGCAACTGCTTTACCAGCATCCTGTTTCCGTTTATCTCTCTCCAAACACACGCACACGTTGTGAGTTCAATGTTTATCAAACTGTCTCTTAAATGTTAAAGTTAAGTCGTCTGACGGAGGTGAGCTTTATGCAAATCCTGGCGCTGCAAAAAATCACACACACACACACACAAACACGGGAAGAGTCCTAAACGGCAAAATGCTACTAAGCCCACTTACTTACAATTTAGCAGGAAAATAAAGCGAACGAGAGACAGGAAGAGAGAACAGAATCATATTGCGAAAACGAGAGTGTAAAATTTTTTGCATACATAAAACGAGGAGCAAAATGTAAGGGCAGCGAATAAAACAACAGCAACAAAGGCAACAACAACAACATCAGCTATGGCGATGGCAGCAACAAAATGAATCCAGCTTTATGGCACGCACCCACACATGTACCCCCCGTATCCGCACACACACACACACCGAGGCGCTCAACACTTGACTTTATTTAGCCGCCATGGCAAGTGCCTTAATAGTGTGCGTGAGCAGTGGGGTGTGTGTGTGTGTGCCCCAGTGTGTGTGTGTGTGTGTGTGTGTGTGTGTGTGCGGACTACTTTCTTGTGCGGGCGGCACAAAATCCAATCAACATAACGAGCTACAAGCGCCGCTGAGCGGCATAAAACGCAAAAAAATATATACGACTGTGTGCGGGATGTGATTGTATGGCTCCCGAGTGTGTGTGTGTGTGTGTGTGTGAGTGTGTGATGGCACATACGCACATACAGCTCTTTTGGCCAGAACACTGTAAGAAATTATGCTGCCACTGGGATAAAGATAAAGCCATAAGCCAGGACCCAGCTCTAAGCCCCATAAATCCCCCTTGAGAAAAATCTCATTCACATCCTGCCAGCTAGAAGCTAAAAAAATAAATGAATAAATCTGAAAATATGCCTCTAAATTGCCAAGAATAAGGCTCGAAAATCAGCAGCCTTTCGCATCAAATTTTAAAATTCTAAATGCGAATGAAGTGGCTTTCTAAAAGAATCTTAAAATTAATTTAAAATGAGGAGACTTACCACAGATTTCTCTTTAAAATTTAAACTTTAAAGAAAGCTGCCACAAAACTATAAATAAATTTGAATTATAAATAAGTTTGGAATATAAATAATTATATACTAATAAAGCATTCTTAATGTAAACAACACCTAAAGGATCCATGTTCATTTGAGATCTTAAGACTTTGAATTGGTTTCTTAACTGCTCTTATTAAAAAAAAGTTCAAGGACCAACAAAAATGCTATAAATTCCTCTACAAAACCGCTTTCCATCTCAAATAGTTTCCAAATATATATATATATATAAACAATTTTTCACAGTTTTTGACGTTCATTCAACCCACGGCGCTTGGCAACAACAAACAGCTAAAACAGCTCAAAGCTTCGACTGAGGTAGACAAGCGCCCGGGTGCTGTTGTTGTTTTTATTGTTGCTTGTTGTTGGTGGTGGAACAGTAAAAACATTGCCAAGCTCAAAAGTGTGTCGACTTGACACAAACACAAGCAACACACACGCACACGCAGAAGCAAATGAAATAAAAGTAAACCCATTTACACCGCACACGGAAGGGAGGAGGCGGAGGGGGTTTTTGGCGCCAACTGCTTGGCAAGCTGCAAATGTGGGACATTTGGCAGTCGCAGTCGCATTGTTAACTTTCTTTGACAGCGGGCCAAAAAAAATACAGAAGGGAGGATGGAAACAGAACAGAACAGAAAGAAAAAAAAAAAAAAAAACAGGGAACCCCCGGGTGCATGTCCTCAACTCAACGCCGATGTAGGTGCAGCACCAGCAGCAGCGACAGCAACAGCAGCTGCAACTGCAATGGCAGCCTCGCTTGCAGCATGTATTTATGGCACAAAATTGCAAGCACAGCAGCAGCAAATTAACACAGCACGAATGCAAATTCAAGCGGCCAGGCCAGCCTGTTGCCATTTTCATTCCCATTTCCATTTCCATTCGCATTTGCATTGGCATTTGCATTCCCAAGCCCGAAACCCCGCAACCCCCAAACCCCAAACCCCAATCCCAACTCAAAATCCCGAAACCCCAACCCATTCCCGTTCCCATTTCGACAAATTGATTATTTGCATGGCGATCCAGCTGGCTGCCCACATGGCAACAACGATGGCAGCTCGCCTCGGTCAGGTCCATGCCAATGCTCGATGTTCCGAGGCCATGTCAGCGGGGGAGGCTGGATAGGGAGTGCCAAAAATAGGCGTGGCACCGCACGCACTTATCGCCCATGCACAGCACGTCGGCCAGTGGAGTGGAGAAAAATGCTTATAAAGGATTAATTCGATTCCAATATTCGCATACGCACTTTGCATTCACCATTCCTCTCTGAGCTCGGCATTTTGCATCTCCGGCCTTCCGAAAGCTGGTCAGCAGATATACATACATATGTACAATGGATATGTGTTCCTCTGGAATATTGCCGGTCATTGTTGGCATTGTTTTAAATGCCCAAACCATAATGATTGTTTCCAAATGAAAGTGAGCAGCAGAGCGTGAGAGGGTATAGTGAGGCGGGTCAGTAGGCTGAGGCATCCTGCAAGGCAGAGATAAGCATATTCAATGCAGGAGCTTATTAATTTTGAGGAGTATCTGTAGCTATTGAATAAATCTACAGCTAATCCTAATTAAGGGATTAGGTTTGAATAATATTGTGGGTTTCATGTATGATGATGATAAACATGTTTAGGAATTTAATGGCTCATTTATGTTAATTTTAAGAATCTCAGTATCATTAAATAATAGTTTTGATATTTTATAGCCTAAATATATAGCTTTTACTTCTTTCTTAACTAAAAATCTAAAGAAAGAAGAATTATTAAGACAACATTCAGACACCAAAAATACTTTAAGCTAAAGTAGTATAGAAAAGTCCAGATACTATAGATTAAATATATAAAAATAGCAAGAAGGATTTAAATCAATAAAAATCCATTCATAAATTATTTTATACACATTTTAAAATACCAACAATTTATAGAAATATTCAATAGAGCATATATCTGTCAGTGCTGCCACCTAAAATATTCCTTGGCACAGTCTTTTGTAGCCCGTTGAATGTGTTCAGCTGGGATTGCAATTTGCATTTTTTATGAATGGCCGGCAAGAGGCTGGCAACTTAATGGATTCCCTGGGCAACAGCTTTAAGCGGCATTACGGTGTCAAGACCTTTTAAATTTTCAATTTCCCAACGGGATCACATCGCAGATTTAATTGCATTTATGGCCACATTTCGCATTCGAACGCCCCCCATTAACAGACAGAGGCTGCAATGAAGACAGTGTGTGTTCTATGCAGATTGAGATGCATTCGATGCACCGACACAGATTGGCCAAATGGCATGTTAATTGGGCTAATACGATTTCAAATTTAATTTAACACGCCGCACACGGCCTCGAATCAGAGTGAGTGTGTGTGGGCAGCCGGAATTAGTGAATGAACACTGAAACCGCTATGATTATCAATTTAGATGGAGTTCAGGTTAATGTTTCGTTGCATTATTGCTTTCAGCTCGCACTCAGCCCGAGGCTAGGAGCAAGGTCCAAGAAGAAAAGAGCAAAGAATCAGGACACACGGCACACCAGGACGACTACAACACATCCCCCAACATGGGCAGCGGACACTATTTCTGGGCGATCCTATACTTTGCCAGCCTGTGCAGTGCTTCACTGTAAGTACTCCTTGATGCTGCTACCTATCCTGATACGGATTCACACAAATACACGCCACTCGCATACAGTAGCTGCAAAATGAAAACCATCACGCTTCACAATTTTTATCTCGCGACACTTACCACTTATTTTCCACTTACTTTTTGCTTAATTTTAATGCCATGCGGCTCTTGTTTCGCGTGTTTCACACTGCACTTGGCCGGCAAGTGGCGTTCAAGCTGCGATTTACATACAATTGTCGTTAATTTGGCCCAGCCACGCCCAGTTATGAGACAACGATGCCGATTTACACACATACATATATATATATAAGCCACTGCATATGTCTATACACTGAGGTTAAAGAGCTTTTAAATATTATTTAACGTATAGTCAAACTTGGGACAAAGAGTCCAGTCTTGAAGAGAGATTTCCCTCTAGACAAATAATTTGTACAAAATTATTTAGCATACTCCTCATATTTGTTTCACAGTGTATATATGTATCGGTTAATGCTGAAGTAGTTTAGTAGCTTCCAGCTGTAGTTTGCTTTTAATTTACAAACACATACACATACTTGAATTTGCATATCCTTTCTCACACACACACTCACAGACAGACACCTCATTAAAATGTAATTAATTTTCGTGTAATTTTTTGTCGGAGCATAAATTTTGGAATTATTTTCGCTCAAGTCGAGGTCAGAGTCAGCAGCTATGTGACTTTGCCCCGGCTTTTGGTATGTGCGACAGTGTATAATACCAGCTACCAGCTACCAGCTAACGATAACTACAATCACACCCTCCCACAATTTGTACATACCAACTTAAAAAATAAGAAAAAAAAACAACAATAATCTAATAAGATAACTTGCTGTAAATTGTATGCAAACATTTTCCTTTATGCGACATTTCAAAATTAATTACTAACAATTTGCTCAGCTAATGTTTTTTCCAAATCTTCAATAACAACGAAATATTTTTAAAATTCTCAAATTTGAACAAACACACTGAAGCAACAAATTTTAAAATTATACATGCGTGCCTATCCATATCCTGATTTCAGAGCAAATAATGCCAAAATAAATTTCCGAGAAAAGGAGAAAAAAGTCTTAGATCAAATTTTAGGTGCAGGCAAATACGATGCCCGAATACGACCATCTGGAATCAATGGCACAGGTGAGCATAATTGTTTTTAAACCTACCTAGATATTAACCGAACAATATATATATATATATATACCTATATGACATTTTCAATAATTTCTTTATGCGACTTTTGTGCGACTTTTGTTTGATTGTGCAAATATGCCTTATGTTTTATTGCTTTTTGTTGATTATGTATGCCAGGGAACAATTTACTGATCGAAACTATATATATACGATATCTGCTTAACAAAATTACCAAACTGTTAGCTAGTTTAAGCCTCTGCTAAAGTTAATCAAAATCGAAATAACAATCAAAACAATAGCAAGTCATATCTAACCTAGCTTAGTATGCCAATCGGAGCTCAGCGTTATCTATAGCCTAGTTAGATCAGATCTATATAAGTTAATGACTCTACATTTACGTCGCAAAACTCACGTTTGAACCAACCTTTATGCCAGATGGTCCCGCCATAGTCAGAATCAATCTATTCGTACGCAGTATTATGACGATTAGTGATATTAAAATGGTAAGTCGCACTGAAACGGAGGCAGTAATTCAATAATGATAACGATTCGGTTCGATAGATTGACCCCTCACCAGACACTTACTATATTCTCGAGCTCCCTCTCTCACTGTCTCTCTCTCTCTTGCTATTTCACTTTGCCTTTCCATCAAGAAATTAGAAAGCATTAGAACACACGCACACTATAAACACACACACACACATATTCACATATAACACCCACACACTTGTTTTTGCGTTTTGCGTTGACTCGTTATATATTTCCCTCGATACTTATTATATATATATGCGTATGAACATCCGATGCTAAGTATTTGCGTTTGATTTTTACCAGTGATTTATACGGCAGATTGTACCAGTACATATACCCCAGTTTGTACGTTTCTGTTTCCGTTCCGATTGTTTCTAGAAACGTCGTTCCTTTCGTTTCGTTTGAGATTATCAGCAAATAAACCCAGCAAAGTCGATATAAGCTAACACCTGACACGACCGAAAACGGATATCGAAATGAGAAAAATTCGTTGCCTACTTATCCGGGCCCCATGTTGGTAAAGCGGATATCCGCTCTCCTATACCCCGCCGGGGATCCTGCCGCCATTTTCCATGTCATTATAAAATTGTTTGTGTAATATTTATATGTGTTCGTCATTTTAATATTGACTATCTCTTACCAACACAGACTAAAAAAAATTACCCTTCACTCCCAGTTTGAAGCGCTCATTTTATCGTTGGACTTTTTCGTTTTGCAATTATAAATAACGTTTTGATTTCATTTGCAGTTAATTTTATTGTTGTCATGTTGACTTTTACCGCAGCAATGACATCATTAATAATGTAGGGGCAGCATAAATATTTGAAAATAGCTCCACACAGCCACCATCACCGTTCCAGTCACATTCACAGTCACATTCTACTATAAATGGATATGAATCACCGTCTGGCAATGACACATAGAGTCACAAATATAGTCCGCATATTTGCCAGCTTGATAAATATTAACTATTAAGGCATATCAATTAGCACCAGCCACTCCGGTATTTGGAAGGCAATCACAGAGATCCCCCCCTCGTATTTTGTTCATATACCACACACCACACCACCTTACCACCCTCTACATAGACCCCCCGTATAAGCCACCCTCGAAGGTCACAAAAACAACTCATAGACAAACAACGCAACTTTAGTAACGTACATAAATTCTAGCTTAACTTAGGTATATAAAAAACGCAAACAAAACGAAACAAAAATCGAGAAGAAAATATTCTTTGACTTAGCTTAGCTTTGTAAGCAAAACTGGAAGCGAACTTGCTAGTAACTTTTGTATCCTAGTAAGTAAGCAAAAAGGAAAACAACAACCGGGAGGAAGGCTATAAAATAAAACTTTATTACAGAGGGCCACATAAAGGCATAAGGACTGCCAAAGGCCGAATATTCGAGGGTACAAGGGTATATCAAAGCGGACCGAAGCGGACCAGAGTAAAGGAGGAGGAGCAAGAGGTCGCTCGCCGGGTCATTTTAAGTTTGTTTTAGGGCCGAACCCTGCGGCAGCTGTTAAAAATCTCTCTTGTATATTACATTGAAAGTATTGTGCAAATCGGTGAATATGTCTATCTATCATGTATCGTCCTCCAGATGGTCCCGCTGTGGTGCGCGTCAACATATTCGTTAGGAGTATATCGAAAATCGATGATGTAACCATGGTAAGTCCGCGCCTCCAAAAGCCAACCGATCCACCATGAAAATGAAACTGAAAAAAATAAAATAAAAACGAAACCCCGCTAGTATCAGACACCACCCCCTTGACCGCAAGTGGATGCTCAAGTCGTATTATAGTCAGGTCTCGGGTCAATGAACCCAAACAACTTTTCGCTCCCAGTCGCTCTGTCTCTCTCTATCTCTCGGTCCCAGTCTCTCTCAAGTGCCCGCCCAACAATGTTCTGCTCTCTTCACTCTCGTTAGGAGCCAAGACACTCGAAATAAAAACAAGAATATATGTATAAACATGAAAAAACCATATATATGCTAACGTACTATACTATATCTGATATTGGTATCTATAATACATAATACTTTGTTTGTTTGACTATCGGTGTAATTTGATTTTCGTATTTGATACTTGATTTGTCTTATTTACGTATTGGGTTGTTAGCAAATTAAAGCCAAATTGTCTGATTAGTTTGACTTTTAAGTTTACGATTGCATTTTAACTTAGCGCCTTTTGTTCCGTCAGTTTGCATTGGTAACTTGAATTCTCTCACTTGCATTTCTCTTTGTTTCTCATGTCAACGAATTGTAAAATAAAATACTCACTCCACCGTTTTGTAGTGAATCAAAAGATATACAAAACATTATAAAAAAATGTCTTTTTGGATCTCTTTCCTACACAGTCTATCTATCTAACTCTCTATCTCTTTCTCTCTCTCAATCTATCTATCTCTGCCTCTCGCTGTGTCTATCTTATTATTTCCAACCATAAAATAGTCCAACTTAGATTACTTTTCCCCGCTTTTCTCTACACTCTCTGTACAAAAATTTATAAATTTCCACTAACTATGATTAATTAATAAATTAATTACAAATTAATCCCATTGAACTATTTATAACCGTGATGAGTGGGTGCAGACCATCTATTTAGCCTCGGACTAATAATTATATACGAATTTATTTTCAATTACGCCTTTTGCTTACTAAGAAAAACTAAAATATCTGTGAATTAATCAAATTTATATAATTTATGCTATTCTCTGTACTTAGTGAAACAATAAATTCAACTGTGAAATGTTCATTTTAATCGTGTGCTTTGTATCTGTGTCGCCCAACTATTTTTTGTCCCTTTAACCGCCCTCGTAACCAAACTTTTAAATTTCCCGCAAACCCGTTAAAAAAAAAAAGATAAACCGATTAAAAATAGTTTAGTTTACTTATTCATTTTATTGAACACACTAAAACCTGAACACAGGATCGGCTTAAATATTCAAGGAACGAATTTAAAAACGGAATCTGGAACTGAATCCGTACGGCAGAAGGAAGGCATGTCTCCTTCAAAATGTATTTTTGAAACAAAACAAATATTTAAAACTAACACAATAAAAATTATACTAAATAAAAATAACTAAATGGTAACCAAAATCACTCTTTAATGAGATCCATACAGACATTTTCCTTTATTAACATTATATTAAATTCACAACGTTTCCTCTATTCTTTTTTTTTAGTTTTTCTTTATTTTTCGTTTCTGTTTAATTTTTAATGGAGAACACACATTCCGTTCACACATAAAATTCATCAAAATTTAGCGACTAAGTAAGTGTAAGCTCTAGCGATTATATAAACTATGATAGTTGGTAAGAGTGACTAGGCTAAGGGGAGCAGGGATGGTGGAGGAGAACCGATTTTGATATGCCGATTGATTCTAGCTAATTTGGCCACCATTGTGAAAGTCAACATGTTCCTGCGCTCCATATCCAAAATCGACGACTACAAAATGGTGAGTTCCGGCCAAGAGCACAGCCCAGAGCACAACTACAACTATGTACAAGAACACCACCACCACTCCAACTACAAATACTACAGATAAATCCCAAGCGCTTACTCTCACTTTGCTCTAATTGTGCGTGCGTGTGTGTGTCTACAAAAGTTAATCCAGTAACTTGGGCCTATTAAATAATTGCATTAATAATAAATGTCCATAAGTGTGTTTGTGTGTGCGTATGTGGGTGCATAAGTGGCTGTAAAATATACTTAATCGGAGCACTTTCGACGCCTCCGTGCAACTTGTAAATTGTCTATAAATTAGGGGAGCCACGGAAATTGCTGGTGATTTGAAAACACTTATAAATAGGTGTTACCTTGATGCTTAAGGTTCTTGGAAAACCCTTCTGGGGCATTTGTCAGTGATTTCAAGTCACCAACCTGTATATCTTAAGCTAGCCGAATATGTTAGCCTTACCGATGTACTTGTATTATACAAAAATATGCATAACTATTATCCCGCTGTATCGATATATTAAACTATGTAAAATACCTTTGATTTCTTTGTGTCCACTTTTAATTTACGAACTTGAGGGCCAAACCTGCTTATTGCTTGCCACCACCACCACCACCGCCTACCGACGACGAAGTCACTTGCCGAGAGAGCCGAGTAAAAGCTATTGAGTTTTAAATCTAAGTTTTAGCTATAACCTAGGCTAGACCTAAGGCTTAAGTCAAAGCACCGTCAGACAACAAGAACAGACACCCACATCGCCATCATTCAGCCACCACAATCCCCCAGATCATTCAGTTCAGTTCCGTTCCGTTCGGTTCGATTTGATTCGGTTCATTCACTTATGGTAACCTCATCATTTTAAGCCAACCTTTTTCCAGCCATCTGGAAAACGCTAGCCATACATACACTCACTAATTAAGAGCTCCCTTCGGGCCCTCTGACAGGGCTAACTGTAAGTACTAACTGAGGGACATGTGAAAAACTAAATGGGAAAAAGCCAGTCACAATCTCCATTTGTCCAGTTCGGTTTCCGCTGTCAGGAAAAGCGTTGGCAAAAAGCGGACAGCTCCGACAGCCAACGGCTGGCGCAAAAAACCGACAAACACATTTAATTTGCGCCACGTCAGAATGCATAAAAGAAACGCGCCATAAATAAAATGGAATTATTTGTAATAATTATTCAAATTTATTTGTTTCCACTTTGCTTAATTGATTGCAATAACATTGTCCCTTTTCTGGGACTCGCGCGAAGCTTAGAAGAATAATATATAATATAATAATGATACACATGTTACTAAACCAAACTAACAGCGTCTCTACGCAATTTCAGTTGGTTTTAATTCAATTTTTCATTAAAGTCCCAATTATTTTTGTTAACCCCCGTCTCCTGTGGAAATGGCATGACTGAATGTTATAGTTATCTATTAAAGCATGCATTTTAGAGAGTTTTTATAAATTAAACTGGGGGTAAGGGTTGAGCTCAAGAAGCTTAGCTGGAGGGGAGCATTTTGTTACTTTAAGATATCATTCGAGGGAGGGTTCATCACAATAATTGCATTGTTTATCAATTTTCTCAGCATGAAACTCACTTGTTAAGGTACATTTAAGCTAATTTAATAAATTGTTTCTCTACTTGTACAATAGCCTTTGTTCGGGGAATAAACAAACTATTTATACAATGTTCTGAATGTACGTTTTAGGTGCCATGCTTTTATGCTTGCTCGTTTTGCTTTTGTCTTGACGTGTTTCTTGCCTGCTTTTAGTCTGCTTGCATTTTTTAAATTTTTATATGTGCAACACGTCGCATGCGGCATTTGGTTGCATTCCGAGCAATGCTAACATGAAATATATATTTACTAGTCACGACAAAGTATACCATTAGCCTGGCCAACAACATTGGCCGAGAACATTGCAAACTAGCCGGAACCCAAGCCAAACGACAGCCAACCATTATACGCCATGTATCAATATCAATATATACGAATATCAATATCAAATATACCACTCAGTTATACATGCCAAATAACAACTACTTCGCCTCGCCACGCCTTGCTCGCTCTTTCATACTCCAACCAAACAATCTCTGTCCAACGTAAAGCTAAAGCCCCCCGTCAACCAAAAATCAAATTCAATTAAATAAATCGAACTGCAAGCCACCTCCCTAATTGAAAAGCCCCTCAGTACACAGTCTTAAATAAAATAAATAAAATTGAAAAGAAAGGAAAGCTCGAAAGAAACTCCCCTTTCAATTCGACAAAGCGAAATTTGCATTGTAGTTCTGATTGAATCCTCGAAGAGTCCCTTTGATTTCGTCTACTAATGAGAGTTTTCCTCTGCCCAACCACCACACCACCCACTTCCGGCGCCCGCAGGAGTACAGTGTGCAGTTAACCTTCCGTGAACAGTGGACGGATGAGCGCCTCAAGTTCGACGATATCCAGGGTAAGTCGTCAGACGGAGACTAACTATAGGTTGGATGGGTTAATCCAAAACTATGCTTCTCTTATAGGCCGCCTGAAGTACCTGACCCTGACGGAGGCGAACCGTGTGTGGATGCCCGATCTTTTCTTCTCCAACGAGAAGGAGGGACACTTCCACAACATCATCATGCCCAATGTTTATATACGCATCTTCCCCAACGGCTCCGTGCTATATAGTATACGTATCTCGCTGACATTGGCTTGCCCAATGAACCTCAAGCTATATCCGCTGGACAGGCAGATCTGTTCGCTAAGGATGGCGAGCTGTGAGTATAGATTCCTATCTTAAAGAAAATAATTTTGTATAAAATATATATAAAAATTTGATTATAAATAAATAATATTTTTACCTAAGCTATTTCTATAATCTCTGATAACTAAATATTACTCCATCCACTCTTTTAGATGGCTGGACCACCAATGACTTGGTCTTCCTATGGAAGGAGGGCGATCCTGTGCAGGTGGTGAAGAACCTACACCTACCACGCTTCACTCTGGAGAAGTTTCTGACTGATTACTGCAACAGTAAAACCAATACGGGTACGTGCGTTCAGTATGTGTGTGTTGTTGACCACTCCATTCTCGTTTCCAGAGACTCATGATATCCGATAATGTTAACTATTTTCCTAGAACTCTCGCTTTTTACTCGTTTAACTCGCTGGTTGCGTATTTTGTTTGCATTTGTATTAAGCGCTCCCCAGCGATTGCATGCCAAGTGGTTTAACTTTAGCTCTTAGCCATATCGTAAACATGTTGGGTCCCAACTGGAGAATATTATAAACGGCCCCATAACCACTTCATAGCATACACACACATACACACACACACACCCCGCATACCCACCCAATTTACCCATACTCCTCATGTAAACATACACGTGGCAAATTTTATAAGATGCCGTTTACACATGCGCCATTTCAATGAGCATATCGTTTTGGGCCGTTATCAATGCCCGAAACGCATAGAGCCAAGTTTTTACGATGTAATTCTCACACTCCCACACACTCGCTTACACTCGCACACACACTGACGGCGTTTACCTTGCCGTTTTTTTATGAACACTTGGAAATCTGCGCGCGCTCTAAGTAAATGTTTACCTTGGCGAACAACTATTCAGGGGGGATTCCCCGATTCCCCGACTCCCCCGGCAAAATGCGAAACGGAAAATGAAGGCAAAAATGGCAAAAGCCGTACGGAAAGTAAATTAATCGAGGAAATTGTCTGCGACGTTGTTTAAACTTGCACAAAGACGCTGCACCGAACAAGATGGCGACGCCACGACGTGGATGTAGATCCTAAAGTGGAGGTGGATGTGGAAGTGGCTATGGAAGCACAAGTGGAACTGGAAGTGGAAGTGGAAATGGAAGCAAACAAGGACGGGGCAAGATTTTTCCACAAGTTGGCAGATTGTGTGTCAGCATATTAGGATAGTTAACGGCAGCCCGAGCAAACAGAGCAATCATTTGGAATCGTGTATTTATCTAGTGGAAACTCCACCTAATTCAAACATGAATATCCGCTGACTCTACACATTTTTTTGTTTACCAATTACCGAGAACGGAAGCCAAAGTCTGTGTCTCTCTCTCTCTCTCTCTCTTTAAATAGTGCCATCATCCCCATCATCCATCCACAAATAAGTTAGCATGAGCCTGAATTTCATCACTCCCGATATATGAAACAAAAAATAATAATCATATTTAGCTCAAGTCTACTTTATATTACATAAATCGGGGGGTTCACAGCGATATCTTTGGAATTATTAATTACTTTTGAAGGTGTGATTAAAACTAGGCAATAATATCCTTTAATAAAATTTTCTCCTATTCCTCAGATAATGTTTATTGTCTTCCATTCCCTTTAAGATAATAATGTTTGTAACAAACGATATTATTGCTTACTCGTATCATCCCTTTAAATGTCTTGAAATCCATTGATATTGCACTGAAGCCCCCCTTTAATATGACTTTTTCCACTTAGACGTTGCGTAGTTGTTGCAATTTAGATCTCTCGCCTTGAACCTAGTTGCTCACATAAAGTTTATTAATTTTATATCTTCTATGAGCGTTGAACGGGATTTAAGGCCGCTCGAATCCGAGCTGGCCAGAATGAGAGTCATCGCTTGATTGATGATGGCCTGTCGCAAAGCCAAAGGCACAACCGATGGCTAGAGCCAAAGCCGCAATGCGAACCATTCCAGATGCGATGCCGTACCCGGGCACCCGGGCACTCAAACCGGTGCCGGTGCCCGTGCCCGTGCCCGTGCCAGTAACCCAGAATCAGAATCAAACCCAGACCAAAGAGCCGAGCAAATAAACCACACACGCAGCACTCAAGTGCAAACAGGGAAATGAAAGCCCGGCCAAACAGACACAGAGAGAAATCTAATGAACAGCAGCACGCTAAACGAAACAAATTCCCCGAAAAGTCGAAAATCGAACCAAACAAAAAAAATATGAGAATGTAAAATAATAAACAACTTTGTCTTGAAGAGTATGGAACGCTTTGCCAACAAATTAACGGAAATGAAGCACAAAAAGAGGGGGTGGTGGCCAATCAAGGAAGGCGGGGCGAGGCGCGTTTGTGGGGGCGGGGATGGGAGAAAGGGGGGCGAAAAGGGGCGTGGCAGGAGTGCCTGTCGAGCGGAAGTCAGCGGAATGAAAAGCAGAACAGCAACATGAACCAGCAAACACAAAAGCCGTCGAACTTCATTTCCGTTAAGATTTTTGTTGCAAAAGTCAGAAATTGAATTCATGTTGATACTTTTTGCCTATGATGCAATTTTTCATTTGATTTTATAATTTTCGACTCTCTGTGTGCCCGAGCACCCCACCACAACACCCAACACCCCTCTCTTTCGTCGAGCTGAGTTTTCTTTTGTTGTTTTTGTTTTCCTGTAAATACATTATGTCTTCCTTAAACCCTGACCCCTCCAGCCCCATTGTATAATATGTTTTCGCCCGTTTTTATTTTCATCTTTTTGTTTCGGAAAACCCACTTTTTGTACATACCCAGAGGAGACTCGACCCGAACCGAAAGAATCGTCTGTAAATGTGTTTTAATTTCTATTCTTGGCAAAATTTCCGAGCAAGACACTTTTTATGTTCCCTCTTTATTGGATGGCATTTCTTTGTACCATATATTGGATATCTATCTGTGTGTATATACCTTCTAAAACTATGTGTGCGTGTGACATTTTAACAAAAAGCAAAAGCGAAAGCAAGTAATAGCAAAAGACCTGCTAAAATCAAAAATCTAAAATCAAAGCCTCTTTTAATACATCCTCCCGTACATTTTGAGTTTGACACAATTTATATACCTTGTATACTCATAGGTGAATACAGTTGCCTCAAAGTCGATCTACTATTCAAGCGAGAATTCTCATATTACTTAATACAAATTTATATACCATGCTGTATGTTGGTCATTGTATCATGGGTATCATTCTGGCTGGATCAAGGAGCGGTGCCTGCACGAGTGTCACTGGGTAAGTTCTTTTAGCGTTTTCAATATATTAAATGTGATGTGTAAACTAACTTGTTATTCATAATTATTAAATGATTTTTTATAATAATAATAAAAATATCTGCAAATATAATATATATTTATATTTTCATATAAGGAATTCTAACTTAAATATACAAAATTACAATTATCAAATGGTGAAAATAGAATACAAGTCAAATTATAAATATTTTCGGATAATTTTTAATCATTAATAATTGTATTAAAAGTAATTTAAAGTAAAGAATATTCTCAAGAAAGTAAAAAGGTAAAAGATAAATATTTACAACCAGGCTATATTGTTATAAAATAAAAATGCATTAGTCTTAACACAAGATCCGTATATGTTTGTCAGTCTGTATATATCGATATATTTTTAACAATCAGAAGAGTAAAGAAAAAGCAGACACTATTATAATATTAGGGATTCCTAAATTAAGGATATCGAATTGAAATTCATATAACTAGTAGGCCACGGAACGGCAAGTTACTAAAATCATAGCCTACTTATGGTAGGCGCCTTCAGGAATTATTAAAGAAAATTGTAGTGACTGGTAGGAACTCTCGACTGAATAAAGTTAAATAACCTAAACATCCTAGCTGTAGACCTTAGCCAAACATCCATACTTATTACGTGTAACATGAACAAACCCTTCCATCGCTTTCCAGGTGTCACCACCCTGCTGACCATGGCCACCCAGACGTCGGGCATCAACGCCTCCCTGCCGCCCGTGTCCTACACGAAGGCCATCGATGTGTGGACCGGCGTGTGTTTGACGTTCGTGTTCGGGGCCCTGCTCGAGTTCGCCCTGGTGAACTATGCATCCCGTTCAGGTTCGAACAAAGCTAGTAATTGAACTTTGATATGCTTCTTAACTACATATAAATGTTAATTAATCGATGGTGTTTATCTTTTTTTACTGTTGTTTTATTGTACTGAGTGATGACGTGATATTTACGTACATATCTATATAGTATCCATATATAAATGTCTACTGTACCATATATACCAACCACACCGACCCGAAAGCTCGGCCAAAGCCACACTCACACACCCACACGAGTTTCAACTACTACAACAACACACTCGTACGCTAACGCAGGATCGGCGTGGCACACAACAACTAAAATAACAAAAAACAAAAGCCTTGGGCCACATCCCTACTACCTACACAGAGTCCTGAGCCCAATCTAATCCCTATGTCTGACAAATGAGCGAAAGCCAAACGAGTTTAGTCGTAGCATTTTGATAGATTTTTTCCTTTTTACCTTTCACTTTGATAACTAACCACGAAACGGTCCTTCTAGTATATAAAACTAATCCAACGTTTTTGTTTACTCTCTTATTTCATTGTGCGCCCGCCATTCATCGACATGCATTCACCCCAAAACACACTACCGACCACCCATCACCGACCGCCCACCCACACTCAACACACACACGACCACTTAACAACAACGCGTTTGAAAAAATACAAAAAAACAAACAATACTATTAACAAATTGGTCGAACTTCCTCCTTCTTTCGAAATGAAATCGAAATCGAATTGTGTTCGGTTCCTCTTCGGTGTTGTATAAACAAATGCCTGTAAATAAAAAACAATATGTGTGTATCCACCGATGATCTCTGGATGATCCGTTTAATTTTCGTATAATTTGATACATCCTTCGTACCCCTGACCTCGTCAATACGATTGCACTCAATTTATATTTTCGTTTCCTGTTGATCTTTTTTATTTATTTGATTTTTACTGAACATTTCGAATCGTTTAACGTTTTGTATGTGTGACTATCTATATCTCTCTCGTTTTCTGTCTGTCTCTATCTCTCTCTCTCGCCTAACACTATCGCTGTCTAACTGTATAACTGTGTATAACTATGCATCTAAAACTAACACACCCAATAAAACCTGTAAAAATCCAAATCAAAAAAAATCAAACCCAACTATCGATCTGCCGTGGAACAAATAAATTCTTGTCAAACATCTTCTATCACATGCAACATATATCTATGATATATACGGATCGGGCCGCAGACATGCATAAGGAGAATATGAAAAAGAAGCGCCGCGATCTGGAGCAGGCCAGTTTAGATGCCGCTTCAGATCTGCTAGACACAGATAGCAATGCAACGTTCGCAATGGTACTTACCTCTTGATATATCTCTTTAAAACCCAAACAGCTTTTCGGTTTATTGGGGGTCTTAGATACAGCTATGACAAGGGAGTTTGGTGCTACTATTTTCATCTTAAATAACTGTATTTTATGTTTTCATTTTGGTTTATTAAGTTTGTGCTGAAACCAGAGAATAAAACTGGGAGTTAATAAAACATTTTAATTCAGAAATCATTTCTGTTATGTTAACTATCATATCAACCACTAATTTTATTTGTTTTTTAAACTGCCTTAAGCCAGAAGTTTACCTTTTATTCTCTGGTTAGCTCTCATATTACGAAAGGCTAAAGTGGAGGAATTTTAAGTGAGCAATCGCGTAAATCCCCTATCCTGTCTATTTTTCCTCATTTTATTCGCGGGTCTGGGCTTTAATCCTGCAGAAATTTATCTACTTTCATGTTGGTTTTTAATGGAGTACAACCCATAATTGGCAAAAGCAAAACTATTATGATAAAACTATTAAAACAACTATTTCCTTTTATATTTGCCTCTTTTTTATTACCACAACAAAAAATATACAACAACTACCAAAAATCAAATGAAAAATTCAACAACTTTTTTCAAACGTGCTCATCCCAACTACAATATTAACAACAACAACAACAACAAACCACCCCCAACATCAACATGAACAACCAACCACAAATAAACTGAAAAATAAAACCTTAAACTGCAAAAAAAAAAACAACCAAACAACCTTCCACCAACCATCACCGACCATCGCTGGCAACCAAAACAAACCACTCGACCGGAATTGAATTGAAAAATTGCTACGAAATTAAATCAAATTACGCACATGCCATTGCACCTACCCAACAACCAACAACCAACAACCAACCACCTGTGCCACCCAACCACCGATCAACCCTCATTTGCATCCGACTACAATCGAAACTTTCATGTCAAACGGCGTCGCAATTTACACGCGGTGGCGTTGGCCAACAGAAACCGCTGGTGCGTCATCCCGGCGATCCGCTGGCCCTGGAAAAGCGGCTCCAGTGCGAGGTGCACATGCAGGCCCCGAAGCGTCCCAACTGCTGCAAGACCTGGCTCTCCAAGTTCCCCACCAGGTAACTGAGATTCGGAGCCGCGCTCCAAATCCCAAATCCTCATCCAACTCCACCATGTAGATATATCGTTTAGTCCCATTGTGTTCCGTAGTAGTTGATGGATTTACTTTTTGATGTTGTGAACATGTACTATTCTACTCTCTGTATCTCTTTCACTAACTCTTGTTGACTTTTTGCTATCACATTACTACTATTCAACAGTCATTGAAAATCCTGTGAAAGAAATCGAAAAGAATATCGAAAAACCAAAGAAACCAAACCCGATATCTGCCGCTTGCTTGCCGTTCGTTCGTTCGTTCGATTCTGTTTGCTCGCTGTCTTTTGTTGCCAAAACTGAACAAACTCAAAACAAAAACAATATAGTAACAACTTCTAACAACTGGCTTGCCGAACCGAGTCAAGTATCTGTGAAATATAATTGAATTTCAATTTGTGTTTAAATTAAGTTTAAACCTCTTTCGGATGGCCACCACTTCTGGTGGCCGTTGTTGATAAAGTTATGCTTTGCTTTTCAGTAATTTTATGTGTGATTTGTTTGTTTTAAAATATATTTAATATATTTAGTTGTAGCCCCTAACTAGTCGCCCCCCGGCATCCCCAGCTTCTCCCCACACTGTCGTAGATCTTAACTTCCCACCAGAAAGCGCACTTTTTTTATTTACTGCACACGTAGTGGTCCGCCTTTTAAAACAAACAAATTATTCTGCCAAATATTTGCAAAAATCAAACTTCGAAAATGTTGAAAACGAAGAAAAACCAATGAAATAAAAAACTAATCACAAAAATCAAAAAGCCAATCTCTAGATGATCAATTAATTTGTATTTTCGTACTTGCTTAATATCCAAAGACAATGTTCTAGATCGAAGAGGATCGACGTTATCTCGCGGATCACCTTCCCGCTGGTCTTCGCCCTGTTCAACCTGGTCTACTGGAGCACATATCTCTTCAGGGAGGAGGAGGATGAGTAAATGCCGTTACCTATTGCCAAGCACCACCAATTACTTTATAGAAGGGTTGGCCGGTTGGCTGCTAGCCAAAACGAATGTACTAACCTATTTCTTTCACTTCTTTTCCACTTCCTTATCGGTTGACCTCATTTCATGCTTTTGTCTTGCGTTTGCGTATGGCTTCATTTCGAATTTGGTTGATTTCTTGATTGACACGTTGATTGAATGATTTAAACCGCTAAAGGACCTTCTAAGGCGCGTCTCTGAAACCCAGTGGCTATGTAGAATCCAACACGAAATTAACTAAGAGTACCGTTAACAAAGATCGAGGGATACGTTACGATAATGCTAAAAGCTATATGCTCAATGTTTGGTTATGTCTCTGGACAGTGCAGTATAGTTAAGAGCGTATCCTGGCACTTCCACTAAACAAACCGATGACGAGGAAGCAATTTTCGGTGAATAACAAAAGCTATAGTTAAGTGTAAGTTAAATTGATCAAGGCGACGACTGCATAGTAGTTAATGTTATAAATAATTATACGAAAACACACAACACCACACACACACATGTTCCAATTGATTTGTTTTTTGAAGATGCTCAAAATTGTTACGAATTGATGAATTATTTTAGCTGATAATCGACGATAATCGAGTTTTGTTCCGGACTCTAGCTTAGTTCTAAAAAATTGAAATTGATTTGTACTTAAATGCGTTAAGTTAATTAAGCTGGAGAGGAGATGAGGGTCGTAGACAATTCGACGTTTGTAAATATGTCATACAATAAGTTTTAAGTCAACTAGTTTAAACGAATTCTAATTGTAAAAAGCGTGTAGATAAATTTAAGTTTAGTCGATAATAGAACAACTAACCGAAGCGAGAAACTCTAGGTAAATTCAATTTAATTATGTTCACCATCGAATTAAATAAATAACGAATCGAAAATATCGAAGAAAATCCTTCAACGCACACAAAAACGAAAAACAGAATTTTATTTTCGCATTATTTGCCCAAAAAAACAACAAAAAACAACTCTTAAATGCTAAGTTCAACTGGAATTGGTGGGTATCTGCAAGTTATTTTTCACTCGAATTTCTTAGAAACCTTATTAATTATTAATTATTTTCCCTAAATCTATTAGTCGCTTGCGTTAATTTTAGTGTTGAATTTTTAATAGTAGTCAAGTAGCAATTACACTCAAGGGGGACTAAGCCCGCAATTCTGATTCCTGTTTGATTTGAATCCTTAGAATACTCTATTCAATTAACAATTTACCATTTACCACTTACAATTTACAATTACTTAATTATGTATTGGGCCGTCAAGGCCACTTAGCTAGTTAATTTGCTTAATTAGATTTATGAAATATAAATATACAAATGCAAACCATAAACCAATTAACAGACAATACAAAAATATTTTAACATGTAGTGCAAGTCCCCGCGAACTTGAAGAATACTACTCATAAACTTACTGCAATCAGTATAGATCGTAAATTAGATCGAGATATATACAGTTATTTTTATATCCAAAAATATCTTTGGTTATTTAAGTGCCTTTTGTATGCCAAGAAGATTCCTTTCTCACTTTTTCTCCTTCTAAAACGCTCTCTGTCTCTCTTGAACGAATATATTCAACTCCACTCCAACCTTTTCACTTTGATATAACCCCGAAACCCAATTAGAGAAACGCACAAAACGACACCCAGAATATGGGGCTCTAACTTTAGATTAATAATTAATGTGAATTCTACATAGCGACCACAGAAACAAAAGAAAACAACAACAATAACAAGTTAAATCCTTCAGATAACATTAAAATAAAAGGTTTTTGTAGATTTTTTTACTATTTTTATTATTCTTAAAGGCTTGTTTCGTCTCTTATTTGGTTTTAAAAACCCTTCGTTTTGGAAATGCCTATTTATTTGCTATCATTTATAACCTAAAGGTAAGAAATTAATCGTAAAAAGAAATCAAAAATCAATTGAAACTTATGCTAATATATAGACACAACACAAGGCACCCTGCATAGTAACTGTTGTCATTAAACAATTGTCACGTAAACCAAAACGAACGATCAGAGACCCGATGTCGAGGTCGAAGATCGAAACTCGGTGAATATCTATAGATACTTTCATGTTGTAAAAGTTGTGCCAAGCAAAGAGAAACCAAAAAAAAAAAACTAGTCAACAAAAATCGAATGAAATCGAAAAAGCGAAATTATAACTATAACTCTAGCTATAGTTGTATTGTATATGAAGCTATTGAACATACAGGGTTTTTAAATGTGAGCATATATAGTTGGTGAGCGAGCAGGCGGATCTAGGAAAACTCGGGCTTGTTAACCGGAAAGCGTTGATCGATGTACTAGACAAAAGAATAATCATAGTGAGGAGACGGAGGAATAATTAAACTAGTTATTACACCTGGTGGGAGGGAAGGGAGGGGACGAAACTCAGATTTCGGCATTTAATTTTAGTGAAAATAACATTCTTAGGTTGTGTGCTGCTCCTCGGTTGCCATTATCCAATTCGGTCAATTATCATTTTCCAGGCAAATCGTTAGGCAGCAACAGTCCAGTTTCACTGTAAATAGTTTGGGTCAAAGAGCATGTAAATGTCATTTAATGGTTAGGTTTACGAACAAACGACTACGGGAGACGTAACACGAAATGTGCACAAGTTTATATAATATAGATGCGTTCAAAAAGACTTACAGGTTTTGATTAACAAAAAGACAAGGAGGAGCGTAGATATTAAAATCATTGAAATCCCATGCGAATGCGGAGACACAAGGCCCTGAAGGAGGGGCTAGTAGATCGTAAGTTAACGTTAACGTATGTTTAGCTCTTAAGAGACAGCGTTGAAAAATGCTTCGAAACAGACTAGTTCAAGTATTCACTGTACTAAGCTACTAAGCGCCAAGGCAAATTACTTCCACCATCACTATCTGAACGATTCACTCACAAATTCACTACACTCACTCGATGTTTAATCTTTGCTAACGACACCAATCAAATCAAAACGACACTCAAATCGAAATTGAAATCGAATCGAAAAAGAAAACGAAATCGAATCTAATCTTTGCACAGTTTGAGCGGGGCAAACGAGTTTGAGTAATTGCAAGTTAAAATTTAGATAAATCATAACACATATCTTCCAAAAGGGGGCGGCTCATGGCCCATTTCTAAAAATCAAACAACTCCAACTATAATTTCTATAGTAGAAATGTAAATAAAAGCAAGACCGAATCATTTCTATCGAAATTACGAAATGCAAAAGGCAAAAGCTACCCGAATCAATAAACACAAATCACCTTACTTTATAGAGCTAAGTCAGGACATGCACACACTCACAACCACATCCAAAACTCAGTCAAGGTCCTCCGGTGGGGGGACACGGCATAGATCACATAGTCTTAAGACCGAAGCATTTCGGAAACGAACGACACAAGAATTTCGCTGTAGCGCTACCCAAAAACCCGCAACATAACCCAGTCGCAATAAGACAAGACACCAAACTAACAACCGAAAATAAATTAAAACGAAAGTACATATAGATCCGGCATAGGACACATCAAGGCCGTCAGTGGAAAATTAAAACAGCAAATCAAATGCCTAAGTGAAAGAATTAGTAGCGTAATTTTACAAAATAGTTGAAATAATTGTTGTCACCCAGAAGGAATGAAATCCTGAAACGAACAAGAGAAATCCGAATAATTGTGTAAAACCCGCAGAATAAAGATGTTTGTGAAATGTTTATAAATAAATGAAACAAAACAAAATGAAGGAATACGCAAATTGGAGTTTTTTATTGGAATTTTATTTAGTTTTCAGGGATGTTTACTTACTGATGAGGACTCTCGACACTTATCCACGATTGTACCATCGCTTTGTGGTATAAATAATAGATCTTCGATAAGGAGCATTCTCCAAAGATAAAGAAATAATTTTTCTTTAAATGAAGGTCTAATAAAAAAACAGCTTTCGTAAATTGCCAGATAAGAAAGTCATTTGCACGGCGAGTTAAAAAATAAATCAAATTAAAGACCACTGCCGAGTGGTCGAGAAGATATGTCATTCCAACAGGGGCGAAGATTACACAGAAAGTGAAACTGATATGTAAAGTATTCCTTCTTGTGCTTGGAAGATAAGCTTCACCCAGGAAAATGACCTGCAAAACAGCAAGCCCCATGACTCTTATCAGAGAGTGTATTATTACGAGGCATATTACCACCCGAAGGGAATTTGTATCGTAAAAAACGTACATATTTACATTCATTTTTGCAAAGAGCTATATTACCTTGCTACTTAGCTTACTATCTTTCCCAAACTTTTGTCTAAGATTACAGGGCATAAAAACAATTTCAGCTACCACAGTAGAAGATAACTCAGTGAGCTAACTGACCCACACCGAAACTGTTATCTTTGAGTTGGTCCCCTGCCATTTACAACAAGTAAACGGTGACTTCACAAATATTTATCTAAATACACTTCACAACTACGAGCCCCGGGATCTATAAAAGGAGGAAAGCCGTGCAATTCGCCAACAGTTAAAATCTAAAATTATAAAACGACGGAAGCAAGCAGCTTACAGAATGCCTTACACCCCAGTGAACTGCTACAACGGCGATCTCAAGATCTGGAGCGGAGAGTCGGTGGCCCACTACTTCGACCCACATTTATCCATCGGGGAGGTCATCTTTCAGGAAATGCGACGTCATCCCCAGCTCATCGCCCAGGTGGGTATCTAAACGAGTAACCTAGGAATCAGAAATATTTCAGAACTGTCCTTGCAGATCTCGGCCACGGAGAACACTGTCCTGACTAGACAGGAACTGCATGCCAACTCTATGAAAGTGGCCAGCTATATGCGGTCCTTGGGCCTCCTTCAATCTGATGTGGTGGGTCTTATAGGCAGGAACACCACCCACATGCCCGCTGTGGCATACGCCTGCTTCTTCAACGGAATCGCTTTCCACTCGCTGAACATTGCCTATGATCAGAGCACCATAAAAAAGCTCTTTGACATAACCAAGCCTCGTCTCATTTTCTGCGATGGAGATGAGTTCGAGAAGGTGAGAGCTGCCACAGCCCATCTGGATGTGAAGATCATCACTATGCGTAATCATCCATCCAACTCCATCAGCATTGACGAAGTACTAGCCACTTCTATCGAAGAAAACTTTCAACCAGCTCGCCTGGAACAAGGCAATGATCAGACTCTGGCCATTCTCTGCTCTTCTGGCACTACTGGCACTCCTAAGGCGGTCACCATCACCAACAGCCGCCAAATTCTAGCTGCCAACCAGTAAGTACTTATCAGTTGCTTTTGATCATATCTAACTTTTCTCTTTAATGGTACTTTTAGCCACCTGACTACTGCAGACATTCAATACTCACACAACACCCTCGATTGGATTACTGGCCTGATAACCACTATAACCTCTGGCGTGTTCAGCACCACCCGCATCATCGCAGACAATGTTTTTGATCCCTCCTTCGCTTTGCGAGTCATTGAGGAGTACAAGGTGACATGGACTCTTCAGGCACCCTCGTCCATGGCCTTGATGGTTAATTCTCCGGAATTTGAGAGCTCCGACCTATCCACTTTAAGATCCTTTCAGTTTGGAGGATCCCGGGTTGCGGTGGAGGTGCAGCAGAGCATCAGGAGCCGGCTGAGCAGCGACTGTCTGCAATTTATTTATGGATTCACGGAACTCGGTGCCATGGCCACGGTCAACCGTCACTTTGACGAGAAGCCCAATTCGGTTGGACGGTTGGTCAGCGGCCTCAAGCTGAAAATCGTCTCAGAAGATGGCCAAAACGTTGGACCAGGTGTGAAGGGTGAGGTGTGCATCAGCAACAACCAGTATTGGGCAGGATACTATGGAAACCAGCTGGAAACTCGAAACTTGCGAGATTCGCAGCGATGGTATCAGACTGGAGACATCGGATACATGGACCAAGATGGCTTTTTGTATATTGTTGATCGTAAGAAGGACATGCTGAAGTACTTGGGGACAATGTATTACCCCCACGATATTGAGAGCGTAATATCGGAGATGCCAAATGTAGCCGAGGTCTGTGTCTTCGGAGTGTGGGATCAGATTAACGGGGACGAGGCTGCCGCCGCCGTGGTAAAGAAACTGGGCACCGATCTGAGTGCCGAGGATGTTGTGGAGTATGTGAGCAAGCGGACGGATTCCAAGTTTAAGCAGCTAAATGCAGGAGCCATCATTGTGGACGATCTGAAGCGCAGCTCCAACGGAAAGACCAACAGAATGGCTAACAAGGCACACTACTTGCAAGTCAAAGGGCGGAGCTAAATACTAAATAAAATTATATAATATTATATTAGCATTAATACCAAATACTGTTTAAATAAATATAAAAAGTTTGAAGTAATGTTTAAGTTCCTAAACAAATTTTTAAGGGAAAAAAAGGAAACTAACTTCGAAAAGCCATAGGTTTGAAAACAACAGGTACCACATTGTCCTTAAATTTGTGATCTTCACAATTTTTTAAAAAATTGCCGACTCAGAATACTTTTTTTTGTTAATTATAATTATAATTATATCCTCGACAAGCAATCTAGGTGACTAAGTTTAACCTAACTTAGTAAGTTATGTTTCTCTGTCCATTAAAAACTTCGATCAAAAAAATTTTGTAGGCTAAAGTTTTTCTGCTATCGTTTAGATCCTAAATAGTTGTCATAAAAATCAAATTTTTGGCTGGTCATCTGTGAGAGATTTATACTTCTACAAATACAACATAAATTATTGTGTGACCTTCAAAAGATTCGCTGGCATTTATTCATGGCATCAAAATAATTATTATAAAATATATATCCAAAAGTTTTAGCTTCTTTCCTTTACATGCAGATAGTGGTTTTTGTTGGCAATACGATTGGTCTTTCCATTGGCGCTGCGCATTAGATCCTCCACTATGATAGCTCCTGCATTCAACTGCTTATACTTTGAATCCGTCCGCGTGCTCACATATTCCACTACATCCTCGGCCTTCAGATCGCTGCCCTGTTTTTTTACCACAGCGGCAGCAGCCTCGTCTCCATATATATTACTCCATACTCCAAAGACACAAACTTCCGCCACTTGAGGCATCTCCGAGATAACACTCTCGATCTCGTTGGGATAGTACATGATGTTCTGGTACTTCAGCATGTCCTTCTTGCGCTCCAGCACGTACAGGAAACCGTCTTGGTCCATGTAGCCAAGATCTCCGGAGTGAAACCATCCCTGGGGATCCCGAATCTGGCGGCTCTCCAATTGGTTTCCGTAGTAACCTGCCCAATGCTGGTTATTCTTAACGCACACTTCTCCCATCTCACCAGGTCCGAGGGATTTGCCATCTTCAGAGACTATTTTCAGCTGAAGGCCGCTGTTTAAGCGTCCCACCGAATTAGGCTTCTCGTCAAAGTGGCAGTTGTAGGTGGCCAAGGCACCTAGCTCCGTGAATCCGTACCTACATTGAAGGCAATCACTGCTCAACCGACTCCTGATGCTCTGCAGCACCTCCACTGCAGTGCGCGATCCACCAAACAAGAAGAAGCGCAGACTGGATAGGTCACTGGTCTCAAATTCGGGAGAATTCACCATCATGGCCATGCAGGACGGTGGCTGAACAATCCACGTTATCTTGTACTCCTCAATGATTCGCATGGCGAAGGCGGGATCGAAATCATTGTCTGCGATGATACGGGTGGTACTGAAAACGCCAGAGGTTACGGTGGTCACTAGGGCGGTTAACCAATCGAGGGTGTTGTGTGAGTACTGAATATCAGCAGTGGTCAAATGGCTATAAGTACCATTAAAGAGAAAAGTTAGACATGATCAGGAGCAACTGATAGGTACTCACTGGTTGGCAGTCAGTATCTGGCGGCTGTTGGTAATGGTGACTGCCTTGGGAGTGCCAGTGCTTCCCGAGGAGCAGAGAATGGCCAGAGTCTGATCGTTTCCCTGTTCCAGGCGAGCTGGCTGAAAGTTTTTCTCGATGGGAGTGGCAAGCACTTCGTCAATGCTGATGGAGTCGGATGGATGATTACGCATGGTGATGATCTTCACATCCAGATGGGCGGTGGCAGCTCGTACCTTCTCAAACTCATCTCCATCGCAGAAAATGAGACGAGGCTTGGTTATGTCGAAGAGCTTTCCAATGGTGCTCTGATCATAGGTAATGTTCAGCGAGTGGAAGGCAATTCTGTTGAAGAAACAGGCGTATGCCACAGCAGGCATGTGGGTGGTGTTCCTGCCTATAAGACCCACCACATCGGATTGGAGGAGGCTTAATGAGCGCATATAGCTGGCGACTTTCATAGAGTTGGCATGAAGCTCCTGTCTGGTCAGCACTGTGTTTTCCGTTGCCGAGATCTACAAGAATATTTCTGTAATATTTGTATGTTGATTCCGATAAATCATTTGTAGGTCCCACCTGGGCAATGAGCTTGGGATGACGCCGCATCTCTTGGAAAATGATCTCTCCGATTGACAGATGTGGGTCGAAGTAGTGGGTCAACGGCACTCCGCTCCAGATTTTGAGATCGCCGTCGTAGGAGTTCACAGGAGTGTACGGCATTCTGTATGATGCTTGCTTCCGTTCTTTTGTATTTACAAATTTCAACTGATGAGAATTTTCGGCTGCAATCTCTCTTTTATATGTGGAAGACTTCGCACCGCGTTAGCTGATTTAGATAAGATTTATGCACTGCACGGGACCAGTTGAAAGATATGCCTTCGTGTGTGATGCTGGCTGGGTAACCTATAGGTTGGGGACTGATAATTCATGTAACTTCTTCTAAGTTCATTGATCTAAATTTTTTTTGCAAATATTGTGATTTTTATACGTTTATTACTACATTGATTTAAGTGCTTATGGGGATTTTCAGCAAAAAAGGCAATTTTTTAATTTTTTTCTCTGCTTTGTGATAAGGCAAGGCACATTATCGCAATAAAATTTATCTGAATAAGTGTAGCTTTAAGTATTTTTGGCTTAAAGTGGAAAAATAAATACTAAAAAGTATGCCAATGGTAGCTGTTTTTATAACCCACTGTTTGAAAAACGGCTTTTGCGGTGTCAAGAAATTCTTGAAGACGAATTACACAGGTCGACATGGTCCAGTTGTTGGAAAGATGGGGTTCAATTCCGAAGGAAGGAATTGGGTGCGTAGAATCCGAACCCTACGTCAGAATTTTGACATCACGTCATTTTTCGGGTTCACGACCTAAAATATCTCAATGAGAAACCAAAAACTAGTCAACAAATATCGAAAGAAATTGAAAAAGCGAAACTATGTCATTTCCAGGATGGCGATAACGTTTGTACGCCGTAAAGTGGAAAAATGTAACTAAAATTAACATTCTCAGAAGTATTTTTTTTGCAGAAATAATGCAGTTTACCAGTACTATTTGTATTCCAAATAAGCAAGCGTCGAGAGTTTGTCGTTCTGAAAATATTTAAAAAGAACACTGCCTCGCGAACGTTATAAAAAATAGAAGACGCGTTTGAGTTCATCTTGAAAATTGCAAAAGTCCGCGAAATGTGGCACCTAATATAAAAGAAAAAACTTTTAAACAGCATAAAATAATGGAGTTTTTATTTTGTATAAATCGTATTAAATTAAAACAATTATTTAATTTATTTTACATGGTTTTTTCTAGTTTATAACGAAAGATCGCGAACATGGCAAATTTTCCGTCAGGTTTTTTGCTTAAATTTTGTAAGAAAATGTTTCAAAAGATATATGAAAAAAATAACTTATAATACTTTTGAATTAGTCAGGATCAAAATTTATTTTTTCGCTAATTCCTTATGTTTCCCACGCCACATTCTTATTCTCAGTGCAGCCTCTTCTAAATACTTAACTTACTTATCTGAATCCTCTTTTATTTTGTAAACAAAGACGTGACGCTTCTTTATTATTTTTTTTCTTTACCTTTTTTTTTAATTTATGTTAAAACTAAGCGTATACTAAAAAAAATATTTGTTAACATATGTCCTACATACGATGGCGAGAGATTCTAAGATTTATCTTTCTTATACTGATGATGATTTTCAAAGTTATGTGTCCAATATTGATTGATTCGCTCTCGATCCACATTCCCTAAAGCTTCCTTAAACTGTGGTTAACAAAAACTGGGCACCGATCCGAGTGTCGAGGATGTTGTGGAGTATGTGAGCAAGCGGACTGATTTCCAAGTTTAAGCAGCTAAGTCCAGAATCCATCATTGTAGACGATCTGAAGCGCAGCTCGAACGGAAAGACCAAAAGAATGGCCAATAAGGCACGCTACTTGCAATCGAAGGGTCGAAGCTAAATGCCTAAAAGAAATTTCAGAATATATTCACATAAATAGAAGTACATTAATTCATTTTCTAATTTAGTGTTTTGTGTTAAAAATATATACTTACATAACACGGAATACTACGTGCAAGAAAAACATTTTTTGTTTTGAATGTATTTAAGAACTATAAAAAAAATACATTTTCCTGGCGTGCCCACAAAAATCTTGATAATTGATATTTTAAAGTAAAACTCTACTTTTCAGTGACTTATTTTAAAATACAAGTGGGGCAGTTTTATAGCAATGGGTACAACTGTAATATAAACAAAGGCTTCCAAAAAATGCATATAATGTGCAGAATTTAATTATATCTTTGATGAGTAAGCGAGGTGACTTAGTCATATCTTTCTGTCTATACTTTGCAAGCCAGAGCTCTTCGGCTATCGTATAAATCCTAAATAGAAGTCGAAAATTTTGTCACTGAGAAAAAACAATTATTTTGTGATCTTAAAAAGATTCGCTTGCATTTATTCATGGCAACAATTATTACACTATTTAAAAAGATAAATCTCAGAGTTTTAACTTCTTTCCTTTAAATGCATATAGTGGTTTTTGTTGGCAATACGATTGGTCTTTCCATTGGCGCTGCGCATGAGATCCTCCACTATGATAGCTCCTGCATTCAACTGCTTATACTTTGAATCCGTCCGCGTGCTCACATATTCCACTACATCCTCGGCCTTCAGATCGCTGCCCTGTTTTTTTACCACAGCGGCAGCAGCCTCGTCTCCATATATATTACTCCATACTCCAAAGACACAAACTTCCGCCACTTGAGGCATCTCCGAGATAACACTCTCGATCTCGTTGGGATAGTACATGATGTTCTGGTACTTCAGCATGTCCTTCTTGCGCTCCAGCACGTACAGAAAACCGTCTTGATCCATGTAGCCAAGATCACCGGAGTGAAACCATCCCTGGGTATCCCGAATCTGGCGGCTCTCCAACTGGTTTCCGTAGTAACCTGCCCAATGCTGGTTATTCTTAACGCACACTTCCCCCATCTCACCAGGTCCGAGAGATTTGCCATCTTCAGAAACAATTTTCAGCTTAAGGCCACTAGTCAAGCGTCCCACCGAATTGGGCTTCTCGTCGAAGTGGCAGTTGTAGGTGGCCAAGGCACCGAGTTCCGTAAATCCATACATAAACTGGAGGCAGTCGCTGCTTAACCGACTCCTGATGCTCTGCTGCACCTCCACTGCTGCACGAGACCCACCAAACATGAAGAAACGCAGACTGGATAGGTCACTGGTCTCAAATTCCGGAGAATTCACCATCATGGCCATGCAGGAAGGTGGCTGAATAATCCACGTTACCTTGTACTCCTCAATGATTCGCATGGCGAAGGCGGGATCGAAGGCATTGTCTGCGATGATACGGGTGGTGCTGTATACGCCAGAGGTTATGGTGGTCAATAGGCCGGTTATCCAGTCGAGGGTGTTGTGTGAGTATTGAACGTCAGCAGTAGTCAGGTGGCTATAAGTACCATTTAAAGAAATTTCTTTAATTGTGATCAAGAAGAACTGATAAGTACTTACTGGTTGGCAGCTAGGATTTGGCGGCTGTTGGTGATGGTGACCGCCTTAGGTGTGCCAGTAGTGCCAGAGGAGCAGAGAATGGCCAGAGTTTGATCGTTGCCTTGTTCCAGGCGAGCTGGTTGAAAGTTTTCTTCGATAGAAGTGGCTAGTACTTCGTCAATGCTGATGGAGTCGGATGGATGATTACGCATGGTGATGATCTTCACATCCAGATGGGCGGTGGCAGCTCGTACCTTCTCGAACTCATCTCCATCGCAGAAAATAAGACGAGGCTTGGTTATGTCAAACAGCTTTCCGATGGTGCTCTGATCGTAGGTAATGTTCAGCGAGTGGAAGGCGATTCCGTTGAAGAAACAGGCGTATGCCACAGCGGGCATGTGTGTGGTGTTCCTGCCTATAAGACCCACCACATCAGATTGAAGGAGGCCCAAGGACCGCATATAGCTGGCCACTTTCATAGAGTTGGCATGCAGTTCCTGTCTAGTGAGGATAGTGTTCTCCGTGGCCGAGATCTGCAAGGACAGTTCTGAAATATTTCTGATTCCTAGGTTACTCGTTTAGATACCCACCTGGGCAATAAGCTTGGGATGACGCCGCATTTCCTGAAAGATGACCTCCCCGATGGACCAATGTGGGTCGAAGTAGTGGGCTACCGGCTCTCCGCTCCAGATCTTGAGATCGCTGTTGTAGGAGTTCACTGGGGTGTAAGGCATTCTGTAAGCTGCTTGCTTCTGTTGTTTTGTAATTTTAGATTTCAACTGTTGGCAATTCTCCGCTGCAATCTCTCTTTTATAGGTCCAAGCCTTCGCACCGCGTTAGCTGATTTAGATAAGATTTATTCACTGCACGGGACCAGTTGGAAGATATCGCTTTTCGCCTTTATTATTATATCGTATCTGCTGCTGGTCGTGTTATCTTAAAGTTTCGGATTGATTACTCTTGTAACATCTTCTAAGTTTATTGATCTTGAAATTGGTATGGATTATGGCGATTTTTGTACGTTTATTGCTCGCTTGATATTACGAAGTGATGTAAGTCAACACTTTGTTGCGAAATTCAGACAGAACGTCTGTACCAAATCTGTTTACGATATTTGCATCCAAGTTCCAGTTGGATGGAAAGATTTCACGTAATATTACTTGTCCCTGATAAAAGTCAGGGACTTGTTGTTTTGCAGGTAACTTCTTGGCCAGAAGCTTATCTTCTCACCACCAGAAGACAGTTTGTTACATATCAGTTTCACTTTCTGTCTAATCATCGCTGTTGTTGACTTTTTGGGTGCGCCCCCTTACTTTACGGCAATTCACTCTGCGTGGGTTAATCTCCGCAATCTTTGTTCCGATTTGCGTTTTATCTCTGCGTTTTCAAATCGCGAATGACGCTCTTGTGTCTTTGCCAATACATCTCTATTGCGTTTTGCCTTAAATTAAAGGTCATCTAACTTGGATAGATATAGAAGAGCGTGTGCCTGATTTTATGGCTCCACAGATAGATGGCAACTATTATATTTATGGATTTGTTTTATACTTTAGGGGTGGGATATTATTCTTCCGTGCTTATAGCATAACTCCTGACAGGATCGACATCAATAATAACATAAAGAGGGGGAAACTATTGAGATAGCGTCAGTTGTTTCCCTTGCAACTTAAGTCGAATTTTATTTCAAAAATATTTATGGATTAAATCGACCGATTTCAAAGAAATCTTAGATGAAGTTATAATTAAAATCCTTTAAATACTTTAGTTTTCTCCACTGTTAGTTTTAACTTAATTAAAATCATTAAAAAATTAATATTTATAGCAAGAGCATTCAAAATTATAGCACATGCGTATATAAAAACTCTTATATTTTTTATTTTACTTAAAATGTATGTAAAATACATGGCGCTTTTCAATGTGTGTTTAGAAATTAGTTCATAAAATACACAACGAACACGAACACTATAGGCCAGCCGTTTACTTTTCTGAGCCAAAATTAATATTAATTAATTATAACAGATTTTAAAACGGAATTCTTATACAAAATTTAATGATTTCTTACTGCAATTTTAATAAAATGTGCTCATATTCACAATACAAAACATGGCCGATAAAATTCCACAAAAATTGTGGCGCTAGTAGTTAGTATAAGAGTATGTATACCATAAATTGTAAATTATTATAGTTAATAAATTATTATTATTACACAAGATTCATTAATTATTCTTTTTTTAAATAATTATTGTATAGAATATGTGGGCTTAAAATACAAAATTGAAATGTTTATTAAATAATAGTTTTTAACCTGAAAATGCACTCGAAATAAGAACACGGAAGAAATTTTCGGGGTATTACGCGATGTGCGTCGGAGGTATTTATTTACTAGTATCGTAATTGCAACTGAGCATTAGGAACTTAAGCCTAGCTTTGGAGAGCGGATTGGAAGCTCTATGTCTTGGAAGCCCGGAGGAAGAAGGAAAGAGAGAATGTGTACGGGACACTTTGAGGCTGTAAATGTAAATAACACTTCCTCTCGAAAATAAGCGCCCTATTGGTGCGAACAAATATTATGAGTATTTTTATTGAAAAGCAAACACTGATCCTCTACCTGAAATCAATGAGTTTATCTTAAGAAAGTACAGTGTGTACTATCATCTCGGCTAAGGCATGAAAATAACTTGAGAATATTTATATAAATACCATTTAACAAAGGGATATAGGTTTAAGGATTTAAAAGAAAGGAAACCAATTTTGATAAGCCGATGTTTGCATATCCTTGAAGTTTGAAATCGAATTTTAATTCAATCGTCATTCGAAAAACCTATACAAATTTAATTAAGTTGAATTTTAAATTGTAAAATTGATATTTTTAATTAATTTTTGAAAACCCCCTAAAAAAATTATTACAAATTGCAAAACGGAAAGCAAGCTTCCAGAAAAGGCAAGTACTGGCATTGATTCAGTAAAGATAAATTCTTAAACCAGCATTGCATGATGTTAAATTATTTAACATCAAATAACGGCACATCTTTAATATAATTCAAGCCGCCAAACGCCAGCACCGATATCGTGCCAAGCGAACGGCTAAGCAATCAATACGTGAAATTAAATGTCCGGACACTTTAACTGCTAAATTGCCGTCTAATTTTTGCAATTTTGTTGACCTTTAAATAGGAGCGGCTGCATCGGAGCGTTCTACAGTTGCAAACGGCGCGTGCATCACGATGTTGGACCTCAACGGCAATCCCGCGACCAGCTACGATCCGGTCCAGAAAGTCTGGAGCGGCTCCAGCCTGCAGAGCCTCTACAACGAGGACCTCACCGTGGGCCAGATCATTCACCGACAGCTGCAGCGGCAGCCTCAAAGGATATTTCAGATCTCGCACACGGACAACACACGGCTGACCCGTTCGCAGATGCTGCAAAATGCATCCAAAGTGGGCTGCTATTTGCGGGACCAGGGCTTCGAAACGGAGACGGACATGGTGGGCCTTCTGGCCCGGAACTCCACCCATGTGGCAGCGCTGGCCTACGGCTGCCTCTTCAACGGCACGCCTTTCCATGCTGTCAACCCAAATCTGGAGCAGAAGACCATTGACAGTCTCTACAGGATTACCAAGCCACGGATCCTTTGTTGTGATGTTGCGGAATTCGATAAAATCAAGGACATAGCTGCTTCCATAGGAGCTCAGGTCGTGACGGTTAATGGCAAGCTGCCGGGTGTCCTGAGTGCCGGAGATCTGCTGCAGGGACCTCTTCCCGAGGACTACGAGCCTGCGCAATTCCAGCGTGGAATCGATCGCACCATGGCCATCCTGTGCTCCTCGGGCACTACTGGAACGCCCAAGGCGGTGACACTCTCCAATAGTAGCAAGCTGTTCGAGGTGCATAGGTGGGTTTAGGAAAATATGAATTGAGATACAAGCTGCATCTTCTTTTATTGTATCTTACAGCTATCTAGGACCAGATGACGTTCAGTATGCTCCCAGCACCCTGGACTGGCTGACTGGACTCATCACTCTCATTACGGCGGGGGTATATGGCACAATTCGTCTCATTTCCAGTGATATGTTCAGCACCGCGCACTTCCTTGATCTGTGCGAGCAGCACGAGATCAGCTGGACCATCATGGCCAATTCCCATGTCGCCATGTTGGCCAACTGTCCGAACACAACCGCCCAGAAGCTGCGGAGCCTGAGACACTTGCTCTTTGCTGGCGGTCACTGCCTGGTCGGCACTTTGAAGAAAATGCAATCCTTTCTTCACGGTCCAGGTATCCTAAGGAATGCCTACGGTCTGACCGAGGTGGGAACGCTCATCTCCTACAATTACGACACCCAATCGAAACCCTGTTCGGTGGGTCGCCTGATGCCAAACATTCGAGTGAAAATTGTGGACTCTTCGGGGCAGTTGCAGGGACCCAAGAGTGTGGGTGAGGTGCTGTGCCACAACGGACAGTCCTGGAATGGGTACTTTGGAAACCCAGAGGCCACGGCGGAGATGAGAGACTCTGAGGGTTGGTACCACACCGGTGATATGGGCTACTTCGACCAGGACAACTATCTGCACATTGTGGAGCGTAAAAAGGACATGCTGAAGTATCTTGGGATGATGTACTACCCTCACGAGGTGGAGGAGGTGATAGCCCAGATGCCCGATGTGGCTGAGGTCTGCGTCTTCGGCATCTGGCGGGAAATGGAAGGCGATGCTGCCGCGGCATCTGTAGTCCTTCGATCCGGCAGCAACCTGCATCCCAGCCACGTAGAGCAGTTCGTGCGAAAGAACGTATCCGTGCAGTTTAAGCATCTCCACGGCGGAGTGCAGATAGTCCAGCAACTGGCGAAGAGCGCCAACGGCAAAGTCAATAGACATGCTGTCAAGGCGGCTTATTTGAAAAATGAAAACAAATCTTGAAATAATATATTGATAATTGCACAAATGAAATAAACAATTACCAAGCAAAATCTTCACTTAGTGCTGCTGTTTTGATTAAGGCTATAGCCTTGATCCTTTTTTACCCCATCAGGTTATTAATCCGTGATATTTCTAATGTTAAAATATAACATTACTGAAAGAACAAAACGGTTTGATTATATTTAATTTTTAAAGGGTTTACTCGTTATAATACCATTTTCAAATTTCTGACTAAGCGAATAATGTCAGTATAACTCATTTAAAGCTTAATTAAAATTCATTCCTTATAATTATACTATCTTACAGTAAATACAAAAATACTCATAAATCTGTCAAGCAATTAAGGAAAATCTTAAGTATACAGCTTGATAAGGCAAAGCGAAAAGTCTTTGCTCACAAAACTTACAGTAATAGTTAGAGAGAGAATAGCAAATAAATTTAAACAAGTTATTTAACTACAATATTAACTCAGTATTAAACCGTATTCTCTCTGAGAAGCTTCACGTGAATTACAAATCGATATGCGATAATCCACTAATGTCTATGTTTACTAAGATCGCTGCACTCGCTCTCAATTTCAATCTGAAAATCTGCCGAATCATGGCGAATCGCAGCCTCACTCGCCTGCCCAGATATGAGCAGTAGTTCCCGGCAATTACCCCGACCAGAAGGCAAGTGTTTTGTTATGGAGATTGCCTCATTGAGCGTCGCCTGCCCGCCGTTGATCACAAGTGTGAATGCAATCGCGTGTCGGTGTAATCAGTGCAACTGCTACACTCGTAAGACCCCGAAAGCTATCTAAATACATAGTTGGCGGATAGAGCGGTGAGCTCTATAAAAGGAGAGCTGTCGCTGCAGTTCGCAGTTAGTCGCGAATTTAATTTAAAGCTTTACACAATGCCCTACCGACCAGCCAACTTCTACGATGCCGATCTCAAGATCTGGAGAGGAGATCGGGTGAAACACTACTTCGATCCACATCTTTCCATAGGAGAGATCATCTTTCAGGAGATGCGGCGTCACCCACAACTCATCGCCCAGGTGGGTGTTCTCTAGGAAGCACAGAAGTGAAAACCTAAACATTATCTTCCAGATCTCAGCCACGGAAAATACGATACTGACCAGGGAAGAGCTACATGCCAACTCAATGAGAGTGGCCAGCTACATGCGATCCTTGGGGCTCCTTCAATCCGATGTGGTGGGCCTTATAGGCAGGAACACCACCCACATGTCCGCCGTTGCCTACGCCTGTTTCTTTAACGGAATTGCCTTCCACTCGCTGAATATCTGCTACGAGCGGAGCACCATTGAAAAGCTCTTTGACATAACCAAGCCACGTCTAATTTTCTGCGATGGCGATGAGTTTGAGAAGGTGCGAGCTGCCACTGCGTCCTTAGATGTAAAGATAATCACCATGCGCAATCACACAAGGGACTCCATCAGTATTCAGGAAGTGCTAAACACTCCCATCGAGGAGAAGTTCAAGCCAGCTCGTCTGGAACAGGGCAACGACCAGACGCTGGCCATTCTTTGCTCCTCGGGCACAACTGGAATACCAAAGGCTGTGACTATCACCAATAGCCGCCAGATTCTGGCTGCCAGCCAGTAAGTAGGGACAAATCCATAGCCTTCGGATCACTCTTCACTGCTTTATTCCTCCTGCAGCTATCTTACCACCAGCGACGTCCAGTACACCCACAGCACCCTCGACTGGATCACCGGACTATTGACTACCATCACTTCTGGAGTGTTCAGCACGAAACGCATAATAGCGGACAATGTTTTCGATCCCGCTTTCTTTATGCGCCTCGTCGAGGAGTACAAGATCACTTGGATAATTCAGGCTCCGTCGCACATGGCCATGATGACAAACTCACTGTCATTTCAGACAGCGGATCTTTCAAGTCTCAAGTATTACCTCTTCGGAGGATCCCGGGCTTCGGTGGAGACCCAGCACCGCATCAGGAGTCGCCTGAGCCGGGACTGCCTGCACTTTGCCTATGGATTCACGGAGCTGGGAGCCATGGCCTCTATCAATTTGCACTTTGACGAGAAACCCAATTCGGTGGGTCGCCTGGTGAGTGGCGTCAAGCTGAAGATAATCTGCGACCAGGGAGAATCGCTTGGCCCAGATGAGGTGGGTGAGGTGTGCATTAACAATGGCCAACACTGGGCGGGTTACTATGGCAATCCGGAGGAGACCCATAAGATGCGAGACCCGCAGCTGTGGTTCCACAGCGGGGACATCGGCTACGTGGATGACGACGGGTTCCTGTACATTGTGGAGCGCAAAAAGGACATGTTGAAGTACCAGAATATCATGTACTATCCCAACGATATTGAGCGCGTTATCTCAGAGATGCCCGATGTGGCCGAAGTGTGCGTCTTTGGGGTGTGGGATCAGATCAATGGAGACGAGGCCGCTGCTGCCGTGGTGAAGAAGCAGGGCAGTGATCTCAAGGCCCAGGATATTGTGGACTATGTGGCCACACACATCGAGGCCAAGTACAAGCAGTTGAACGGAGGAGCCATCATTGTGGAGGATCTCGTGCGCTCCCCCAATGGAAAAACGAACCGAATGGCCACCAAGGCGTTCTTCCTAGAAGTCAAGAACTCAAACTAGAGCAGAGATCTCAAAGAAGCTGGAAGGAACATATATTTAAGAATGATATTTAAGATTCTTAAAAGAATATTTTATAGATCCATAACCATAGGTAGAAAATGTAGTTTTTGTTTAAAGGCTTTAATCGCAATCTCAAGCCAAATATTAATAAATAAAACATTTGAATACAATTATAGCTAGCAAACAAACCTAATTCTTTTCTTACAAGTGGGGCATTCACCTACCTTCCAAGGCCTTTACTTTTATCTGCTCATCAGTCAATCAATCCCACATCAAAACTATTGTATCTAGAACCCCTTTCGACTGGCTTATCTCCCTGGAATTGCTTATCGCAGAGCTTTTCGAGCTTCGCCCTCATATCGGTGACGTAGTGACCCGGTTGAGCGATAAGATTCTACCTGGACTGGAAGTGGCCTGAACATGGCTAGCGGTCGCCAGTCGCTGAAGAAACGTTATTGGACCCGCACCCGGACTCGCGCCCGGACAGAAAAGCGTTTGTTGAGACCCGGCCAGCTCTTATCAGTCGCCAGAATGGAACGCTCGAGCACGAATTTCGATAAATACACTAAAATTTGGAGTGGACCAAGGCCGGCGAATTTCTTCGATCCGGATTGTTCGATTGGTAAAATTCTATTCGCGTTTATGCGGAACCATCCGTCTAGCATTTGCCAGGTGGGTTGATCCTTCAAGTTTCTTTTATTGAAAATAATATTTATCTTTTCTATGAAGATTTCTGATACCGAGGGCACTGCTTTGACCAATGGCGAGGCCATCACCTTTGCCATTCGCATTGCCCAGCAGCTAAAGGCCCTGGGACTGAAGCAGGATGATGTAGTGGGCATTGCGGGCACCAACACCACCTACCTTATGCCGGTGGTGCTGGGTTGTCTGCTGAACGGAACGCCCTTTCATGCTGTCAGTCCCTGGCACGATGAGGACACAATGAAGCACCTTTTCTCCATCACCCGGCCGCGGCTCATCTTCTGCGATGGCTTCGTCTATCAGAGATTGAGCATTATTGCCAGGATACTGAAGTCGCAGGTGTATACGCTGAAGGATCATCGCTTGGGCATGCCACGCGTAGAGGATCTACTGGAGCCCACAAGGGCGGAGCTGTATTATGTGTAAGATGGTGGAAAATTAATACGGAATAATTCTAAGATACTTGCTACTCTCCACTCCAGGCCTGAACACCTTCTTCTGGGCGGAGATCAGACGGTGGCCATCCTGTGCACTTCGGGAACTACGGGTCTTCCCAAGGCTGTTTGCATCACCAACTCAGCTTGCCTCTTTGACTTTGGGTGAGCTTCATGAAAGTTTTACAAGTTTCTTCGTCACATCTTTTATATCCTTGCCAGCTTCGTGACCGGCCAGGACGTTCTACTTTCCTTCAGCACCATCGACTGGTCGGCGGGCATGTTCAACATGCTCTTCAGTTGCTGCCACGGATCCACGCGGATTATCACAGACCGGGCCTACACACCGGAGTACATGCTGCAGCTGGTGGAGAAGTACAAAGTGACCCTGCTGACGGTGGTTCCGCAGCAGGTGGCGTCGCTCCTCAAGGCGCCAACTCTCAGCAAGCAACGCCTCTCTAGCATCCGCTTTGTCAGCGTGGGCGGTGGTTCTTGCTACGTGGCCAATCTGCTTAAGCTTCAGGACTTCCTAATCAAAGGACAAATATCCTATGGCTACGCCCTTACTGAATGCGGTGGTGTGGCGGCCAACATGGGTGTGTCCAAGCCCTCATCTGTGGGCAGAATTGTGCCCGGAGTGCGGGTGAAGATTCTGGACGACGCCGGACGAAGTCTAGGCCATGGAGATACTGGTGAGATCCTGGTGCACAATGGAAAGCTGTGGAATGGCTATTATGGCAACCCCAACGAGTCAAAGCGTATGCAGGACTACCAGGGTTGGTTCCACACCGGCGACATGGGTTACTTCGACGATGAGAACTACCTGCACATAGTGGAGCGAAAGGGCGACCTCTTGCGCTTCCACGGCGCCCAGTATTGTCCCCATGAGATAGAGCAGGTCATCGCCGAGCTGCCGGACGTAATCGAAGCCTGCGTCTTTGGGTTGTGGAACGAAGTGGACGGTGATCCTGCAGCAGCGGCGGTAGTAAAAGTCCCTGGCAGTCGCCTCACCGAGATGGACATTGTGGAGTACGTGGCCAAGCGCCTGGTGGTCACCCACAAGCAACTCCATTGCGGGGTATTCTTTTTGCCAGAGCTCCCAAAGACGGGCAGCGGCAAGGTGCTGCGCCAGCAGGCACGCGATCAGGCGCTGGGTAAGAAATGGGCCGACTACGGCAACGGACACTAATCATTTCATAGACTTAATTCTGTTAGGCTTAAAGACAATTAGTAATTATCGCCGGGTGAGTCATCCAGACGATGTTAGAGTACTGCCGAAAAAAAAAAAAAATATATATAAATACATATACAGGCCGACAAGTGACTTTCGGGGGCCATTGCTTGATATCGCCGGCTTATCTCCCGATGATTGCGTTCCAGGTGCGATAGTTGCGTACGGACACCCATTGATCACCGCCGGTGTTTGGCGGGAGGGGAAAACGGATTGTCGATCAAGGTAATGTTACCTGTGGAGGTCAGCATTCTTGGGCAAGTATCGCTTGCTGATAAGAGGTTGCTCGGAAGAGAGTTCCATATGTTGAGAGACAAACATCTTGTCGAGAAGCGAGTATTACAAGATATTTAATTGAAATCATTTTGGATGACGCATCTCTAGGATTAGGATATATTAATTAAAAGTAGCAGTCTAAGGAAGTTCTACCGTACCAAGTACCCTACAATATTCTCAGGCTATAGAAAATATTATCAATAAATTAAATCACTTTTTACTGATCCAAAAACATATTTTTTATATATATAATAATCTAATCCCTTTTAAAATGGCATCATAAACATCAAAATAGAGTAAAAGCATCTCTCAGAAGCAGTTCCTAAAGAAGAGCCAACAGCTGTATGTAAGAAGCGACCCTCGCAGCGACATATCGAGTGCCTAATGATCCTAATGATCTGCATTCCAGTTGGGCAAACACCAAAACCCTTTGGAAAACAACATTATCATTTGATTGACAGCGGAGCAAAGTTGTTGCACTTTGTATGTACGTGATCTTGTAGCCCTGCAACTGGATACTTTGGCCCCCGCATCCTGCACTCTCTGTGAGCCGCCTGATGAGTGACATGCCGCCCCGACTGAGTCACGATCGATCGATGGATGGCTGAATGCTCGGGTGCAGTCCCGAAATAAACTGCAACAATTAAGAGCCACTTGGGCTGGGAATTAATTCGGCGAGGATCAGTGATAATGATCGCAGCAAGCGGATTGACGGACGGAAAGAGCATCTTCATCTGCTTCGTGCTGTTGTTTTCAATGTCAAGTTCAAGAAATACGATCCATGCCGTGCATTTTCGGGCATTAAGTAGTGCCCATTGATTAGACTGGCTGACTGACTGGCAGACTGGCTGCGCTTGCCTGAGCTGTCAAAACCTGCTTGGGTATGCAGGAAGTGCCGGGCATGACCAATTGGATGCAGTGGGGCAGCTTATCAAAGCCGCCTGGCGCCCATCCAATCCAATCCAATCCGATCCGATCCGATTCGCTCTCGGCAGCTGGGCTCAGATGGCGGTTCTAATTGTCAGGCAAATACCAAATACCAATTATCATTTGTCAGTAACGCCGCTAATAATAAAGTGTGTGCCTGCCGGCGTAATTAAATACCTACGCTCTTTGTGCGACGATCGCCTGAATGGTTTCTGATCATGATCACAGATCCAGAGTCGCAGATCATAGATCGCATATCTGTGATCTAATCTCCTCGCTGATTAATTCATTAGCAACTGTCGACCAGTTTGTCAGTTACATGGCAATGACTGCTGCATGCCGCCATTGCTGCGATTAATTGGCGTTATTAATCGTGTAGAAAATGCTAAAATTGTTTGCGCTTATTTATAATACTAAGAACTAATTTATGTCTCACGAAGTTACGGATTGAGGGATTGTTTAATTACTCTTACCATTTGCATATGTCACAGCTCCAGTCTCTGCTAAAGTTCCCTCCACCTCTGGAAAGTAACCCTAACCCAGCTGCTTAACCTCACTCCATCAAAAACCATGCTCAACAGGAATCTTATTAAGTCATCTAATGCAGCCCCGCATTATTGGAGTGCACAGAAGGGCATCATGCTCGAGTAAATCCCAAGGAGATCCCTTTTAGGGGTTCGAAAAAAGAATACCTATTATGTAGCTCTGGTACTTATTTTGTTTGTGTAATAATTCACCAGACGAAAATACTCCTAGCAGATTATTTTGAATCTTTTCACTATTATTTTAATGGAATCTCTTGAAGAATACATATTTTTTATTATTTCTTACTTTATTTGCAGGAAGCTTTCCTTTAGACATTAAATAAACATTATTTTTTACCAAAGGCTATTTATTAAAACAAATGTAAACAAAAAATACCTTTATTAGAGTATCCAAAACCTGAAAATACCCCTGATACCCTGCACTGTACAAGGGCATAACAACTTTGACACATTGCCTTCGACATAAGGGGGAGCTGAGAACAGAATTTATGGCGCTTAAATTGCAGTCATGCGCATGAGCGGCAACGACTAACAAGATTTGTGCCCCTCCCCCGCCCACCGGTCTACATCCCAATTCCAATCCCGATCCCGATCAGCCTTCACTTCACGTGGCTAACCCCTTCGCTGTGGCTGCGGCTTAGAGCGGATGTTTGGTGTCAAAACACTACAGCGAGCCGATGCTGGATGCCTTTTCTCTGGAATTCTATACCGGACCCGGGTCCTGGCCCGTAATTTATGTAAGCGATGTGTGTTCGCCAGTGAAAACAAGAGGAACGCGGGATCGATGATCGTAAAAATAGTCCGGGCCCCATGTTGCTGTGCATTGATGTTGCTTTTATCAATTTGTGTTAAGTTCGCTTCTAAGCACGGAGCAGGCATAGATCATAAAATGGCACCCCCCGGCAGCCGACGGATGATGATGGCCGGGGATCGGCTTGGATCGGTGTGGATCGCTGTGGATTGCCTCGAATCCGATCGAAGGGGAATTTACATAATTACCGCTGGCGGTGCTTTGGTGAGAGCCGACCGAACGTGTCAAAATGAAAAGTGTTGCATGATTAGCGAGTAAATTACAGCGGTGAGGCATAAATCTATCCCAGGCCAGTCCGCCAGGCCCCGGAGGTAATCAAATAAATGTAGCGATTAATAAAAGATGAAGATGCAACCGCAGTGGGCAAAGATGGAGACAGGGGGCAGAGCGAGGACATGCAATGGGGCCTGCTGGGTTCGAGGTCTAGATCTTGGCCATGGCAAGAGTTCTTGAGCAAAGCAGCTGCCTTGGATCGACTGGCGCCTCGAGCGTGCGAATTTCTCGCCGCCCGTTGTGGGAGGTGTGAAGAACGACCGCGGCCATGTACTGAGAGTGTATTCTGTGCCAGCGACTCCAGGAACTGGCCACCTCCAGCCCCAGGCCAGCGGCCAAGCCGACATGACACATTGTTGTTCGCGTAGCATAACTTGGTCAACAAGCGATGATCTCGGGATGCGGCTGATGATGATGAAGGTGATGCCTCAGCCTGCAGCCAAAAGCAAATGGAACCGGCTGCCAAGTGCACAGAGAGAAGAGATCAAGAGACTCTAAGTTATAGCTGATTTGTTAATTGTAAAATATCTTTAATGGATGAACTACTAATTCCTAAGCATAACAAATCAATTATTATATTTGCCTTACAATTGTAATTTCCAAATACTTGTAACGACGTTTTATTTTCAAATTTTCAAATACTAAAAGAATAATTTCTTGGAGTTTTTCTTCAAATCTGTTTAATTTTATGTAAAGTACCCATTCTAAATAATACAAAATATTCTTTTCTGTGCCTCTCGTTATGCAGATCCCAGCAATAGATACGCTTCCTTAACAAGTCTTCGCAGCTGAGGAGCCGGCGGGTCCAAAAGATTCCGTCGCCGGGTGTTGTTAAGAGCAAAGTGTTGTTAGCCGGGCCCGGGAATCGGTAATGTGTTCGTCACTTGTTCGCCAGTTGTTGCGTTTTAGCGGTGGTTTCGTATTACCGTTGCCCAGTCGGGACCCGGTCAAGGTCTCCCTTTCCGTGGTAACAAGTGTCCCCAAGATCGCAGAGCCAAGAACCAACTTTCATTGAGCAACAGCAGCGGCGACGGGTTTGCATTGCATATTGCATTCCGATTCATCGAATCGCATCGAGCGGAGTGGAGTAAGAGTGGCGTGGAGTCGCGTCGCCTGCATTTCCTGTCGCATGCGCCACATAAATTAGTTTTCCATGTTCACTTGTCACTTGTATCGCCATTGGCCAGTTGAACCCGTTTGCCGGCCGTTGCGGGTGTCCATTCCACTTAGAATCCGCATCCGAGCGATTGCCCTTATCAGTCGCCGACGAAGCCATCGCCTCATCCCCAGTACAATTTGCAATCAATTTTGGCAAGAAGCCACCTAATTGCTTTTGCGGTTTATTTATAGGGCCGCCTCACGCACCGCCCGGTTAAATGATATCAAAGTTTTCCTTATTAAGAGGCGAGTCGGAAAAGGGAAACTCTCTGGTGTCGCAGCTCATTCCCAAGTATGTTTGTAGTTCAAGTTTTTAAGCACCAAATTCCAAGGAGTTATCTTGAGCAGTCTAAACACTTTTACTCGCTTATCGCAATGACCATAAATTAGGGTCTCTGTCAACGCATTCCCGCATAGAAATTATGCAAATCTGGCATTGATATATGGGGATGACTGACTGTTCCAATACTGGGACTCGCTTCCTAATCGATTTTGAGGCAGAACAAGCCACCAGATCTTCAGCTGCCTTTAGCCTATACCTAGCATTGGGCTGCCTTACTTCAGTTGTTTCCGTAGTGTAGCGGTTATCACGTGTGCTTCACACGCACAAGGTCCCCGGTTCGAACCCGGGCGGGAACATAGCAATAACTTTTTTTTTGTATTTTATTTCGCATGCAATTTGTGTTCAATGCCAATTGACCCAACCTCACCTCCCAGTTTGTGCTGTTGTAGTTGGAAGTTCATTCAATTAATTTTCTCTCAACCACATTTACTTTTTATTTCGATTTAATGAGGCTGGTTTTTATGAGCGTTTTCAGGTGTGTTGTATTTATAAACACTTCGACCCTCAGCACGCACCGAATTTCAACTGCTTTTACGACTCGCAGCGTCCCGGCGTCACTCCCAGTTCCCTGGCGTTTTTATTACTTTCCTTGGCGGCTGCAGCCCTTGTCGACGGCCGCCACCCAAGGCGAAGGTTGTCTGGAATAGGACAGAGTCCTATTAAAGAAAGTGCTGTTATTGCTTAAATATGTTGCATGCAGCGCGTTCTTGGACGTTGCGTTGACAGACGGTGCATCATTCTGACTGCTTTGAACTTGACAGAGAAACTAGGAATAAGAAAATAATTCCGATGAGTTTAGTTTTGTTTTCAGGTATACAATTGGGTATCCGCTGGATATTAAGACTTTTGTTATCCTTTTTGATCCTTAATTCTTTTTACTTAATTCCAACGGCGGTTGTAGGTTTCCGTAGTGTAGTGGTTATCACGTGTGCTTCACACGCACAAGGTCCCCGGTTCGAACCCGGGCGGAAACAGATTATAGAATTATTTTTCCTATTTAATTATTTGTATATTCAATAATAAAATAAGGACAACTTTTTAATCAAAATCTACAACAACTACAATTAGGCCAGCAAACCATATCAATTTTATAAGCTTATTTTCATACATTATTATTTTGCATAAAAAGCTCTCTCCTTTTCTCTTGAAATTTTGAGCTTTTGCAGCCACACATAAAGGGCTCGACTGCCGAGGCACAACTAACCGTGGGAACTGCCTTCATATGGCAACTATGACATGCTGATTCCAACAGGGGATGTAGCTCAGATGGTAGAGCGCTCGCTTAGCATGTGAGAGGTACGGGGATCGATACCCCGCATCTCCAAGATGATTTTTTTTCCTTTTTTTATTCTTTTCATAATGGAGTCTTTTTTTTTTATCTTTGGGAACATTTGCATATATCGCTTACACAGAGTCTGGCCATTTGATGGACATGCTCTCCCATCCCCGGCGACATTTGTGTCCAATTATTTAGTAAATAGAATATCATGCCGGTTACAACTCCATTTCACACGCTTTTCCAAGCGACTGGCCGAACCGGCTTGTTATGCAATCGCGCTGTGACTTTGCCTCCATGCTCCGTCTCCGCTGCCATTTCCCGGCGGCAGTGCGGCATGGTCACCGGCCGGCAGACATCCCAGCTAATCCAATTAAGCGTATTCATCATATTCACGCAATGCAGGCCATGAACTAGAAATGCAACTAAACCAGACTTGAGCAGAGGGTGGCGGCTTGGCCATCAAGGGGTCCGAGGATTGGGATCGCGGATCGGGGATCGGCGAATGGGTATTCAAAAGATTCTGACATTTCCGTCATGTCCGGATGATTGAAATCTGTTTAATTGAATTTAGCTTAGGAATGCTCTCAAGTAGGGTGTAGTTAAAAAATTATCGTCTGTTAATATTTGGTTATTTGTTTACACACAATGAACTCTATTTTGGATTTCCGTTTATTATACTTTTTTTAAAGTTTTTATATGAGTTTTCTACTAAGCTGATAAATTTAATCTTATTTAAAAAGATTGCCTAATATTATTTCCTATTTCCTATTTTTATCTTAAATTATGATCTTAGGTGTGTACATATGTTTTAAATTTGATGATTCACCTATCATAGTTTCATAGTTTTTGTAATTTTAAAGTTTTATTTTTCTTCTTACAACGTTTTCTTATTAAGATTTATGAACCATCTGGGCAATAGGGTTTAATTGGGATATTTTGTCTCATGATTAAAATTAAAACTGAAAGGAATGCCATAAATGAATTCGACTTAATTGAAGTAATTATGACACCTTAAATGGATAAGCCTAGATCAAAGTAGAAGCCATATCCCACACATGAGGCTTACAAATGCAGTTCGGTTGTTAGATGTCATGCCAATAGATTAATTTCACCCAATTTTAGTGGGCGTTCATTAATAAATCTATCTAATCTGCCACTCGATTTCGCTATATACTTCTAATGACCATGGCATTGGCATTGATCAGGTGCAGCTGGTGGGACTGGGTTGGCTGTTTGTGGGTATGCCCACACTGGATTTGTGTGAATCAGCCAGAAAGCCATGGGGAGTATTCTCAATACGTCACGTAGACCTCGAAATAGTAAATGCTGCCAAAAATGTATGTCATTTTGGTTATAGCATCAGCAAATGTTTCAAAATAATTAAAGATATTAAACGAATAAATAACAAAGCGTGATCAAAAAAAGAAAATAAATGGTTTAGTGATAGAAAAATGTTTTATTAACATTTAAAATGGATTGCAGAGTCCCAGTTTTTATATAGTTTTCATTTTATCTCTTAATTAATCTCATAAATTGTATAAGGACTTAACATTAAATACAAATTATAATAGTTTAATGCAAAAGTAAATTCTAAAGAAATTCCTCTTAGTACTGTACAACATCTTGAACACTTCTACCTCAAGAAAGATGCAAGTAATTTTGTGACGCTCTTTAGTGAAAGCAAAAAACCCCAAAACAAAGTGCAATCCTACCTTTTGGGGGCATACTCCAGATAGAAATTATAGCGGTCATTAGCTGGTGACAGCCAAAACCCAAAGGTAAACAAAAACAACGCTTTTTGTGACATTGTGGGTCTGCCAAAGCCCCACTGCTATAAAAATACATACATATTCATATGCTACGTAAGCGCCGCCAGTTCGCGGGCTTCTCCCGAATTGAACTCTTTTAATCAGCCAAGCAATTACCGCTCTCAGACTGCCAGCTGCGATATGGTGGCCATATGATGATCGTGATCACCGCCAGAGCAGCTGATAAGGCCCGGAAATGCGCGTGGGGAGCGTGCGCCGGCGACGTCACCCGCTCTTTTATGCTTACGCCAGCTTTTGTTCCATGCTGCCCAGTATGTTGCCAAGAGAACTCGGATTCCCGGCTGTCCGATTGTCCGAGCTTCGGTGGCGGGTGGGTCTGGTCTCTGGGTCTCTTTATTATTTCTGATCGTTTCGGCTCTTTTTTTCGGCTGCTGTGGGGGCTGGGCGGACGCCTCGTGTTTCGCCTATTCATGCGAAAAATTCAGCAGCGTCTGAATGAACGCGAATGTGGGAACATGAGCGACGGCGAGCAGCAATTTCGCCATTTCAAGGCCTACGTGACTTGTCTCACACAGGGAAATCGGAACGATTTGAACTGGGGAGCACAGCCAATGCGGTTCTGACTGCGGTTCTGGGATTTGGATTGGGATCGGGATCGGGACCGGAGCGAATGGGGTCTGTGTCTGGTTCGGGGTCTGTGGGGTGCCAGAGTCTCCTAGCTTAACTTTACTATATTATCCATTTTTACTGCAGGTCTTACAGTGGGAACTATCTGCTGTGGGATATCAAACTTGACTGAATCTAAGCTACTGACTAAATCAAAAGATCTTTATGAATTTCATCAGAAGTAATAAAATGCAATAATCCAATTTATATTTTTTATTTCTGGGTAAAACCAGTTCCTATCTATAGAAAATTTATAACAAAATAAAAAAAGACTTATTCAATTAGTTACTTAATCCTGATGAATATATTAAACTAGTCTAACAAAAACCATACATTTTAGATAATTAAATATATTTTCCATTGATTTAGAAACCTTATTATTCGGTAGCACAAAAAGTATCAAGTCAGAAATGATTTAAACTTATTTCCTAACTCTTACCATATATCATTAAAATCGTTATTTAAGTAACAAACTGACTTTGAAGTTTTTGATTTACGGATACATAATATGTGGAAGTGATGCCTGTAATTGCCCCCATGTCGCCGCCCTGCGATCTCTCGCAATTTAGCTGCGGCAACCACATGATCTCTACGCTTGCGGCACGTGCTGTCGCCTACTGACCGTTTGGGAGAGGTCTTTGACTGTAGTCAGCTGGTATCAGCATATTACGCGAGCGGAGAGTGTCAAGCGGAGAGCCCCGAGCTCCGAGCAAGGTGCGACTAGCTCTCCATAGTAATCAACGCTATCTGCTCACCTGTTTTCAGCGCAATCGATGTGTGCCATAATGGTGACTGTGGGATTTAATCAGCATACCAAATATTCCCCGCCGCTACAAACTTTCCAGACATTGAGTGATACAAAGAATTCGATTTTTTGAATATTTTAATATTTTATTTACAGTATAGTAGTTAGCGCTCAGTTGTTCGCTCGTGTTCTGCTTTCAGTCTTAATGATAAATACGAGAAATATTATATGCTAAGTATGTGTAGATTTAATGGTAGAACTCTTATGCTTAAAGATCAGGAACTTTAGCTTTGTTGTGTGGATCGGTGGTCCAATATATGAATTATCTTCGTCGATCGATCGAGTGATTTCTTTATAGGCTGACTCGTGTCTGAAGGAAAGCCCAGGCGATCATCTGCAGGCATAGGCTGTAAAGGCACAAAACATTATAGAGGGGGTTTCGGGGTGCGGACTTATAGAGAGGATATAACAAAAAACCATGCCAGAAAATTAAATGAGTATGTTGTGACTTAAATTTATTCAACTTCAATGGGGCAACGTGCAAAAAGAAACAATTCAATTCCATGCAAAATATACCAGTACATCGGACATTATGCCTCGACAGCGTCTTACCACATTGACTAAAACACTTTCTCAATTTGATATTAATGTACTTTTAATTTTATTCTTTTTAGTTTAGTTGCTTTTGCGTTTTTCTCATGCTCTTTTCATGGTTCATTTACTCACTTATCTGGAAAATGTTTGTATAATGCAATTATAACAGAGTTTTTTGTTAGTCTAAGGCCTAGAATCAACTTAATCGTAGTTTATAAATAAATATTTTCAAATAAATAAATAACTCAATAGTACAGGCTACAATCTATAATTTCACGCTTATCTCTCGTCGATTAAATAAATTAATATTACATGTTAGTTGCATAAGTATTTCTAAGTAAAAATACAGTGTTTTCTGAACTCTTTATTCCCTTTCTCTGGTTTCTAATTCATAATAGTTGCTTTCTTTTCGATGTGTCGTAGGCTTCATAGTTTCGCTTGCGGATGCTTGGGGTTCCCCATGGGGAAATTCTTATTGAAAATTGATTTACAGAGCTTAGGCTACGCACTGAGAAGCAGCGAGGTTCGATAGTACAAAGACAAAAAACTGTATCTTACAACTAAACCGTGTATCTGCAATTTGTCAAAAGTTTGTTTGCAACACCTTGATTTTCATATGGTTTTTCATTTCGCAAACAATTTTCCGACAAACTGGGTAACATATTCGAATTTTCTTCGCTTCGTCCGTTAACAACATTGGGAATAGCTCTTTGCAAGTTTTCAGTTTTTATCTGGTAGAGTTTTTTCGGAGTGGTCGTATTTCTGAGTATTTTCATCAACGTGAAAGTTCCGCCGCAGAGACTCAAGTATTTCAATAGACTCTTTGCGTAAGGTTATGGCTTTTTCGATATTTTACATCTACAAATATGTGTTTGGGATGAACGTGCGTGCATTTTATCATACATTTCGATTATATATATTTATACTCCAATGGGTTGAGAGGTTCTTATAAAATACTCGAGACTCCGTTGTAATACATTTGATATTCATCGTCTTTAGGGGGGCTCTGGGGCTGGCATTGACCTGGATCATCGCCGGGGAGACAACAGTCCGCTGCATCAAAAACATGTTATTGAACCAGGGAAGTTGGTACGATTGAGTGATGTATATGTACACACTGGCTGGATGATGTATATATGTATATGTTGTGGATATAATTCGGGTTGTGCAGTGTGATGTATTTACATAGTGAAAACTTGCAATTACAATATCTTTTCCATACTCAGGCCAGTCATTATACAGCGATTCTTGGTTCTCCCTTCTCGTTTCTCTCAAACTTTCAGATTTTTCACATTTTGAACATTTTGATTTTTTGTTCGCCAAACCAAAACTTAAGTTTACCCAAATAAATATTAAAATTTCGAAAAATACTTTGAAAAACACACAATAACCAAATAATAAGAAATCAAAAAATTACAAAATGTGAGAAATAACTAAAGAATATTAATAAATTTTGAAGATATCTTTTAAAATCTATATAGATTTAAGATTTAAGGTTAAAGTTAATGCCAGAAGGTAAATGTTTTAAATTTAGAAAAATATTCAATTGCCAATCCAATATAAAAAAAATATTGCCAATACAAGTTATTTGAGGAAATGCTCAAAAATAAGTTTTTTAGAAAATCTCTACTTAGTGTAGTTCGTTTTGTGAGAAAAGATGGAGTTAGCTCTGGAAAATTTCGAATGAATTTGCTTAAAGGATAACTTACAAATCGTAGTAGAGCGAATCGTCGCCGACTGCGCCGCTGCGTCCTTGCGCCTCGGAGGTGGCGTCCTCGTAGCTGGCATCCTCCATGGAGCCGCCATCGGCATCGGCGTCCTCTGGCTCCTCTGGTTCCTGCTCGCCATCCGGCTGCTCAAGATCCTCGCCACTGGCCAAGCGCACGTTGCGCTCCACACGATCGCTGGTCTCGCTGAGGGCCAAGGCCGGCAGAGGTGAGCTACTCTCCCAGTGGCTCTCGGGCGGCATGGCCAGGCTGGTGGCCATGGTGGTGGTGGTGCTGGTAGAGATTGCCTCTTGCTTCCGCGGCTTGCGCTTGCCACCGGCAACAGCTTTGGCTTGGTGTTGCCGCTGTTGTTGCTGCTGCTGCTGCTGCTGTTTTTTGCCACCATTCTGCCGCTGCTTTCCGGCTTTGTTGCCTTTCCGCTTGCCTCCCGGCTGGATGTTGCCCTTGCCCCGCTGCTGCTGCAATCCCTTGCCCTCTACTGGCCCAGATACTGCACCTCCACCTGCCCCTGCACCTGGCTGCTTCTTGCCACCATTCTTCTTGCCACAGTTGGGCGGCGGTCCTCCCTCGGCGGCCGCCTTCTCGCGCAGCTCCTTGCACTTCTGGGCCTTGGGACCCAGCTTTCGCAGGTTACCCGCTCCAGCTCCCGGCCGCTTCTGGCACTGGTGCAGCTCCTCCTGCTCGTGAGGCCGGCACTTGCGTCGCTTCTTCTTGTCCTTGCTACTGCTAGGGGTACTGCTAAGGGTGCTACTAATGGTACTGCTACTGCTAAGGCTACTGCTAATATGGCCGCTCTCGCTTTGACTACTGTTACTAATACTAATCAGGCTGCTGGCACTGCTGCTGCTGCTGCTGCTGCTGCTACCACTGCTACTACTACTTCCGCTTCCACTCCCACTTCCACTTCCGCTTCCGCTGCACTGCGGCGGCGCCTTAAAGTGGGCCACATCGATCAGCGGAATCAGCGGCTTGCCCGTATCACAGAGTTGGCGTACGCCGTGCTTGACGCGATTGGCCCCAAAGTTCTTGGCGATCAGCTGCTCCACCCGATCCTGCGGCACCGTCTCCGTGATGGCATTGGTGTAGGTGCTCAGCTTACGCAGCGATCGGCTGGCCGAGATCTGGGTGCGCCGCAGCTCGCCCTTGCCATTGAGGGCCAAGTAGAAGACTCGCCGCGCGTTCGAGTTGTAGGTGGAGGAGTACGTGTTGTAGTTCTGCAGACCCATGTTCTCGTTGAAGACGCAGTCGTCGGTGAAGTCTTTCTGCAACAATCAAGGACTGTGATTAAATTATTTGGCAAAAGGAAGATGAAAAGGAAATGGTATTAAATATTGTGCTAAGACAAGAAAATATGGCCAAGTTTAAGCAATGCTAAGGAAAATTCTAAATTTAGTATGGGAGGAACTCTTGTGTTGAAATGATTAACCCTTAAAGTAGTATCTACCAGTAGCCATGTTAAGGAAATCAAATGCCTGCTTGAAAACCTTCTAAGCCACCAATAAGTGTTTAGGCTTATTCAAAGGGTTACTGGTTATCCCCTGATTCTTCACTCGACTTCTACAAAATCGAAACCGAATAATGAGCCGCATTTCCCAACGAAATAAACATTGCTATCCAGGGGCGGCGTCTGTATCTTTTATCTATCGCCAGAGCAATCTGATGGATAAATGCGCTCATTATCACAGGATGTGCTCCTATCGGCGTTGACCATCGATAGCCGTCGATGGCCATAAACATTTCTACTTTATGAACACCTCATGACAGCCGAACAAAAGGACCCAAGGAGCGAGTTGAAATAATTACTGAGGGGCTGAGAATTGTTGGCTAGGTAAGAAAATGTAAATCAAGAGCGGGGAAAGGATTCCCAGCAAGTCCCTCTTCTTCTGTTTTTTTTTTTTTTTTGCCTTTTGGATGCGCCGACTGCCCCAGACATCTGCAGATCAAATTCAATTAACAACATTGAATTAATTCGCTTGTCAGGCAATTAAAATTGCTTCGCAAATAAAACGCGCTGCGAGGCACCCATTGTCGGTGAAATGTCGCCGCTTAAATTTAGAAATTAATCAGGCAAAAGGCGGCCCGAAATGAGCCATCAAATGGGTGAGGGCCGGGCCAGGGCCAGGGCCAGGCCAGGAGCTGCTGATGCTGCTGCTCCCGATTCCGAGGTCGAGTCAGCTCGAGACAAGTTTTTTGACATACGAGTATGTGACAACAATGTGTGCGCCGCCCCTCCATTAGACTCCCTTTTATGATACGCGTTTCCAGGCATTTTGGTTTATTTTTAGTCTTTAATGGCTTGCAACTGAAAATTGGCAGACACCAAAGGGAAATGAAGTTGTACTTTGATAAGGTAGACCCGGCGGATGGGAACTGAAGATAGCCGAGCCATTAACTTCTCTCTCTCGCTCTTTCTCTCTGTACATTGAAGCTTATCGAGTGGCGCCGTCAGGTGAGAGACTAGGACCAGGAGAAAGGGTCAAGAGATTAGAGGGAACACCTACGAACGGTACCAAACCACTTAGGGGAACTCAACCCGTGCACCGCGTGACGTGCTCCGCCACTTATCGCCCCGAACAGGACAATAACGATGATAATGATGCAACATATTCATTGGGACGCTCCGCATTAATTGACCAAGCCCAGCTCGGTTTCCTCCGCGGGCGGTCCGTCTCGCTGGGAGAGAACAAATTATGCAAATTAATAAGCAAAACCGTAATGTGAACATTTATGGCTACGACATTTTAATTGGACGAGACGCTGACTCACGAGGGGTTTGGGTTCGTTTTCGGGTTGGAATTTATGAATTGGCAAACGTTTGGGGCTTTTTGTTTTGTCTGGTCAATTAGCAAGGCCGAAAATCACCTGCCTCTGTGTGGTCACAAGATCGGACGAAAATACTTGAAATATTATGGTGAAATGTCATTAAATCCGTCACTAAGCAACCCAGGAGCCTATGAATAGAAAATGACGGAAAATATTTAAATTGTGGGTAAACCAGAGGGCTGTAGACTGTTGCCAGATCTCATCCACACTATATATCACAAAGTAATAACAAATTTTGCTGGTGAACGAGCCTTATGGGAATGTGGATATTTTAAAAGAATTTTTCAGGAATTCTTTAGTAATAAATATTTTTTTTAATGAAATAGAAACGAAGAAATCCTTTAAAAGATGATTTGATTTTGAGGAAATTTTCTATTCACATTTAAAAATCATTTAATTCTTTTTCTTTTCAAGTCTCATCTAAAAAAGATTTTCCTAAATATCTGTGAAATTTTTATTTCGAGTGTCCGAGATATATCCGATGCCTTGGTCGCCAAAATAAACTAGACGGCCCAATATAACCGCCCACTTGACCAACTTAAAGATATGTTGGCTATTTTATAGGCTTTCTCAGGCAGCAGGCGGCAGGCGGCATGCGGCGCCTTCAAAGGGCCGCCTACAAAGTTGCCGCTGGTGAAGCGCATCAATCAGCAAGTATCTGTATCTGCAAGATACCAAGCGCGAGCGTGGATGCGGACACGCCTCGGCTGACAGAATTGGCACAACGCTGCTATTTCGGATGCGAAAAGGTCAAAGTGCTAGCGACGGCGGAAAGAAAAGAAATAAATTAAATCAAAAACTAATGTCCGCCGGACCATTGAAGCGCATCCAAAGCGGTTGCATGGCGCCAGCCCAAAAAAAGGCATCCGCAGAGCAGACGAATCCGAGGATCGCTCCCAAACGCAGCGGGGTGAAGTGTCGCCATGGTGGAGGGGGGAAAATACACACTCACACTCGAGGACATGCGACCGCCATCAGTTGCCACTCCACGACCTGACCGATCGACCATAAGGACACATTTCGAGGCAAAAGGGACAAACGAAGGACTCGCTATGTTGCTGCTGATCGTGTTGCTTTGTTTTTGTTCACATTTAATTTTTTATTTATTGCCCGACCTCTTCGGGCGCTCTTTCATTTATTTGAGAGTCCTCCTTTTTTTCGGTTTACCTCAATCTTTTAACAGGCCTTTGTTTGTTTTTGTTTTCTATGCCGAGGGGTGCCAACAATGGACTAGAAAAGATAGGTAACGATTTCTATATCTGGAGCATACACCAAATATAGTTATCTGAGAGCGGAAAATTGAAACTAGAAATCAATTTCGCGGTTCAAGGATTTAGGATAATATGCTTGTTGAATTTTTGAGTTATTTTTTAGAAAGTTATGAAGTTAAAAGTAATTTTTTTAATGGAACAATAGGAACCTAGTGAAGCAAACTATTATAAATCAATAAAATATATACATTTCAATTAATTTGTTGAAGAAAATAGTCAAGATAAGTTACAGAAGTGTATTTCCGAGTCCCAATTTTGAAAATATTCCAATTAAAAATGTAGATTCAATGAATATAATAATAAATGACTTTAAAAATTGATATTTCCAGAGAAAATATGTTTCAAGATATTATTTATTTATAGGATTATCGCCTGAGTTTGTATTTAAGCCTTCAAAGTTTTTGCTGCTTTCCAATTATCGCTAATCAATATTAAAGCATCTCCAAAATTGTTCAAATATTAAATAAATACCTAATAAATAAATTCCCTTATTTTCTATATTATTTTAAGTTTGCTTACCGAGCCATAGGCAACGCCGCACGCGTCCATGCACAGATACAGGCAGGTGGCCACACTCTGCAGCTTGATGCGTCCCACATCCACGGTGGAGCGCTGGAGAATCGCTGCAAATGGAACGGAGAGAAAGCATATTAATTAATTATCAATCACACGTTGCAAAAGTGGAGACCTGATTGCGGGCTGACCCACAATCTGGGCCCAGGTGCCGGGGATGTCAGTGGTGCCCAAAAGGCCTGTCCCTGTCCAAAAAAAGTTGTTAATTACACATCCGACACCTGGGTAGACGTCATTTCATGAGAGTGAGTTAACCGCTCGCAGGCATGGGTTAAGCATTAAATGGTAAATAAAATACATAGTGGGGAACCCGGTAAATCATAGATTCCCATTGCTGGGCAAATTTGTCAACTGCGTCCCAAAGAAGTTGCCTTGAGTGAGATTATGGCGTATATTATTTATGACTCGATTCGCGCCAGGTTAATTGAAATTGCGCCGCCTTGCACTTGAGAAACGAGCAAAGCCACACCAAATTCAAGTTCAGGTTCGTTTAAGGTCAAACCACTTGTGGGGTCCATGGAAGGGGCCAAAAGCAAGCGGGGGAAGATGGAAGAGAGGGCCGGCCTCTTTGTCAGTTGGCAGTAGTTGGCTGGCCAAAGTGTGTCAGCACTTGGCCGCCGTCCGTTCAATGAACTCTCGCTGCACTTAGTGCACACAATAAACATCAATTTATAAATACGCAGCTTGTTACGGGAGCAATTGGAAATTGAAATCTTAGCCAGCTGCTGTGGCAAGGAAATGCCTGTTCCTAATAAAAATTATTATTAGAGATTATGGCGGTATACTCCGAGTGGTCCCTGAGTGGCCACTTGAGTGATGGAAAAAATGCATTTCGAACTGCAACTGCTCCTGGGCGATATGATAGCAAGTTTGAGGCTGCGAATAAGCCATTAAATCCTTAACAAGACATTATTTATGTGGCAGCTGAAATGAAATCCTTGACATAAAAAAGGGATATATAGACACACATGCCGGTTCCGATAAATACTCTGCAATAAACTGGGATATATCTGATGAATACCTTTAGGAATTATCCCATATAGTAGCTGAAACTGTGCCAGCGGATAAACAGCGGCTGGAGGAATATCATAAAATATTGCTGTCAATAGGTGGGCAATTTATGGCCCACATGCTTATCCCGTATATGCAACTTTTATTGCAACTGCAACTGCAACTTCGGTTGCAACTTTGCCTAAACAAAACAGGGGCGTGTGTGCATGGGAAAGGCATGCGTTTTTTATTTACAGGGCATCAGGCTTCCCCCTATACCCCTCATCCCAATAAAATACGGAAATTGTAAAGTTTCGGCGAAAGGAAAAAAAAACATAAATAGTGTAAATGCAACAACCAGAGACTGTGCTCCCGATGCAGTTCCATTTTCCGTTCCCGTTCCCGTTCCCTATTCCTTGTTAGATTTACAATTTCCCTACCCCAGAAGTTTCCCAGCGCCCTGAGTAATTGTTCCATTTTTTTTCTGGAGTGTTTAGCAATTGCCTTTTAGTGGATTTCATTGGATTTTCCGCTGCTCCAACTCTTTTGTAAATACTAAAAAGAAAAGAAAGAAGGAATAAACTAAACAAATGACATGCTAAGCGCGTCAGTTCATTTGTTAAAATCGAGTGAAGCCAAAGGGGACTTGGAGCCCAGCGACAGCCTTTTACTTCGCCGTATGCCATGTGGTGTTGCATTTCACTTGCGTCGTGTTGTGCCTGTCGTGGTGTGACTTTTTCTCTGCGAGCCTCATTTAAAAAACGATTTGTTTTGCTCGAGTTAACAAAAGTAATTTTTCTTCTTTTTTTATCTTCTTGGGGTGCATGCGCCTTTCGGACAGCGACAACTTTTAGCGTATTAAATTGTTAAAAAGAATAATTTATATTTATTCTTGTGGGAAAGTTTTCTCCGGCAGAGCTGAGCGGCTAATTTTAGCTCAGAGAACAACAACAAAAGGCGGAATGAGAGTGCGGAAGGAACACACACAGAGAGCACGGGCACCCTCTCTCAGCTACTGACAGAACTTTAGCGGGCTGCACGGCATGTGGCGCCGTGGCTTAGTTGGTTAAAGCGCCTGTCTAGTAAACAGGAGATCGTGAGTTCGAATCTCGCCGGGGCCTATGTTCAATGATGAACATGTAACTTTTTTTTTTTTATTTATTTATTTTTTATTTTTATTTTATTTTTCTATTAACCTACCTTACAATTAAAATACATTATTAATGGCATTTTATGACCTAGAATGAGATTGTGTGTCATTTAAATAATACGGTTACTTGCGATTGTTTTGAAATGTTGTTATATTAGAAGAACAAACCCATTTCCCTCAATAAAATATTTAATTTAATTTTTTTTTATTGTTCAATATTTTTTCTATCTAAAACTTATATATTCCCACTTTAATTGACCAATCACCCAATCTTTCCTTCCAATTTATCTTTTCTCCAGCAATAGTCATAGAAATCTGTTCAATTAGCTCAGCTCATTATTATGTGTGTTATCGCAGCCGCTACAATAACAATACGGAATTGCTTGAGGTGTGAAATAAGTGCATATTGATAATCGAACGATCTTTTATTGATCTATCAACGGGCTGTGCCTGTGGGGAAGTAGGTAAAATCAGGCGTTGAGTGCAGTTCATTGAACCAGAGAATGGGAAATCCAAAGTTCGAACTCCAAAATTAAAATGTATTCGAATTCCTGGCACGCTTCTGAGCTGCTTTAAATTACCCACATATTAAGCACGTAGAGAGTGGGGCAGGAGTGAGGCCTTCGAAGACACCAATAATAAAATCGCCTCCAATGACTGTCACGCTCTGACAATAATTAAAATGTCAGAAAATATGCCTGTCAAATCGCAGGCATTTTTGGTAGGTGCTCGATTGAGTTATGTTGGGCTGGGTTCTGGGCTTCCTTGTCATCGATGGATGGATCGATGGGACTGTAACTTGGACAGGAATCTCTTCGGCAACCGTTAAGGAGAGGAAAGAGAGGGAGGGCGCTCAATTTATGCAAATGAGACCTTCATTTTCTCCGAGACAAAACCCGACAGACGACGGTATTGGTAATGTCGAAATTTATGTGCAGGCCCTCAATAAGAGCTGGAGTTGACAAAAAAAAAAAAAATGAAATAGTCACCGGGTATTTAAATAAATCCATGCATATATGTATGGAATTGCCTTTTATTATATTTTTAATTATGCTGACAAAAAAGTGTGACGTTTTGGCGTGACACTTTATGAAAATTTACGATCACTTTTGTGGTTATTTAACATAATATGGTATGCCAGCCATCAATGGTCGTAAAAAAGATATCTCTGGGAATATCTCTAAGCGAGGCATTATCCGCTTTGTCTGGACCTCGAGCCCCTCGAGCATTCACTACCGTGCCACGCCGTCTTTTGTCGACTTTTGTATGGCATATAGCCAGCCTAATTTATGATCGTGGGCAGCGTATTTTGACAATTTGATTTGAATCGGAGGCGAGCATATCAATCAATGGAGACTTCAGCATATGTATGCATATATCCCCCGATCCAGATGACAATGAAGAGTTAACAGTCGCTGTCTATTAAAGCCCAATTAGTGGCGCTTTATTAAGTTGTCGTTTGGCCGGGCAATAAATCTTTGAAAGAAGCTGTGCCGCCTGCACTCGAGTAGATAAACGGCGATAAATCAAACCGTGGGCGGTATGATAAGCCGATCTGCTTAGCATTTGCAGGTGATTGCTTTTTTTATGCCAGCAGAGCTACTTATGCGATGGGAAAGCGACGGCGACAGTTCCCACCCCCAAAACTGAATTGCAATCCGTATCTATTCCGAAATTCCGGCATCTCAAATTAGCACCCATCCACAAACAATCGTTAGAGTGCAAAATTGAATTCACAGTTGGCTTAACCTAGCACTCGCACCCTCTCCCCGTCTTTTGTAATGCATTCTTGCAGATGGAAAGGAGGGAGGGAAAGGATATCCTGCAACCAAATACCTTATTGGCCAATTTCCGATAAAAGCAAATACGCAAAAGAATAAATTACAATCGCGTTGACAGCACCGATTTGCACTCCCAGACTCCAGGGGTTGTTTACCCGAAAAAAAAACGCCCACAAAAATCCATTTTATCTTAGTGGGAAATGTTGCAATATCTGCGGAATGGCAAATCATAATGGAAAACGATGTCATATCTCCCGGAGGAGATCGATTCCTGCCGATGATGGGCTCTGACACGACCAATTTAGATTGGAATTTCTCTTGTGGACATTCCACACGTGGTGGGATTCTGGCTTTCTCCCTGGGATACATTAGATTTATCAACGCTACCGTTTTTCTGGCAATCTGAAGGCTTCGGCCTCCATCTGGTTCCAATTCATTAATGAAAAATGAATCTGGCTATTGAGAATGCCTTCATTTGATTAAATTAGACTAATAATGTGTAAAGTATGGGCAGTTCCCCCCACCGACCATCGAGTGGCTTGGCCCACCAGAGGAGAGCTCGAAATAAAAGCCGATTAGGTAAAAGTTTTCCAGTGAAAGTTCAGCGCATTTGAATAACACCCAATGTGTGCGTTCTTACAAATTAATACAAGCCGCAGAGGGGAAAAACAAACGAAGAAATTATGCTAAAGAAATATGTAAGCGGAAAAAAGTTGTAAAATGTAAAAACAAACACATGTTAAATATGCCCAAAAATTTGTGTTCGAAAAATGTCTTAAGAAAGATGTTAAAAAACTGTAAATTGTTTTGCATGAATAAAACTAACCGAACCACGCCCCCTTACCGCCTCTTTGGGGTGCGTGACCAGTGACAGGCCAATTTCAGAGGCGCCCGCAGAGAGATCCACAGTCTCCATTATCCCCAGTTCCCAGTCGCCATCTACCCAGGTTTGTTTTTCCGCATTTTCTCGCTGGATGTTTTTGTGGCCGCGGCTTTTTCTTGTCCACTAAACAACCAGTTGGAGTGGAAATGAAATATGTAGATGAGTCTTTAATTAATTTGAGACACGACAAGACAAGTGGCGTCGTCTGTGGCTGCGTCTGCGACAGCGTTGTCTGCCTCCTGCCGCTCCAGCATTTCCCTCCCCACAGAGATCCCCACCTGATCCTCGCTTTTTAGGCCAAGAATCTAGTCTGTCGCAGTCGGAGGAGGTACCTGCTCTGCGGCAGGTGTTGAGTCATTTGGTTGACTGGCCATTAGAGTCTCCATTGATCACCGATCATTGATCGAGTGGCACGAGGCTGTAAGACTTTGTAAGATCTTAGGGGTTTAAGAACTCGAGATGGGAAGTTACATTTCGTAAAGGTTTAATGATGGAATTAAGGAATTTATTATTATTTATTATTTTTTAAAGTTTGCTTTTTTCTCGTACATAATTAATAGTTCTTTTTTCTTTATATCACTTTAAACACGTCTGAAATCCAGCGAAAACCTTTCTGTATTCCAGCATCTTTCCCCTCCCTGTTCATGGTCACAATACTCGAACCCCTATCCCCAATCCATGTAGATCACTTATATGCACTGCCTTAGATCTCTGACCTCTGTGCCAAATATTTGCATTTGGCATTAAGTCGATCATAAATTTTAGAACCGAGCAGTCTACTAAAGCCGGCTCCGCTCCACTGCGATTCTGTGTCACTTGGCGGAGGCTGTCAACATTGTCGCCGTGGCCAAGAGATAAGAATTGCAGTACGCTGCACTATCAGACCGGGTCCAGACCCACAGCTTCGTGGGCGTGTCTGCCGCCCTCATCCATGGGCAAAGACAAGCAAGCCTCATTGTACACTCACTCACTCCCATATTTGCCTATCGCCGGAGGCGTGGATTTAGAAATTTTATGACCCTTTTGCGTACAACATCAATTATTCGAATTCCCCGAATGATCCTAACCCATTTCGGTTATCTGAATGTGCCACCACAACGGACTATCACGAATCAATTAGCCAAGACGCAGTCGTGCATATATTTTGTAAGTTACGCTTTTCGCTGATTTATGCAATGCTACAAATGGAAACTCTTAATTATAATTATTTGACAGACTCGCGGGGCAGGGAAATCAAACTTAAACTGTTATAAGTCGCATATATATTATTTAGCTGGCGTTGCCTGTCACAGCCGCGGTTGTCAAATTGTTAACCGTTGGACTCCGGGCTGCCAAGTCGGCGGCACAGTCATTGCCCAGTTGCCTAGTTGCCCGGCCTGTCAGCAATGCTCCAACGTCTGGTTAGACGGCATTTTTGTCCAGAGTCGGAGCAACAAAAACAGAAGTCCATAAAACATTTTTAGCATGTGCAGACTGGCGGCTTTTAAAATATTCAATTTGGCCGAGGCGACAGATGCGGGCTGATGATCTGGTCGTGTCAATGGTTTGAGGTTTTTGCATTTTATGGCCCCAGAAATGATGGTCCATCGAACAAAGAATGACAAACTTTTATTCTATGTTTTAGCACTGAGAAAAAAGCTATTATGTGATATCTGTGAAAACTTCTGAGGTTTTGGGGAAAACATAAGGAAAAGCCTAAACTTTGTCTCCTTCTAGTCTTTAGATATTTTTTACGTATGAATTTATGTTTTAAAATTATATAAAAATATATTAAAATATTACTTTCAAAGATATAAAAAAAGAATACAAATTCTAATCCTACAAATATAAAAAAAAATCCTATTTCTGAGTTTATTTCTGTATGTGCTAATAGCTCCCCAGGCAAAAAAAAAGTTCCCAACCCAGCCGTGACCAGATAAATTAAGCCGCAGTCAAAGTTCAAAGAGTTTTCCCCCTCGACGACGACATTTGACATGGCAAACGATTCGTTGGTTCCCGCCTCGCTGACACACATATTATGCAGTTCCCGAAAACTATATCTATGTAGTCAGCCAAAACGGAAGCCACCAAAACTGGAGCGTAACCAATGCGGCAGGCATCCAGAGGGTCGGGTCCCACAGCCAAAGTGTCGCCTGTCAACTTTGGGGAATTGAATAGGGATGGGAAGCGGCTCTGACAATGGGCCTGCTTCGCATCCGTATTTTTAGCTGTCGCCAGCCCTCGAGACATTTGACATGAGAAATAACATTTCAATTAGTTGATCGAATGCTCGATTTGAGCTAAATTGTCATTGGGGAGCGAGGCAGCCCCTGCCTTTCTATCAGAAGGGAGAGCGAGGAATGCCGCGCGTTGTGGGGATAGCTTTAGCTAATGCCTGCTCAAATGTTGATTCCCGGACACATTTGCAGCTGATCCAGATAGCACGTGCGAATGTGTGTGCGATATCGCAAAGTGTAATTCCAAATGGTATCTAACAGATATACACGCGCCGCATGGAGCACCATCGCTGAATGTTAATGTAAATGCATCCGTCCGATGTATTTGTGCGGGGCGTAAATAGTCCAGAGCGCGCTTAGTTGCGTTTGCAATTAATTCACAGTAAACAGCAAATGTTGCAAATAAATTAGCAGCGACAAAAAGTATCTGCAAGTGAAAACAACAGCAACGACAAAATCGAGTCTGAGCCGCATGGAGTGCAATTGAAGCCGCATGCGACACAGCCACTTTGCTTATCGCCAGCTAACATCGACTTTGGTAGCCAACGTCAATGGTTTGGATATTTGTTTAGGTTTTTTAATACCTATTAAATCTTAATTTAAATTAAATATTAATAATTATCAGTAAAGAAGAATATTACTTCTGCTTTTCGGTGACTTGAAGCTGAATTCTTAATTTAGAATTTGTAAGTGCAATTTCTGCAACATTTAAAGTTGAAAGCCGGATAATAAAACTCGCTTGACTTATTTAGTATTTAAGATAATTGTTTAAGATACCAAAAAGTAACTTGTTTGGTAAATAATGCTCCGACTGCACTTTTTTTTGTTATTTATTTGCTCTTTAGAGGGTATGCCAATTTCGATGACTCAGTGCAAGGCTAAAATGCCATCGGAAAATGTCATAATTATCGGGGGTAGCAGGTTGAGTGGGCTGCCAGCTATAGCTACAGATACAGGGCGCGCGGATACAGATACAGATACACTTAATACTACGTTTGTTTGCCAGGCACAATGCAAAATATATTGACTTAGGTCAGTGGCTCATTGAACGCAAAATGCAAATTGTTGTTGCCACTGCTGCCTGCCTGCCTGCCGGTCGGTAATTCGCACTTCACACCCTGACGTGCATGTGTCTAAATGAGTATGACTGTGAGGCCAAGTGTGTGTGTGTGTGTGTTGTGTATCTGCAAGATACAAGACTGCAAGTAGCTAGCTGGCAAATGTGATAAACAAACCTGACGCCAGACGCCTTGTGAGCAGTTAAAATTAAAGGCAAACAACGGAAAATATTACCTCATCGAGAGGGATGGCATAAGTTATAGACCAGACCGATATATCTCAGGCGATCAAGGTTACCATTGGAATTCGGAATGCCTAAGAACTCTTCAGAATATTGAGTTACCGTCCAAACATTACCCGTATCCAACTATCAAGTTACTCGAACATCCAAAATTATTGACCAGTCCGCAGTTAATTTTTATTGGTCGCGTCAATCTTCATGAGAAATGGTCCGAGAATATTCTGGGAATTCAAATCCTCAGTAACTTCCATTTAAAGGCTCATTAACCAGATAATCATAGAGATATTATTGGACAGAGAATCTTAATATTGCTGGAAACAGCTCATAAAAATTCCAAAATATAATAGAGCCATAAGAAATCTGTCAGAGCCTGACAGCCAGACAATAAAAGCGCGCCCAGCTAATAAAGATATATGTAAATATTTCGTAGCCCCCCATTCCCCCTGAGTGAAAGTGAAAATCAGCATAAAAATTGTTAACTAAATTGTTATTCAACATCAACAACAAAAACTCACAGCAATAATAAACAACAGCAGACTACAAGCACAAATTTAGATAAGAGATACTCTGGGAGGGCAGCATGTTTCGCTTTATTGTCGCCGCCATGTATCATCCGATCCGAATCGATTCTATGCGATACGAATCGAGGAAATTTTAGCTTTCAGCACTGCCATCTGCCCGAAAATCTCCAGCGCTGAGAAAAACTTTACGATGTGCCAGACTATTAAAGATATTTAGATACACTCCTGGGACTGGGGGCTCTATTTTCAGCTCGGCCTTTGACTCAATTAGGTCCCGAAGTGTGTTTGCATTAATTCGACCTCAAAATGGGATTACAATTGAGCAGAGTTAATGATTGCCCAAGTGTGCGGCTCCCGATGATAGGCTCTCTGAATCGATTTGACCAATTACCGGCCCCATTATGTGGCTAATTGCATTGTCGCCTCGGACCACCTGCATCGAGCACGCGACTTCCATCGTCACCATGCGATGACAGCCAGTCTTTTGTTCGGCGGCCCCGTTTATGGACACTCAACAAGGCCTGGCGCTATGCCAGCTATGTGTGTGTGCCTGGGCCTGTCCAGCATTTGTCATAGTCGTACTCGGACTCGCACTCGGAGCACTTGTAGATCCAGATAGCTGGATAGCTCAGGTGGAACTGGCAGTTAACAACGTCGCCCGCGTTTATCGTCCATCGACTGACAATGTAATTGTGATTTATGCAAATTGCCAGGCTCGACACCTTTTGGCGAATTTATGCTGGCATTCAATTTGACCACCTCCCATTTCCATTACCATTCCCATTCTCGGTGGCGGACTTTCTTCTTTCTCCTGGAAAGGAGGTTTGCTTATTATGCTTGGCCATCTAGGAACTGTTTATTGACTTGGTCTGCGAAACCAAATAATTGGGCGGAGATCGGGATGGAGATGGAGGTTGGAGATGGCTCCACCGCGGAACCCACACGAACTCTCTTGTTTTGATTTCTATTAATATTTTCTTAGGAAAAAATGATTGTTTCACCCCATAAAAAGCCGTACACAGAGGCACGGACAGGCATTAATCAGCCGGAAAAAAAAGAACTCTGAAACAAAAAAAAAAAAAGATCCGCAATTGAAGTAGTTCTGTTTGCATAGTGCTTGTGTTTTCGCAGCCCAAATGAAAACAGGCGGCCGTAGCCAAAATATATGCAGATCGGGGAAATCGGGGCTGTGTGTGGGGAGGCCGAAACATGCGTCAATAACCCCATTCCGAATCGCAATGAATCGATCGCTGGCGATGCAATGCGATTGAGTAGATCCTTTGCTGGCTGCCATCAGAGCAGATGATGAAGATGCTTTTCCTGTATTTTTATTAGCTTCGCTCTCGCGCCGGCTAAGTGGGCAATAAAAGCGGTTAGGGAGAGCAGGAAAGCGAGTATCTAAGTATCTGGTATCTGGTATCCGCTCAACCTGATAGTGGGCCAGACGCTCTTTGCTTATCTGCCGGCCTGGCAACCATCATCTAACCACTCTCCTGGTCACTTCCCTCTTGGCCAGCGCAATTGGCAATAGGTGTTAGTGGCCAGTGTTAGTTTATGCGTGCTCTGGTTTCATGATGTGTGAATGGGCTCGTTAAATGTTTGGCCAGCTAGATGGAGTGAGAAATTAGCCAGGTTGCCGGGTTGCCAGCTTGTTGTTAGTATGCCAACTGGCTTGTAGAAGGTTCAGACGTGCAACAAACTTGATTTACTTATGGGTTGTTTCATTAGTTCATTATGAGATTAATTATTTAATTAGATCTGTGACACCTTCGGCTCTATTTAGTTTGCTAGTATTTCTGCGAAGAACTCGAAGGAATTTTACATTTTCGACTGAACCAAAATGATTTAAAATGTGAGGCACGCAAGTGTGTTGTAGATTTGTCTTAATTATTAAGCCATTTAATTTTATCTGAATCGTTAAGCATTTTATGCGGCAAATTAGTAGAGGCAATGAATAATTTGCTGGCAAATGAATAGTACATTTTTCAAAATAATTATCCGGCTCATTCGAATTGCATTCCGCTCCGTTTCAGCTTTTGGTTTCTCAACCCCTCTGCGGATATACATACATCTGCTCCACTGATGCAACATTGTTGCCCAATTGAACACTTGTCGAGCACCTGAGATTCTCTCAGTTCGAAACGAAAGCCATTCGAAATGAATGTCTGTGCCATAATTTGCGCTAGATTTTGTAGGCCATGTTCCAGGCATTTGTGTTTTGTTCAATGTTTGTTTGCTCGGTGTACTGTACTGTATATACACACTCAAAGCGTTTCATAAATCATAGATTCAATGCACAGAGAGTGCGTAAATAATGCTAGGATTACGGCGAAAATTATGAGGCGTGAGACACTTAATTATCGGTCTGATAATCCCTGACAATGCTACGTACACAGAACTAAAAACTCACATCTTTTAAACTTTTACAAATAATTTTTTAAATATTATTTCTAGGAGTACATAATAACCTAAGATTAAATTTTATTGAAATGCGATCCGTTTCTCCGCTGTTTATGATCATTTTTTCATACTGTCTCCCAGTTGGGAATCGAGTGTGTGTGTGTGTGTGTGTGCGGCTACTGTGCGACACTTTGGCTTCTGTCCCACTCGAGTGCATTTTTATGATCGCTCATTAATTTTATGGCTTTTCATTTGTCGGATGCGGAGGCGGAACTCCGCGATAAGAACCGCCTCGATCGCCATCCTCGATCCCACACACACATAATATGGCTTTGCGAGCTCGTTAGACAGAGCCACTTGTGATTGATTGGGTCGATCCGTGGCGATCCTCTCCAGCGACGGAGTATCACGTATCTCGAACACTTGCTCCAATGACCGCGATCAGGCCGAAATCGCATAACTCGCGAACGGCAGAGCGGGATTTTACGCAGGATCGGCGACGTATTGCGAAATCGTTCAAAGCCATGGCCAAAACACGTACCACAATCAGCTAATTGGACGCCCGACTGCCCGGTGTCGCTTTCATTAGCATGCAAATGCAGATCGCAGCGATATCTGGTCCGCTTCTGTTCCTTAATGGCGGCGACGTGTTTCGGTGCCTGCTCTTTTGTAATTAATGTGATCCGCCGACTGACCTTAACTGTGTGTTGTCAGACTGATTAAAAAGTGTTGAAAAACAAGTTGTTACTCTGCCCCCGCTCCAATCCCAGACACTGGGATATTGGATATTGGATATTGGCTGTCGGAGGATCCTGAAGCTGAACTGAAACCGAAACTGGCTCGCGGGCATTTTGTCATTTTAATGGTGGCTCAGGAATTGGCTTTTGGCTGTTGGCTTTCGATTTTTGAGTCTAATTAAGGAGAACATGTGGCAAGATCAATGTCGGCGGCGCCGCGGTGGCGTGCGTACAAGTATCTGACAGATACTTACGCGTTTATGGCGAATAAAACCAATATGCTGATGCCAGCTACCGAAAATTAATTATTTACGCCATTCCCAGCCTCCTTAATTGCACTTCGTTCGGCTGACAAATTGCATTCGCGTAATGGACTTTTCGTCTGGCATTGTTACTGCGAGAATTATGCGCATTTTGCATGCGATTTATGCGAGGCATTGAACCAGGCAGGGATGTCTTCATTGGGTTCGGGTTCCATGCTCTTTCCATGCTTTTTCCCGTCAAGCTGTCAGCCACCGAAGGCAGTTTCCTTTAGCCAGGGGATTTATGCAATATTTAGCAACGTTATTTGAAGGAACACTCCTACAATTGACAAAGGGCAAGCCAGAGTGGATAACACGATCTACACACAGGAAGAAAGTTGTTGATTATATTTAAAAATTAGTTTAAATATTTTATCATCTTTAAAATTTCAGCATGTACAATCTGGTATGTATAGGAATTTATCAGGATATATTTATCATATAAAGTTTCGAAACATATTCATATTTTAAGCTTGAATTTAAAGAAAGGTAAACAAAAAACCACCTACGTTTTCAGTGCACTTTTGCCCATGCGAATCCTCTAAACTGTGAGTGTGTGGGCCCCAGGTTCATGCCAAAGTCGTGAGGAAATAATAGACCGAGTTGATGAGTTAAGCCCTGCCTACCAAAATATTGTCAACGATTTGCATGCAAATTGCACGCGGAAGTTGCTGCTAACAAGGTCGTTAACTCAATTGTACTTGGCCAGAACTTGGGCCAGAACTTGGCTAGAACTTCACTGGAGCCCCGATGGATTCAAGCAGTCAAAGTGCAAATATGTGGCCACCCGACGCCTCTGCATTACTCAAGCTCACGCCTGCGAATACAATTCAATCCAGAGGTCCGCCCGGGGTCGAGCCCAGCTAATGAAGTTGAGGCGTATCCGAATCCGAAGCCGAGTCAGAAAGATATAGAAACCTGGCTAAATTTAGCCAAGTTTGGCCGGGGCTCTGGGCCTTGCCACCTACGATAAATCAAAGTTAATCAGATCTAGTTTCGATTGGGTTTTTATGGCTCGCTGCGCCTGCCTGCCATTCGGCTCCATTCGATGCCATTTAAATTAGCTGCCGGGTAATTTATCGCATTGTTGGCTCTTTGCAGGTTTCGTTTAGCGCCAGGATGCCGCTAAGTCCAGACACAAAAGGCCCTGGGGTCCAGTCCCCGGTTACCTACCGACTCCTCCTCTGATCCAGACTTGTCTCAGTCGGCTGCACTCGACTGGAACTGAATGGGGAGCTACCAGCCGCCTAGTCGATAATTACGCATATTTTGTTGCCTGTTTTGACGCTGCTTTTTATTTTTATTCAATTTTATGCAGTCAGTCGTTCGGTCAGGTAAGGGTATCGAAAGCTTGCTTGACTACGGAAGAGGGCTCAAGTTATCAGCAGCAGATTCTCGTAAATTTCGCTCTTTAATTGGGAAGCTGAATATTAAATTGTGAGAGCTGAATGCTAGCTTAACTCATAAGCCAGTTTTTTTTTTTAAAGAAATATGGCTTGAGGGAATTCCGTTAATAGGTAGTAAATATTATAGAAAAGCTAATGGACCAATTAATTGCCTCTTAATGGATGTTAATTCTAGTTATGACATTTACTAGGAAACCTGGAACCGAAATTCTATTTCATTTAATTGAGGGTCACTGCTGTATCCTCTAATTGCTGCTTGATTGTTTTTCCTTTCCAGATAGTTTATTTATTTAAGGCAAATAGTTGCTAGTCGCCCTCTTAATCGACCATTAAAACAATTTGTTCGCCATCGAATAAATCTATTTTTAGTCAGTTTGTGTTAGTCCTGACCTTTATCATTGATAGTTTACACAAGTAGGCGTAGGAAAATAATCCACAAGGGCATGAAAACTTCGGCGCCTCAATAAAAATACGCCGCCGAAGTTTAATATTATTTTCCTTCACTCCATTTAGCATGGCGGGCATTGTCTTGGAGTGAGGATTGGCCATCTCTGGGTTTTTAGTAGCTGTTAAATGGCACGGACACAGTTGGTGGTCTATTCCAGAGATCTAGGTTTTAACACCCGAGCAGAGAATCGGGACCCCGAGACTCTGCTCTGGAAATGGGTTTCAGCTTACACACTTGTTGCCGACTCCTTTTGCCCACATGGAGTAAGGAGACGACGAAGATTCGAGTCTTGTCATCGCCTGGAATAAGGCGCTTATTTATTTGCAGAAGTTTATAAGAAGAATCTCAAGGTATCGCGTTGCAAAGACGTATCGCAATTATAAATCAGTTTAAGTCGCCACGGCTGGACCCCCTGACATTAAGCAATGAAACCTTTTGAGCTCTGTTTGGCTTTGTCTTTGTCAAGTGGGCCGCGTCTGCCGTCGCCCGTCGAATGTCTGCCCTCCACCGTCACCTGTCCGTCAATCCTGTCCAGATCGCCTTCCACGCTCCGTGTGGCACCTTTGTTTGCACAACTCCAACGAACTGATTGCCAAACACCGAACGCGGACAAATGAATGATTGCCTCTGCTCGGTTCTTACGGATCTCTCGCCGATCTCTCTCACGGATATGCCATGTCTATGTTTGCTAATAACTCAACAGCTAATCAGCAGAGATCGGACTGGGAAGGGGGTGTAGCGCAGCGTGTAGCCCGCAATTAAGCGAGCAGAAATGTATCTTTCTATCGCAGCAGCATCTTTGTATCTTTGTATCTGCATCAACAAACATGCATCAGCACATGCCGCGCTGCATTAGACAAATCAATTATGCTGACTCCTGGGTGGGGCCTTCGATATATGTACATATATGTTTGAGCATCTAATGGAGATGGGGATAAGCCGATCAGTTGGGCTGTGGGAACGGAATTCAGAATGCAAAAAGAGGCTTAGGTTGTCTTTAAAATGCACTGAGATAAAATGTCCAACAACAGAACAAATTGTAATGTTTAAGAGTCAAGAAAGAAATAACCGGTTGATTAAGAAAATTATTGGCTAATTTTTATTATATACTTTATTTTAATTATATAATACTGTAAGTGTATATTGGCATTTATTTTATCTTCTAAAGAAGGCTCAAAGAAAGTGCAAAATATATTTTCCGAGTGAGTTTAAGACTCTTCGCATGACCACAAAAAGTAAATTCCTCGCCAAATTCCATCAAAATGTTGTCAGCTGACTGCGAATTTGATCGTTATCGCGGAATGTCAGAGCAATAACCGATAAGGCTCAACATGGTTTATTTGCCGGCCCCCTTTATATACCACTTATATTTATAACCGGGCAAGAAAAGAGCCGCCCAACTATTAACGCAAGTCCGCGCTTTGGGCCCGCTATTAATCAACATAATTGATGACAATTGGCGGGTACGTTCTGGTGCGTTGTGTCGTAACAAAACGCTTATCGGCCATAGCTGAATCTAACACTATTAGTCAATGGATCGCATCGCACCAGCTGCCTATCATCAATTTATCTGCGAAATTCTCTGCGGCACTGGAACTGTGCGCGGGTAGAACTGCATTCTTGCCTCACTGATTTATGAATTTGACCGCCGAACCATTTGCGAGCCAGGTCGCGAAGGAGCTTCTCTCCTCGCTCAGTTAATGACCCTGCCAATCGCATATACATACTATATATATATTTCGCAATCAATTTCTGCCCCCTTAGATCAATGACCTCCCAGTAAGTTAGTAGGCAACGGATCTCTCGGCACAGTCATTGAAATCAATTCAAGGCACACACTCCTAACACACAAACTGCAATCTGCGGCTTGATTGGCCCGCCGATTGACGCTTCTCGGGTTGACTGAGTGACCTAGTGCAGCTCGGGGAACTGCCAAGATCAATAGCTTTTCAATTGAACTCGATCTGGGGAAATTGTGTGCAACAGATGGCTTTGGAAATCACTGGAAAGTCCTAAAGGTTGTGATTCATTTATAGGAATATCTATCTAACAGAGAAATGGCAAGAATATGCAAAACAGAAAATGTATATTTATTCGTTGTATATTTTAAAGTTCTAAAGAATTTGCTACAAACTGGTTTATTTACCTATCCTCAAGATTTGATGGTCTCAAAAACCTTTTCTTCAAAGGAAATGCAGAAAACCCCTCACTTTTACTATAATTATCATATAAATTTCTAATATGCATTTGTTGAATATACAAAAACTTTGGAAACTCACAAATAAACAATTGTTTCAGTATAAATTTCCAAATAATCAGCAAGAAAAAAGTTGTTTTGAGCTCATAAATCATTTCTAAAGTTTCACAATATCCCATTTCCATAATATTATTAGCATTTTCCGTAATATTTCCATCATTTGCATGCCATTTGCATTCTTAAAGCTAACTTTCAATAATCCAAATACTTAGCACAATTTTCTTGGAAAAGATATCGCGCGCGTTTTAAATCGCCAGCAAGGGCCTTTGCTTTGTTTCTTTTTTTCAGCTATTTAGTCAAGCGATTAGTGTCAATTTGTGCGGAGCATAACTATAAGTACACAGTCATAGTCATCTATGTGCACTTGTAGTTATGGCCACTGCCGGTTGCTTTCTCGCAAAGTTTTGTGTGGCGGCGTGTTTATTCAATTAGCATTTATTTCCTTGCGTTTCTGCCCTGCTATTTGGCAACTCAAGAGGGGTTAAGCTAGAGAGAAAAAAAAAACATAAAAAAAATATATAAAGAGAACTCAGAGCAAGATGTGCCGGCAAAGGGGAAGACAACGATGGCATGGACATAATTGCAGGCTATTTATCACGGCCAGTTCGCCGCTGACAACTCAATGAGCAGGCTACGCAATCGCAGAGCTCGAATTAACACACCTAGGACACGTAGCAGATGCCATTGGAACACCTGCCCCACCTGCCGCGGCCAGGTTCAAGTCCCCAGTGCCATCCCGATCCCGATCCCGATCACGATCCCCACTCCCATCCTCATCCGCATTCGAGTCTGCATCCTTCGACATTTAAATGCAGACAAAGTAATTGCGGAGCGCTGGCTGATTAAAATGGATTTATAAATTATGCAGCGGTGCGATTAAAATCGCCTGAACAGTCGCGTCGGCGGCGCTAAGAAAGCTGTCTGCGTTTTTTCCCGCCCCAAGGCAAAAGGCTTTTCCTGCTGACTCCCTACGTGCCCGCAGTTTGGCTAATAGAAAGATTTATCACCCCGTCGGCGACTTGCAGGCCAAGTTGCAGGTCTCGCATCCGCAGGCGCAGGCGCAGACGAAGCCAAAGTCGCTGCCAAGCGTCCGATTTCCAGCTCAACGATAAAAACCGCCTTCAACTCGCGACCGCGTTACGATTTCAATTTTCATTTCATTTGCACGGCGCGTCAAATTTTCAGCCCTAAGGCATTATTTAGTGGCACATAAAAAATAAGGATATTATTATTCACATTATTTTTTTCTTTATTTTAAATTTTTAGAAAATTTAAAGGAATTATTTTATATTTCTTAGACATTTCTTTTAGCAGCAGTTTCTCATTAATAAACTACAATGTTTTCAATACTTAATTGCTAAAATTTCCTTGCAAATTATGGCTCATATTTATTTTTTCAGTGTCTCTACCCAGATATCTCTCTTCTTAGCTTATATCTTCGCTTTTCCTTTTAATTTATGGCATTTAAATTGCAATTTCTTGTCGATGAGCCCCGAGGGCTGGGACTTTGAAAAAGCTGGCCAACTCTCTGCTGACTGCGATTTTCACACCTTTAAATTGTAACGCTTTTTCAGATCTCCAAGTGTTCTATCCATTAGCAACTTCAGACAGGCCAGGAATATTCATATCCACCACATATTGATTTGGATCGGAGGCTGGGCCAGCCCACATGTGAGTTGGTTGGAAATCCACTTTTCCTTGATTTGTGGTCAACGCGAAATCACTTTTCATGGGAAATAAATTTCGTTGACTGGGCAAACTAACGGCTATGTGAAATATCTTTGGCAGATTCCCCGCTGATTTGAAAGATTGATTTTTTTGAGAACAAGGTTGGGATGGGTGAGAAAAATTAAGCGTTGTTTGGTTATAGTGCCTTGTAAATGAAAATATTATTACTTTAAAAAATAAAGAATACAAAAAGGGTATTTTTATAGAATAATTATAAAAGATAAATAATATGTTCAGCTATCATAAATTCAAAACTAGTTCATACTACTATTTCTATAATATTTATTACTTTGATTCGACAATTTGCGCCGCCTTTAATAGCTATCATAAATATTCCCATACAGAGTGTTAATTAAAAAACCAAAGATACATATTACAACCACACACACTCACACCATAAACGATGACCATTAAAAAGCCATTAAAATGACGCAAAATGCAAAAGCGGAAAGCAAATAAATGCACACATGTACGTCACTCAGACAGGGTAAACTATTTGATACTCACGCCCTGAACTGAAAAGAAAGTGTCGCCAAGATGCCATTGATTTTACCTGCCTTTGATTTGAATGCAATTAACTTTGGCCGCCTCACATGCTCGTATCAATTAGGCGAACGACCGCCCAGATATCGGTTGTGGGCCAATCCGAGAGCATTTATCTTCATTAGACCGCCGCCGAGATACAAATCAATCTGCCGCAAGAGGGTGGAGACTAGAGGCGCTCTACGAGCATATATGTAAATATCGACTGATGTAACGCCGCAGATAGGCTGGCCTGGCCCATTCAGTTTTCCTTTTTGGCCAACTGTGTGGCAATGGCGTGGAAAGCCTTCCCCAACTCCACCACCGCCGTCGATAGGCAAATCAACAGGTTGGACGGGCGCCAGTCACCACCGGACAAACTGGTACAGGGGCTCCTCGCCTCGTTCAATCTCAATCTCAATCAAAGTAAAATTGTATCTGCATTCGAAATGATTTGCGAGCTGGAGAGCAGGAGGGGAAGTCCCCCATACCAATCCTAATCCGAATACGAAAACGAATACGAATACGAATACTTATACGAATGCAAGGTGAATTGAATCTAATCAAGGCACCGTTAGGCCAAGATCCCAGATCAGTATCTAATCGGGAGCTGTCCGAAGAATTTCAAAGCAATTAAAACGCAGAGTCTGATGGATGCTAGGCCTTTCGGCACCTGGATGTATGTAATCTCCCTGCCAGCGCTTTGGCTGGGCAAACAAATGCAGTTGTCGGCGATCAGCTGCCTCAATCGACACCCACGGCGCTCGATATTTCAAATGGAGTTAATACTTTAATTGATCTTGCCGTAGGTACATTGATTTCGGTGTTACAACAGCGCAGCTGCTCCACACGAGCCACCCACGAGCTACCGAATCGGGGATCTTCAAATGCACTGATGAAAAAATTATAAGAATGGAAAGAATAATGAACTAGAAAGTTAAAGAAAATAAGATCCAAGGCAGAGGGTAGGGTATATTTTTTTTAACTAATAAAGAAGGCCAAAAAATTAAGATGAGATCTTAACATTAATTATTAAAATTAATAAAGCATCGTCAGATTTGATTATTTTATTTAAAGAGTTATTTCTTAGCTAATTTTCTTTATTTTAAAATTTTCTTTTTCCAGTGTAGATCACAATGCTGGAATATGGGGATGAAAGTGTATTTCGAGTGCCTAGAGATGATTATGAAAGTCCATTCGGATGCGGGTTGGCGCTGTGGCTCGTGCTAATGTCAAGCAGCGTGGATTCTGTTGCTCCCTGAGGAGGTGGGATCCCCGCTTTGGTGATTAAGTGCACTGGATTTGTACTAAATATATTTAGGGAGTGCAGTGCAGCCACTTAAGATAATAATCCACAGTTGCCATCATAGAACTCTCTTTTCAAGCTCTCATGTTAGGATTTACACTCTTAAGGAGGTCTTTATTTAATACTCAGAGATTGAGATCGTTTCCCGAATTCAATTTCTCTAAATTATCATTAGGAAAGCAAATGGTTATAGACATACTTGTGGCATTAAATTGAGTATATATTAAGGGTAATAGCTTTTAACCAGGAGGTAGAATATATAATTAAATTTTAAAGAATACAATTCATCACATTCTGGTTGTCTGCAATCTATCTTATTGAAAGATTATTCTCGTCGCCTTGAGTCCAACCCTAGATCACTCTTAGACCCCCCTTTTTTTATAAGCAGATTGACTGATCACCTAAGTTGGCCTATTTATTAGCATCTGTGTCCCATTGGCTGCGCAGCTAATTTGGCACTCGGCAACAATTCAAGACCGCAAATGTCCAGCCGCCGCGATTCCGCCCATAGATCACCACCAGAGCCTCGGCAAGATTGCGTGGGAGGTGTGTGGCTGCCGGGCTGTCACGGACTGTCAGAGACGTTGCAATGGTAATTAGCAAGGCACCCCACAATACGAACTCCGGTGACATTTGTCAACAATCTGTCAAAATAAAATGCAACAAAGGCTGGCTGGCGACGGTCATAAATTTAATGCACTGCCTATTGGCCGGGCTTAAGCAATTTTTATGGCCGATATGCGATATGCAGCATCGGCCGGGCACGATTCCAGTGGGCGAGGGGCTCGGACAAAGGCCAGCAGCAGCGGCTCCCCGTATTACTTACATCGTACAATGTACAATGCTAATGGAATTGGCCTTTTCCTGCCTCCGAATTATCATTCATAAATGCGGCATATAAATGGGTCAATCAATCTGCTGCCAAATGAGGTAAAAAGGCAGCAGAACAGAGACAGAGAAGAGAACAAGTGTTACGACTAAGGGATACCTAATACTAAATTTGGAACAAGTCTTTTTTCAAGTAATTTACTTTTCTTTAATAATTAAACCCGCCTTAAAATTGTTCAACGTGCACCGCTTTCCCGAAAATTGCTCTGCCGCATTGAGAAATTCTGACCGACGTGGTGGCCCGGTATTAAAATTGCTGAACAAGTTAACAAGTTGTTCGCCCCTGGGGCAGTGGAGCACTTTCAATTGTCGAGGAGTCCAGCAGCAAATTGAACGTTAAAATTTATTGTCGCTGTTCAGTGCCCACGTGGGTGGTCATTTCATACATTTTCCCTTTTTTATTTATTTTTTTTTGAAAGCTCTTCAGTGGGTCACTGGATCCAGCCTCATTATGCAACTGCAAGAGGGCCCTTTGTGGGTCATTAAAGCTGGCCATAAAAGCGAGCAATCCGCTATCTCCTGTCCGAAGAAGTCATTCATCCATGATCGCAGATCTTCCGCCTTGAGTGGTTCGCAGTAAATAATGCGGAATACCATGCCGATCTCGGTCCTCCTCCGATGGCTGTTTGGCAAATTAGCGAGCTCGTTAAGAAGCCAGCCAGTCAGCCAGCCAGGCAGCTCGCTTCTATGGGCCAAAAAATGCCATTGAAAACAAACAGATTGCAGCGATCCGACACAGGGAGAGGAGCTCTTAAAACTTCGCCTAGCACTTTTAGTGGCGCTCATAAAATTGACCTGCCACGGAAGCCTTTTCCCGCAGTCCGTGGGCAAGGCAAGTGTTTGATCTTGCACGAAAGTGGGCTCATAAAGCCCATCGATCCGACGATGATCAGCGGGCAATCAAATGGGATAATTAATACTCCGCGGCCTGTGAATGGGCTAATGGTAATGTGAACCAGAAAGTGAATGAAATGCGAAAGAATTTCCACCGATGCGGAAGCACTTTCCAGAGGAATGCCGCCTAACCCCGTTCGGAGCACGTTATGTCATTCCATTCTGGCTGATCTGGAAGAGCCCAATCAGCTGCCCATTCAGCCACAGACAGACTTCCTCATTGCCCTGGATAATCCGGCAGGCGGTCATAGATACTAATTGAAACTCATTGTTCACTTTTGACGCCCATCAATTGCCTGGCGAAGCTATGACGATGCCCCCTCTTCTGGCCATCCCAAACAATTGACACTTTTCCAATTGCACCTTCGCACACACATGGCCGGCGTGCCAATGGGCAGCAGAAGGGATTGAAGGGGAGACAGTGGGGGTGGCAGATGCCATGGGGAACCCGCACACCTTACACCCATGCCGCCGCTGGCGTCAATTAGTTTAAATAAAGCAAGTATACACACAGAGAACAGGCTTCGAGTCAATGGCCCAGGCCCTTGTCCACACTGGCAAAAATGTTCTATGCATTTGAAGAGAATTACTATAAGAATTTTGACACCTTTGCATCACTGAAAAGATCATTTCTGGCTTTGAGTTTATGATTTTGATAAGAACACCTTTAAACTCAAGAAATTAGACAAAGTCAGTAGAAAGGTTTAACAACAAGTTACCCTTAGAGTTTATTTATCGTTAAAAATTTTTATATTATACCTATAAAAAAATAATACACAAACTTCCTAGTCTAATTAGTTATCTTTCGAAGTAAAGTAGCTTAGATTCATGGTACTATAAAAGTGATACATCCAAAGAGCACTGCAATTATCTAACAAACAATAAACTTAACAGGTTATCCCATGATAAAATCATTCCCCTGAGGCTCAGAAGATAAAGCCATCCAATTCTGTGGAAATTTTAAACTAGATAACTTGAACACGGAATCATTAGTCATAAGTTTGCATAGAAACAGATGGAAGATGAAAGTATTTGTGTGCCCGATAATGCTGATGAAGAACAAAATTGGTTCGTTAGATATAATGCTTTCATTACTTAAAACTTTAGTAAAAAAACTCTGCTAAAAAAGCCTATACTCATTCTAAAACCTAAATCCCTTATATACAAAATCCTATTTCACTTTTTTCAGTGCAATTCCATGCCCAGGTTCAGATCCTCTCCCAGACACACGCCGTTTTTTTCCTTACCCCGATACACTCCCCGATCCACCGAAAATCCAACATGCTTGGTCATTAGAATTTTGTATACACTGCACAACATCAGCACGCACTCTGAGACTCGCTGTGTGTGTCATCACCTCAATTGGGTTCACTTCCTACTTGCAAGGCGGAGCTGTGATCACGAAATGTATCTGCGGCGAGCACGAGGCGTATCTGTATCTGTTTCTGCAAGATACGCACCCGCCATTAGTCGCATTTCGCTTTTCACTTCTCCAGCGGAAGTCATTTTCGAGTTAAATATTTTCGAGTCACCATCGAGAGAGAACCCCACATCCCATACCAACCCGCTCAGCGAGTGGAGACGCGTTTTATCTACGCAAATTGCACACGCACTTAACCCGCTTCCAGTAGCTAAAATAGCTAATATAGAGCGGGATCCCAGGCACGCGGGTCTCGTGGCCCCCTCTCCCCCCTGGAGCCCCTCGAGCCCCCCTTTTACTTTTTTTTATGGCCGACCATAGTGGCGCATATTAAGAGGTTTGAGAGGGGGGACAGATGAAGGCGAGTCGTACGTACGTACGCTCTTGGCATGCAAAAATGTTTTCAGCACGCCGAAAATCGGCCGATCGCCGGGTAGATTAGTGCGGCAATTTGTCGATTGCCTCTGTAAACTTGAGCTATTAAGTGCGAACATATTTGAGGAGGAGGTCCATGCGGTCCAATCCAATCCAATCCAAACCAATCTGAGACCAAGGAGAGTTGGCTTTCGTTTAAACCGGATTCATACGCCTCTTGTAAATTCAAAATTTGTTATTTTGTGCGCGTGTTTGATGGTTGCCAATGGTAATGGCACTACGGTGCTGGATCTGGTGCCGTGAAACGATCATTAATATGTCATTTACAAGTCGGCAAATTGTCGCTAATAAATTGTTTTCAGCTTGCGCACAAAATAATTTCCAGCGACAAGCTAGTCAAGACTTTTTCTCCAGCTATTAGTGAGTGGGAAATGGGATTTTTCAAATGGTTTACAAACTGTAAATGAATCGGTTATGAATGAAATAATACTAATTTTGCATCTAATAACAAATTATATAATTTTTGTAAATCATTTACATTTCCTGCTTAATATCCATCAATTTCACTTTCAATCATAATCAGTCAGCACTCGTAAACAAATAGAGAACTTTCGCTTTTCTCGGTTTGCCTTGAGTAAACAAAAGTTTTCCCATCACATCATTGAAGAAATTTGGGAAGCTATATACATATATATATGTAGAAGGTGTAACCTGATCAATTCTCAGAACTCTTGGACTTTCTTATCAACTTCGCTTTCCTTTGACTGTAGCATAAGATTTACGATAGCACCGGCAATTGGCAATTACAGTGCAATTAATTTATAATCCCCCGGGGGCAGGGCACTACTAGAGACCTACTTAGGCCCCAGAGTAGGTGACATACTTAGGGCCTAAGTTTATATTATATATGGGGCAATTCCGAAGATAACGCACTTGGAGCTTTCCGATATGATATTTATGATTGCAGGAGCAGGGGAAATAGAGGAATTTTCTCATGAAATACTCAAACTTTAGGTGTTGGGCAATGAGTCGAATTATCTGCTTTATCGGTGAGCAATTTCGGTTCGAATTAATCACAACATTTGCACGAAATCCGGTTGGCTAAAAAGGCTTCGAGTTACCGAAGGAAATCGTGTCAAAAGCGCATTTGCATCGCCAACGCAAAGTGCATTAATAAATTGATCCAGTTTCGGTTTCGACTTGGGGTTTTCCTCTTTCTTTTTTTTATTTGCAACTTGTAGGTGGCCATGTTTTGACTGTTTGCCACTTGTTGTGGCCGCTCTGCTCTCTGAAGTTGACCGCTTTCTGTATATATGTATATATATGTACGTATACCCATCCGATTTCGTGCTAACCCAAATTTTTTCTTACTCCGCGAAACGAGTGTCTGGGTCTCCAGATTTACGACTCAAATGACCATGAACGTGTCGGTATGGAGATGTCTATATAGAGGAGTCTACGTATCTGGGAAATTATCGCTTTGCTATGCGAACCGCAAGTGAAACGAATCGAAACCAAAGCAAACCAAACCGAAAAGTAAAGAAAACTCTCAAAAAATGCAGTAAATGAAGTGTGTAAAGTGTCTTTATACCCCTGTCTGAGTGTGTATAAAAAGTGTTAGCTTTAGTTTTGAGTGATTTGTGGTAAAGTGTCGGTGTAACCTGAATATGAGGGGTATACGGGACCATATCCTAGTGTTTTATTACTAGGAAGTATGTGACATTTTCCAAATTTCACTTTAGAGTTATTATTATAATTTGTAGGCTAATCAAGGTTATTAAAGATCACATAAATAAAGTTTATAATTTAGTGATTAAGAAGTGTTCGTATTCATATATGATTTCCTATCAACTATTAACAAAACAAAATCCCTCTGCATTATCATATTACTCATACGCCCCATTTTCTTTTTAGCCTTCACTTTATTTATTTCATTGCCAAAAAATAAAAAGCCGATATTGTTGCAGTGGTTTCTGTGCCACTGGGCACCGCTTGTATAGTATTTCTGCTGGTTGGACCTGAATCTCGGCCTGAGTGAAAATGAATTGCCCGTGTAAAAATGATTGTAAAACAACGCCAATAACCACGGCAGCAGCAGCCGAAGCAGCAACCACCGTCGAGAACTGCGTGCAAAATGTCATTAATCATTGTAATTTATATTGCGGGGCCAGCTTCATAAACCATCGACAGCGACATCGACGACTTCGGGGGCCGTTTACAAAATATTTTTGGTTTTATGAATTTACGCATAATTTAACATTGTGTTGTCAACATTGCGAGGAGGGGCCGAGCGACAGGGGAGGCGTGGCCAGGTAGTTTCTTTTCTGACCAACTAGACCTAGACCTTTTTATGTAACCGACAAATGGAGGCGGGATGCCAGAAAGCAGAGAAAGGCGACCACCAGTTCATTGCCACCTGGCTAAAAATAAAGAAGTCAGCGAGATGAAGAAAAGTCGAGCGGCTGCCGGAAAAACATGTGTGCAGAGGAAGAACTACTAGACAACACCACCTAACCCACGCCAACTTGCGGCCAAATCCATTTGACATATTGCGTCGTCCGCTCGCCAGTTGGGTTGGCCATCCTCCTCCCCCTCGATACCCCCGGAAGCTGCGGAACATAATCTTATCTAAAACAAAACACTTTCGCGGTATTTCCAAGTCCCCATGATGTGGCCAGGCGCATAAATCAGCCAGCACTACCGGCACCACCGACGGATGATGAGCCACGATGCTCTGACAATAGGCTGTCAGGTGTTGTCTTCCCATCGCCACCCACTCGCTTACAGGCGGATCTGTCCACCCCGAAAATACCATATCCCAAAAAGTATTTATAAAGCCATCACATGGAGCAGTCTGCTGCTGGCAACTTTTATTTCCTTTTCTTCAATGGGTTTTGAATTAAGGCAAATATTTGTATCTATTTTCTTAAATACTGAAATAGAGATTTATTTAAGTTAAACTTTTATGTTTGGATATACTTTAATATTACAAAACATATAGTATACATTTTTCTCATCCAAGCTCCCAAAAGAGTGTTTAATATTCCACAAAACTTATATTCCCTCTTAACTCTTGTCTAAGTTAAAAAATTTGAACAATAAATTTGTGTGTGTGCCGCTGTCTAGCCAGCAAAAGCAAAGATCACCCAGTAGATCTTTCAGCATCCGTGACGTAGCCAATGGAAAAATGTTTGTCTAAAATTAATTTATCGTATTATGTGCGGAAAGTGATATAATAGACATGCTTGGGAATTAGCGATGTTGAAATTTCCTTTATTCTTTTCAAGTCTGATTGCTGCTTTGTCTATATGTAAGTATTTATCAAAATCTTGGGGGGATTAAGGTTGATGCAATTATCTAAATTTATAAACCTATAAAGCTAAGGAAAAGCTCTTGGAAAAGGGGGAATGGCATCACAGACTAGCCTTCGTCTAAATAAGATCACTTTCCCTAAATCGAAGCCAACAAAGACGTCTTTTGTTGATACAAACATTAAATATTTAACAACTCCAGAACACGTCTGGCTAAGAGGTTGGGCTTTTATTGTGCCACAGCCAGTAAATAAACTAAAAACCATAGAAGACCCTGATATTTAAAAAGACAATTAACACACTGAAGTCTGGAGTCTGGAGTCTGGAGTCAAGAGGCGAGTGACAGTGAAAGTAACAGCAGCAGTCGGATCGATGCAATGTTGGCCAAACTGTCGGAGCAACTTCATCAACTTCAGCGGCGCGAAAGACGGGCCGTAAATTAAGTTATCAAAAGATGCTGTCGGAAGCTCTTAGCATCTCAGACGGGTCCAGCTTGGGACCCGGTCCAACTTGGAGCTTCAGTCAACTTCACACCTCGGTCCACGCACTAAATCAGTCGCATAATTGCCGAGTGGCCGCCGGGCCAAGTACTCGCCATACATCAACTCGAAAAATATGCACGCCCCCTGCGAGGGCTTTTCCTCCCGGATAGGGATAAGGTTCAGGTGCAGGCCACGGTCTTCTGCTCCTTGTTACTCCGACGGCACCGTTAGTCGCTGGAGCAATTTGTGGCCGTTGCAACTGGCGTTGCGCTTCACCTGACTTTTGGAGGTCAACTGGTTTGGCCGATGATGAGCCCCGCAGTTGCAAGCTGACAGAGTGGAAAACTCATGAAATTTGGCAATGTTCATTTTGTTTGGACAGCTTTATTTCAAAGCATTTGTCTACGCTGACGTTTTTATTTCGAGTTTTTTGGCTTAGCGATTTGTTGAGGCTTAATACGTTGAAGCTATACGTTTTTCCAGTGGCTTATTGCACTGTTTCGAGTATGATTACCCAAATGTAAGACTTATTTAAATAACAGAGAGGTTTTTAGAGGTTTAAATAAAATTTAAATACATAAGGAATAAGTTATAGAACACATATTAAAAAATATATATTATAAAAGTATAATGTTTAATTAAATCATATTTCAGAACTATCTGGTTCACAAAAAACTAAAATATTATTTATTTCTTACGAGTATGAATGTTTATATTATTTATTTATTTATGAATGCATTCTCCTCGACTATTAATTAAAGCTAATTTGTCACAATATTTTCAGATTCTTCTCCACTTGTATCAAGTGCGAAACAAGTTTATTATGTTATGGCTTTACCACCACAATAGAAACTTAGCAAAAGTGTCCGGAGATTGTTCCGTGAGCGTGATTTTTGGTGCACTTTGTACAATTTACAGTCCATAAAACCCTCACTAAGTCACTAATAAACACAAATTGCTTTGTTGCTTGCCACTGATTTGGCTTGTGAAAGTCTTTGGTTTGAGGGTGAGAGTACCCATGGCCAGTACCCAGACCCCCCCCCCCCCCCAAAAAAAAAACCAAAAAGAAAAAACAGAGAAATAGGGAGGGGAGGAAAACCTCCCGACATTTTCCACTTGTTGCGTGACCATAAAAATCTTTCTCGACTCGGGCGAGCACTCCATCAGAGCGGTCCTATAAAAAGCTCGCTTTAATGCGGCAATTTCAATCTTATCGCACTCCACTCGCATTATCGGGCCGTTCGATCGAGTCAAAAATCAAATTAACACCTGAGGCAGCCACCGTGAGCCGTGAGTACGAGCTACGAGGACTGTTGGGGAATTAAAAAATTTGTACCTGGCCAAAACAAAATCCCCGATATCGCTATCTATGCGGCATCAGAAGCTCATGATGTCTCAATGGCGCAAAAACCGGCCTGTGCCGCTGTGTACGTGCAACAAGTTTTATATTATCAAAACGAAGGAAGTCAATGAAAATGAAGCTGTAAATTAATTCGACCGGCTGGCTGGCTGGCTGCCCCAAAACGAGGCAAGAGTTATGCAAATGCCCGGCAGAGGAGCCTCATGATGATGATCATCAGACTGACCTGACTCATCCCCCGGGAGGGAGCCCAGTCCGGTGGCTAATCGCGGCCAGCGAGCGGTTAATTAAGGCAAGATTTATGCCCTTAGCCCACTAAAGAATTTATATGCCAAATAATACAATGCCCGCAATGCCGCAGCATTGCCAAATCAAGTGTCTAACTTAATGATGCCCAACATAAACAGACGAGCTAGGGTACAAAAAAAAAAAAAAAAAAAAAAAGAAATAATCTTTTCCTCCGTCCATTTCTTTGGCAGATCTCAGTGCGTGTTACGCAGTTTCTTGGCGTTTTATGAGAACTTTCAACTTGTGGGCGCTCCTCCACCTATAGGTACCTCCATACATCTATATGTACGACTAGACGCTGTGGGATATATGTATGTATGTACATATCCCTGAGGTGGTGTGGGTGGGCATGTATTATTTCTGATATTCTAAATATTTCATACGGCAATAGGCATTAGTTTATTTGGTTGTTTATGCAGTCAAAGTGGAATGGGTGGCACACAAAAAAAAGCAAACAAGAAAACCCCCTCCGAAAAAAAATTGAACATAAAACATATATTCAAAATAAACCAAAAAAATAAGTGACTAACGAGGGGTAGAGGGATGAGTGGCATCCACTTTGAAGTTCCGGAAATACAATTCCATAAAATAATCACTTGGGAATAAGAGTATGTCCTGATTTGAAGATGTGTTAAAACTAAAAAAATTATGTTTAGGAGATCTAAATAATATGATAAACACTTAAAAATTAATACAATATAATATAAATATCTGATACTTAAATCTGATATATTCCATCCTACTTTTATAATTAAAATGTTAAATAAATATTTTAAAAATTTAGTTACTCACTAAATTCACTGTTCTCGTCCTGAATCCCAATGACGGTTCCATCCCGCATCACCTGCAGCATGTGATTTTTAATGTACAGCCGAATCTTGCGGGATGACCAGTCCAAATGTGACTGGGGCACAGTGGAGCGCTCGTTGCGGTCCAGATTGCTGATGGGAGTGTTACTGCTACTGCTATTTATGCTTAGATTACTTCTAGGGTTGCTCAGTCTTTTCGATTTCGAACCAATGAAATTATTGCCAGTCGGCGACTCTTGCTGGTGATGAGGATGTGGCTGCTGCTGCTGATGCTGCTGGTGATGCTGATGCGGATGCTTCCTCTGCTGCTGCTGCTGGTGACGAATGCTGCGCTCTGTGCGCGACAGGACCGCCAGATGCTGACTCGGCACCGCCGAGATGACAAAGCCCAGGGGCTCCTCCCCCAGCTGCTCGGTGGAGTTGTCGGTCTCCCAGCTGGGGGTTGATGATTGGGGAGGTGTGCTTGCTGTGGTTGCAATGGCAGTTAATTGCGTGCTTAAGCTCTGATTAAATTCAGCGTTAATACTTTGATTTGTGGATTGATTTACATTACGTTCACTCACGACTACGCTCGCCACTAAACTACTACGACTATGATCACTTTGTATATAACTATTACTAGGTCGACTGCTATTGTTCATGCTGCTGGATGGGAAAAGGGAGGCGGATATGGATGCTGATGCTGTTGCCGTTGCAGCTGGTAGTGTCTCCATCGCGGGCATCGCAAAGACAAGGCCCGGCCAGGCGATGATGAGCGAGAGGAGGGCGCCCAGCAGGGCCAGGGCCCTCCAGTCCAGGCGCAGGTTTCTTCGCATCAAAGATCACCACAGATTTCGAGCCGCGAGCCGCAGTATTTCGCCCCGACTGCGAGTGCCTGGGATTGCGTGTAAGTTGCTGTTTCAGTTGTTTATTGTTTGTTTGCCAGTTTATTGGGCGTGCGCCACGCCCTTGGATGTCGTTGAAACATATGAACGCCCCGTTTGAGAAATCTTTTTTACTTTCGTTTCGTATCGTTTCGTTTGCTATTCGGTTTCACTAAAGAAGAGTCTCTCTCTGTTGCCCGTTTAATATTTTTTGTAAAAATCTCTTTTCGCCTCTTTCCCGGCAGGAAATTAGGTTATCATATCGTAGACTTGTTCAACACTTTTCATTTGCTGTTGCGGATCTTCATCTTCGTCTTCCCCGCTGATAATGCATCTTATCAACGCGAATGACTGTCTTGTCATGTCAGATATTCCCTTGATATAGCCGGGGATCTTTGAATGGCGCAATCTCTCAGCTTGTTTCGTTGGTTTAAGTTGAGGTGGCCAACATAGTTGGAGATGATGGGCTGTAAAGGTAAGAATTTGGATAAACGTTTAATTGATAGCAAAAAAGTTAGGGTATTAAAATTAGCTGGCCTATCATAAAAATACAGATTACACTGACTTATTCAAGAAAAATGATTTCCTAATAAATGCTATTGGACTTTGGCACAATCTATATATTTCTCACATGCTCCTAATTTATTGGTTAGTATTCTCTAGACCATAATTTATGGCATTCGGGAATTGGCTTTGAAAATTCCATTGCTAACATTTGCACCTCAAATTTGGATTAAGCAAAGTCGTACATAAATTCATCAGCTAAGCGCTTTCAACGCGATTTTTGACATTTTAATTAGTGTTCGGCTATATAAAAAACCCAAAGCGACGACAAGTGGCCCACTTTGCGTCGAGTCAAGCCAAGATACCAAGAGATACAATTGTATCTATGGGCGCGAGAAGTGATCAGAGGGAAGTTACATAAAAACTGACCAAAGGGAGCAGTTACGCAAAGAAAAACACCGAAAATGACTTTCCCAACTGTAAAAGCCAAGGCACAAGGGAGCGGAAAGGAGACGACGGGGAAATTGTTTAAAAATAAAATGAACAACAAAAACAATTCGCGCAGAAAACTGTGTCGAATTTGAAAATAATCACGCACTAACTGCGGCGTCAGGCGGCAGAGTATCTCTCTATCTATAGTCGTATCCGTATCTATGGGATTCGCACAGGGCAACGGGGCGGCTGAGTGACGTTGCCGCTGCACTTAGACTCGACTCCTGATTTCTTGGCACGTGTTCAGCAAGCCTACGCAGCGACAGAGGCATTTTTTATGCAACATTTAAGTGCACCCCGTTTTAATTACCATAAACAACAAAAAAATTGCCACAAAAAACAAAAAGAAAACAAACAAAAACAAATCCAATTGGCGACAAACACAGACAGAACTCATAACACACTGAGGAGTCGTGTCCCATCAAAATGTTAATTGCTTTTGCGTCCTTCTGGCAGACTGCCCTCGCAGTTACGCAATCCAAACCAGGCGTTGACTTTGATACATTTCGAAACAATAAAGCCCCCAAAATCCCTAAACAGTTACGAGCATTCCCTCTCGTAAAATATGGCATTTGCATGCCGGCAAAGTTATAAAAACAAAGCCAAATCCCACAACGAATTGCGATGAATCAGTGAAACTTAATAATATAAAAATCGGCACCTGGTGGCAGATCAAGAAACATATTCCAAGTATGTGCAACTTTAATGCCTTTCACCCAGATACAAGTATGTATTAAAAATATATGTTATATGTGCCACAGCTGGCAATATGTGTGCCGCCAAGCTTCACCGCAAAATTCTCGTTGTTTATCTCTTTTCTCTTCAGTTGTAGAATTTATGTAAAACTCAGGAAGGGCAACATCTAAAAAGATAAAAACTTCCTAAAAGAGAAGCGTGTCTTGACACATGCCGAAAACTGTAAAAATAGCACAGCACACCTAATTCCTTAATATGTAGATGGATTATAAAAATCACACCTATGGGCGATGTTGGCCAAAAACAAATTTATCTTCTTTTACGACTCGGTCCATCTGTCACTTATAAGCCTACTAAATTCAGGAAATTATGAGGAACATAAAACATAATGAAATCTTTTGTGTGATTCCCCCCTACGCGTCTCACATCCGGCCCATATTTGGTAAGGAAGTGTATAATCGAAGGCAATATTTAATCAGAGTAAAAACCTGATTACAGTGATTGCTCTGCCAAATTACGCCCCTTGCAAAACGAAGATTGGGCTACCCGAAAGCGAAAGTCCAACAGTCACTGAACTTATACCCCGACTATAAACACTTATGGCCCAAAAGCCCAAAGAACTCTTTTTTGACTCACTTAACACTTGGGGGACTCGAGTGAATTCGGATCCGTTATAAAACTTGATATTCACTTAACCCAAATTTGAGTGGCGAACTTCGGTGGCAATCGCCTAATCAAATTAATGTTCAAATCACAAAAACAGCGACATTCAAAATGCGAGAAATCCAAAGAAAAAGTATATTAATGAATGGCCAGAGTCGTGTGGCGGCAGCTTTGGTCGGCGAATGAATAAATTTTATAATAAAATGATCTTGAATGCTGTACAATGGGTGTAAATGAGATAAAGTGAATGAATATCGCAGAGGCTATGAAAAATCATCATCTGCTGACAGAGGAAAATGCATCCTAATGTAATTATTAATCATGTCACCCTGATTTAAATTAAATAGTAAATTGCATGCTTACTTTCTTAGATTTTTAAATAAAGTTATCTCATTATTAAGCCTAAAGATTATTAGCAAAGAGTGCAGTGCTGTTTCCAACAATATCATATCTGTCTGCAACAATGTAAACAATATATAATAAATATCTTAATTTATTTGTAAAAACCTATAAGTAAGCTAACATGTAACACCCATTCCGGCCGAAAGTCACCGCTGCTATGGCCGATTCCCGACTGTACCTTAAGTTTGTAACTTTTGGAGTACAGAGTACAATAAATAAATAATAAATATCTCTTGAATATAAAATAATTAACTTTAAAAATATATAACAAATTACTTCAACCCCGCCCATAGTGCATTTTAAAGAGCATCTCGTTTGATATTATCTTTGCAGCTTGACAACAAGTAGTCACTAAAGCCGTGTAGCAAAAAAACCAAGCCAGGTATTTAAATTAGGGTCTCCATCTGCTGTGGGTCTCCATTGAAACCGAAGCCTAGGCCTAGTCATTGAACTGAAATGGCAGTCGCTTCACAGACTTATTAGCAAATTTCGCTGTGTGGTTTTGTTTTGTTTTGTTTTGTTTTGGTTTTCGAGCAGCGCCAAATTTATGCGTTTCAAATGCGTTTGACATTTGCGCTAGCCGCTGTTTTAATGGCCCCGCTGACAGATGGGCTTGGGCATTTGGAAAGTATCTGCCGGATCGGAGTGCCTGGGACAGCGATAAATCTAAGCCGGGCTGCGCAACTTAATTAGTTCATGTCAGACGCTTGGCAACTCCGAAAAAAAGAGCAACAAAAGGGGAAAAGCATTTATTACACGCTGAACTATGGGACATATGTAAATTTGATTAGACTTCCACTTCTCGCTTTTGCCTTTGCTAATATGCAAATGATTCACGCAAAAACAAAACAAATAAAAAATGTGAACCTAATTTATTATAAGAGGTGAATAAAAATTTTAATAGTCTCGTAAAATAAATATGCGATGACGTTAGCATAATATTTATATTTTTTATATTATTTTAAAAAACTGTGATATCAAATTGGTTAACCAGTTTAAGCATTTGAAAGTGAAGGTTTCGGGTTTTAAATATATTTTTTTTTAGTTTTTAAGCAACTCTGTTGTTTTTAATGATTTATTTACTTGTTTTTCAGAAGCAGCGCCAATTCCCTATATTTATTACCAGAATCCATTACCAAAAGAAACAATTTAGTAATGCCATATCTTATTCTTCTCGCGGTTAGTAGGGGTAAAAAAATAAGATGTGGTAGACCACAAATTCCCAGACTCTTCACTTACATGTGCAATTTATTCATGGCTTGCGGGTACTGTAGTTTGGGCAATAAAATAAATAAGGCCCAAGAATAAAAAAGACAATGTTGTGTTGCAACAATTGGAGGTAGCACTTTTTCGCCACCCCCGTACCTCTCTGTATGAAAAATATTTCAATGCCAAACAGCAAGCGAATAGAATTGAACAAGTATAAACAGATATTCAAACATATATCTGTGAGAGTTTAACAATGAAATTCTAGTTCAAGAACGGATATATTTCGATTTATTTTCCCTGTTTAGTGTCTGACGTTCATTGTCTTGTTGACACTTGTCACAAGATGGAACGAGAATAAATATACTTGTTTTTCCTACGTACATCTGTGTATTATGGAATGCTTAGCCAGAGATTGATGTGCGGTGGCATTCGCTGACAACTGGCTTATAGATGAATAAGAATCTCGATATATAATGCAAACAAGAAGATGCATTTGTCGCTGATCTGGTTCTCCTCAGACCCCGCGATGGAGCTCCTCCGTCCCCGCCCCCGATTGACTCTCGTGTTTACAAAACAATTAATTTTCCCTGGAAAAACAAGAAATGCAGCTAACGGGGGGAAAATGAAAAAGATACCGAAACATAACTCAGGCAGGCAAATGCACTAATCGATGTGCCGCTTAAGATACTTGAAGGCAGCACTGTTCGATGCTACTTGCCAACAATCCTCGGGGAAAGCTGGCGCAGCCCGGGGAAAATAAAAGAAAAGTGCGAGCAGACAACCTGAGCACGGGCAGCAACAAAGGCAGCGCTTTTGTGTAATCGATTTGAACCGGAAGCAATTGGGTTGCCGCAGTCGCCGCAGTCTCCGCAGCAGCGGAAAAAATCCTCTCAAGATGCAGCTATTTTAAATATTTAGTGCACGAGACAGGCGAGGGCAGCACACCAAACACACACACTCACTCTCACCGCGGCAAGCCATTCAATCACATGCGATCCGGTGCTAACAACAAAGCAAATATCGGCCGCTATAGTAGATATTTTGCTGATATGTAGGATATATAGAGAGACACCAGCTATTCGCTTAATTTGCAAAAGGGAGAAGGTATCTTCAGATACAAAACTATCAAATATTTATCTTAATTTTTGTAAGGGATCCAAGGAACTTGAAAATAAGTTTATTTTAGATCTAATTATTATATATTACAAAATTTGGAACTTAGATTTATATTTCTAAACCATTTATATATTATTATTAGTTTTTTGGAATGATATGAATATGAATCTGTATAAAAATCAAGAAATAATAAATAAATATTTAGAAATCAAATTTTCGCATATAATTCAAAGCAATATTTTTATAGGAAATGAGCTAAGAATTTTCCCGCATCATATAAACATATATCTTTTTTTAACGCTTATTGATATTTAAAATGCGAACGTATTGTCAATGACGGAACAAATATATTTCTATGCATAAAAAGCTGTATTTATTGTTTTATTCAATATATATGCGCAAAGCAATTAAGACTGAAACAGCGAATTAACAACACCTTTCAAACTCATTAAATTTTTAAAATTCTGTCATTAATTGGTTTGCTATCTTTTCATTAAATTTTAGCGGAAGTATCTGCACAATTTCAGCCAATATCTCAATGCAATTGTCACTTTTACACTCATGTAAATTTAATTTAAAAAAAAATACAATTCACACACTAACCCACCAGCACGCACTCATCTCCCACACATTTTCGCACATTTATTGTAGTCTAATTAAAAGTCACGCACTTTACGTGCGAAAATTAAAAGGAAAACTGTCGCTTTAGAACGAAATCAACAACAAAAACGACCAAAATCAAAGACAACGCGTCGTATTAGTAATGTGACAAGCGAAGCAATAATAAAAACAACACCAACAATTGCGTCTAGGATATTTTTAAAATGCGTCAAACAACGAATACAAAAAAAAAAAAAAACACTGCCAAAAAAATAGAAGAAACAACCAACCTGAGTGAAATACGCGACGATTTTCTCATTTTCATTTCGGTTTTTTGTTTTTGTTGCTCGTTTTTTAACTATGGGGTGTACCTAAAGTTGTTGCCATGTGCGATCGTGTGTGTGTGTCTCTAAATGTGTGCCGCACATTATGTGGTCTAGTGTTCACGCTTCATTAAAACAAACGCTGCATTTTTACTGAGTTTCCCGCATTTTTCTTTCTTCTTTCACCTCTCTCCCGGTTCAGTTTAGTTTATTTTACTTCTCCTTTTTCGCTATTATGGTCGACATTTCTTTCCCAGTATTGGCTTTTCAAATGCGATACTTTTGGCCAAAATGGAAAACAACCGACAAACTATTTACGCACCACCGTAAAACTTAGTTTTCTTCTTTTGCATGCGAGAGCGATAAGCTTTATCTGCGAATTATGATCGTTGTATTTCAAATTTTGCCCCTGGCCACTTCTGCAAACCATCATCAATCAGCCGCAATTTGTAAATGTGTCACAGAGCTGAGTGAAATGTTACCCAGGCGTTTTAGAACTCCAAACATGGTAATTGGCATTACGGCAGTCTCAAGGGTCCCAATAACAGAAATTCCTAGTTGAGTGGTTTTTTAGTACCCGAAATTTTATTTTCATTTCAATTAATTCGACACTGTCCACTACTACTATTCATTTAATCATTCTAAGCTTTTTTTGAATGAACAAATTTATGGCGTTATTTTACAGATTGCTTTTCATTTAGTGAAATGGCATTGACGTGGCAACAAAAAATATATTCGAGGGTACAAAGTTACTTAATCAATTATTTCACTGTGCCCTTGAGAGAGAGAGCTCAAAGATTTTAGTTAATTAAATTTTTGCAAATAAAATGAATGGTCACGAAAAAAGAAATTCACTCTAGAAATTGTAAGGAATTATAAATTAAATTGTCCTTTTTATATAATTATGTAATTATATTAAATAAAGCCCTCTGTGGTTCTTAATCTGTTCAAATAACTAGATTTCAAGAATGAAAATATAATATTTATTTTACTGATTTATATTTTAAATATTAAATAATGGCTAAAGTCATAGGCTTTTATTAATTTATTGTTTTAACAAGTTCCATAATTATATTGATTATTTCGAGGATAGAAAAATGTTATAAATTTAAAACTGAAATAAAACTAAAGCATAACTTAAGGTAAAATTGAATTTAACTATATTTTGTAAGCTTTTGCTGAACGCAAAAAATTATTTTATTTGAATTTTATATATTATTATTGACAAACATTTGATTGGTAATCATACAAAACAGATTCAAAATGACTCGAACAGACAATCCACAAAAAAAGAATAATAATAATTTCAAACAAAGAGAATCTGAAAAATGCTTTTAAAAATATCCGAGAAATACCAAACACTTAATAGGTTCTATAAATAATCGCCTTGATTCGCGCTAAGCACTCGGTGTTGTCATTAATTATGAAGGATATCACCTTCAGCACTCCACAATTCATTCATTTTTCATTCTCGCTTAATATTTGCTATCTCGATCCCCATATTTCGCAGCGTTTTGTCGCCCGTCCAAAACTATGATCCGCCGTGTGATTAGCAGTTGTTGAACCCGACGCACACCCATGCGTGCCATTTGACGCAAAAGTGATACAGTGGGCAGAAAAAAAGGCAGCACCAGGGACAAGAACAACAACTCAGCTTAGATAATAGCGCACCATGTTAGATAATAGTCGACGTCGCCAATTTATAGGACAAAAACTGCACGCGCTGAGCAGTAGAAACAACAAAAATATACAAATAAAAAGAGTTTGCGAATTTAGATAAAAAGCGCCTGCGTACATTTGCAAATAGAGATACGCACAATTCACAGATACAGATAAAACTCGGCAGACTGCGATAGGGATCCGCGAATGTGAATGTTTCTTTTTTGCCAAAAACTATAAATAATCTAAAAGAGTGGCGTGTGATTAAATTTATATAAATTTCGCTTTTATAGAGTAGGTGCCCCCTAAGGTCGTTTGCTTTCACCGGTTTGCAAAAATATTTTGCTGTTTTTTACTCGTGTTTATTTGGGGCAGATTAAGGCGGAAAAGTACTTGGAAAAGCGCAGTGCTTGGCCGTAAATTAGAATTAATTTGTTTATAGATTCAGATTACGATTTCAGTCATATTCTCCGAAGGTGTTAAAATATATAACCGAATTTGAATTAAATTATTATCAATTAGCATCCGACTAATGGAAAATCTGATTTTTTAATGATTTTATTTTGCTCGCTTTTTGTTTGTTTGGTTTTCATTTATTTTAAATTTGCACATTGCATTATTTAATTACTTTCCCTGTTTGCTCACGGGACATTTAAGTACATTTGTTACTCGGCTCGCTGCCAAGTGGAAAATGATTTCAATTCAAAAAATGCCAGAGTTCCACCAAAAATATATTTTAATAAAATGACCAAAGTGCAAAGAACTGGCAACTATTTCGGAAATATCTTTCCCAACATTTAACCCATGGTTATATAAATCGTACAACACAGACTTTGGTTCGACAAACTTGGTTATTAATTGTTGGATTAAGAACACCGACACTAAAGGCCGCCAACGCTTCTTGGAAGTATTTTGCAACCAATTATTCAGGGAGCTACGAAATCTACCAAAAAAGAACTTATGTAACACCATTTGAAGAGAAAAATTTACGCACCTTATTTTATGTTTATTTGCCTTTTTCAGTTTTACGATTCTTTTTTTGGACGCGTGGTTTCTCGGACTTCGGGAGAGTAGTTGCACTTTGCACACTTTTTTAAAAACTTATTGCAACAACAATTCAACCTTATACATTCATTTTATATGGGTATTTCCAAAAAACACAGCACTAGAATATATATTAAATATATTTTCTGCTTTTCTCGAATTTGCTCGCAAACTTTACGATTTATTCGGCCTTTTTCAAAATTGTAACGACTCGATGGGCCGGCAATACTTCGATTTTAAAACGAACTTTGTTGTTTCAAATTTTCCTTCCGATGAGATTATTGTTTGGATCTCGTTGGAACACAATTTCACACAAAACCGGAACATCGAATACGCCGGGAGTACGCGATTTTGGCCACGATCACGATGGGCGATGGTTCAGATATGGTGAAGAGATGGATGGATGGTTCGAAAGATTCGAAAACGCTGCGGATAAGCGGACTTCGAGTGCTACTGCGACTGCGGACGCTCCGCTCACTGTGTGTTTCCAAAGCGTGTGCCAGTCAGTGACTGAAATATGTAGCTATAGCGGCCGCGTATCTGACGGATACTTCGGTGGCGCTTCGTGCGTCTACCCGAGCGCAAGTGTTGCCTTCGGGCCAGAGCGAGAGCCAGCGCGCCGGCACAGCGGGACCAGCAGGGAGAGAGAGTGAGAGCGAGAGTTGTGGGTGGACGAGGAAGCCGAGGAAAGTGCCGACTCGGCTCGGTGGTCGCTCGGACTCTAGGGCGAATCAGGTAAAAGAGTGGTAGTAAGAGTCTACCACTAGGTGGTATTAAGATGGTCAGTTGGTTGGATGGTCAACGATCAGACACAATCCGAGAGCCTGTGACTTCCGACTTATCTGACGAAGGTGTGACAGAAGTTAATGAAAATCGATAGTGCTAATTTTGTGATTCAGCGATTAGATAGTAATATTTGGCACATTAAACTCAGCTGTGCTCATTAATAAATAAATCGAAATATGAAGTTAAATTAATAAATGCAGTATCTAGCAAAAGAATCATTAAATTAGCAAACTGATCAGCAAGACCATTATTAATTTAATAATTTATTAGAATTATAGATGTTGTCAAAAAGTAAATTTAAATTATAATTTATGTGCTAGTTCTAATCAATTGAAATGTTTGAATTTATATATTGTAGAAATATAGAAAATATTAATTGATATTGATAAATATAAAAAATATTAATTGATATTTTTTATATATATGTCAAGTTTAAATTGGCTTGACTTAATCCACATAATTCAAAACAGCTTCACTTATTTTCTTTAATTGTTTACAGACATTAATTAACAAATATTTTTACTGACGAAGTCCAAAATATCACAGTATTATTTTTATAATATTATTTATATATATTATTATATTATTATAAATTTATTTATTACTAAAAAAATTTCCTTATTATTTTCTTATAGCAAAAACTTAGTATCACAACCCAAAATTAAACATATAAGTAGGCAATATTTTCATATCTACACCTTCCAAAGATAATATGTATAATATGGCGACATTCGCTATACCCAAAACATGGGACTCTGCGACAGATCCGATCCCCCATCACGTGCAAGCTTTCTGCTTGACAGTGTGAGCGTTCTGATTGCAGGTGCTCGTATTTGCTCGGATTGTTTTGGTGGCTGGGCAGTGGCGGTTGTGCTTTTTGGCGCGTAGACATTTCCAGTGCCGACGTATTTCGCAAGTTATCGTACATTTGCACAAATACCCATTAACTATATGGGCCCAAAGTGCAGCAGCGTTAAACGTCACCGAACACCTTGCCGTATATGGTGGGATTTCGACTATGAATCAGACTGTTCTGTCCGGAAACTCATACCTACGATAGGTGCTAAGCTACGATAGGTACGAAACTTTGTCCATCCAATTTACCTATCTGGAATTATCAATCGATATATCACCCAATCTATTTATGGTCACCGGAACCGCCTGGCCAAAACTTTGGCCACAATTAATGTTCGAATATGCAGTCGAAACGAAGGTTATGAAAGCTATGAGCAAATTTCGTTGAATAAAGTTTTTCTAATCTATGATGGCATTTATAATAAACAAAATCACATGCATCTAACTGTATGTGTTTACTTTGAACTTGACAGTGGCTAGAAATTTGCAGAAATATTCCGGGGGAGTCGTCAACGTCACAGAACTACGTCATTGGACAGGCGGTGGGGATGGGAATCGCTGATTGGCTAACTGGAGATAAGCAAATAAATTAAGTATTTATAGAATTAATTGAGGAATAATATTTTTAAAGGTATCGTAGATAAGGGCGTAATACAGAACAGGAGGTTTCCATGCTTTAGAAAAAGAAAATATAAACTATTTAAAAATTTGTTGCTCTGCTCTATTTTTAATTTCTAAGCTTGAAACCTGAAAATTTATTTTGAAACTGTTGCTCGTTATTGGTTGACTAAGTGGCTTCGCCTGCCCACAAACGGCTGTCCCCAAAACAATTAACTCCATTAACCGGAATGACGGCACCACGTTTTGTGCCCTGGAATTCGACGCTTGTGAGCCGAGGAAGCACATGCCAAGTGTCCCTGCCCTCGACCTTGCCCTCTGCTGCCGGGGGGTGCCCCTATAAATAACCTTCTCCCCCGCAGTTTTCCAGATCAGCCCTTCTTCGTCCGCTCTCCACATTATCCTTCGGTATGCAACTAGACAATTAAAATGATTAATTAAGCGCAGGAGTAGCGGCAGCAGCAGCAGGACATTTTCGGGCTAATGACTTAATTAACCCGGGTGTTTGAGTGTTCCAGCCTAATGTGCTCGCCTCAACGAACCCTGACCCTTTTTCCGCGTAAGCCGAGTTCAGTCCGAGGCAAGATGTTGTTGTATTAATTAAAAACCGTGGCCAACCGAAAATGTGGCAAGTGATGCTCGTCGAGGTGTTCGAGGAGGGGCAGCTGCCGATCTCATGACCGATCCCCATATAAACCTGACTGCCAGTCTTTTTACACCTTGAGCCAAACGCACGCGTTTCCAGCGCGATTAAAAACGCGTGGCGTTCGCCTCAAGGTTGGCGGCTTTTCCTTGGGGCACAGATCGGAGACAGAAACGTATCTAGATTGCAATCAGAGCAATATTAAGTTACAGAATAAACAATATTTACAATATTGTCATGTCCACTGTCAGCCAACATGTTTCTTGGTGCGGTAGCGACACTTTTCGCAGATATGATGGGATCCGGTAGATCCCAATCAAAACTGATTTTGGTGAGGAATTCCTTTGCAGTCACCATGCATTAACAACCATTAAGCATCCATTAGTCGTAGCATCGATCTGGCCGCTATAATTTATGTTAATAAAATTGTAATAGTCGCCTGTCAGCGAATGGCGACGAACAAGGCAGCAGCGTCAGCGGCAGCCGACGCTCAGACTGACAGAAAGTCAATTCCATTGGCATCGAATCGAATCAATTAAAAACAAATCTCAAACTGATTGTGTCGCCAATGGGTGACTTTAATCTTAAGCCAAGACGGCAGCTGATATGAAAACAAGTTAACACCCAGCAAAAATTGTTATCACGCAATTCAATAATACAACAAATGATATGGTATAATTTGATGAAAGGTAAAGGTATGTTTACATATCTCACTTTTAAAATTCTAGTAGCAATCCAACATTTAAAAGTAAATACCAAATATATATTTGCATAGAAATATTGAGTTTTTCGTCACCTGTAACTTATATAGACGATATAGCTGCAGAGTTCCTTTGAATGCTAAATCTGCTCATAACAAAATTGAAAAAGAAACTCCATTTTCAGTTAATTCCTTAAATCAGCTGTCGAGTAAAAAAAGAGTTGATAGAGGGTCGCAGGTTCCTGTAAGTCTAAGCTTTCTTATTAACGTTTAGGAAAACCTAATTTACCTAGCAGGTACCGTATATGTTCGACAAATTTTAACTATGATATGAGACATCACACCTTCCCAATAAATCTAAAAAAAAAAGTTCAGATCATTATACTTAAATATACTTAGATATTAAATAATATTAGATATTTTCCAATGGGTTAAGGCCAATGCAAATTATGATTACTGCAAAATGCTGTCGTCGCCACCATGTCGATTGGGGGTGGGGTTCGTTTGGATTATGGAGTGATATCTCTGCCTCGGAATGAGAATGGGGTCCCCAGCTGGGTGATCGATTATGGTGGAAGTGACTGTGCGGCGGGGTCGCCAATCACAGTAATTGATTTGTAAATATTTTGATTCAAATTGCAATGCTAATTGCGATGGCAGCCACTGCCGCCATAAATTATGAGTGCACTATCCGAGCGGGCCTTGAGTCTTCACGCAGATCTATCGGAACAGAAATAAATCAAAATTCCTTTGTTTTGACAGAAAGTCTAATCTGTGGGGGGGAAAAACAGAGAATTTTATTATTTTATACTGCATTTTGTTCCTGAACCTGATTTACATCTGCTTATTTTTCAATCCAATTTCTCAAATCCTGAGTAGGCCTTGACACCTGACAGTTTTGAAAATGGTTTGAAGCTGCAATATTCCAAATCGGACGTTTCGGTCTCGCCTTTAAAAGTAATACCTATACTTGTAGACTAAAATTTGTAGTTCCATCGTTCTGCTTATAAATATCCTACGATGCCTGTCCTGGAAATGGCCATCGTGTGGGCCAACCTTTACCATGGCCTACGACGTGGACTCGTCACCGAGAGGTAGTTAACAAGAGTATATCACCTTGATCTTACATTTCTTATTTTTTTTTTACAATTCAGTCGTACTGTGGCCACCCAGTTGACAGCTCCCAATCCGCATAAGAAGTCAAGGAATCGCCGCAAACAGATGGGAATAGGAAGAAGCCTTCGCACTTCCCAGCGTTTGCGGAAAATTCACTTAAACGCGAACGAGGAAAGCGTGAAATCTGAACTTCCGAATTTATCTACTAGGGACAATTTCACAGTCTCGCTGACTTCGTGCCAAGAGGTTCCTTGCCTGCCGGTTATCCCTACAATGTCTCCAGCTTTTCTTAAGCGACAGCAACTGCAAAAGCGGCTCCAGGAACAATCCATGATTCTGAATGTCATGAATGTGATCCAAGTCAAGTGGAATCGCTGGTGGCAAATAACCTGGCCCGCTCTCGTGGCCGCCAGTGTGCAGGTGAGTAGCGCTTTGATGTAAATATTATGAATTTATTAAAGATTTACAACAATACAGGTGAGTTTTGGATCACCCCGCCTTTGTCACTCGCTGATGGGCATGTACGAAGAGGGGGAACGCAATCCACCGATCGTGGTGCTTTCTTGCTACTTGGGAGAACAGTTTAAAAAGGTAAGAATTTTTCCGCGATTATTGGAATACAATATTTAAGCTTCCTTATGATTTTTCAGATTTGCAAGCGCGTGGATATTGCAATTTGCAATGCTGGTCCTGGGCCGGCTTACAAAAGCACCTCGCCTGCCATGGAGTTGATTGACATCCGTGAACTATTCCACCAAATAAACGAAGCGCTGATTAACTACCTTCTCAGTATTTCCGATGTCCAGAGAGCCTATTAGAAGTTAACGGAAAGGAATACCATAGAAGTTATTAACAGAGAGCCTATTAGAAGCTAACAGAAAGGAACACCATAGAAGATATTAACAAATTGTAATAAAGTGAAAAGAACAGCTCATAACCATTCCAAAAGGTATATGCAAACATTTTGAATTTGTGTATTCAACCTAAATCTGTATCAGTAAATCTTATGAATGCTTTTATGTTATTACATCTTTTCTCCTCTCCCGAACACTTGACGTGCCAAGGTGTGGCTAGGATCATAAAGTAGTTTGATAGATGGAATTACCGGAAAGAACCAGTTACGACTTATGAACCGGCGCCAGTTGGGCACTAAAACTGAGCTCCATGTCCGAGGCAGGTGCTCCAATGTTGGTACATCTTTCCGATTGTTGTAACCAAGTAATTCATGAGTCAATTGAATGGCGCCTTTGGCTGCAGAAATAATTGTCATCATCAAGAGGCCCGATTCGCCAAAGAATTATGGCGGCGACACATGCAATGATCGTGGCCCGATCAGATCTGGCCGGAATCTGCATCAGATTCGGAATCGGGATCGAGGTCGGGACCAGGCTATGCTCTGGCATTCCTTGGCGCGGGTGCTTACCACATGACGATGACAGCCAAATGAATCTCATTTGGTTTGCCAAAATATTTATGCATCGCTCGCATTGACTTTGATTTGGCGCTGCAGTGGCTCGCGGGTCTCCGGCTCTCGGCTTTCGGCTCTGGGCCACGCCCAGAGACTTGGCGAGCTTTATTTATGGGTTCCATGAATCAAAGGAAATCTGTCAAACAAGTTTATGACACTTTTTTGTGCCCTCCCCCCTGTCCTCCTGGTTGGATTTCGGCAAGCCGTTGACATTTTAATTTGGCAGCCATCGATGACAATTTAATAAATTTGCTGCCTGATTTTAATTGGGTTCGGCTGGAGCAGAGTAGTGTCAAGCAATTGATGGTATGATCTGGTCTGGTCTGGTCTGGGTCTCAAGTGAAGGGCACCTTGAGGACACTGAACTAGGTAATGAAATTGGAATAATACAGGGAAGATATTAGAAACTATTTTGGGAACTGGGATCCCCCTACGTTGCTAGGAAGATTTTAGATTTTAAGGGAAGAATGTATTATAGAGAAGAATATAGAGAAGAATTAAATAACATGGATTTTTGTTTATTTATCGAAAGGGGTTTGAGTCTATTTAGATTTTTAATGAGTTTAAGTGAGTTTTTTTGCAGGATTTAGGCTTTTAGGGAAGGGTTTAACAGTATTTGATGTGTTATTTTCTAAGGGATTTGAGCGGGATTTGAGTCAAATTTAATCGGACTTCGAACGGGATTTAGAAGGTGTTATATACATTTTCATTTACATATATATATTAAATACATAAAATAATTTTGCTACTCTGTATTTATTTTTATAATTTTTAAAAATACATTTACGGAAACGCCATATATTTTTAAAGATAAATATTATCAAAAATGTATTAAGTAGTTCATAAACACGCATTAAATTATGCAAAGAATATCTGTAATGAGAAAGAACATCAACATATGCATACAACAATTAATTCGAAGATCAAATGTGATAGCTTTTTTGGAAAACAGCTTGCCCCCCTTACTCCCTAAATTCCAGTTTAGTTTCGAAGGCTTCTAGTCTTTGGATAAACTCTCCCATTCTCCCACAATCAGTCAAGCTGTCTCATAAGAATGCCAGAGACACTCAATAGATCGAGTCTCTCTTCTACAATCTACATAAATGTGAGCAATTTTTATTGTGCCTGCCAACGTAATCGATATCGATATCGCGGCTATTAACCAAATCAGTGGAACGACTATCTATCGCCATGCATGGACGAAATTTATGGAACTTTGCGGCAATAACAATTAATAAAATTAAAAGAAAAACTCGTTGAGGTCCAAAGTTGGTGGCCAGAGCTCGGGTTACTCTACCCCCACTTCCATTCTGAACCATAGATATCAGAACTTAATCAAAGCCGAAACAACAAAAGAGCATTCAGAAGTTCTCTTTCGTTTTTTACACTGAGAAAAGCTATGATCTTTAAGCATATAAAAGCGAATAAAACCCTACAGAAAATCAAAATATTATTAAATTTCTTATTTTTTCTTCTCCTGGTTTTCCTCAGTCTTATTTCGGTTTATTTTTTGTGTCTTAGGAAGCAGCGGGCCTCTAGCGCCGCTCGTAAAGTTAGCCAAACCGGCCAGCAGCCAAGAGACCAGCGGCCAACAGATGGCCCGTTAACACATTCGTGAGCAGAGAGCGGCCAGGAGAACGAGGATCCAGAGCGGGATCTTGAGATGTGAAGATCTAGGCAGATCCCAAGTCTAGACTGGTAATCCTTCGAAGATCTTGTCCGGCGATAAACTGGGCTCTCTGTCTGATTAGAGCGGCCTAATGTGACAGCCGCGCGGCTTTCCAGTTCCCTGCGAGTGTTTTTTGGTCACCTTAACTGTAGTTTGAGTGATGTAATTGGAGCGGCTTCTATTGGTGGCGGCGGGTTCGCTGGCCAGTTGGCCAGCTGCCCGTTTGTTTTCCTGGGCACCACATATTGTGTGTCGGCCAGGGGCGAGGCATAAATCACCCGTGTTAGAGGGGCAACCCAAACCGGCTTTTGGCCGCAGCATCCTTGGCCAAGACCCCTTGGCACCCTTTTCTTACGGAGGTGATGCATCAGCTCCCGGACCCAGAAGTTGAGATCCCCTCGGTCCGCTCGATACCCCGCATGTGCCATTGAGATTTATGTGTGACAGGCAGCGCCTCGTGAACGGATTGCGTGTGGTCCCCTTTTTATTATATTTGTGTACTCCATTATTTGACTCTCGGTATGCATCTTTTTTTTATTTTAATTACAACTCAATGAACTTCGAGTGAACTGGCTCAACAGGTGGCCCCAACAGGGACCCCTTTCTCTCGCCCGACGCACACAGAGTGTTCTTTAACTGATTGAGCCGCGCATCAAGCATCAAGCATTGACATTGAACTTTTTATTTGATCAGCGAGTGATATCATCTGCAGCCGTCAAGGTTCCAGCGAAATCAATAATCTGATTGTATCTGGGGAACTCGCTGGGATTTTTTTCGACTGTCAGCTCGTATATCAATTTCAATTTTACCGTTAAATGATGCGGCGGCAAACCCAAGGTATGCATGTGCTCTGGAAGAGCCCAACCCCCTGGAAAATATTACCTAATCGCTTTGCCTAAAGACCAGGAAAGCCAAGTCGATGGTATCACAAGTCCACAGAAAGAAAACGAGTCATAAATGCTTCAATTCTCAATGCAAAATATTGGATATTAAATATTTCTTCAAGTCAGAACACCGTATAGAAAGGCATATGCTCTTTAACTGATCTGCATTAGTCTGAATTTGAAACCTTTAAAAAATGTATCAATGTTAAGGCATCCTAATGTATTCTTCTCAGTGTATGAACAGATTTTTCGAAAACACTTTAAATGCCAAACTAATTAACTCGCAAAATGAAACCATCGTATGAATTATATAAAGAAAATGCCTCTGGGCCTGGCGCTAAGGTTCAACCGAAATTTGTTAACCATCTGCGGATTTCTTTCAGGACTTGAGAACGTCTTTATTACTACCGGAAGAAAGGTGGAACCGAAACGAAAGCCAAATCAAATACGACTTTATTACTACCAGAAGAAAACACAAATATTAAGCATTCATATCGAACGTTTTGTGGTCTCTCCGGCCTGCCCTTGGGGTCTTTTACAAGTCAAGGCCCGACCCGGCGAAGGCGTCAACACAAATCTTTTTATGTGCCAACGGATATCGGGAATCCTCTTTCGAGTCCGTTGGCGCCCGTGTGGAAGGGCACTCACTTCTTTTACAACTTTAGCAGGAAATGGATTGGAAAAGGAAACACAATGCGCCGCTTAAAATTGAAACTAATAATTTACGAGCTCATAAGTGGCGAGTAAGCGAGTTAAGCCAAGGCTTTTTGGGGCGAAGGCGACGCTTTGACGACTCTTCGGCGGCCCCGGATCGAGGCATTGGACCAAAACTCCCCAAAGTGTCAACTATCCTGGGTCGTGAACTTCACCTGAATTCAACTCTGCGAGGAAGAGAGATGCAGAGCGGTTTCCAAAAGAGACGCAGAATGTGTCTAGGGTTTCGCGCGACAGCGGAAAGAAAATCAAGTGAAATTGATATTTTTCTATGCCACAACAAGAGGAGGGATCTGAAGAACAGAGAACGTTTCTATTGAATTTTTTTTAGGAGGCGGAGTGTGTGCAACAGGTTTCGTTAAATCATTTTATCGTCATTCAACGGGGACATTTGTTTTCCCATAAAATATTTCGACATTTTTATTGATTTCTAGTTGCATTTTTGTCATATTTTATCCCAACCCACCGCTGCCGGCGGACAAGTGAGTCACTGGAATTTCGGACTTTTGACGGTCAATAGGTTTATTTGTTTTGGTTTTTGCGTAGACCCAGACGCGTCACAGCCGCATATTGGGCATGCCCAATAAAAATTCCCATCCCGGCTATAGTTTCTGGCGAAATTTGTACAATTACGTCACGAGCGAACCACAGAAATTCACGTTGCCAGGATTTTTAATATGTTCTTGGCAGATCTGTGTGTACTTAGGCACGTAGTCCCCCATTTCGAGTGAGTCAAAAAATTGGCAAGTCAATAATTATAAGTCTTAAAAGGCAGTTATGCGGAAATAATTGGGGAATCCACACACAGTGACCAAATATGTATTTTGCGAAAAGAGCAACCCGCAGAAGCTCACGTTGGCAGGATTGTTAATAAGTTTCTAGAAATGTTTTCCACTGATCTGTGTGGCTTTAGACACGTAGTCCCCCGCGATAAGCAATTCATAATTGAATCTACAATCGGCAACTGAAAAGATTTTACCATTAAAATATTTAATATGTTTTTTTTTAATTATATAGATCCAGCTGTTTTTAAAACCACAAAATATTAGGTTCAATTTTTTACTTTCTTTCCTTTCTTTTTGAAATGCCCGCCAGGTTGCCCTCTGGCAAATTAGTGATGATCTGGCAACTCCGACTTGCTTACGTTATCATCTTTCATACAATACGTTTCTATGATTCAATTTATTATTTCAAATTGTTTTTGTAAAATTTTCAAGGGTGATAAGTGATTTAAATATTAGCAACATTAAATTATGATTGCTTGAAAGTAAACATTTTATTTTTTTATTTTATATAACTTTATTTTATATTTTTATTTTATATAATTATGAATACTGTTTTTTAATTTTCTTAAAACTAAAAAAAATATATATCAAAACTCACCACCAAGAGCCAACCATTTTTTGAGGACCTCTGACAACCCTATTGCCCTACGTAGCATCCCAGCTTACGTTACGCACATCACGTCTTCCTATTTGTCACTAGTTGAGTTTTTTCCTCGTTGCAACTCCGAACACAATGGCGGGCGCGGTGGCTAGATTAACTGTTAAAAGTGGCTCCCTAATTACGCAGCGATCGGGAGTGGGCGTATCCGTCGTCCGGTCGGTCAGATTCTCCAGTGGATCCTCCCAAACGGGCAGTTTTCCCGGCCATAAGACGCGACGTCTCCTGACCATTGTAGGCGGCAGCACGGTGTCTTTGGCTGCTTTGGCTGCTTTCATTAAACTACGATCTGCGGAAAATCCAGTGAATGCTGTTAGCCTGAAGCGACGCATGGTATTTATGAGTGAAAAGCCATAACAAGTGTGCCAAGTGCCTGGTGGGGAAAAGTCAATAATTGGATGAAAAAGCCTGCGCAGCTATTTTTAGCTTGTGGCATGTCGGTGCGTTACGTTACGTTGCGCTTCGTTCGCCGTAACAGGACGGGAGTGTATGGCTATCAGCTGTTTTTATACGTTTTGTTTTGCTCAGCAACTTCGCTGCACGGTGTTTGTTTTGTTTTTACAAGCTAATCAGCGTTTAATTAGCCATTAAAATCAATTCGACGTGTAAATGCTATTTGCCTCTACTCAGATGTAGAAATACAAGCTCACAAAAATTCAGCTCAGGGTTGTTATCACACTATGAATGATGTAATGTTGTTGGTGTTGCCGTTGTGCGTGTCCAAGTTCAATGGAGTTGCAATACCAACAACAACTACTTGTTGTCAACCTGTTGACATTGTCTCTGGGGCAGAAGGCAGAGAACAATAGCAACAACAACAAAAGACTGACAGGCTGACGTGCGTGGAGTGGCGAGCGATAAGCTCTTTTTTTTGTTATGTGTGATTCAGGGTGTGAAGTTTAAATATTTACATTAAGCGATTCGGCAATTGCTTATCAGGGCTTAGCTTTTGGTGGATGGGTGGGGATTTCCCCAGAATTTTGGATTGTGCCGGCGTACACAGAGAGAAAAGGGGACAGTATTGTCATTCGAAATACTCCATACTTATCATGCTTTATAATACTTTTTTAAATTTATTATTTGTATAAAATTAGTCATCACTGATAGAATACCTTTTTAGCAGCGAAATATTTCTTCTTTCAAATAAACTCTACTTAATCTTAAGCCATAAACTTAACTTTTTATAAAAAAAGTAGATTTTAATATTCATTATGTTATTTACAAGCAGCCGGTCTAGATTTTAGTTAAAGATATTTAAATTTAAAGTCAAAGTAATCCTTTTCACTCTTAAATCCCTTTGAATCTCTGCCTAGATTTCATATAATCCTCCCATATTTGCATATCTTGAGATCGACAGAATTCCAAACTCCCATAGCTGCAACCTTTCGGAATGAATACTCATTCCAGCGCCAATGCCACACACCTTGAAAAATGCATGATGAAGTGGCAAAGTAGTTAGTCCGATACGCCCACGCACCTGCAGGCGGCGAATGATTCGTCCTAGAACTCACTGCCCCGAATGCTGACAGAACGCCAGTTACTGAAATTTATCTATCAATCGATCTGGTTGCCGATTTGATACACCCACCAATATCCAAACACAGCAACAAAAATTCTTAGTGCCAGACGCAGGCGTGGCTTTAGTTTTTTGAGTTGCAGCATTGAGTTCGGCATCAGTTTTGGTTTTAGCCTGGCCCTGACATGTGTTATGACAACTGCGCCTGATGATGATGAATGAGTTTTAATTGTTGCCTATAAATCCAGCGCCTGAAGTCATTTTGAGTCTCCTTGTTCTTGGCCTACAGCCTGGTGACAGTGGTTAGGACAGATTTTTAGAAAAATATTGAAAAAATTAGGTTTTCTCGAATACGTAAAAATGTTTATACCTTTACCGATTTACTTAACAAATTTAAATCTGAGATATTGTTAGCTTTGTGTGCTTACTTAATCTAACGTTTAAAAGAACATATTTATTTTGTCATCTTATTTTACTTATCTTTAAAAATTGTTTTTTAAAAGTTAACTCTTTCAGTTTAAAGCAAAGAAACCTCATCTGTACAATTTTTATTGACGATTTTTTTGTTTAAATATAATCAAACCCCAAAATACTTAATCCCACATCAAAATTATGAATTATTATTCTAAAAACATATATATAGCGAACTACTGTACCCTGTGAGCTGCAGGAGGAATGATGTCAGCTTTGCTTTTGTGAGGAATTGTCCCCGGTCCGTCTCAGATTGTTTGGGGGCGTGGGCGTGGCCACAGAGGGTTTGCTGCACATGTCTAACATTCAAAGTGGTCTTTGTTCAGATTGTTTTTTAGGGGACAGACCCGAAACGGGCCACTGGGAGAGTTATGGCCTGGGAGTTGTTGTCTTTTTACCACAAATAAAGTACGATTGAGTCATTCGCCCTGTCTACGAGCATACGGGAAAATGATTACTTGTTGTGGGTGGCATTAAATGTCAGATTTATGGAGGATCCACGGCCACAGCATGTTCTCAAATCAATTTGACACTTTATTTGCCAAACGGTCGACGTGGGAATCCTGTCCCGACCGTCTGTCAAAAGTCTGAGTTCTGGATTTCGAATTAAATGCAGATCATACATGTAATTCGCAATAAACCGGATTAAATTAATATTTCTGAGGCGACACAGCTGGGGCATTAATCAAAATGTCACCAGATCACAGCCGTCCAGATTGCAGGCCCAGCTTTTGTCCCTGCCGGTCGGTTAGCCTTTGTGACCAGGCGGCGGAACTTTGGTTTCGATCGCAATCAAATCTCATTCGCTGATTTATTTCAATTATATATTCCCCACCAAATACGCACAACGGCATATTAAGTTACCATCCATCGATGGCCTGATTAATCCCTTCCGATACCCTATCCCGCAGCGAGACGATAGTGAGCTGGAGAACGTAAAGCTGACGGCCCGCGAGCGTCGGTTCATCAAGTTTGCATCCGTGGAGTATGACGATCAGCTTTACATGACCCCGCAGGACTTTCTGGACTCGGTGGTTGAGCAAGAGCCCAGACGTAAGTTTAGTACATTTCTGACATTTAATATATGTTTAATATAAATGCTTTTTACCCCAGCTCGCTTGAAACGGAGGCAGCTTTCCAGCGAAGAGGTGGATAAATACAAGGAGAGCACGCCTGCTTTGAAAAAGGGATCTACGCACCTGTTTCGTAATCTAAGAGACAAAGGTATGCGAGAAACAATTAAATTTAAAGATTACTAATGATATTAATAATATTTCGCTTAACTTTTATTCTTTTTTCAGGCATTGTCTCCTATACAGAATACTTGTTTTTGCTGTCAATCTTAACAAGCAAGTAATACTGGCTTACAAGTAAAGAGCAATTAATGACTTAATTATTATTTTTCAGAACCCAAATCGGGTTTCCGCATTGCCTTCAACATGTTCGACACTGATGGAAATCAGCGAGTGGACAAGGACGAGTTTCTAGTGGTAAATACCAGGGAATCATTATCCCCCCATCAAATGCTCATGCATCCTATGGGTTTCTTAATTGATTTGATTTACTTATTATTTTATCATTTAAAAAAAATGTACATCGTTAGATACTTTCCGTTTTGGCCGGCGCTTTCAAAGACATTAAAAATGTCGATCCACAAACCAAGCGAATTGTAAGCATTTTATTTATTAAGTTTAGCTATAATTTAATGATATTATTTATGAATAATGAAAACAAATTTGTGAAATAGCTGGCCCCAGGGCGATGAAGTAAGCTGCACATCACTTTCACTTTAGTTATTTTGTAGTTTTTAGTTTATTCTTGGTTGTAACTCCTGATTTATGTATAATTTATTTTGTTTGTGGTCTCCGCGGCAAACGATCTCGATCGCAGCTATCGCGTTTACTTTCCTATGACGAAAAAAGCCAAACGATGTGTCCCATGGCGGTGGTACGAACTAAGAGGGGTCTAGTAAGTCAATAAGTAACCAGAGTTTTCCATAAGTATTGGCTTTGCTTCGCGAACACTTCGCCCAAAAATTGTACAGAACCTCGATATATGTACGCTTGAAGCATACATATGAAGAAGCTTAGCGTAGTTTTTCGTTAATTATTTGTGTTTTGTTCAATTTATTTGTACGATTGCAGTATTCATACGTGCTTTGCTTAAAGTTATCTTTATGTTTTCATAAGGATTTTCTATACAGATTTCTTGCCTTCGAATTTTGACTTTTTCATGTTAATAAGCTTATGTTTTTGTTAAGTTTCGTTTCTGTTCCTGGCGCTTTTTGTTTTGTTTATCAAACAGGCCTACACCCTAGAATCGCTCCAACCAACCACTGTGATTGATCCTCACTAAACCACCTAACTTTTCTTCTCTCCAACCTAACCTGTAAATCCTGCACCACATAAAACAAAAACCTTCCCGCAACTCCGGCATGTACATAAAATCCCAGATGGAGCGCATTTTCAGCGGCGCTTGGAAGGAGAAGCACGGCGAACAAGAGCCGGAGGAGCCCGAGCCCCAAGCGCCCACTCCCCTCGAGGTAAGGTCCTCCCGAGTCCCAAGCATGATGAGCCTGGTGTGACTAACGAATAAGTAATCCCCATCAAATCGTTACCTAACAACCCACGTGCACAATCTCTTTCAGCAAAACTATGTGAACGATGGCGAGGGACTGCAGCGACGCCATATGGTGGCCACCACTCTCCAATTGCATTTCTTTGGCAAACGCGGCACGGGTGTAATTAATTATGACAACTTTTATCGCTTCATGGACAACCTGCAGACGGAGGTGCTAGAGCTGGAGTACCACGAGTTCTCAAAAGGTAACTTTATCATCAGCGAGCTGGATTTTGCCAAGATTTTGCTGCGATACACGTATCTGGCCACGGATGAGTATGATATCTTTCTGGAGCGTCTGCTTGAACGCGTCAAGGAAGAGAAGGGCATTACTTTCCACGATTTCCGTGACTTTTGCCATTTCCTTAACAACCTGGATGACTTCACGATCGCCATGCGCATGTACACGCTGGCTGATCGGGCTATATCGAAGGGTAAGATGGATTTTCATTGAAATAGAAATATATTTCAAATATTAATATTTATTTATTTATTTATTCAATATTATTCTCTTCCTTGCAGATGAATTTTCGCGCGCTGTAAAGATCTGCACCGGCTACAAGCTGAGTCCACACTTGATTGACACTGTGTTTGCCATCTTCGATGCCGATGGCGATGGCTTGCTGTCCTACAAGGAGTTCATTGCCATTATGAAGGATCGCTTGCATCGCGGCTTTAAAGTAAGTGGTCGTTTCTTTGATTACAACGAGGCACTGGACGCCTATGACGAGCCCGAGTACCCCATGTTTGTGGCCTGGCGGCATAGAGTCTGCCGACACCTGGACTTCTTTATCGACAGCGATGCGCTTTGGCACTGAACACTCATATTTAGTATAATTTATAATATAATTTGTAGCACGTCTTGTTTCTCGCTTTATGTCCTAATTTCGCTGAATGTGTTACTTATTTGTGTTTCGTTGTTGTCTTGCCTGTAAGCGTTTTTCGGCTTTAAGCTTAATTAATTAATGATTATTTAGTTTAAATTTTAAGACATTAACTCAATCGAACGACTTTTTAAGACATTAATTATACATATTAAACATATTCATAATATTAGTTTTATTATTATTTGGCCATATACAAAATAACCATTAAAACCTGATATTACACCGAATTGAACTTTATTTGTATCACATTTGTATTTGTTTGTCCTTGAAAAACATTCTGGAAATGCAAGGGACAGGCCTTTGCACGGCACTGCTTATTTTTAAATGTTTTTATAGAACTTTGTTGTTTCTTTTTTGTAAAACCCACTCATTATCACATTTCCGATCGATCACTTGTCGGAGGTGACTCACCATACACACTCGTCTAACAACGAACTGCGCTGCGATTATATGGTCCAGGCTGAAAGTCCAAGCCCACGCTGATTAGCCATGAGTTGTATTTTCTTTCCCTAGCAAGATGTTGTTGACCCCGACCAGCGTGTAAAGGTTTCCATTGAGGCAGTCGCCCCGAAAGGTGAAAAGGAGGTCAGTGGGCACTGGATCCCACGAAGATATCTTTTGCTCTCCTGCTTCTCTCCCTCATTTTGTGTGTCCCCCACTTTTCACTTTTCCAATCCAATCCAATTTCTATCCTGTGAAAGGGCAGTAACTAATCTCAAACGTATTGCCTTACAGTCCGTGGCCAAGTCGGAAGGCTGGGATGCCTTCAAGTACTGCGTGCGCAACGAAATGAAGACCATGATGAAGTCAGCCAATTAAACGGGACAATCTAAGGATGACTACGACGAGCAACGAGGCCAAAAATGAAACAAATTCTAGTTACAAATCTATTTCTTCTTCTAAAGAACCAAAATCTCGTGTATAATAATGTTTTATATATATACATATATATTTGTTGATCCATCCAATTATTTATGAATTTGTTATTGATCATCTCTCATAGCCAATATATTCGAAGAAATTATTTTAAATTGTTACACTTACATGTATAGTAAGAATAAAACTGTTTTTTAAAATTTGTAATAAATTTTTATGTAGCTTTTTTATTTTTTTAATTAGGCTTAAGACTTGTTAGAAAATGCAGATCGTTGTCAAGCATCTAGTTGTTCATCAACTTTAACATTTCATTTCTTAACGTTAATACAAAGTGCTTTTAGAATATACATATACATATATATTTTCTGCTTGTCAAAGAGGAGTGTGTGTGTTGGGATAGATAACTACTTAAACTTATGGATAAATATTCAATAAGACTAATTACTAATTATAAAACTCGAACTATTCGTTTAGATCAATTTCTTGCACTTGGGCATTGAACAAAAATCAAAAATTATCACAGTTAAATTGCGTGCATTCGACAGACGACACACTACATTCTTATTGCTATAACTATAGTATACAAAATAGTTTCATTTTCATCTTCATTGTTGAATATTTTAGCTAGAACAGAATTGGGAATCGTTTTGGAATAGTTGCATATACACAAATTGCACAATTAAAATCAATAATAATTATAATATTAATAATAAAATTAATAAATGATTAAAACTAAAACTTCTAGTTCTATTTCTTTTCTGTCAATTTCTCTAATCTTGCGTTGAAGGCGGTAGCGTCCAGCTTACGTACTTCTCCTTGTCCTGCGTCGTCTCCTTGCCATAGTTGCGATTGTTTCCCGGCTTGGCATAGCGCCGAAACTTGAAGTTTGCAAACACATCTCGCTTGCCCTCCGCCTCAATTGATTGTCCGTCCAGCTCCAGATTCCTCTGAAGCCCCACACCCGTAATGGGTAGCTCATCGCTGGGCCGACGGAAATTGTAGATACCCTTCCTTTGCTTCAGCTGCTGAATCTGGCTACTAGCAGGTGGCGGCGTCTTCTTGGGACTGCCTATCTTAGGCAGTGGCTTAGGATCCCGCATTAGCATGGGGAATAATGCGTCATCTGCGTCAAAGTACCACGGACGCGAAAAGTGATAGCCGGCATTGTAGTACGGCTTAAAGATGGGCTCGTTTGAGCAAATACTGAACGCATGGTAGGCGTGAGAAATGAGCTGAGGGAAGCGATCCACCCAGTAGTTGGTGAACTCGTGCGGTATGCAGCCCAACATCTCTTGGGCGGCCATGGTCAGCTCATGATAATGATGCTTCTTGTTGCGCAGAGCCCGGAGCAGATCTCGAACACTGGCGCCCATGTAGCCGCGATACTTCCTCAAATCATCCGTAATCATGGGGTCTAAATGGGCATTCCAGTCGTCTAGCACGACAATGCGCCCGTTCTTTTCCAGCGATTTCAGCGGCTCGGCATGGAATTGCAGTTTTTCAACACGGTCGCTTACATCCTGCAGGAACGATAGCATCTTGGGCTCATCCCAGAACAGTGGATGGTTGCCAATGCAGCGGGCTGGAGGACGAGACATCGGATCTTTGTGTATCATGTCCGAAATCAGCTGCTCAGCCAACACCTTTTATAATAGAGAAGAAGATTGTTAATATAAATAAAGCTTAATTAATCGTTCATTACTTACAATTCGGCTGTTCTCGGTGTCATCTTCGGCACGCAGCTTGGATAGATTGTATTCGTGCGAGAGTATGTTGGCCTGACGCTTCAGATTGTCCCCAAACGCATGGTGACCCCCGCTCAGTACATAGTAGTAGACGCAACCCAGGGAGAAGATATCCACTGCAGTTGTCTGTAAATCAGAAATAAAAAAAGAAAACATTTTATTTCTATTCAAGATATCCTTAAACAGGAAATCCCAAACAGAACTCACCGTTCGCTGAGCGCGCATCATTTCCGGAGCTATCCAGCCATCGGTGCCGGTAACTCCCGATCGCCGGGAAAAGCTAGTCTTGCCGAAATTAAGCTTCTTGCACAGACCAAAGTCTGAGATCATTACTCGCACCTTGCCCTTGGCATCTGGCAGAGAGATCAGAACATTCTGTGGCTTGATATCCCGATGAACAATGTCCAGGGAGTGGAGGTGACTCAACCCAGCAGACGCTTGGCTCAACACCTGCCACACATCGATGTGATTCTGCAACTCCAGCGATCGATCCCCCTCAGTATAATCTTGCAGAGTGGCAGCGCACAGTTCCACGGCTATGTACCGGAACTGACGATCCTGCTCAGTGCAGAAGTAACGCACAACATTCTCGTGGGCATCCGATTCTCTGAGCAGGGCCACTTCCCGGTCGGCAAAAGTGAAGCACTCTGGAAGCAACCGCTTGACGGCCACGAATCGCTCCTCGAAGGTGCCCTTAAAGACAAAGGTGCCCTCGCAGCCCTTGCCCAACACTTCGTTCGAATTGAAGCTGATCTTGCCCACGCGAACCTGACCGCCGCCCAAGTCGACTAGATCCTGGGCACTCGCATTGCTGCCGTTACTGGCGTTGTTGCTGCCATTGGAACCGTTTTGGGCAATAGCAAAGGTTTTCGAGCCGTTCTCGCTTTGCTTCTGCAACTCCCTCATAGTGCTGCAGGTGTACCAGAACAAGGCAATCATGCCTAGAACTATTACCATTAGGATCTGGTGAACCTTTCCGCTCGGATGCTCCATAAACCACTCGTTGATAAAGGCCTGCACCTTGTTGCTGTTCTGCAAGATTATTGTCTTGGTCCGGTTAATGGTATTTCCATTAGTACGCTGATCAATGCCGATTTCCACCAGCTCCGGGTCAGTTTGAACGCCTATATCGGCGGCATTCTTCTCGTTATTGGCCAGCAATCCGTAGCCATCGTTATAGTTGTGAATGGTGGCCAGACTATGAATATCCTTGCTGGATGGCGTCGGCGACAGTTGCAGGTTGCCGGTGTTACCCTCATTGGGCATATTATAGTGTCCCAGCATAATGCCTGGATGCTCCTGTAGAACATCGTTAATATAAATGGTTCGCGGGTCTGTTTCCTGGCTATTTGAGGACTGCTCTCCGGCAGCGGGTCCGTCGAGAAGCTTTACGGGTGGCATGGTAGAAATCCGCGGAGTATTTTTGTCCACCAGCGAGGGCAGGGCGTACAAGCCCTTTTGGTGCTCGCCCACATAAAGAGATTGGCTGTAAAGGTAAAAGGGAAATAAAATATAAATATATATATTATATTCAATCGATTGTATCGTTATCTTTGCCATTCTTAGTAGGAAGACATTTAAAACAATTATAGTTTCACTTACAATAGCTTGACGGTATTCACATTTCCCGTTTTGGACTCCTCGAGAATGGCCTGGTAAGCCTCATCGGAGACCGTGGTAAAAGGCACACTAAGCAGACCATCTGGTCCCAGTAGAAAGGCAGCTACAACAGGACTGCTTAGATCCCTCTGCCAAAGAAATTTGCCCTGCTTGCGATCCAGGGTTACTATGTGTCCGTTGCTGGTGGTGGTCAGATGAATGTATTCTGTAAACGTAAAGGTGATAATTTGGCTCTGTACTAGTTATAGATTCTTATTCTTTCTTACCATATTCCTTGGCCAGTTCTGGCGGGGCACTGAGAGCATTATAGTCGTAAAATGTGATATTCCAGGGCTTGGCATTCTTGTCCTTGGCCAGACTATCAAACATCATCACTGTGTATTGTGTTCGGCCCAGATAAATGGCTCTTGATGTAGCCCAGCCAATCTGTTCGCCCTCCTTGCCATCCATGCTGGCATCACCGAAGCCCATAACCTTTTCCCGCCTGCCAGTTTTGGGATCTACCATGTACCAGGTGTCGCTCTTCTTGCCCGAATACAGGATGCCATCGGATGAGCGACATGGGGCATTGGCCACCAATTGAGGAATGGTGTACGGCAGCTTCTTGAGGCTACCCATCTGACCCAGCTGGTAAATGCTGCCATCACGGGGATCGGGCAGAAAGTGGGGAACCTGCAGATTCTCCTGAGGTTCTGCCACTATGGGGGGATCTACAATAAGAGAGGAATATGTTGATGAGTTTATTAATGAATTGATGTTTTAGTTGGCTCCATAAATGGATGCACATACAACGGTTTCAGTTCCTAGGAAACCTTAATATTCAAAGTATTTTGATGTGAAGATTTTCCTAAAGCATATAGTTTAAAATTCCTAATCTTGACTTTTAAAATTATTCGCCTTTTTATGACACAGCATTGATTATGTTAAAAACAATTCCTAGAACAAACTTTTAATGTGAAAACAAACATCATTATTTCACAACAGTTTTCAACGAGACAAACATTAAAATTAATCAGAATTAAAATTATTTTTAATGGGTTCTCAGACACACATGCATGAATCATGATAATGCTTATCTGTCAAAAATTATAAAGTAAAGTATAACGCATTGAATTATCAATGTATAGAATAAAGTACCTTATTCGATTTTAAAATTTAAATAAATAATGTAGTCAGTAGCCGGTAGGAAAAAACAGGTTTTCCAGTTAACTACACAAATGAATATATAAACAAGCATATGGATTAAAAAATAAATAATACTACAGCTATTAAACAGGTGCCTGTCTTACATAAGATTGCTTTAATTATAATTTAAGTTGTTTCACTGAAAATAGATCTGTAAGTTTGTTCATTCTATCTCAATTTTCGTTTCCATTCATCATCTAAACGTGTTTGATATGGGAAACCCCCTTTTAGGTAACTATTTGGAGCAGACACTGTTTAAACATATCATTCCCTTTAATTTCTTGATACCAAACCCCAGCTAGTAATTCGAAGCAGACTAACGTGAAGAGAGTGCAATAAATTATTACTAGAACTTGTTCTCGATAAGGCCTTATCTTGTTGTTCTTTCAATATAAGGGAGCAGCGGTGTAATCTACGAAATAACCCTCTCTTGGTAGAACACCGAAGCATACACACACCAGCTTCTAGTACAAAATTCGATGTAGCATTTATTTCCCCAAAAAAATTTAAATTAAGCGCGTTTTGCTGCGAGAGACAATGTCAAGCGAAACAGCAGTTGAGCAAATAAGAACCATAGACTTAAAGAGAGCCAAGGTGGATTATTTCCACGTTGTTTACGTCGCCGGGTCGGCGTGTTGGCAATTTCTGTTATCGCTTAAAGCAACAGCGTCGAATTATGACTTGGCGAATGCAAATGGTTAACGCATGCTCGCCACGATAATGAGGGAATAATTTTAGCAAAATTATATATATTACCATGCCCACTGAAGTGTCCCAACAATTCGAAACAAATATCGAATAATGAAAGCAAACAATTTGGAGTATTACCCATCCTTATCAGTAATTAGTTACAGCCCCAGCACATGGCCCGGTAAAAATTCTTGGCATTAATCGAGTGTTGCCGTTGCCACAATTTCTGGGGCAGGTCATTTAACCCGCCTCAGCAGCACTTTCATTAGCATAGGCATTCTAATTAGCTAGCGGTAGTCGGTAGACAAAACCTGATTCCCTCTTGTGATGAGGTAATAGAACCGTGGGCATATCGATACGCTGATCTTCCATGCTGGGAGTAATTACTGCGAATCAAAAACAAATTATTGGCCTGAACAACTCACAAAACTGTCACTAAAATAGGTATTTTTCCGTAGTTTTTGTAGTTAGGATGCGGATCATTTGGAAACCGCAGGTCAGATGCTGTCCACATGTCAATCGCCCAGAATTTTCAATCATTTGCAGTTCCACGAAGGCAGACGGCAAGGGGGCAGCATGAAATATCTAATAATACGAACGGACATATGTACATATGGTCATGTACTGTGCAGTGCTATCACATAAAACAATCTTTACGGGGCGTGGGTTTTTGTGTATTAAAAAATGTTTAAACAAAACATGTGTATAGGGGAAACCTAATTGTTGCCTAGGGAGTCATTTGGCATACCCCCAATAATTTAAATTTTAAGTTAATGGCGGAGTTTCCGAGCAAAACTTATCAAAAAATTAAAGAATTGAAAACGGAATACAATCAGAAACCCCGAGAGTACTATAAATAGCGGGAGCCTATGAGAACTAGGAAACAAGTCAATAAAAAATGTTTGAATGCTACTCACAAGGTGAATTCTGAATGCTCTTTTTGGGGACTAACGAATAATACCAAGAATTCAATAATGGAAACCCCTTTGCATGATTAAAAGATACATTTGGGAAATGAATTTCCCATAATGTTGAGTAAACATTTATGTCAGTCACCCGCCAACCACTTTAATCCTTTTGATAGTAACCCATATTAACCAACCACTCTTTTGGTCATTGTGACTCACGTACCATATGTGTATGTATGTATCTGGCTAAAATCTTACGAGTTTTATAGGGTAAAGCTAGTCGATGAAGAGATTAACTCGTTGTTGCCATCGAAAATCAATACGTCACGCTGATAAATATTAAAAATATGCATTAAACTGGACGAGAGGGAAAATGGCTCCAAAGTTCCAACCACCCACTATTGGAAGGGTATGAGCAACTGGTGGTGGTATCGCGGCAACACTTAATTGGAGGAATTGTGTGCCGGAGAACGGCTGTCGAGATTGCGTATATACGTGGGTCTGTTATCAGGCCTCTAGGCACCGTTGAAAACATAACGCGATGAGAGTGAAAATAATAGAGCCCCAGAGTGGCGGGAGAAAGATCTTCCTATCCTAACGACAACATCTGTACGATGAGCTCATCGAGCCGCATGTTTGTGAAACGCATTTTGCACTTTAAATTGCGAGTCAACGCAGTCTGGGAAAGTAGAACACTTCTTCCAGCATAGGAAACTATTTTACAATTGACAATGGTATATTTAATGGTTTAGCTACTTATAAGCGCAGGTAAAGGCAGAATTTGCAATGCAAATTACAATGTTTTTGTAACTTTAATGAGTTTTTGAGGGCTTGTATGTCTTATTTTGTGAAAAGGTTTTTGCTTATCGTATGACAAGTATTAAATAAATTTTGAGGAATGTTTGGCTGTTTTTCTTAGATGTTCCTATCCTTGCTTACACAGATTTATGTAACAAAATGGCAACGTAAACACAAGTGATGAATTATACTTAAAAACAATCCCTACAGAAAATGGGCTGCCATAATCGAGAACCCATTTCCCATTAACTTTCTATTTTACACATGTTTCAAGTCTCACACACTCTCTGGAAAACTTGGAAAATGGGGGTGCAGTGGCAAATTGAAAACCGTTAAGTGGTGCGCGTAATTACCATCTGCTATTGTCCAGCGTATTTCACTGGTCACCGGATCGATGGCAGTCAGTCCGCCGCCCAAAGTGGAGAACACCATGAGGGCCTCTTCGTCCCGGGCAAGGTCCGTGCAGTCCTGCGGTGGGGAGGAAAAGGTGGCTTACTAATATGACCAACATATATCGGCGGCGTGATGAAATATTAATTGATAGGCTACTGTCCACCACCCTTAGTGGGTCATGCGTTACGCCCCTATGTCCGTGTGGTCACGTCCACTCACCGTCTTGACATCCTCGCCGCTGCTCACGACTTCTGCCGAGTCGGTTTGTTTTGCTTTGGCAGTAGCTGATGCAATAGGCCCGCTGGCCAGCAAGAAAAACACGCAACAATAAGCCACAACGCAGAATCTCATTTTGCAAAACACTGTGCGCTCCGGCAGCCGGTCGGGGGTGGGTGGGGTAAGAAACAGCGTGAGAGAGAGGGGCCGTGAACAAATATTTGCGATTTCCGTTCCGTTTTCAATTGCACTGGCAGTCACTCTTGGTTTGTTGTTTCTGGCATGTTATTGCCTCTTTTATTGCTTTTCAATCTGGGTTCACTTTCGCAGCTCTAGCTGAGTTTAGCTTGACATTTTCTTCGCACTCGCGTTCAAAAAATTCCATTATTCGCCATTGTTGAGAAGTTTGAGTAGTGTGACCGGTACTTGGGTTGTTGAAATATGCTTTGTGTGGTGTGACCCTAGCGTGCAACAATCAATATGACTATCCAGAAAAGGGCTGGAGTGGCAACCCTTAATCATAATCGATAAATTACACAATGCGGCTTGTTTTTACGGGTAATATTATATTTAAACGCCTACTGCACACGAATCTCGGTGGAAACAATGCCAAACAGCAGCCGCGAAACCTCAAGGGCCGCAGCAAGAGCTCCCAGGAGTGGCTCACCCGCCAGTTGGCCGATCCGTACGTGGAGAAAGCCCGAATGATGAACTACCGCTGCCGGAGTGCATTCAAACTTCTGGAAATTGACGATAAATATGGGATCCTGCGACCTGGAGACACAGTTCTGGACTGTGGAGCTGCACCTGGCAGCTGGACCCAAGTGGCGGTGGAGAGGACCAACGCAAATGGCAAACAGGAAAAGGCGCCACTGGGCGCAGTGTTCAGCATCGACCTGTTGCACTTCCATGCTGTGCCAGGAGCTACAATCTTCGGCGGCATGGACTTTACCAGCTCCAAGGCACAGCAGCGATTACGGGAATCCCTGAACGAGCGAAGGGTCAACTGTGTGCTCTCCGACATGGCGCCCAATGCCACAGGCGTGCGGATGCTGGACCAGGAGAGCATTACCAACCTCTGCTACGAGGTGCTCCGCTTTGCATTGGCCATGTCCGCACCCCAGGCCCATCTGGTGGTCAAGGTGTGGGATAATGGAGACGTACCTAAGCTGGAGCGCGACATGCTGCGCTTCTATGAGAAGGTGAAACGTGTTAAGCCGCGTGCCAGCCGTGGTGACTCTGCGGAGCACTTCCTGGTGGCCAGAGGATTTAAGGGTCCTGTAGATAGTAGTAGCTAATTCGTTAAGTTATTGTATGTATTAAAATGTTGTTATTTCATAGATTGTTCGTGTTTTTAATGGAGTTAATGAACAAATCAACGGGGTTTCTTTATCAAACACCGATAAAGCGAAAAAATAACTTCCGCACTCATAGGCATTAATATTATACAACAAAATTAACTAAAAATTCCGTAATTATTTTAAAACTCAACATTTATTCAAGATAAGAAGTTAAAATATAGAAATTTGATACGGTGACGAACGTTGAGACGACACACCTTCGAGTATCCAACTCCTAGTGCTTGTAGTGAGTAAGATGGTTAATCATTTCGTACAGCCACTTGGGTTGATCATGAGGAGCCATGTGGCCAGCATTACGCACCATGATCTCCACCAAATGCCCGGCGTGCTTCACATATCCAGCAACCTCGCCATCAATACGCCATATCTCTCGAGGAGCCACTTTGTACTTGTCAGCGCCCGGGAACTTGAGCTGCTTGAGGTAGTTGCGAGTCAGCGGATAAGCCACAATGATGTCCAGTTGTCCGCTGTAAATGCACACTGTGTAGTGAGCCAGCAGTTCGGCAATCCAGGGAGCCACGGTGTCCATGACATCCTTCTTTAAATGGATTTCCACCTTGTTCTCCTTGTCCAGATCGTGGAACGGTTTGTTGCCCACATGGATGGCTCGACGAGTGGCGCCGGCCTGCAGGAAGTCGCCCAATGAGGCGCCATCATCGTCGTGCGTCTTAAGGTAGTTGTAGTACCAGTCATAGCCCGTAAGGTTACTAAACAATGAGCCGTTGGTCAGATCCCCGTTAATCAATGAGTCGAAGACGTTAAAGGCACACTCCATATCATGATTTTCGATGCAGGCAGCTCCCTTTGCCTCAGCTTCGTGGAAACTCAGCAGACCATTATCATCTATTAGACCCAATTGGTAGAGATAATCGCCGTACTTGAGCTGGTGAAGGGGATCCGAGAGTCCGTTACCGATGGCCACGCCCTTAAGAGGCACATAGACGCGCGTCTCGATGGCATTCTGCACCTTGTGGATGTGGTAAGCCAAGGCTGGCACATACTTGCCGGCATAGGACTCGCCAGTGACCCAGAACCCAGTGGAGTTGCTCCACTCGAATAGCTCGTACAGCTGCATCACGGCCTCGTGAAGATTGCGGCCTACATCCTTTTCGTTCTTGGCGTAACCAGCCTCATTATCGGTGAAACTGAACCCGGTGCCCACGGGATTGTCGATGTAGATCAAGTTGTGTGTCTTGCTCCAGGTGCAGTTCCGCCTCTGCGGCTTTCCATGGCTGTCCAGCTGGATGGGACCGTTCTCGGTAAACAAACCGAACAGGGAAGAGGCTCCTGGACCGCCCTGAAGCCATAGAACTACAGGCGCATATTCCGGCTCCTGCTCGGCAGGGAAGTACCAGAAGAACATGTTGGAGTTGTAGCCTTTATCCACTGTCAGGTAGCCAGAGTAACTCTCTACGCCATGAAACTGCGAGGCGGTGACTCGGGCCAGCTTCTGGACATCCGCTCTCGGCATGGAGGCATTGCTGATGAGCGGCGTGAGGAAAAGGGGCTCACCGGGATCGACGCCATCCTCGAAATAGCGGTACCGCGGATACGGATTGATGAAGCTCCTTCTATAGGTAGGGCGCTCCGCCGCACTACATATGGCGACAATAGCCGCCGCAATTAAAAATGCGCAATGAGTTGCAATATTCATCGTTCGACTGTTCTGGTTGAACTGAAGAAGAGAGCGAAATTGTCAGAGATAGCTTTGCTTTGTTTTAGCGTTGAAGGGTTTACGCCCCGACCTACTCACCGATCGGCCGATAAGAGTATTCAGTTTTTATAAATAATCACAGTTTCTTGCAGCTTGTCTCTTTTTCACAAAGCCGGCAAAAATACATCGACAACGCACCAGATTATTTTCAGTGTAGCCGTAGCGGTCAGTTCGCAGGATTGCCAGGCCTTCTGAAAATATCAGTTGTGATTGAAATTTGATTTTGGCCAACTATCGAGTAAGCTACTAATAGTTTTTTTTATTAATATTAATCCGCTTGTTGAGCTAGATGACGCTTTCTCTGTCTGTATAAGGGATACGAATCTAAAAATTCGGTCGTTTCTAATGGTACATATTTTTTTTTCTTGTTTCGCTTATCAATGTCTCTTTTTGTCAAATTACCACCACTATGATTGAAAGTTCTAAATTGGTGATTCCCAAGAATTTAATAGAATTAAAGCTTCCTTGGCAGCCATTTGCTTAAATTCAAAAGCTCTGAAATGTCCCAGATCTACTACCATCACTATGATTGAAAGTTCTAAATTGGTGATTCCCAAAAATTCAATTGCGAAATTCTGGCGAATTGAAGCTTCCTTGGCAGCCATTTGCTTAAATTTAAAAGTTCTGAAATTTCCAAGATCGGGAATGCTGAGCATTAGTTGATTATTTTGTAAACTTTGTCTGTAGTATTCGTTTGTTTTTAATCATCCAAAAACAAATTCACATTTGGTCTAAAATTTAGTGTACTGTAAAACCATTGGAAACATCGACGATTGCTGACGATCTGGCAACACCCGTTTTGTTTTTGTCAAAATTTTTGTAGAGGCAGCTGCGTCGACCAGCGGCAAACGGAGTTTGAGCAGCAATATTACACTGCAACATTAGGATGTCACTCAGCGACACCATCGATTACGTTACCTTGGGCAATCCTGTCAGCAAGATGTTCATCTCGAGCGCATCCGCCTTGCTCCGCACTATGGTAAGCGTCTGGAGTTCTAGGTTCTATGAACTTATTACCATTTTTCTATTGCAGGGATTGCGTCCAAAGCAAATTTCAGTGTCGGATTCGGCCTTGCCAATCCAGCCGTCCATACATCAATACGTGCATCCACACGGTTCACTGTACACCCTCGCCGGCTGTCACTACAATTTTGTGCGGCTTGGCGGGATTGCCGGAGCGTCGGCCATTTTCATGGGCGCCTACTGCAAGTACGTACTCAAGGATGTCGGTGACCCCAAAGAGCAGCAGGACTCGCAGGCCTTCGCCGATGTAGCCAACCGCATCCACTTTTTGCACTCCTTCGCCTTAATGGCCATGCCTCTGGCTCACTTCCCAGTGCTCGTAAGTTGATATCCAAAATCGCAACAGTTGCACAAATGTTAACCATAAAGGAATTCATCTTCGGCACGCCGAAGCCTGTATACCCTTCCGTGTTGCAATTATATAATATGATATAGAGAGTAGATGAAAATATGTTAAAAATCAGTGAATCTCTCATATTTTTCTATTAATTTAAAGTATGTTTCTATAGATAAAATTTTGTAGGCAAATTAACTTTCCTCGTTGATTTATACAGCGTTATCTTCAATGGACTTGTCCAAGCCCCCCAAATAATTCCATTATTAAAAAATTAATCTGGATCGTGTTTGGTTTATTTGTAAAGCTTTTGTTTGATGGTTTTGTTGTTTACATAAACTCTGTGTAAAGTTAGATCTCTGAACGGAATTTATAACAACTCGCGTTACTCTCGAATCGAAATCGAAACTCCAACAATCGTATAATTGACATCCTGCCTTGCTAGTCTAATGCGCTGACATTACAAAAATTGAGCTATGAATGAGTTTGTTTTCTGCGTCTCGCGTTCTTTCTATGTATATATATATATTTATGTATAATAGGTATGCGTTTATGTATATTCATAATGTATATGAAATGTTTTCCAAGCTAAAGCTAAATGTTCAACAACCACTAATTGCAGCTTACAAAGTAATTCTCAATACCACGATACACTTGTATACTTGCATTAATTGGTTTAATTCTTTGTTTTCTGTGATATGGAGCAGGTTCATAGCTGATATGGGTCTGGGGTAGTGTAGGAATTTTCTTAATTTCTCTTTTTTCAATATTAAACATTTGTATTTAAAAATGTACCAAAAAGGCATTGATTCTTTTGTTTCTTGGTTTGCTATTATTTTGTGTTTTTCTTTTTTCTTTTTTATCAGCCTTATTCGATAAGTAAAATATGGAGCCTGTTTTGCGCCCTCTTTTTGTTCGGGTTAAAGCCAACAACTAAAGCTAACATCAAAATATGCACACAAAAACTCTTTTCGCCTTCTCAACGCTTTGATCTTATAATATAATATGACTAGGGGACCTGTTCCATATTCTGTTTGGTTAATTTTAAATGAAATAATCATATTTTTTCACAAAAAAATAATATTACAAATTTTGGGTTAATGTTTTGAGCACTGTGTTTAAATCTTAAGTTTTTCTCTCTACAATATTTTGCAGTTACACTATAAATTCTTTAGTATGTTTGGCTCAACATTTTTTGCAGTTTCGCTGCTAACAAACAGTTTTTCAGTTAATTTAAAGTCCAAAAACGGGGGTTTGCTTAAAATCCAACATAAAAGTTACTATCAGAACAGGCCTTTTTGAGATATTGTGTGTGTTTGTAAATATTCTGAATAAAGGTGTCCACTTTTTCTCCACAGACTGGCACATTGATGACAGCTGGCACGGTGCTGTTCAGCGGCTGCATGTATTACCGCGCCCTAACTGGAGAGAAGCGGCTGCAACCGTACGCGACCGTTGGAGGATTCTGCCTAATGGCCGCGTGGCTGACCCTGGTCTTTTAAGGAGGAGCGCAGGCCGATTTATTTATATCTTATGTATAGCACATGCCGAACAGATATGTCGTCGAGGGCAACTAAAGCTAAGCCAAGTTAAACATTCATATATCAGCTATAAATGATAGATACTTTCTGCGTTAGTCTGCGTTACTCTAAGTGCGCTGGCAGTAATAATATTATTAATACAATGTATTGTTGTAGTTTTAAGAGAGATCTCTAGGAGGGCTTTGCAGCTAATGGAAGATACTTTTGAGTTAAATGCGTAAAATTTCTTAGAGTTTATAACAGTTTGCGCCAAATGTGAAATAAAATCGTTAATGGATTAACAAAAGAACCAACCGAGCTGTTACATTTATTGTATACCTGTACATTAATAAATTACTATAAAAACCACACATATATTAATACTAGGCGTAACATTTCATAGAATTCTTCATCTCTTTTTTTGTGATTTTGTATTGTTTTTTTGTTTGTTTTTTGGGATTGTTATTGTCGTTTTACTGGAACACATAATACAAATGCAATGCGACCTTTTGAAGGCCACTGCAAAAAGTTTAGCTAAAATTAATTATTGCACAATTTTCATTACATTTCTTTCTATTCTTTTAAGGTATAAAAACATTGGTGATGTCCACCAGCACAATCTGTCATCATTACTTTACAAAATCGAACCAGGAGAGGGGTTAGCTTATTGTCTGTACCATTGCCGATACCATTATCTTTTAAAATATTTTTAAAGCAAAGCCTAAGGATCACTGGTTAAACTGTGCTGGTGGACGCCGCCAAATACTTCTCCAACTTCAGCTTATTGTCTTGCTGTTTGATTTCCCATCGTTTGTTTCTTAAGTTTTTACACCTGATAACTAACAATTAATTTGATTTGTACATTAAAATTGTAAAAAAAATCCTCGGCGGCTGCTCAATGCTGATGTTTGCTGTTGCTGCCGCCGCTGCTACTGTGCTATCCTAATAACTTCTGCTTTGAGGCCTCTGCAAAGAGGAAGGTCTTCTGGATGCCCGCATTGGCCGCTGGATGATTCGTAATTGGTTCCAGTATCTTAAGTATGTAGTCTTTGAAGGCCTTCGGAACGGCGAAATGTCAAGAGTCCTTTTTCAGCCGCAGGTTCTCCTCATGGGCCTGAAAATTAAAAAATAAGGCAAATATTCTACGATATTTTCAGAGTTAACCCACCTTTTGTGCGACCTTGAGCAGGGCATCAAATGTGGCGTCACCCGTCTGCTTCACCATGCTGTGGAACACCTTCTGCTCGCTGGTTGTGAGCAGTTCAAATGGCGAGCCAAACTCCACTGCCCTGCCGGCATCCATGACCAAGACTTTGTCGGAATCCATTACCGTGTGCAGGCGATGGGCTATGGTGAGTACTGTGCATTCCTTGAACTTGTTCCTAATCGTCGTCTGGATAAGAGCATCCGTCTGCGGGTCCACGTTGGCGGTGGCCTCGTCCATCACCAGAATTCGATTTTCGCGGAGGATGGCCCTAGCTAGGCATACCAGCTGGCGCTGGCCCACGCTGAAGTTGGTTCCGCCCTCGGAAATCTTGCTTTGCAAGCCGCTGGGCAGATCGGCGACCACATCCTTAAGCTTCACCTCCTCCAAGGATTCCCACAGCTTAGCGTCGCTGTACTCGTCAAAGGGATCCAGGTTGTAGCGCATGGTACCCGAGAATAGCACCGGTTCCTGGGGAATAATCGAGATCTTGCTGCGCAAATCGTGAAGTCCCAGGTCGTTAGTGTCACGCCTGTCGATCAAGATGGCGCCCTCGTTGTAGGACAGTCGGAATAGAGCATTGATCAGCGAGGACTTTCCGGCACCAGTACGTCCCACAATGCCCACCTTCTCGCAGCCCTCGATGGCAATATTCAGAGATCGGAGCACATAGTCAGCAGCCTTATCGGGGAAGTATTTCAGCGACAGGTTGTCGAAGACAATCTTTCCATCCTCTGGCCAGTCCTTTGGCGGCTTCTTCTTCGGCTGCGACTCAAAGTCACCCTCCGGCTCCAGATCCTCGTACTCCACAACGCGCTCCACCGCCGTCATTGTGTTTTCTAGCTCTGCAGACTGTCGCATGCCCCACTGCACCATACCGGTCATGCCCATTGCCTGGGTAATGGCCAAGCCCACATCTCCGCCGTTTTCCGGGGAGAACAGGAAGAAGCTTAGCGTGATAACGGCGATGTAGAGGACGCACACACAGTCTAGCCAGTAGCCGAAGGCTCGGCTCGTGGCCAAAAACATGTAGTAACCAGAGCTGTGCATATCCTGGTAGTTGTCAAACTCCGCTATTAATTCCTTCTGCGCTCCAAACGCTCGAATGGTGGCCAGGCCATTAAGGGAGGCACTCAAGTGAGAGTAAATGGGTGATCGGGCTGTGGAGGGAGTAGGTATTATAAGTTATTAATAGATAAATAAATAACCAAACATATTAATGAATATAATTAAAGCATTTCCACTTACTGACAGCTTCAAGACGCTTAACATCTCGGGATGTGTTCAGATAAAAGACTCGCAGTATGTAAAATATGATGACCAGGAAGATAGTAGCCAGGATATACCAGACATTGACGATGCACAGGACGACCACGATACCCACGATGGCGAGGAAGATCTGCATCACGTCCATCATCACGGATGGAAGGATCTCGTCCACTTGTCCCAGATCCTTCGAGAAGCGGTTTAGGATACGTCCAGAGGGGTTCGTGTTGAAAAAGTGCATCGCCGCCCGGGTCACGCCTTGGAACATGGTGTTGTGCAGGGTCGTGGAGCTGCGCATGGCCAGGTAAAAGAAGAGCATGCTTCGCACCAGGGAGAAAACGATCACGGAAACGTTAATGCCGGTGAAATAGTATATGTCTATGGGATCCGTGTCTGCGTTGATGCGGGTTTCGGGGAACGCGCGACGCAGTCGGGCCATAAATGTATCCCGCTCGGCCTCGCCGTTCTTGTTGACCCTAAAATGAATTCATTATATCGTTAATTATAATTAATTATAATAATAGTTAATAAAACTCACCAGTAAGACAGGAAAATATCACCACCAGAGGCCAGTACCTGGGCACCGATGCAGAAGAAGGCAAACACAATAAACAATCCATAACCATTGGCCCCAAAGTACTTCTTGTAGAGCTTCATTCCGATGCGACCCTCCACACGTGCTTCCTGAGTCTGCATGGGTGACTCTGCTGCCAAGGACTCGGCGGTAGACTCCATGGAAGAGATGCTGCCGTGTCTGTCTCGCAGCTTGCTATTCTGTCGGGAAAGGCTCTTCTTTTCGGCTGCATCGCCTGCGCCCTCATCCTTCTTGCTGGGATCCGTCAACATCTGAGCAAAGTCCAAGCCGCTCTTGCACATAGACTCGTAGGTGCCCATCGCACTGATCTTGCCCTTATCCATGATTACAATGACGTCAGCCTGCTCCAGGAACTGCAATTGGTGGGTAACGAGCAACACGATTTCCTCCCGCAAGAAACCGCGCATGCACTGGTCGAATAAATGACGGCCAACGTGAGTGTCTACTGCGCTGAGGGGATCGTCCAGCAGATAGATATCCGCCTTCCGGTACACAGCTCGGGCCAAGCTGATGCGCGCCTTCTGGCCGCCTGAGAGCGAGGCTCCACGTTCGCCCACAATGGTCTTGTCCGCATACGGCAGCAGCTCAAAATCCCTCTCCAAGGCGCACTTCTTCACCACAGTGCGATAGCGGTGCTTGTCCATGGGCAGGCCGAAGAGAATGTTCTGTCGCACGGTGCCGGTAAAGAGCCAGGGTTCTTGGGAGGCATAGGACAGAGTGCCATTAACTTTCACTGATCCCGAGTCTGGGTTCAGTTCACCCAACACAGCCTGAATCAAGCTGGATTTGCCGGAGCCCACTGGACCAATAACCGCCACCAATTGACGGGGTTTGAACTTCAGGGAGATATTATCCAAGGTGTAGTCGGTGCTCTTTGGATCCCACTTGGCCTTCAGCTTGCTGATGTTGATAGTAGGTTCCGCTGCGCTGCTGCGCCGACTTTCGGGCTTCAGGACTCCAGTAGCCTGGGCCAGAACCGGATCGGCGATAAGACCCGATTTGCCCAGCTTCTGCTCATCCAGATCGTCCGACTTGTCCCGCACCTTGGTCTCCTCGTGCAGCATAAAGGTCTGGATACGTTTGATCGAGACCAAGAGCTCCGCGAACTGCGAAATACCCATGGGGAAGTAGACGGTCATGGTGTTGCGCAGGATATTATAGTAGGCGGTGATCACGAAGGCCTTCTCGGCAGTCAGCAGCTTTCCCAGCAGCACAAAGCCCACCAAGCTCACAAACACCGAAATCCTCGTCACAAACATTATGAAACTCTGCAGCGTTCCTCGAATATAGTTCACATTCCGGATGGCATTCATTTCCTTGGTGCGCACATAGTTGATCATTTTGCTGAATGGAATCTCCCAGGCGTACATTTTGATGACCTGAATGCCCGAGATGATCTCGTTCATCATACGCACTCGCTCATCTGTTCTCAGTGCGGTTTTTAATCGCAGAACCGAGGTCTTCTTGCCCAGATACGCCTGCAGGGGAATAAAGAGCAACATCACGGCCACACCGAAGAAGGCGGAGATCCCGATCTGTAAAGGGAAATTTTTAACTTAAAAGACTCGCAGGAAAATTGATAGTCTATAGATTTAAGCTATTATTAAATTACAATGTTTGCTTGTTCAACAAGCAACTTGACTCGAGTTCAGGAAGCTTTGTTCTTCTCTTAAGTGGCAAACAGCGTAGATAGATAACCTACCTCTCTGTACATGAGATATGTGATAATGCCAATCTCCACGGGTCCCAGCCATAAATAATTCATGTGGATGACGGAGACATCCAGCCGGCCCACATCGTTCGAGATCAGATTGACCACCTGGCCAATGGTGGTGTCGCCCAGTGCCGTTCGACTCAAGCGCAGCGCCTTCCGATATATCATACCTGTAGGGCGATCATTATTCATGTGTCACAATAAAGAACCATTCCCTGCTCCAACTCCAACTCACTTGTCATGGCAATTCTGGCCTTCATGCCGACATGGAACATGCCCAGCATGTACGGATGCATAAAGAGCACGTTGAAGGCGCTGGTCAAGATCACGCCCAGGGCGTAGAGATAGGCCTTTGTCTGGTTTTCGCCCTCTTGGTTGGCTGTGTCCGCATAGTAGGCCACCAGGCGTCCCAGGAACAGCGGCTGGGTAACTCTATAGGAACAGAGATAATAAATAAATAAATCATCCAGAAATCTGCCAGTGGGCGGGGCCAGAGGGACAGCTTACCGGAAACCGATCTCCAAGATAAAGAGCACCAGGCCTAGGGTTGCCAGGCGCCAGCCGAACACGTTCATCGAGGCCTTCAGCAGGCTGGGGGTCTTCTTCTTCTTACGCTTTTTCTCCACCTCCTTCTCCCACGCCGCGCTCAGCTTGCTGCCCAGGTGATCTGGAAAGCGTAGAGATTGAGATATCAACAAAGTGCACCCAGCCCCAGTGAGGGCAATAAATTATTCCTGACGACGGAAAAATATGGCCTGGTTGGCGATGCCAAGATTCTATGCGTTTGAAGATGCTTCCAAAACAAACAACCAAGAATAGAGTTCAATTGTGCGAACCCTCAAAGGAGATTCTTTATTTTGCGTTTAATTATAGTGAATTTCCTAGAACAATGAATATTATTCATAATCTATTACATCAGATATGGTAATGTGCTCGGTTCAAAAACAAGATCACATAAAATTATACAACCTAGAGACTGTTCTATTTTTGATCTTGTCATCTTTTTAATTGGCTGTGAAATACCCCTTATCATTTTATAATACCCTTTAAAAGGTAGTAAAAAGATGAGTACGAAGGTTCTGCGCTAAAGCCTATTACAGTTATCTGTTTGATGATGGAATTCTTTTCGTTATCGGTTTGGTAAGAATATTTGAAACTATTTTTATTCATAAGAGTTTTTGCTAATTTAAGGGTCTATACTATACCGACTATTAATAGTAATTATTAATAATCAATAATTAATGGTAATTAACATTTGTCAGAAGACAAGTGCAGCAAGTTGGCTTTTTTATCATTTTAAATTCAATTTAAGTTACTTTAATTGAAGCATCTTCTAATTCCGAAAACTCTATTAATGAAAAGCAACCAAGGATTTATACTGTCGCAAATACATAGTAAATAAGGTGAGCTCCTGTAACTGACGACTACAATCAATTGCTATATCATTGCAGCCGTAACCAGTGCCATAAATCCAGTGAATTGTCAATGGAAGTGCTTTGGTTCGACCGTGAATTATGGCTGGCAACAAACGCAAATCCCGGTCAGCTGCCAGCTGCATTTACTCCAATCGATCTTATCGGCCGGGAGATTCCACTACACCCCCTTCGGGTGGCGATTGATTCCGGCACTTCCGCACTAAAGCCTTGAGGGCTTAGATAGCACACCGATTAGGAAACAAAAGCTTAAGCTCCTCAGTGCCATTGTTGGATCTCCTATACAATTATTTACCCAGATATGATGTCTATGTTATTATTGTTTTGCATTGCATAAGTCCCATGGCTCGAACCACTCAATACAGTATCTCTGGGTGCCCATTTATTATAAGTCTATAAGTAAATAAGCCTGAGATAGCTAATTGCGTATATATCGGGGGTGTTGAAAAGTGTTATCAATTATATTCGGCAGTAAATTCAATTAATTGCGGCAAGCGGACGCTGTCAAAGATATCAGAAGTTGTCAAAGATTTGAATGTGGAAATCAAAGGTCTAAAATGTGACAGAGATTGGATATCATCGCCATTGGCCTCCTCTGTGGATCGTATAATTCAATGAATGATGGTGCAGAATGTGCGTATCCAAGGGCTATCTTATCGCCGGATTATAGTTCCGCTTAAAGATCTCAATGAAAGAGTAATGCCATATAGCAATAAGCCAGACGTGAGTGATATGCGAGGAATCTAATCGCCGTTTCCTCATTCGAAGAAGAGGAGAGCCCTCCAATGCTTGCCTGATCCTTCGAGGTTGGGACAAACGGAATAACCGAAAGCCGTTTCGGTCAGCAAAGGTGGGCGCATGCTAAGCCGTATCTAATCGCAATGGTCGGGCGCCTTGAAGTGTCTCCCGAGCACTTCATTTGGGGAGTGTCTGAATGCTATAGATAGTGTGGTAAATATGCCGCTTTGCTGATTATATAAATTACAGCCCGCGTCAAGAAAGCGACCGAGACGGTTGGGGTACCAGGGATTTAACACGCGACTAATGTCCATCTTCAGAAACCACTTTACCGTTGGACAAAGGGCAGTGAAATCGAAACTCGATCATTGCACCCGAGGACGTGGTGGAAAGCGTGTCAGACCCAGTTATTAGTCACCTACGCCTATGTCCGCCCACGTTCCATCTCGTTAAATCTATTGCCACATGACGTCACGTATGGCTTAATCTCAGTTACGTGCTGATAAGGGCAAACTCCTTGAAACTAAACGAACTTATCGGAGGAACTGGCTTAGCGATTTCCATTTAATAATTCAATTAATTTGATTATCGACTGACCAACAGATACAGCCATAAATTATCTTGGGCCCGAGATCCCAGCCCCTCACTTATTATGCAAGGCACGCCGGCCGAAAGGTCTGCTCTTTCGGGGACTTTAGCACTAAAGCGCAATTACTCACAAATATTTTTGGGGTAATAATAAAGTCCAATCCAATCCAAGCCAAAACTCACCTGATTTATGCTCTTGCAGGGCCCTATATAAATCGCTTTCGTCCAGGGTCTTCTTCCTTCCCTTGAAGAATGTGGGCATGGCGAAGCTAAAAGGTTATAAAATTATTATAGATATTAATAATAAATATGTTAATAAAGAAGTATATCTGGAAACTCACCAGAACATCAGGGATGAGAAGATGTTCGACGTCTCGCGCGGATTCTCCGGCAGTTCATCGGCTTTCATTGACTGCATTTTGGTCGTTTATGTGTACTAACTCTATCGATTTCCTAGGACATTGGTCGGGTCTGTGTCCGGGGTGCCGGTTACGCTAAAAAAGGATAATGCCATAAATCACACAGAATAGATTAAATGGATGATAGATAAGGTGTTTGATTTGTTCCAATTCCACTTGGTTCACGATTAATGGTTCGATCCTAAAGATTGTGGACGCACGATGACTCCGTGCTTTTGTTCTTTTACTATTTCAGCTATTTTTATTAGTGGTTTGTTTTCGTTTGATGCGATAAAAGCTACGTGGTAAACATGGCCCATATATGTTTTTTTTTGTTTTTATGTTTTTGATGCACACAAAATTCCATGGGACTACCGAAAATTATAGTTTTAATAATTATTAAACCACAACCTTTGAAGTTTAGTTATCAGCCTAAAATCACTTCTAAAACACTTTTTAAAAACCGAAAAAATTTTTTAATTTAAACTTTTAAAAACTAAAATAAAATTAATTATAACCACGGAGGTTTTTTTTTTTTTGTTTAATCTTAAGATGTCACTTTGGGTTTTTAGAAATTATCTATTGGTAGACTCCTTTGAAACTTTTAGTTTTGCAACCGACATTCACTTTTCCACTCGAGGCAGCACACTATTAGTAATGGGAAAATCCTCCAAGTCCACAACTCACGGTAGCTTTCCACCTTGCGTGGATAAGTCGGCAGCTTCTCGCGTTAATGGCGATCGCCAGGTGCGACTGGCCCTTATATAGGTGCCGGGACAGCAACTTATTCTCTTCCCTCTCTATAATCAAGAGATCGTCGGAGAGGAAGCGAGAGTAGGCCGCAGATAAACGATGCCAGCAGGAGCACCTACACCCACACCAGTGCAAGACAGTTCTTTGAGAGCGGGAGAGCAGCTGTTCCTTCTCTCTTGGGGCTACTGGGGCTCCGCTCCGTTATCACTTTGAGAGCTACTCTACTCCGCTCTATTGTTTATTGTTTATATTCGACTTGGACGCACTGCACTTTGTTATTACCTTCAGGTTACGGACGCAGCAGGCTGTGGATGCGACGGATGCGGAAAACAAAGTGCGAAGGAAAAACCAAAAAAACTTCAAAAGTGACGGCAAATCAATAAGACAACAAATGGGACTTCCTATTGCGATGCTTTATTCTTGTGCTGGGCGGCTTTCGGCCTCACTGTGCCTGACTGCCACAGGACTCGGCGAACGGATATAAAATAAAAACGCGTTTTCCTATTTATTTTGTGCTGAATTTAAAAAATTTGTGCAGAGAAAAACATAAAAACGTTAAACAAGTTCCAGTGCGTGCGCGTCAAATCTGCGCAGAGATGCAAGCGGGCTGTCAGGAGTCAAATTTTGGCAGATGAACAGTCACACTACAAAGTATTCGTTCACGAACGTCCTGTTTCTTGAATATTTTACCTCTTGTTTTTACAATAGCCGTTAAAAAAATAAAACAAAAAAAGCACTTCTTTTTAGCTATTTTTTGTATTTAAAAATATAAATACTTTAACAAGACTTACGAAATTTAAACTTTTTAATACAGTGACTTGTATTTTTACCTTTAACCAGCATAGGAACTTGCAATAGTTGTTTGGATCCAAATTCTACTCGTTGCCTGCAATTATGTAGTAAGCGTACTCCCCTGGATCGTCGTCTGTGGGTAGGTAAAAAAGCTCTTCAGAAATCTTTTCTTCCGCCGGCGCATACTCAATGATATCGCCCAGGTTAGTTTGGACAATTGGGTCTGCTTCCTCCAGTTCCTGCAACTTGGCCAGATGCTTTCTAGACTGCACGTGGCGGACGAAGCAGAACTTTCTGGCCGTCTTGTAATCACAGGCTGTGCACTCGAATGTCCCTCCGTCAACGGAGATATAGTTATCGAGCTCCCTGTCGATCTCCAGAGAGATGGGCGAATTTTCCTCGAGTGCCGCATCGTTGACTCCTTCCACTCCTTCATCCTCTTCCAGTGGTGCAAACTCAATGAACTCGCTTTCATCTGCTATGTTCTGCATGTTCTGTATGTGCTGAGGTGACTTGTTGTGTCGCACCATGTGTAATTTTTCGGTAGTGCTGTAATCGCAGAGCATGCAAGTCAATAACATATTGCCGCTCTCTTGTACTGTATAACATATTGGTTCTGTGTGCTCTAGACTTTCCATCTGAGGTCCTGCTTTCTCCTGCGCTAGCTTCTCTTCCTCTTCTGCCGCCTGCTCCCTTCGTATGTGGCGCACCGATCGGACGTGTCGAACAAAGCAGAACTTCTTGGCTGTCGTGTAATTGCACAGTTTACAAAAAAACGGAGGCCGATCAATGTCTGAGTCTGAGTCCTCCGAACAGTAATCGTAGTCCAAGTGTTTCATAGAACGCTTGTGGCGACGCATATCCCTCCTTCTGTCCGTCTGGTAAGTGCAGCCGTTGATATTGCACATCAGCCGTTTGATCTTGCACGGCGGTGCCTCCTCCTCATCAACGAACGGTTCGATCTCAATTACTACAAGAAACAATGCAGTCAATACAGATCTCTCTGGCGATTTAAATACTCACTTTCCGTTTCATTATTGTAATTAAAATCAAGGGAATCAACCTGCGACATGTCGAAACCAAAACAATTCAATTGTTTATGCCTGTTCAGTATGCCCGTAGATTGCAAAAGAACATACAGCAGAGATTTGGTATTTTAATTTTTATGATACCGTCTAGAAATAAATTAAAAATAGAACAATATATCTAAAATAATTTATTAAATATGTATGTATGTATCATGTTCAGCAATTATTTAATAAGAATATGGATACTTCAAAGAATATATTTCTTAACAATATTAAATTCAGAAATTCACGAGTGCCCCTAATAGAACTTATTACACAGCCGTTGTCTTCATTTGGCCACATTATACATTTTTAATATTCTTTTAATTAGCAAACTATTTTTTACACTCGATTTTATCCGGTTTTTATGCAATATATCTTAAAAATTTAAGTTGTAACCAATCTATACACACCATGCAATCCGTACTCACCCGCTCGCTGAATATTGGTAAATAGTAGCCACCGGTGGACTTTGATCCCCTCAGACACAAGTAATATTTATATGCAAGATCCTTGTGCTGATATTGGACTTCTGTTCAGCTCGCAGATCGTTAAATGTCCGTCAGATTGCATCCCTTTCGGCACTGCCGGACACTCATCAGATGCTCCAGAAGACCTGCCGAGACTTTGCCAACTGTGAGCTAAGTGGAAATGCCGCAAAATTTGATCGGGAGCATCTGTATCCGGAGAAGCAAATACGCCAGATGGGCGAGCTGGGCGTGATGGCAGTGGCAATACCCGAGGAGTTGGGTAATGAGGATTTAGACCACCAATATTGTCCATTTATAATCGTGTTCCTACTCAACAGGTGGCACCGGTCTGGATTATGTAGCCTATGCCATTGCCATGGAGGAGATCTCTCGTGGTTGTGCCTCGGCTGGCGTTATTATGTCGGTGAACAACTCCCTATACCTGGGACCACTGTTATCATTTGGAAACGATGCCCAGAAGGAAGCCTACATTACACCCTTCACAACAGGCGAGCGCGTGGGTTGCTTTGCTCTTTCGGAGCCTGGAAACGGATCCGATGCTGGAGCTGCGTCCACTATTGCCACCGACAAGGGTGACCACTTTGTACTCAATGGAACCAAAGCGTGGATTACCAACGCCTTCGAGGCTGAGGCAGCCATTGTATTCGCCACCACCAACAAGCAGCTGAAGCACAAGGGCATCTCCGCGTTTATAGTTCCCAAGGGTACTAAAGGCTTTTCTCTGGGCAAGAAAGAGGACAAGCTAGGAATTCGTGGATCTTCTACCTGCCAGCTTATATTCGAAGACTGCGCGGTACCAAAGGAGAACATGCTGGGGGAGCCTGGATTCGGTTTTAAGATAGCCATGCAGACTCTGGACGCCGGAAGGATAGGAATCGCCGGACAGGCTCTTGGCATTGGACAGGCGGCCCTGGAGCTCGCCGTGGATTACGCACAGAAGCGTCAGGCCTTTGGAAAGCCCATCTCGAAGCTGCAATCAATCCAGCAGAAGATTGCAGACATGTCGCTGGCCATGGAATCTGCACGCCTCCTTACGTGGCGCGCTGCCTGGCTGAAGGACAACAAGCAACCATACACCAAGGAGGCCGCCATGGCTAAGTTAGCGGCCTCCGAGGCTGCCACAATGTGCTCCCACCAGTGCATCCAGATTCTGGGCGGCATGGGTTACGTGACGGATATGGCAGCCGAGAGGCATTACCGAGACGCTCGCATTACAGAGATCTACGAGGGAACCTCCGAGATCCAGAGATTGGTCATTGCTGGGTCCATTCTCAAGGAGTATGCTAATTAAAAAACGAGTTTTTAACTAGAATTAAGCAAAAAGTTTATGCGATAAATGGAAATCTTTTTCTACAAAAATAATTTTGAAATCTATAAAGATGCTTTGAAATGTGTGTAAATAAGAATTGGATTAATTTACTTTAGGTTTCCATAAAAGGATTTAAATTAAAAGATTATTTATTATTATTAACTGTATTGCCATTTCGGATATTTAAAATTAATCATTTTTAACGGTCCACATACGAAAATATATATTTTCCCATTCTGTGTGCGGTATGCGGTTTTAGTATTTTCTCTGTAGTTGGTGGTATATTTTTAGCTGCTTAAAGCCTGGTTACACTGCGCGCTGTCCAGCGCATTTTATTTCTAGATTTCCTTATTTATTGATATAATTTTACGTCGCGCGGCAATTATCGCGATGCAATTGCAGCAAGTATGTGGTAATGAGACTGTTTACCACTAAGGTGCGCGCGTTCGCCGAACAGAAAGTGCGCTAAGTGCCCGAAATCCGTCCAAAAACAGTGCAAAGTGAGCAGAGTGCTAGGAATAGCTGCGGGCAGATCGAATCCAATTGGATCGGAATAGCGATGGATGTGGTGTGTGTAATCGATACCGCCGTGGGCGATCATCTGGAGGACCGCATCTGTGCGCTGGAGGAGATCAAGCAGGCGGTTCAGGCGGCGGGTGCCAATTTTCAACGGGTCCAGGTGCGAGGGTGGTTATACAATTTTGGCATTCCATATATCGGTGTGCGGGGGCGGTAGCCTGCGATCTGAAATCCTGAATTCGAACCACTCCTCCAACTCCCGACTATCCCGTTGCAGTTCGAGCGCCTCGACTTTGGGGAGACGAATGTGCTGGAGACGTTTTACAACGCCGATGTGGCCGTCATCGATCTGAGCATCCTTACGCAGCAGCGACCGCTGTCCTACCACTATGGTGTGCGAGAGAGCTTCGGGATGAAGGAGAACATCTTAATCTACAACGACGTGGAGTCCAAGCAGACACTCAGTCTGAAGGTGCGTGTAGCCCTGTTATTTATTTACCTGTCCCGGTATGTCCGTCCGATGCCGTCCGACTGGGAGATCCGCAAACATCTTAAGGCGTGATCGGTTCGGTTTCCGATAAGATAAATGCCCAGCTAGGTGTGTGTTTGTGCTTACCTTTAAAACGGCAGCCAAGTCGTGACTCCCTGCTGTTGTTGCTGCCGCTGCCGCTGCTGCTGCTGCTGCTGCTGCTGATCTTTCTATTTCCGCCGAACCGTTTTCGTTATTTTTGTTTTGGCCGCGGCAATAAAAAAACAAAAGCGAAGGCTCCAACAATAACAATAACAAATGCGAGCGCGCCCACACAAACACTCAAAGAGGCACGCACACACACACACGTACGCCGACACACGCCAACGCAGTGTTGGCCTGCATTTACAGTGGCGGCCATAAAAATTAGTACACTCCTAACATCTTAAATAAAACGAACTCCTCCTCTTTATTGCAGCTCTCTTGTGCCAACTACTTCTTTCTCAGCTACAAATTGAATGTGGAAAGCAATTCCTGCCATCTGACCAACCTTATTAACAATAACAAGGAGCCCTTGGCCGAAGGACGAGTGCCCACATTGCAGTGGCGTCTCAAGCGAAAGCTGCAGGATGTGGAGATTCAATCAAAGTGAGTGCATTTCTCATATACCAGCCATCCAATAGGTCATCCAATGACATATAAAGTAATATATCTTTCGGAAAACCCTGGAAAATCTCCCTATAATATATCTCTTTCGATTTTTCACAGAGCACACATGCGTGAGAAATTTCTCAGCGACATGCGAACAGCGAGGGATACGTATGCCACCAACGGCGCCAAGCTGCAAAGCATCCTTCACGAGATGCGAAAGCGACTGGATGACCCGCATGTCCTTTCCGGAGAAGTGGTGCACAGCTTTATGTGCTCGCTGAGGGATGTCCAAGACTACGACGCCATGGTGCGGCTGGTCAATGACCTGAAGAACATCCCAAACACCCGCAAATATGTGGAGACTGGCAATATGAGTTTTTTGTACGCATTTGCTTTAAACCGGCGGAATCGGAAGGGCGACAGGGAAAAGGCCCTCGAATCCTCGCTTAAGGCCCTGGAGAAGAAGGAGAACCATTTTCCGGACATGCTGTGCCTGTGTGGGCGCATCTACAAGGACATCTTCGTGGAGTCCGACTACACAGACGCCACCAGTCTGGCGCAGGCCATCAAGTGGTACCGCCAGAGCTTCGAGGTGCAGCCGAACGAGTATGCGGGCATTAATCTGGCCACGCTGCTGGTGATCGAGGGAAAGGAGTTCAGCGACACGGAGGAGCTGCAGCACATTGGCATGACCCTGAACAATTTGATCGGCAAGAAGGGGAGCTTGTCCTCGCTGAGCGAGTATTGGGACGTGGCCACCTTCTTTGAGATCTCTGTCCTGGCTAAGGATTATGCCAAGGCGATTCAGGCGGCCGAGTGCATGTTCAAGTTGAAGCCACCCAACTGGTATCTCAAGTCCACCATCGGCAACATATCGCTCATTCACCGGTTCCGCAAGCAGCCCGAGGAACGTCTGCCCGCCATTGAGGAGCAGGTCTTTCAGTTCTGGATGGACTTCTTCCTGGAGGCTACCAACACGGAAGAAGTGAAGAACAGCATTAGGTTTCCCATATTGGTAAATATCAACCTGTGATGTTCCTTTGAACGTTTTATTATTGTAAATATTTTAAATCAACAGATTCTCGAGCCACAGAAGATCTACATGCCCAGTTACGTAACGATAAACATGGATGCCGATGAGAAATCCATACAGATCGTGAACATCTGCTTGGCACACACAAAGAACGGATGCAAGAGGCTGCATGACTTCCTGTTCGTGGCCTCCAAGATCAAATCCGTGAGTCTGTATAAGCGGGACGATCGGTGCGCCTATCTGTATGTGCACCACAACTCGGACGACTTTCAAATATACTTTCCCTCGACCGAGTGCCGGCAGAAGTTCTACGACCTGATCCTGGAGATGACCGCCGATCAGGTGGTATTCGTCAATCTAAGCAACGATGAGGCGCAAATCGAGGTGGGTAATTCTCTTTAAATCCGTATACGAAAAGAGTCTAATCCACAATTCTTCATGGCAGTACGAGTACGACTACGACGATCAGAACCGAAAGATGGTGCTGGGCAAGGGCACGTACGGAACCGTGTACGCTGCCCGCGACAGGCAGACGCAGGTGCGAATTGCCATAAAGGAAGTCCCGGAGAAGAACTCCCAGGATGTACAGCCCCTCCACGAAGAGATCAAGCTGCATTCGCAGTTGCGGCACCGAAACATTGTCCGGTACTTGGGCTCACGATCAGAGGATGGCTTCTTCAAGATCTTCATGGAGCAGGTGCCGGGAGGCTCGCTGTCCGACCTGCTGGAGACCAAGTGGGGTCCGCTCAAGGACAACGAGTCCACCATGGCCTTCTACTCCAAGCAGATCCTCGAGGGGCTAAAGTATCTGCACGAGCAGGACATTGTGCATCGCGACATCAAGGGTGACAACGTGCTGGTTAACACGTACAGTGGCGTGGTCAAGATCTCCGACTTTGGCACCTCCAAGCGGCTGGCCCGCATTAATCCCATGACGGAAACGTTCACAGGTACTTTGCAGTACATGGCGCCGGAGGTTATCGATCAGGGTGTGCGTGGGTATGGTCCTGCGGCCGACATCTGGTCTTTTGGCTGCACCAATGTGGAGATGGCCACCGGCAAGCCGCCGTTCATTGAGCTGGGCTGCGCCCAGGCGGCCATGTTCAAGGTGGGCTACTACAAGAAGCATCCCAATATACCAGAGGAACTGTCACCCAACGCCAAGAACTTCATCCTTCGCTGTTTTGCCATCAGTGTGCTAGACCGACCCTCCGCCTCGCAGCTACTTGATGATCCCTTTCTTGCCGAGTAAGTTTATTGCAGGCTTTCTCTTCCCTTCTCAGAGCTCTTTATATATCTATTGGTTTATTTAGTAAACAACGCAAGTTGCGACCGGTTCTGCCTATCAATACGGAGTTTGGACGCAGCATTTCTGTGCCCGCCGATCGTTTGGTCCACAAAACAACACCGCCGCTGAGTTACAACACCACTTGCAATACGCCCACTACGCCGGAATTGGAGTAAGTTTTTATACTCTCTATATTTTTATTGTATTTATAAATACATTTATTTACGCTTTTAATTATATTTGTACTATATTATAATCGCGTATAATTATCATTAGTATATATATTGATTGCTGTTATCAATCAACAGCCTTATTAATGATAAGCCAAGGGCGCACTTAAGTTTGAAAGTCAGAAGGGCAGCATGCAACGAATTCCCAATAAATGTTGATATTAAATTATACATTTATCTCACAATTCCAGCATTTCACACACCTCCTCGGTGGACATTGACGAGCTGCCCAGCAACCAGTTCTTGTTGGAGAGACGCAACTCGTCTGGCTTTCTGCTCTCGCCCGAGATTGAGCCAACAACGCCGTCCCTGCGAACGAGTATCAGTGAAACGAGTGAGACTGACGGATTCTATCGCCTGAAGAAGGATTCACAGCGCAGGACAACTCTGTCCAAGGTGCTGGCGCTCGATGAATCCAAGATCTGCGACATTTGGCTGAAGAAAGTGGAAGCTGATCAGAATTCGATTGCTATTAGGAAAAGCGACCTCGAGGTGCTGATCCGTGGCCTGCGTGACTATATTATGAACGAGAACGAGAAGCACTTGGAGGCCACCATCAATGAGCTGAAGCAAAAGTTAAACAACGACGCTGTTGCCTTGGATCATCTTCATTTGGCGCTGTACTCCTTCCAGGACGCGGTGGTCTGCGTGTTGCGGCTACATTGCATTAAACCTCACTGGATGTTTGCACTCGATAATCTCGTCAAGAGGGCTGTTCAGGCGGCGGTTACGATTTTCTCCCCTGAGCTGGGCGCCAATCTGGCGGACAAGGATCTGTCTGGCAACGATGACGAAAGCGTGCACACCAGCTTGATGCAGCAAGGCTCCACAGACAGCCAGGAGAAGCAACATCAGTGCCTGGAGAAGGTGCTGCCCACGAGTAGCACAGGAGGAGGCGTCGGCTTGATGCCAGCAGAGCCGGGAGGTGACGCCCTAAGTACTTCGGTGGAGTGTGTCCGCATTCTGAGGGATATCCGGGATCATCAGCAAAAGCTGCAGCGTCAACTGATTGAGCAGCAGCGCCAGAGCATGAGGGCACTGCACAACATTAGCCAAGAGCTGGCACACATATACATGGGGGGAAGGAAGAGGTTAAGGTGAGTAGATTTAAATGAAAACCCTTGGAAGTCTTTTAACTAACTAACTATTCCGACTGCCCAGGCGCACCATTAACGGGTTCAACAAGAAGTGCCATAGAATGAGTCCCAGTGTGGGCGGAATCTCGGGAATCCGTCCGCCTTCATCGGGCAATCCACGGAGGCAGCAGCTAAACAAGCACCACTTTGGTCTCCATGAGGTAGACGAGCAGTTGGAGCAGTGGCTGACCCAGCAGGACATAGACGAGTTCTCAAAGACGCTCATCTTAAATGAAGGTTTTACGTTTGAGGATTTCATCTACAACATGGAGAAGCTGGACCTCATGAGGCTTGGACTGCGGTGCGAATAATATTAATAGATGTGCACCACAGACATCCATTTTATATATTTACTTACAGCGTTGGCATCGAAGTGCGACTGTGGAAGCTTATCATACAGGAACGGGCCTGCACCTCATCCGATTGCGTTGACAGTCCAGCCAGCACTTACCACAAGCCCATTGGCGGCAACTGCTCCCTGGCTCTGATTGACAGCAATAATACGTTACCATCACCCACAACGACAACACCTGGAACGCCAGGCATCAAAACGAAGATCAAAAAGAGCGAAAGCGAATATGATTCCTGCAGCGAGTGACCACTTGCCCCAGTCTAGAGTCCCGATGAATAGTTGTGCCTTAACAGATACTACTGATGCGGATTAGTTGTTGTAATTTATGTTGTCCATGTGCTACTAACAGCTGTGAAGCTCATTGAAGTTCCCAGCCATCCTGATGTAGAACTTTTTGGTAAGGCTGGCCTGCGGCTGATCCAACTCGAAGTTGGGCAAGTCGGAGGTCCGCTCGCCGAGCGTTTTGCCATTGCATGTTAATTTATCAAACAAAATGGAATTTAAGTGCCTGTAATTTAAAAAAAAAGAAAAAAACTGAAACAGAAAATACATTGTGAAGTGCTTTACAAGAACTAACTAAAGTTGGTTTGTAAGGAAATGGTTTTTATGAGTTTTTTATCTTTCAAAGAGGTAACGTTTACTTTGAGCCAGGCTTTGATTTGTTTTAAATTAATATCTTTGTTTGGGCGATCTCTAAGGAGTAAACGCAACTCCCAAAAAACCAAGAGAAGAAACATTTCGAGTAACTTTTCTAGTTCGTTTGCATTTATTTTGTTTTTTTTTTTTGTTAAGCTTTTGTTGTCTTTAATTGACATTGCAGAAGATGTAATTATTGAGTTTACATTGATCTTTGTTATGTAAGAAAATTGCATAATTTTTTGTTCATTGTTATTGTTGTTTTTGATGTTATTCGAAAGCGTTTCGTTCTGTTGCTGCAGTTGTTCTTGCTGTTGTTGTTGTTGTTTTTGTTGCTGTTGTTGTTGCTGTTGTAAGTAGTTAGATGTTGTTGTTGTTGCTGTTCTGGTTGTTGCGCCAAAGGATTTATGCCTTGGACTCGGCCTCGCTGGCGGTGGCCTGAGACTGGGCATCGCTGGACTTGCCATCGTCGACCTTGCCGAACACGCAGCAAGGGCACTTCTCCTTGAGGGCCAAGCGGTATTTAGGATGGCTGCATGGCATGACAAGGAGAAAAGCATCTGTCAATAACTGGAGGAATATAGTGTATAAGAATCCAAACCCACCTGATGCCATATACAATGGGGTTGTAGCAGGCGGCCGACTTGGCGAAGCAAGCTCCCCAGATGGTGTTCAGCGGTGTGAGGCCCTCGAACTTGAACAGACCCATGCAGTTGATGACCAGGTATGGAGTCCACGCCATGAACCACAGGGTGATGGTGACCAGGGCGACCTTGGCCAGCTTGCCCTCAGCGCTCTTCTCGGCATCCTCAGAGGAGCGGAGGGACTTGACATTCATCTTCTTGGCCTGCTCGCGCATGGCCTTCTCGTGGGCGGATACAGCCTAAAGGGGCGGTGGGAAGCAGGGGATGAATAACCCCCTTTCAAGTGGATAATCCATGGCTACTTACAGCAATGATGAACCAGTAGGAGTAGCAGATCAGGAACAGCGGAATATAGTAGACGAAGATCGAGTAGAAGATCAGGTATGAGCGTGGATTCCAATCGCGCTCCAAGTAGTCAATACCGCACGATGTCAGATTACCCTCCGGCACATACCTGGAAAAGGATAAAGGGTAAATCTTTAAGAAATAATATAAATAAATCGAGTTTATGCTTCTTCTTAAATAATATTATTATCAGAAATTAAATAACAACTGAATTCCAGCATTATTTTTAACTGTTTCCGCAATATTGTTTTAAAAATATAAACCTAAAACCTCAATCGAGGACACTCACCTACTCCAGCCGAAGGCGGGCGCCAGGCACCAAATGCTCGACATGAACCAGATGTAGGCTATCTTGCCCAGGGCCAATGGAATGGTCATCGGCCTGCCGGCCATGCCCTTAACAATCACTTGGTAGCGGTCCAGCGAGATCATGCACATGGACCAGATGGAGCTGCAGCCGAAGGCCGAGCCCAGGCCGGCATAGATGTCGCACATCATTGGGCCAAGCACCCAGGTCTCGAAGTACAGATTGATGCCCATCATGGGCGTATTGGTGATCATGATGCCAAAGTCGGAGATGGCCAGATTGATGACCAGCAGGTTAGCGGGCGTGCGCAACGACTTGGTGGTGGCGAATATGTAGATCACCACGCCATTTCCGCACCAGGAAATCATTCCGATCATGATCATGTAGGCTGTGAGGATCTTGGCCCAGATGGGGTCCATGGCGGGGAATTGGTTCCAGTACGGGCTGATGAGGTGGGCCATATCGGGGGTGACCTTGTCCACCACCGATCCATTGGACAGGGGGGCAAAGTGTGGCCCCAGTTGCGCGGCTGCTACTGCAAAGCTGCAACACCGGACCAAATAATTCCAGAATTAAAATTAAATTTCTCCCAGCGGAGCGAACCATCCTCAGGCCGTACCTCTCCATTGTGTTTTAGGTTCCTGGCTGCGTCACTATATCCCGCCTATATCACACTTTCTACATAAAAAGCTGCAAATTCACTAATAATATTTCAAACACTTTTTACATAAAGGATGCCTGAGTTCTGAATATTTCACTGGAGCGGACTATTCGCGGCGATTGGTCGTTGGAAACCTGCATCGCCTGCATTTCGGGCCCTGGCTTTTATAGTTTCTTCCGCCAGCACAGAGCCTCTGCAGTTCAAATTCAATTAGCCAAAAATATACAAAAAGCATAATGCACACGAGTCCGAGTGGAAAGTAGTGTGTGGAGGAAAGTGTCGACGGACGGCTTTTGGCTTATAACCATAATAGCCATAACAAAAGGCGCACAAGAGCGGCTATCGCAATGGGCCAATGTCAATAGTTAAGTTCTTGCCGATGCCACATTTCAAAGGCTTCCGAGAACAGCTCTGGCTGAGCTTTAGTTCTGGCTGACATTGTGACGAAAGGGGGGGGTGGAAAGTCGCATATTTAATGTGTCAATGTTCAATATCATTATTAATAATAAAATGGTCAAGCAAAGCGGCGGAAAGACTTTCAAGGTGCTGCCACAGTGCGTATGCGCAATTAAGCATACGCAGTGTGTGCGTGAAGATGAAGGAATGTCTCACAATCCATTAAATAATCTCTTTAAATGCCCAAAAATAAATTCGCTTGGTGAAGCTCTAAGCTGCTTATGGACTTAGCTGAAGCTATTGATCTATTCGCACCTCCATTGTCAAGTCCAAACGAATTTTCCACCCATGTGCTTGGGGCTTATGTACAGGGATACAAGGGTATATTCGTGATAACTTAGGAAGTAGAGATGTATTTTTAACAAAAAATATTTTTATATGTATAAAAAGACTCCCAAAATCTTTCTTGGAAAAAATTAATTAACCGCAAAATAAAAATATTTCAATACTCCAATATAATTTAAAGAAAAAGTTTTTATAGTAAATAATAAGAAAAGAGCATAATATATCGCATAAAATCAGCAAAGACATTCCAGTGTTTAGTACCAGGTATTCTATGGTCGTTTCACTGGCCTTTAGATCGCTTTTGGCTTTATTTTTGTGAGTGTGGGCTGCTTGCATTTATTTTTTGTCAATCCCACTTTGGCATAAAAGCCTTTTGTTCGCTTCGTGCGACCGCTCAACACGTTCGGCTGAATTGGGTCAAGTTTTAGGCTAATCCAGTTGGCCGGGATGTCACGCTTAATGCCCAGCCCTAATATGGAACTAAACCGAAATAACTGTCACTCCATGTGACAGCCGACACATGTTAGGCTTGGCAGATCTTTCGGTTTAAATCAATTACATATACACCGCAAAACAATACAAAAAAAGCTGCTAATAAATGTACAAAGTAAAGTATAAATACCTAAAAAAAAACACAATTCTAAAGCGCAAAACCGGAAGCTGGACTCAGATCATCATCGTCATTATGATCATTATGGTCGACATCGGCGTCATCGTTAGCCGCACTTGCGGTTCCTATATGTCTGTTGTGTGGGTGTGTGGGCTTTGCGTGTGAAATTGTTTGAAACAAATATAAAAAAAATAGTATACAAAACATGAATCGCATTTGAATTTATTCCACATATTCGGGTTTCTTTCAGACAAAACGAAAAGTCACCCGCCCACCTGCCAAATAACATAAACATAGCGAACCTACAAAATGGGTACAGCAACAAATAAAATCGAAGAAAACAGCAAATAAATCGACGGTTGACTGCAACAAACATTGCGAGGAGGATGGAGGAGAAGCACAAGACAATCATTTAGCATTAGCAAATAAGCGAGATAAACGCTTCGATCCGTAGCTGTTGTTGTTTTCCTGTTCAATGAGGCAGACGAAACTGAAACTGGAGAAGAACGAGTGATTTTGGGTGACGGTTGGATGCCCTCCTATAGACTCTACAAAAATTACTGGAGTACTAAAAACCCTTTAAATTTAATTTTAAAAAATGTGTGTAAAATTTGATTTTCAATTATTTTTATTGCATACTTATTGGCAACTTTATAAGGGATTTTCAAACTGTTGTCTGTGTAGCTTTCTAAAATATATTAAAATCCAAAATAATATTAAAATTCCTTATATTGCTTAAGACTGTTCTTGGTTTTAAATATTACAGATGTTTATTTAAGAACAGATTCTAATAAAAGTTAAAAATCAATCAATTAAATTCTAATAGTGATAAATCTCTAAAAGTAAGCAGAAAGTATTAATAAGTGTTAAGCCACCGTTTTGATTTAGTATTTTTTGTTTATAAAACTCTCTTTTAGTGATATTCAAATTGTGCTTTCGAATACTATCTAGCTAACCCTTTCTTTCTTTCCAATTCGCATGCTTTGTCAAAGCTGGCATGCGAACCATGACTCCCAGCCTCCAGGGCACAGTGTATAATTAACAAACACCTATGATTTGATTTTTGTATTTTTGTATCTATGTTCGACAATGGATCGGCGCTTGGCAGTGTGTGTGTGAGTGGGTAAACGACGGCAAGTGTTCTGCCGGCGTCGCTGCTTTTGGCGCTGCGCCGTCGTGTGGGGGTAAGTGAGAGAACGGGCAGAGTGGAGCAGCTGCTCAAAGAACGCCAAAAGTAATGAGCGCATCGCTCTCTCACTCAATCGGATAGTGCTGGCGCCCCAGGCATTATATGATATGGATTTGATTATTAAATCTTGCTAATAATATTTATTATACGGATTCTAAAACCTAAATTTGTATCAATATCCTTTGAGGGAAAATGTCCTTCGAATGGATTTAACAAACGATTTGTTTTTAAAATCTGTAAAGAATTTGGAGAGTCTACAGAATCACTTCATGGCCCCTGCTGCTTTATGTGAAGCACTTCCTTCGACTTCCTATGTTTCCATGCATCTAGTAAATCCTTGATATCCTATATAGAAACTATATCTATATAGTTATAGTCCCCAAAATATGACGGCATCACTGATCGCAGATCGCGAGTGTGTGGGAGCGCTCGTTCTTGGTGGCTGCGAGTGTCATTAGCGTAGTTGCAGCAGCAGCAGCAGCAGCAACAGCTGAGATCACCTCGCACTCACTCATCCGTTCGCTCGCTCGGTCGCTCTCAGTACGGCTCGTATCGGATCGGAGGCTGATGTTATTTTCAGCGGCTAAAGATTTACAGTAACAACACGGACCTAAGCAGCAGCGCGTGCACCGCTATCCGCTCAGATATACGAATTCCGCCTTCGGATCTCCGATTTTTGAGGGCTGCTCCGCTCCGTACTGATCTGTTTGCTCGCCAAGCGGAAGCTTGCCAGAGTTTTCCAAAATATTCAACGGGACGGCCGCCGCGTGTGTTTTCCTGTTCGGTCATCATCGTCATTGCGAATTTCGAATTTCACCCTCCCAAGAAAAAAGGAGAAAAGTGTCGTGCCGCGAAAATGCCGATTAACCTCTGCTCGGCACGGGTTGGTTAATTAATTAATGACGGAATCTCTCGGTGTCTCGGCACGCCGTTGTCGTCAGCACGCGCGCCTCCGGGCCTAAATGCAATTAAAAAATTAATAAAGGCAGACAAATATCAAAACTATACATATGTACGTCATACGCACCACCACAGCCTCATGCAGACACACACCCCGCGGCATATGTAAAGTGCACTAGGTGTGTGTGTGAGTGTGTGTGCAGCAACTACTTCGAAATTTATTTTCGAATAAATAGTACAAAGTTGAAGAAGCAGCAGAGCAGCAGTCGCAGCCGCAAACGCAGCTCCCGGTCTCATCCCGTCGGGCATTTCCCAGCATCCACGATCTCGCGTCTGCGTCTCCGTCTCTGCCTCCCATCATCCCATCCCCACGTAAAAACGGCGAAATAGTACAAAACACCGCCCCAACGGCATCGATGCAGCAGCGGTCAAGCTAGTAGCAGCACTAATTTAATTCGTAGCATCATGCCCATGGATTACTCATACCAGTATCTTTAGAAAATGATGTTTGTCTAAATGTTTATCGCAGCTATTTATCAAATTAGCATCCAATTTGTCTATAAACTTTTTCTCCCAAGGTTTATTACCTATCTTTCGTACTGTAGGCTTCCTGGAGGAACTTATTATCTAGATTATATTGAATTTCTTCCTTAAATGAAAGTAAAAATAGTTTTCTAAAGTCTAAACTATATTTAAAGCTCCTTAATTAGTATTTTTAATTAGAAAAGTCACGTGGAAAGCAAAGTCACTTGAAAACATCCCTAGTTCCTTATTAGTTCGACCATCGTTGTCCTATCTTACGCAGGCACAGTGGGCTGCACTTGAATTCAATTACCTCAATTGATTAATTTTTTGTTTGTTTACAAATTCAACTCAGATGGATTGCAGAGATGACTCAAACGTGACGTGATAATTGTTCACGTTTTTAGAGCTAAAGGTGTGAGGCCTTTAATTAATCCAACGATATGATAATTGTTCTTGACAGCTGTCACTGTGTTTTTAGAACAAATTGACCTGCAACCACTGTGCCGCCGTGTGTACGCGTTTTACGTACGGACGGAGAGTGTCTGCTCGATATTCCGCTGATGCGATGCCTGGTCCCGAACCCGTATCCGTGTATTCCGTATTCGTGGGGTGCGTGTGTCTGTGTATATGTTTCGGATACGGCGGCGTCTGAAATAAACGAAATAGGAAATTTTGGTATTTTCTTTTATATAAATAGATTTCGCCATACGCAGGCTCTACGGAGAAAAGCTGAAAACGCTGAAAATGTGAAAAGTGAATGAAACGCATGAGAATCTCGGGCGCAACGCAACGCAACAAAGCAAATTAAATACAGAACAAATTAAGAATTCGATAAATTATTGAAATGAAAATGTGAGCAGTGAAGATGTGATTTCCAAAAACGACTCACAGAGAGAGACGCGACAACACAGTAGTGACACACACAGAGTTTTCGAGATACTACAATACAAAATGCAGGCCAATTCGAGCACCACCACAACAACCACGACCACCAAGACCAAGAAGCTGAGCAGCGGATCGGCGGGCAACGTGATCAGTTCCGTGGCGGTGACGAGTGCCATCAAGACGACCACCACGACTCGCAAGCCAGCGGGCTCTGGAGCGGGTGCCAGTCCCAAGTCGTCCTCCAAGTCACCTGGCGCCTCCGTCTCTGACATTGATTCCAATGCGGAGATCGCTGAGCTGTCCAAGAAGATAAACGAGCACGCCGACGCCATTTATCACACGTGGAAGAGTCGGGGTATACCGCCCCCGGAACTGCTGCAACTGTACACAAATGCCGGGGGCGCCGGGGACTTGTCCGATGTGGCCTCTCCCACGGCGGACACCGAGGGCCTCAAGAAGATGGTCACCAGTTTCGTGAACAAGGACAAGGAGCAGCGAGGCAAGACCAATAGCCTGAAAAAGTCCGAAATCACATCCAATGGCAAGGTGAAAAAGGCATCTTCTCCTGCAACCTCCAGCTATACATCCGTCCCCGAACCAGCCCTGCAGTCGCCCAAGAAAGTGGCCGCAGTCTCCGTCAGCAAAGCCTTGCCCGATGTCAATCTCAACTACGACATTAACCTGCATCTGGATGTGAACAATCTCTCACAGCAGCAGACGCACAACCTGCTCAAGATCAGCGAGCTAATCCAGCAGCAAAAGGACTCACCTGCGGCCACGGTCACTGCCAAGAAGCGGCAGAGCAGCAAGGCCGCCGCCACCAACAGCAGCAATTCCCTGGGCAGCAGCAGCCACAAGTTAGCAGCTTCCGAGCAGCCCACCAAGAAGCAGAGCAAGGCCGGCATCAATGGCAGCAGGAGCGCGAGCGGGCCAGTGGCTGTTAGCATAGACGTGGTGGATGCACCCGCCACGAGAGCGGTGACTGTAGCCAACAGCAGCAGCAGCATCGCAGTGAGTGATAAAGGCAACGAGCCAGCGACCACAAGTCGCAAGTCAAGCAAAACCAAAGAAAACAGTGCCGAAGGCAAGCCGGCAACCAAAGAGAAGCCAACAGCAACGGCAGCAGAAGCAACTGCAGCATCAGCAGCGGTTGTAGCCACACGCAAATCAACAAATCGCAGCGCCACTGATAACGCCGGCCACACGACTGCCAACGCAGCGGCAACATCGACACCAGCAGCAACAGCAGCATCACCAACATCAGCAACATCAGCAACATCGATGGATGCAACGCCAGCAACATCGGCCAGCACAACGATGCCAACGTTGAATAAAGTCAAACCGACGAGCGGGGCGCGGGCGGCCCTCGCCAATGGCCAGGACAAAAGTAATATAACCGAATCCCCCTCCATTCTAAACGTGTCCACACTCCAGGCGTTCCGTTCCATCTACTTCCAGTGAACCTCCTCACTCGCGGCTCCGTGGCCGAGCGCGTGCTCATGTTCGAGAAGTGCCCGGATGTGCGACACTCGTTTCTGAACATCAAGCGCCCGCAGGCGGACCCTGCGCCCAAGAGTCTCCTCAAGGTGAGTGTCGTTCAATGGAGAATAATACGGGAATTCGCACCCGTTTGCAGGTCGATAATCGTGTGCTCGGGGGTGTTATCTAACAGTTGAAAATGCCAGAAGACACTGTGAAATAAAATAAAAAAAAAATAGACACTACCCCTCTTCCCATCACCACATCCCCTCATCTTCCCGCCGAAGATCGAGCAATTGCAATTGCACATTTGTTTTCGTTTGGCTCTTTGTGGGCCGCTGTTATCGGTGCGAGTGCTCTGCATCATTGATTGATTTAAGGTTACCTCAAGACGCCACGAGACGAGAACCGCTTGCCAAATGGCTGGGGAGGATCGCTGGCGGTAATGACTGGCACCCAGCGAGAGTGAAAAGTGTTAGACCATGCAGGGCAGATTCCATTCGGAACTTGAGTTACTAGCTCGGCTTGGAACCATCTAAACAAAATAATTGCAAAGCAGCAGAAAAATTATAAGATAAATATTAGGTTTACTTTGAGAACCTCGATCGAATTCGATTCCAGACTGACGCATATTCTATCCTTTTTTACCCCCATTTTATTGTTTTGTTTATTTATTGAGAGTACTTGTTTATACAAAAAGCAGCATAACTCTTCTCTTTGTGCAAATTAAGAAGCATTTCAAACTTTTGAAAGTAGACATTTTATAACTTATTGTTTAATGTTAGGTAAAATAAAAAAATTTGACAAAATTCTACTGAAATTATAAAAATAGAGCTGTTAAAGTTTACATTTTTTGATATCCGTAAAATTTAATCATTTTTACTTTAAAATATAATATTATTTTTATATTTATTGATTTTATTATATCAATAAAAAATGAAATTAATCATTAACACAGAATGTAATTTATATTTCGCTTAATCAATTAGGTATTTAAAATATAATTATTCTAAAATTCATATAGAAAAAATTTATATTTGAAAGACCAATTAGTTAAAATGATATTTTCTATTTTGTTTTAAATAAATTACGAAAATTTATGAATTATGGGCACTTTTAACGCTTGAACAAATTAAAAAAAGGACTTCGAGGTAGATTAGTTTTATTTATTAAAAAAAATGAAAGCTTCGGGAAGAAGTTTGCATTAAATTATGAGAACAATTTGCAATCAATCATACTAGGGCCATAAATTGATTATTTTCAATTTGGAAAGCTTTTTTGAGTTGATTTTTATTGGTTTAAAAAATATGTTAATGGCACTTAAAATATAAATCATTTTTTCCATTTTTGTCAATTTTAATGCAAAAATGTGTCCATTTTTTTGTAAAGGGAACATTATAGATTGAAGCTTGGCTCTTGATGAAATATGTATATATTTATTAGAAATATATAGAGATAGAATACATTACTTATGGAGTCGGAAATGCAAGCTTCTGAATCAAATGATAAAACCCTAAAAATATATAATGAAGAGTGCACAGTAAAACCCGTTTTTTTTTTTGTTTCGATATCATCTTTAGCCAGACATATATTTTATATTGCCTGGAATCTTTTATAAAATCGTGAAATACATCTCTTATTTTATATGAAATAATAACATTATTGAATACAACAAAAAACATTCCACTAAAATGTGCTGTGACGACGATCAAGAGAACCTGTTGACTACTCAGCTTCTTTCGTGTGGGGCTTAGTCGCCGGGATTTATAGTGGACTCACTTACCCACATCGAGTGCCCCTGGTGTGTTGTATGCATATTTTCGTATATAAACAATCAAATCAAGCATTTACGATCGGAGCGCGATCGTGCTAAAGCAAAATATCCGAGGGAGGAGGCAAAAACAACAAAAATGAGGCGAGCAAACACTAAACCGAATTCAATACAACAATACAACACATGATCATCATCACTTTCATCTATTCGAAATGCAATTTGTTGTTTTTGTTGGTTTACTGCTGATTGTTGATTTGGTTGGTGGGGTTTTTTTTGTGTGTACAATTGTTTAATTACTTAATTACATGTGCGGGCGGGCATGGCATATTCCGTTTTTTATTCCATGAATGACTTACCGAAAACAAAAATCTCTTCTCCTTCTGAACTCTGCTTTACTACGATTGCTTGTGAAATTCCTCACTTGGTCTCTGATCAAAGCAAACAGAACTGCTAAAAATACAGTCCTCGGAGAAACACCAAAGACTATTTTTGCAATTAAGTTCTTAGGCAGGCACAGACACAAGTTGAGCAGCATTTAGCATGGGTTCGATTCTCAAGTGTTTTTCGTGCTCTTTGCCTTTGTCTATAAATTAGGCAACAATGCGTATGCGTAATATTTGACTATAAACGATGTGTAGCCGGGCGTATACGTAATGGGCGTACATGCCAATGAATTGTTCGCCTTTTGTATGAACGGGAGGCAGGGGTGGGCTTTCTTATGTGGTGATGATGGTCGTCAGAGAAGATTAATATTTATGTTGCCGTTGACAGTTTTAAAAGCATGAATGGCCGTGCCTGGATTAAAGTCTATAAGATATCCTCCTTCGGTGCAGACCCAATGAGGTTGCAGAATAATAATGATCGCGAAATATAATTAATATATAACGTTATTTTCCTCAATTACTTTATCATATATCTTGTTTTTAGCACAGCCTTATAGTTGTTAACAATAATTACACATTACCCTGGGTTTTTATCCGTTTTTTTTTTCTAATAATATTGCCTAAAATCTCATGCTTCCGCCTCTGCTTTTTTCCTTTTTAATTTAATGCAATTATTCATGAAATTCTAGTTCATTTTGTGTACTGCCCAAAAATTCGCAACATAAAAATCCCACGGATCAAATATGTTTCCATTATTTACGAAAGCAAAAAGTTAATTTAAACAAATACTTTTTTGTTGCTATTGCTCTGCCGGGCACTCACCGCTTAAATTAGACAACAATTCATTGGTGTTTATTTGAACGGCAAACATTTAATAATAAATTCAAAGGTAAAGGGCGAATATACATACGTCGATATGGGCGTGGCTGTCTGCGGCTTTGTGGCCGAGAGTGGGAAAAAGTTTCCGCGAAAACGTAAACAGAAGAACATTTTTCGAGAATAAATTGCAAATTTTATTGAGTGGCGCTTTGGCAGCCACAAGAAGCGAATGTAAACAGTTAGTGAGTGATATTAATTTTCGCTCATATTTGTCGACAGGTTAAGCTGCACTCCACACCGCCGCCGCCGCCGGAACAGAATCTGCTTCAGAAGGAGATCCGCTCCACGAAGAGCGTCTACATACCCAGGTGAGATGACTAAAAAGCGTCGCAGTAACATACATATATTTTCTGATTACTTCAATCTCCGACAGGTTCTACTTTCCCCATGGCAAGCCACAGCCCACGATCGCCATGGAGCGGGTGATCCGTGGCATTCTCTCCGCCTTCGACAGCTTTCCCAATAACCAGGTGACCAAGGATGAGCTACCCCGCATCCTGAAGATCTGCGGCCTGCCCTTTTACTGGCGACTGCCGGTGATGGTCTTCTGCCAGTCGACCAGCACGGGTCTCGTTGAACGCCAGCGGTTCGTCGAGTTCTGGAAACAGTAAGCTCGAATCCTTTATCCATTTTCTTTGGTTACTTGATTTATAAATTTACCTTTTCAGAATGAACATATATTGCCATGAGGCGGCCTCGAGATTCGTGTACATTCTGTCGCGTGGCCAGAGATTCCGCTCGTATATCGTGCCCGAGGACCTGGTGCCCATGGTGCAGGATGTGGTGGACACACACCCCGGCCTGGCGTTTCTCAAGGAGGCCACCGAGTTCCATTCCAGATACGTGCACACGGTCATCGCGCGCATTTTCTATTCGGTGAACCGCAGTTGGAGCGGCAAGATCACAATATCCGAGCTGAAGCGCTCCGATCTTCTGGAGGTGAGCTATCTTTTCTTTTTTAAACTTTTTTAAATTCCATACTCACCCATACGGTCCTCAGATGATAAGCCTGCTGGAGGAGGAGGAGGATATCAACCAGATAATGGCCTTCTTCAGCTATGAGCACTTTTACGTGATCTACTGCAAGTTCTGGGAGCTGGACAAGGATCATGACCTTCTGATCAGCCAGGAGGATCTAGCAAAGCACAGTGACCACGCTCTGTCCACGCGCATCGTGGAGCGGATCTTCTCCGGTTGTGTAACGCGCAGCGACAACAAAAAGGCTCCGGAGGACGAGGCAAAGATGTCCTACACTGATTTCGTTTGGTTCATCCTGTCGGAGGAGGACAAACGGACACCGACAGCCATCGAGTACTGGTTCCGGTGCATGGACGTTGACGGCGATGGTGTGCTCTCCATGTACGAGCTGGAGTACTTCTACGAGGAGCAGCAGCAACGGATGGAGGGCATAGGCATCGAGTGCCTGCCCTTCGAGGACTGCCTGTGTCAAGTGAGGATCACACTTATTTCTCCTTTGAGATTCTTCTTTAAATTTAATATATGTTTTATTTTTTGACAGATGCTGGATATGATCAAGCCGGCGAATCGCGACTGCATCACGTTGGGCGATCTGAAGCGCTGCAAAATGACGCACGTATTCTTTGATACCTTCTTCAACCTGGAGAAGTATCTGGATCATGAACAGCGAGATCCCTTCGCCTCCCAGCGTGACGAATATGTTAGTTTCAACGATATCTTCAAAGTTTTGGTGTTTCTATAATAGCTTCCTTTTCTTACAGACCTCCGATTGGGATCGATTTGCGGCACAGGAATACGAACTGCTCATTTCAGAGGAAAACGATTGAGGGCCGTCAAAAGATATTTATTAACTTACAAATTTTTATACAAATTTATACACTACGAAATGAAAAAGAAACAGAAAAACAAACAAAAACAAGGAACTACTTTTAGTCCATATGTGCAATAAATTCAGATTATTTATTATGAGTTCTGCAGATTTAGTTGAATTTTAATGACGAATACAATAAAAGTAATTACAAATTTAAAGAGTTTAATTTCAAAAAATCATCACCAGGAAAAAACAAATATTTGGGTTTGAGCATGCATTTTCCCTCATAAATATCTTAGTAACCACAAATGGGGTCGAAATATAAAGCACCTCATTTAGAAAACCTCTTTAAAAAACAAAACGATACTCCGCTTTCCTTATCCCAATGTGGAAACACTCCCAAGGCATTCTTGCAGGAAAAATAGAGCAAAACGGTCAAACTTTACAATAAAATACTCATTACATAATCTCCAGATCCGATAATTAATACAAAAGAAAAAACACTGAACTTCATATTTTTAATAATTTTTTCGTTTTTTTATTAATTCTTTTTTGTTTTTTTTTCTAAATTGATTTCTCAACTTAAAGTAGTTAAAAGTAAAACTTGATGTTCTCGTTTGCCGTCATTATAACGCTACCAGAACTCATTTAGAAACTCATTTTAGACTATGCAAAATTTGCCTAAATATATGTTTACGTTTTTATATATTATTGGTATATGCAAGAGAGGATCCTAGCGCCCAGAGGTACAGACCTCGACCACATCCCTGCCAACATTGCAGATTTCCTCCGATCTTAAGTGTATTAGGTATTTTTGAAAAACAAGTGGCTTTTACTTTATTGAAGCAACTCTTTTGGATTGGTTACTCTGCTTACTTATGTGTCGGGCTCAAAAGGTTGCGCTGCTCGTCGATTATGAATCACAGATGCATATAGGTTTGAGGATGTCGCATACACAAAAATACACGGAGGGGGTTTCTTTCATTCATATCTCATCGGGGATATTTTACAAATTGATGGGGCTTGAGGGAAGCTACGACGAACCAACCAATTTATCAGTCAAACCAAACTAAAGGATATATGTAAGTGTTAGAGTACGGAAACTAAAGGATATTTGACGGTGTACAAACGGGATAGGTTTTAAAAGAGTTTTGTTGAAGAAAAGGCGATTATGTGAAAGCAATAGGAAAGACAAGCTGATGAGAAAGTGAGGAAAAATATTTAAAGACAAACTAATGTTCTGTTTGTTCAAGTTTTGAGTTGATTCTGTGTTTTGGTTGGCTTTGGATGTGGGTATCGGTATCGGTATCTCTGATCTACTGTTTTAGTCGTACTTTCTCACTATCCTCAAAGTTCTTATCATTATCGTTTGTCGTCTCCGAGTCAGCGGTAGCGGTCCCAGATGCCGGGGCGTCCGTCTCTCGGCTGTATTCGGGCGTTGATGTGCCCTGAACGTAATCGGCGGTTATGTGAACACCTCGAATGTCTGATCCGGGCACTATGAACATCGGATCCAGCAGCAGTTGCTCCTAAGTAAGATTAGGCAAACATTTGTAAATCAAAGCCAAATAGTCAAGAGTCGATTGCTTACCATTATAGAGCGCAGACCACGTGCTCCCGTGTGCCTCTCCATCGCCAGTTGGGCTATCGACTTGACAGCGTCCTCGGTGAAGGTAAGGTCCACATCGTCAAGCCCGAGCAGTGCCTTGTATTGTGGCACCAGGGCATTGCGCGGCTCCGTCAGGATGCGGACCAGCATGCTAATGTTCAAACTATGGAAGGGCACAATTACCGGGAAACGACCAACGAATTCCTGCAACACAAGACATGATTTTTAGTAAATATATTATAATGTGTTATCCCCTGCTGTTATCTACTTACCGGAATCATGCCAAACTCAACGAGATCACGGGCCTGCACCTTGGTCAGGCATTTATCACGCTCTTCCTGATCGTTGTCCATGGGACTGGCGACTGCCTGAGCTGCTCGACGACCAGATCCGCTAGTTGAGGGCATGCCGAAACCCAAATACTAGAAAAGTGACGGTAATTAAGGATTTTAAGTGATGCCAGCTTTTGTCGATGATCTGTCTCTTACCTTCTCATTAAGACGACGTGCAATAAGCCTGTCCAGTCCTGTGTACGCGCCAGAAGCCACAAACAGTATGTTTGTGGTGTCTACTTGGACGGTCTCCCCTCGCAGCTTGCGAGGGGAGTTTCGCTCTGGCACGTTGACCACCGTACCCTCGAGCATCTTGAGCATTCCCTGCTGGACACCCTCGCCTCCGACATCACGCAGTTGGTGGATTCCAGGAACAGCACCGATCTTATCCACCTCGTCCAGGAAGACGATACCCGTTTGGGCACGCTCCACATTGTAGTTGGCGTCCTGCAGCAGCTTAGAGATTACACTCTCGATGTCCTCGCCCACGTAGCCGGCCTGCGTCAGCGTGGTGCAGTCACAGATGGCGAAGGGCACGTCCAGACAGCGGGCGATGGTCTGAGCTATCAGTGTTTTGCCAGATCCCGTTGGGCCTAGCATGATAATGTTGCTCTTCTCCAGTTTAACATCATTGGACTGGCGATCCAAGATCTCGGAGCCGGGGCGGTTGTCGCCGCCGCCGCCTCGCGAGCTACTGGATGAGGATCCGCTTAGTCCGCCGCCCAATCCGGCTCCGCCCATGCCACCGCCTAAGCCCATCTGTGCGGGCGCCTTGGGGGGCAGTTCACTGCCGGGCGTACTGTTCAGCGTGTGACCAATCCCGGTTATGTGTAATAGGTCGGGCCGAGGAATGCCCTCTAGACCACCACCGCCAGAACCACCGGACGAACCGCTTCCCTGCTGATGCAGCTGCGGCAGGTTGTGGTGGATGCGCTTGTAGTGGTTATATACGGCGACTGCCAGCACTTTCTTGGCAAAATCCTGGCCCACCACATGCTTGTCCAGGTACTCCATGATTTTCTGGGGCGGAGGCGGCGGTTTACGGTGGTTCTTAGGCTCATCCTTGGTCCGCTGCTTGGTCTCGACCTCGGAAAGCACAACGAAGAAGTAGTTACACTTGGCGCACTTTACGAACCTCGTCGAACTGACGAACGTCTCCACTTGAGTGCAGGCGCTGCCACACTTTGGGCACGACAGGAACTTGTCACTACCGCCTCCGGGTGGATCTCCGCTACTAGTCGTGCTTGCTCCGGATCCCGCACCGCCAGGGATTTTGGTGGAACCTCCACTAGACGGACTTGAACTGCTACCGCTTCCCGTGGCGGTCCCACTGCCGCTGTCGCCCGCATCGTCGGAGGATCGTGTGGTGGCATTCGTGATATCAATATATGCGGGTATAGCCAACGCGGGCTCCAGCCTTACCAGTCGGCTAATGGCACAGTTCCAAGTGGCCAGGTGAAAGCGTCGCACGCCCCAGATGCTGACCTCCGAGTTTCGAGCGCCCAGGATGACACATCTTGCTGTGCTCTGTGTCTGACCAACTGCGCTTCCTGAGGGAGCATAAAAGATATAATTAAATTAAGATTTGTATGCTTATCAGGGTGGGGAGTATGAGCAGGGATCCCTATTGAGTTGCGAGCACAAAGAGCGACACCCCGGCGACGGGGTTAATGTTTCCTCTCTCCCAAGCAAACAGTGGCATTAAACTGATAACTACGAGGTCTCCCAAGGAGAGGAAAGCTCTCTAGATTGGACAAACACAACAAAAAGGTAACAAATAAAGGCCAAGGGCAATTAGCATCTTCCGATATCGCAGATGACTTGCCACTTTTTCAACTGCTTCTACGTTTCTTCCAGTGCAGCTTTTATTGGCCAAACTTCCGCCTCTCCGCTTTCCTAACCTGCAGGCCGACAAATATAATAACCGACAGTTGCTGGCCATTAAAAATGTGTAAAAAATTGCTCCGCCAGAGACATGAAATAATAGTAAAAAACAAAAAGCCATTGCGTCACAGTGGCAATCGTAATAATAAAGCCAAGCTGGCCATTCGGGCCCCTTATAAAACAATTCAAGTTCAGATTGACCAGCAACGCATGACGCCCGTCCGATTGGGAAGACGCTGGTGAAGTCGAAGTGGTTGTCCAATCAGATGTAAAAACGATCGATCCCCCTTCATTGACGCCTCTGATTGCCGTTGACCGCGAGCAGCTTTGATATCGAAAGAAGGCGACCTTCACTCTGTGTTTTGGTTCGAACTAGACAAAAATTTACAATTTAGCGAGAGGCAGCAGCCACAGCAGGGCAAGGCTGATAAGCCAAATGGAAATGGGATCGGGATCGGAAATCGTTAAGCTGCAGGCAACGGGAAACTGTTTTGCCAGTTGGATTTTCGTGTTGTTGATTCGCGGCGGCTACGTGACGCTGGCGCAGCAAATGACGCAGTTACGTATGAGATTTGCACAACAACAATGGGCACAAACAGTGGGCAAAAGTAACGCCAGCGGTGGTGCGGTGCGGTGCGGTGCACTTACCCTTCGACCAGACACTGTATTTGGGGCCCAGCAGGATGATCCGCCGCACCATGCTCATGGTGGCTGCTGCGCCTCCTTCGCTTCCCCTGCTCTACTCCTCCTTCTCGTATATTTCCTCCTCCTTCCTTTACTTCTCAGCTGGCCGCTTCAGTGCTCCTCTCTGCTTCTTCTTGCTGCTCTTCCGATCTGCAAAGTTATTGTTGTGGCTGCTGTTGTCGTTGGTGGTGCTCAGCTGGTTGCCCTGAAGTTCGTTGCTCGGATTCACCTTTGCAGTGCGAAATGCGTCGCAATTGGGCTGCTTTTCCGCCTGCCGTGCGCTTATTTTCAGTGGAAAATGGGGGAATAGATTGCGCTCTGCACGTAATTTGTGTGTCTGTGTGCGTGCTGTGTCTCTCGTTGCTTTTGCACTTCTCTCGCTCAGCTTTGCTTCTTCTTGCCGATGCCGCAGTCCCACGGAGTCGCAAACCTCTTGGGCAATTACTTAAATTAATTTATAAGCAACCGCGACCTCCGACTTCTTGACAGGCACCCCGCAAATATTGAAGTTTGGGAAAATTTCAGCAAACTGCTCTGCAATTACACGACAACAATCGATAGTTTTTATCGACAACAGCTGCTCGGTCTCCTCCTCTTGTGGTGGCTGCGCAACACGCACAGTGGAACGGGTAATGACATACACTGAACCAAGCACCAAACAGCGGACGGATGACTATAAATTTTGGTCTATGAGGGAATTTATGGGAATTGATGACCGAAACCGAGAATTTCAAAATCAAATAAAAGTGTATGGTTAATTTTCAAAAGATTACTCTCTTTTTTTGTAGTAATCTGAGTTGATTTTCAACGGGGATATTCAACTTACATATTACACAGAACTTTAAACTTAATGCTAGAGTCGAATTAGTAGCCGGGTATGATGCGACCCTTCTTGCTGGCCGTTTTCAGCTTCTTGTTGCGCTTGTCCTTGCTGCGCTTGTCGAGGTTCTCCTGGCGCTTCTTCTGCCGCTTCTGGATGTCGTGCTCCACCTTCTGCTTGCGCTCGGTCCACTTGGTCTTTGCCTTCTTCTTTTCCACTCGCCGCTTCTTGATGGCCTTCTGAAGCAGCTTTGTGTCATCCTTAACCTTCTTGCCCTCGACCTTGTCGAACGCCTTGCGCCATGCAATGTCCGTCTGCATCTCGGCCGCCTTATCCGTTTCTCCCTGCTCGCGCAGCTCGGTGATGTGCTTCTTGGTGTCGCGCAGCTTCTTCAGGATCTCCTTGGGGTTCTGGTGTGACTTCTTGGTCTTGCCACCCGGATTGGCGGCAAAGTCTACCTTGGAGTACACGATCTTGGCTTCCTGGTTGTACACTGGCTGCTCCTTAACGGGCTGGATTTGGGCCTTGGTGTCTTCCGAGTCTGCATCTTGCTCGGCTTTCACCACTCCGTTCTTTAGTTTCTGGTGCTTGACGTTCTCGTTCTTTAGGTTCTTGGCGGAGGAGAGGAGCAGTTTCTGGACGCCCTTGCTTCGCTTCAGCTTCTTGGCCTCTCGCCGCTTCTGTTGGCGCTCCGTGGCGGGACCTTTCTTTTGACGAAGCTTATTCTTTATCGATGCGATGCGCTCGTCCACATCCTCGTCGTCGGAATCTACGTTTTGTTTTTGTTTTTGGCCTTTTTTGTTCGCAGATTTATTGTTGTCCGGCAGCAGGTAATCCTCGTAGGTGTCTTCATCTGTGAGAATATAGGTTTAGTGAAGGTTTAATGGCTTTAATATATGGTTTACCTTCTTTCTTGGAGTACGGCACTTTGTGAATGGTCAGCAGGTTGAGCACGCGCTGGTGAAACTTTTTGGTGACGGCTAACAGGTCCTCCTTCTTCGTTGGCTTCTGTTCCACGTTGTGCTCATTATCGAACTCCGCGCGAAGACGTTTTACTATCTCGGCCTGTGTCATTTTGGCCGCAAAATAACAATAAAACAATTATTTACGAACCGCACACGTGCAGTAGAAATATTATCGATGGCACTATCGATGTATCGAATTTTCTTCTTTCTGAGCAACCATCGATAGTTTTTTGACACTATCGATGGTGCGTATCAGTTTTCATTTTTAGCATTTTTACCAGAAACTTAAATGTTGTATAATTTTTCGTTGGTATTTTAAAAACATGAGCAGTCTGGCAGCGCGGGAATTATAAAATCAAAAGTTTTTTCAATCAATAACAGCAATATAAAGCAAACCAACAAGATAATTGCTGATTAATAAATTTAAAAAATTTTAATTTTGTTTCCTTATATGATAAGGTTTGGTTTAAATTAAAACACTGATAAAAAGAATACCCTACACGAAGGACGATGTGTGACCAGATCCCGCACTTTTCAAATAGCGTTTTGTAGCGCCTTTATGCAGGAATTAGGTATATATTAGCGCTCCTGCTGCGGTCACATCGGCTCACTTTTCCGTAAAACATCGTTAAAGAATGACTAATTTGCCAGTTTTAAGTATTTACTCAATGGCCAGCTAATTACACTTTGGAAACGAGCAGAAACAGCGAAGTTCAGTTAACGTTGGAGACGTGAGCGGGAAAAGCGAAGCAGCCAAGATGAAGAGGCAGTTTGCGAAAATAAAAATTGCAGCCGAAAATCTGTCAAGGTAAGTTCAAAGGCCAGACGACGACACTGCGGCGCTGTTTGAGTGTGTGTTGGTGACTGCGCTCCAGGCGGACGGACAGGTGTTGCCTCATCACAACAACAATATCAACGAAAACAGCAGTGGCAGCAGCCTCAAACAAATGCAACATAAGCAGCAACGCTACAAAAACAAGACGAATAGCAGCTGCTGCAGTGACAACAATAACAACTGATGACCTAACGGCAACCCCTCTCCTCTACTCTCCGCAGGTCGACGAAAGCGGACTGCAAAGACTCGGAGCTGGAGACGATCGAGCGGCAGGTGGACAGGTACCGGGACACCATCGAGAAGATCGTTCGGAAGCTGCCGGCGCTGAGTGGCAGCGGCAATAGCAGCAGCAGCAGTGCCAATGGCCAGGTGAGCAGCGAGGAGCAGGACAAGCGGACCAAGAAGAACAGCCACTACAAGATCGCCCAGGCGCTGGATGAGTCCGCCAAGGAGCTGCCCAAGGATATGCCTCTGCAGAAGGTCCTCGCCAACTGTGGTTAGTTATCGGGTATCGATTGTACGCGTGTGCGAGTGATTGTGATTGTGGCGTGTTTGTGTGTGTTTGTGTGTGTGGGTATCATGCCGCCCAACTGATAAGGGGCACAGTGGGCTCCAAATCCGATAATCGCCGCCAGACATGCACATATGCATACGTATGGGTTTTCACCTCGGTTTCGGTTTGGTTTGGGTTTGTGGGCAACGGAGAATACTCGCGGATGACTGTGTCACGGGCTTGCGTGTCTGTGAGTTTGGCTGTCTATGTGTTTGCGGCCTCGCCTTGTCGCTTGGCCTTGTGGCATTTACATTTCTCAACATCCACATCAACATGAACAAAAACAACAACAACAACAACAATATTGACAGCGGTTTTTAATATACAGTCAAAATTCCATAACTCAAACCAACAGCAAAACGAAAAAAGTACAAAGTTTATTTAAGTTTTCAGAGTTTGCATAGAAAACGTTAATATATTTGCATGCATTCTTTGATGTATTGAGTTCAAAATGCACCTCAGAAATATTTCATCTTCGATGTTGACTAAATATCTATTTTAATATTGTTTATAATTTCCAAAAACTGTTTGGCAGTATACAAAATTCATAAAATAAGCTTAATTATTTGTTTAATACATTGGATTATCAATTTGCTTTTAAATTTTGTTATAATTCCTGTTATTAGGATCTTAAATGCATATTCTTTAAGTTAGGATTCGCCTTATCGAAATTTGTCTGTAGGGAGACCCCACTGTCGGCCTGAGCTCTTTTTTTTAATCATTATTATAATTTTTATTATGACTTATTCGCTGCTTTCTTTTCAACCCGCTGTTCGCATTCGTATTGGTTATTTTTTTGCGGTTTCGGCATTATCTATTTATACATTTTTTTTGTTTTGCCAGCCAGTTGGCCCGTTGGCCCGCCCCCACTTGCGCCCGCTTTTATTGCCCTTTTGCTGTGCGATTTACTGTGCATTTCATTTAAATTTGTTACACATCCGTCGCTCACGAAATAGGATAACAAAGAAGCGTAAACGGCGATAATTATGCTGGCCCAAAGTAAAAGTAAAAGTCTGAGCCGAATTCATACATCATCGTTATGATCAGACTTCCATCAGCCGCGTCTTCGCCTTCGTCTTCGCCTCCTCCTCAACCGCCGGATATCTTCTCATTTATTTTGTGGGCGCTCCCCCTGGTCTGTATTACTCATTCTGTTTTTTTTTTTATTATTTTCGTATTGTTTCCATTCGCCGCTTGCCATTCTCGAGCACTTCGCATTCCACATACTCGCAGATGCGTGTGCGTCAATTGCAATTTGGATGCAATTGCCATTTCCAGTGGCCGCTTCGGTTGCAGTTGCTGTTGCTGTTGCAGATGCAGATCCAACTGCAGCTGCAGTGGTTCAAGAGCAGCCGCGTTTGTTGTGTAACCGTTGCCATACCAGGGATCTCCGTGCCGTGCCAAACCTCCGGTTTCTCCACTTCCCCACGTTCCTGATTAGACACGAACGTTTCCCCTATGCATATTATTACGGCTACAGTGTGAACGTGTGTCCATGGGTTAAGTGTGAGAGCTCGGCTTGAACGCCTGGGGAATTATAATTGGGTCAATCTGGGGAAATCAATGGCCAGCTTTGCAAAGCTCAAAAAAGTTAATTTTCCATCAATAACAAAGCAAAAAAAAAATTTAATTAATTTCTGACTTACAAGGTCTTTTCGTATATTTCAAATAAAAATAATATATTTAAGGTTACTTAAAATATAATCAAAATATGGGATTTCCCCTTATGTATTGGTTTTGTTCTAAAAGTTTCACTTTACCCATAAAAAAAATGTTGTAAAATACCTGATCAAGGTCCCAAGAAATAGATTTATTATATTTAAAGTTTTTCCTTCTCCGTTTGACCTTGTAAGTTATGTAATTGTTAGTCATGATCACCTATAGCTACATTTAATGTTTGGGCCAATCACTGGAAGAGTTCCAACTGAAAATTACCACACTAAAATGAGATTTTTGTCGCCCATGTAATGGCCATAATTACGGTGCGATATCATCTCACTTTTAGCCCACTGTGCGCCCTTTGCTACTTTTATTGTTAGCCACGATGCGCTTCAATTCAACTCAACTCCACTGGCAAGGGGGAGAGAAAAGCGAGCATATCTTGAACGTTATACTCCAGTGCCGCCGCCGACGACGTCTTCTTCGTCTTCCCTCTCCGCCTCCATGGCGGATTCAGCTGTCGAGCCTCGAGTCTCAGGGCACTCAACACAATTATCACAATTTTGCTTACTCAGCTCGTCAACCTATTCGGCAGTCACCTCCCCCTCGAGTCTGCCTCCCAATCTTGTCCCGCATCTAAGCTGAGCAACTCCAACAACTGGAAACCGGCACGCCAACATCTTTGCAGCTACCGCTTGGCGATAAGGTCTTAAATAAGCACTGACTTCCTCACTTGCGGGCGGAATAGCGAGAGAGAGACACCCAAACACACTGAAAACTCTTAGTAGTTCCTCCAAGATCGCTAACCTTAATGATTGTTTCTTAATTTCAATGAAAAATTCGAAAGTATTTAGCAAAGTTACTCCCTAAATTTCGGTTATTTAGCGATTTCTATAAGAATTTCCATTTAAATAATGTCTTTAAAGGCTAGGTTTCCAAAATTTCTCACTGTGGGTTAATTACGTGTCCAAGTTTCCATTACATACTTGGTTAAGTACTCATTTCTCCATGTGTTTGACATTTGCAGGAGAGCTGGAGAAGACGATGGCCGAGTGCATCATCGAGAGCGAACTGGAGACGGAGACCAAGGTGGTGCGGCGCCTGAAAAACATTTTGGACAAGGAAATCCAGGAGATCTCGACGCTCAAGCGCAACGTATCGCGCACGCTGCAGGAGTACACCTCGCTGAAGCGTAGTTATGAGGTGAGTACGGGTCATAAATCTAGCTGGGATTATCCATTAAATGGGTGGCAGTGAGTAATGTTGGATTTCCGTTTTCACCAAACTGTGCGCGCTCGATGGCAATGGGAGATTGTTAAATTAATTACGAAGCTTGCTGGAATAATAGCCCCGAAAAGCTACCTCCGCTGGTCAAGTTGTCTCTGATTAACGAACAATAACAACCACTGCCGCCGGTAGTGGTTGTCCCCTCTCAAGGAAATGGCACTGTGTTCTTTTAATATTTGTTTGCAATGACTTCGAGTTTGATGGAAAACCAACAAGAAAGAACTCCATTCAAGCCGACTTCTGGCTTCAATTAAAGTTCCCAACAACTCGATAGGCGATTCCCAGAACAGAAGTGTCATAAAAAGGCGTGGACAAATCCAACACTTTCCAATCAAAGTAGAACCACTGTGTCGCGGCGGATGCCAAGAAGCGCCGGCAAAAGAAGCAATCAATTTTTAATTTCCATTTATTATTATTGCTATTGTTGTTGCTGTTGGTATTCCATACTTTCTGGCTTTATCTTACGCCAGTTTCTATTGTTTGTTGCTTACGTTTTTATGATTGTTGCCTTATCGCCGAGGAGCGGGGGGAATCTGGAGTGGGATGATATGGAGTGGCCCGGGATGAACGGCGTTTTCGATGTTCCAATTTCTTGACACCCGATTGGTTCTGGCCATTGGAGACTCTGCAAACAGTTAGAGCCGGTTATGCGAACATAAAAAGTTACTCTGGAGTTTTATTGTTTTCGTGTTTTCTTCTTCTCTTCTTTTTTTTGCTTGCTTTTTTCTTATTTTGCTTTCCGTTTTATTTTGTACAAATCACGACTATATGGCGTTTCAAGCCATATCGAGCCAGTGGTCGCTGTTGATGTTGATGTCCGTGCTGTCTGTTTAAGGTGTCGGAAGACGTTCATTGACTTGGCGACGGCAGTGACATCATAATTGAAATGGACGCCCCACAACCGCTGACCAGCCGAAGTTATTTACACTCCCCCGGGTATCGGGTAATCTTATCGCCGTCAGCTTGCCATAATTCGCTAATCAGGCGCTCTCGTGTTTGGAGCTCAGTGTTCTAATTGCACTCCCTGACACGGATCCGATCCGAAAACAATACGCCTTTGGAAGTGCTAACTTTGGTGCCCGGAATGTGCTACTTGTAGTGTGATGTAGGTCACCGAGAGGTTGCAGCGGCTCATGGAAATGATGATGTGACTCACAATCGTAGTCTCGAACTATTCAATACGTATTGCGAGGGCAGGAGCAGATATTGATAATGAGCGGGATGCCATTGTCTTCTGGGTGGCGGAGATAGTGGCGTCGTAACTCGGCGTTTTGTCACGATTTGTTTATTTTTAGCTGCATTATGATACGGGCGAAGATGACGATGAATGCCGCCAGCAGCAATTTGTTTGCACACAACGAACAGCTGGCAAAACTTGTATTGTAATTATATATGTATGTATAGCTCAATTTAGTACTGGATTTAGTGAGTTCGCCTTGTCAAAAGATGTATGGGACATTTCCTCGCCAGAATGTGATATAACTCGACCGATTGAATCACTGTTTGTTTATTTATTTTTCTGTCGAAGATCAAGGCTAATAGTTTTCTCAATGTCTGATATATTTAGATGCACAAATACGTTTTTGTTTGCTTCCTAAATTCCCTCGCAATTTAAATCTTAAATACTCTTTCACATAGTTCAATAGCACTTCTTATCGGAACGCTCGTTTTATAAACTCCTTTGTGAGTCAAAAGCGGTGTCACCATAGTCAGTGGCCCCAATGGAACGCGCGTGTGTGCTCTGAATCCCATATTTCACCCATTGTCCGGCTCGAAACAAAGACCTTGATGGGAGCAGTAACAGCTGGGCGGGCAGGCTGTGTTTGAGGTCGTTCTATTTTGAGATGGCCGCAAATCATTCATCCGGCAAATTATCCCTTTAGTCATTGGGAGAACTATTTCCAGTAGTGGGTGTTGCGGTAGATAAGATATTTCGCGTGCTTGAACTTTGGGCCATTCTGTGAATGTGACGATTTCCCTGGCATTGCTGCCGCTTATCTGTCATTCGCTAATCAGTGCTCTGTTCTCTCGTTCTCCCGCAGGCGGCAATCCGGCTGGATGAGCCGGCGGCCAAGGTGAACCACATCAAGAGCCAGCAGGAGGAGTGCGAGCTGAAGCTGGAGAAGGAGCGAGATGCCTGGGCGGCACAAATGCTGGAGTTGATAGCCAAAGAGGACGAGATCGTGAGCTGCATCCGCGACTATGTGCTTAACCAAAGAAACTACCACGAGCGGGCACTGCAGCATGTGAACGCCTCGCTGGCCCGCATCCAAGACACCATTCAGGGCACGGAGAAGTCCCGCTTTGGCACTTCGCTCAAGGAGCATCTGACATCCACCAACCGCGAGATCTCTTACATCGTCGAGCTGTGCTGTTGCTGCCTGCTGGAGCACGGCCTGGAGGAGGAGGGCCTACTGCGCGTGGGCTGTGCCAGCACCAAGCTGCGCCGCATGAAGCACGCCCTGGAGGCGCAGCATGTGAAGACGCCTTTGCCGCTGGACTACCAGGACCCCCATGTCATTGGCTCCATACTCAAGCTCTACCTGCGCGAGCTGCCCGAGCCGTTGCTCACCTACGGTCTGTACAAGGACTTTATTCGGATCGCCGAGCGGCATAATGAGTCCGAGCGGAAGACGGAGATCAAGGCCATTCTGGGCAAGCTGCCCAAAGAGAACTTGGCCAACCTGCGCTACCTCACCCGCTTCCTGGCCCTTGTTCAGCAGCGCTCCGTGCACAACAAGATGAGCTCCCAGAACCTGGCCATCGTTATGTCCCCGAATATGCTATGGCCGCGCATTGACAAGAGTAGCAACGCCCCGGCTGATTATATCGGCCAGGTGAACAGTTCTTCAGCGGCTAATATAATCGTAGAGCTGCTAATCAGCCAGTGGGACTACTTCTTCACCGGCGACGTCGAGTTCTATCTGACGCTACAAAAGCAAAAACTCTTTGTGGAAGGAAAGAGCAAGTCTAATTCCTCCAACGAAAATCTGGACAGAAACGACAGTGGTAAGTATACTGCACAGTCGGAGTTTTATAGCTCCAGAGAGTACCTGCCCAACACAGTATTCGACTTGTGAATATCCAAGTCTCTTTATTAGAAATTCTTTACATTTCCAACAACGAAAAATAAGAGAAAACCTGTCTGTCATAGTATTTCCTGCCTTTTAAGCTATTATTTAACGTTTTCCGTCTAATTAATGCTGCTTTTAAAATTAGTGCCTTATATTTCGATACATTTTGTGCAATAATAAAGTTTGGAGTTTAATTAAAATTCATCAAAACTATTCCTGAAAGCAGACTTTGTAAATAACAGTTCCTGTCTTATTTACGTACGTAAAACTTGTGTTTTTGTCTATCATTTTCTATTTGCAAGCACTCAAGAAAACACGTTGAACCGAAGCTTGAAACCTAAGAGAAATAAAGACAAAACAATCCAACTGTTATTTACAAAGTCTGCCTGGAATTGATTTCTGCCAATGGGAGAATGTATCACCTCATCCGGTTGCAATATAAATATTTCACAAGCTCGTCTACTGTCCTATTTTTTTGTATTCACTTAATTCATTACCTAATATTATCCTGGGCCATCCCTTGCAGAAGTCTTGGAGAGTCCTCGCTACGGCACCTTGAGGCGTCAGAAAGCCAATGCTCCATCGCCGCCAACCACCAATGGCAATGGAACGAACATCATGACCACATCACAAACGTCACATCGCCCGCACGCCAAGGAACTGTTCCCGCAGCAACAACCGCCCGCGGCGGAGAAGCAGCAGGAGAAGCCCGTCAAGCCGCCGCTACCGAATCTGCCGCAGTTCCAGTCGGCCGCCGTCAGCGGGCCAACGCAAACGCAGCTCGAGCCACTGCCTCCGCCACCTGTGACACCTGCCAAGCCTGTGCCGATGACAAGGACACAGTTCTTTGGGCTGGATAACCTGCCCTCTCCTACGGCCGATCGCAAGAGCACCGATAGCATCGGTAGCTTTAAACTGAAGCCGGATGTGCCGCAGAAACCGCAGCTGCCCAAGAGGCCGGTGGTACTTGGCGTTGGCGCAACCAAAGTCGATGGGAAGAGTGATGACGAGGGTGCCATAACGCCTACCCAGGCGTTAATCGATAATGGCAATGGCTGTGTCCGCTACAAAACGGAAAACTTTCTGGACAAACTGCGCCAGGAGACCAGTGACACAAACGGAACACGAGAGGAGGTGCCAGCGGCAAAGGAGGGCAACCACAACAGTGAGATTCAGCCGTCAGCCGTTGCGGAGGTACAACAGCAGCCACCGGCGCAGACCCTGGCTACGACACCGATCTCGCCGAACTCATTTCAAACGCCCAAGAGGCCAACGGTGCCAGCACCGCCACCTCCCACAAATCGCAAGCTCTCGGATTAGAGAGGGTCGTGGGAGGAAGTCAGAGTCACTAGGTGTTACTGTTTATTACTCGTTAAGACTTGAACGCACAGTAATCTATATATATATTTAAATGATCCTTGCGGTGAGAAGAGGAGACGTTGTGCATTATAGAGCGCAGAGCCTCGTGTGTATTTTGCATTTGCCTTGTTCATAAGCAATCTAATTTGTACGAGTTTAGCCATATAACATTTATCAAGCGATATCCACATACATATATGTACGCATATATATATATATATAGTCTGTAGTAGGCCACCGTAACTCAATTGTCGAAATTGGATTTCTTAGCGCCCAAACCGAGCGAGCTCTCAATTGTTAATCCTTATTTGAAAGGTTGTGATACATCAGAAAGGTTTGTGTTTCCTTAATTTTGTTTTGCAACGCTGACTGCGTCCAGCGTCGATTTGGTTGACAATTTCATCGAAATTTCATTGTGATTTCCCTTAATTAATATTATTATGATTTCGTTAAAAGGCGTGAGCACGCACGCCAATGCTCCATTCTGAATTCGGGCTGACACAGAACTATTTCCAATGTATTCGTTTGATTTATTCAAATCACCAAGTACGTTAATTATCATTTTGAATTATGATGTACTATATATTTTGTATTCTTGCTTTATTAATTTGTAATGCAACTATTATTATTTTTATTTAATAATAAAACTGTATGTATGAAGCATTGTTGTGTATATAGAATATACATTAAAAAAAGTATGAGTATGATTTTATCAGAGAAGTTTCTGTCTTTGTTTGTAAACGTTTATTTTGTTAGATACCTATAGGGGATGTCTATAGAGCAGGAAAGTCAGATATATGAATCGAGATAATCAATTTATTCATACTTAGATTCATTGCAACAGTATTGATCTTTACTGACATTCCTAGTACTTACATTTGAATAGGCAGAGCAAACTAAGTACGTGGATTTCTTATACGATTTGGTAACTAAAAATAAAGACCCCTTGGAATCAAAAGATATAACTATCTGCAGGAAATTCAACTGAATTGTGCCATAATAATGAATACCTGAATACAGATAATGATTTGTAGAAAAAAAAAACCTACCACTACTACCTAACTATAACTATCATATCTGCCTATATATATATTTTCACACGCTACTTCGAGGGTATAGCTACATAGCAATGACCAGAACTTGATGTTTAGAGAGAGCTTACTACTTGGAAATAGATTGAAGGTTGCATGGGACAGACCAAAACGATATATACTCCATGGTATTTGTAGAATTTAATATGTGTATACAGTTTTGTGAATAGGTTAGTAAGTGGAAAGCTGGCTGAAGATGGAAATATATTAATATATTCTGCTAAAGTTTAAATAAAAAAAATCCAACACACCCAAGTTGGACCAAAAATTTGGAACTAGTGTTATTTATGTAAATGAATACTGGAAAAAAGTAAGAATACAATTCAGCCCCAGAAGTATGCAGACAATTGACAGTGTTTTATAAATATTCATTCTACGAAAGGCATATAAAATACACTTAATATAATCAATTTAGTGTAGCTAAGTAAAATCTATCTTATGCGGCTTGAGTTAAGGCAAACATCAAAGGCTGGCAGAGTGCCGGTGATCTCCAAGAATCGTACGAGTGTATGGCTATAGGATTTTCCGATTAGTGGCGATAAGGATCCCTCCGTTGTGTCTTGGTTTTCCCTCATCTCATCTGCGGAGTCCAACTGCCTCACGTAATCCATAAAATTGTCCACACTAACGGGAGCCTCAGCCTTGGCTTGGGGTGATGTTTCCGTCTGCAGCTTCCGCTGGAACTCAGAGCGGTAGTAGTCGTTAATCATGGACATCATCCCCTTGGAGTACCAGTAGATAATGCCTATCAAAAACAGGCCCTGCACGAAGGGTCCAACCATTTTGTATAGTCTTTAAGATAAATTGTTGCTAAACTGTTTTTTTTTATAGATTCTTCACTGCTTGTGGTCTTCGCGGAAGCTTTCCAACCACTGATTGACCATGTAAAATTGCTCCTTGATATGCGGCCAGGCCATAGTGACAATTAACATTATTGTATTTGCGAAGACAAAGAGCTTCATCATCTCAAATGCTATGAATGTAAGGTTTAATAGAATAAAGTGAGACTTCTTTAAGGTAACTAATTACAGACCCTCCGGTGTGCGAAGATAGTCGCCGAAACCGGAATTCAAGTCCTTATCCTTCTCCTGCTGCTCATGGTGATCTGGGGACTTGCTCTTGCCTGAACCCTCAGCTTTGTCTTTGCTGGAGTTACCACCCTGGCCGTGGGCGTGTCCCTTTCCGCGTCCGCCGTGTCCGCTGTGCTTGTGCCTGCCGTATCCAGTGGACGTGTTGGCAAATGCCGATTTCTTCGATTTCATGGCATCCAGATGGATGCAAGGCTTCTGTTTGGATCGTCCTACCACGCCAAGTGCTGCTTCGCAAATGATTCACACTGGTGACCCAGTGCAGTGGCGCTGCTTCTGCATACATTCTATGGCTTCTATTTTATTGATTTGCGATTTCTGCGCTTCGCTTTGGGGACAGACCAGGGAGGATTGGGATATTGGGGAGGAACAGGTGACCAAATAGCAATATGTGGCTTGTAGAGCAATGCGCTTGGATATTTAGTCAGGCATGTGTGCTTATAATATGTGTTACCTGCAAATGTGTGTCAGCTTAGTGGATGAATTGGCTGGGTGGGCGGATGAACACTGGTCCCAAATGGATTTAGCTTCAGTAAAAATTAATGGGACAGGTAAAAACCACATTGTATATGCATTTAATTTGCATATTTAAATATGCTTTAATTGAAATATTTATAATTGGAATGATTTTTAGGGGATTTTAATTTAATTTGGTTTGAAATTTATACTATAAGAGGATGAATACAAGTTTATTGGAAGTATTAATATGAAAACAATCAAAACTCAGGAACTCATTTTTACAAGCATTAATATATGTATATCAATGTGCTACTGTGACTTTAAGTAATGGAAGAACTTCATGAGGGATATAAAGTTTTCAGCTTTCAATTACGGAAAACACCTCTTGACATAAAAATATTATTGAACTGTCTGTAACTTAAATAACTTTATTAAATGTTGATAACTGCCTTGCTTTTGACCTAAGCTTCCTCCTAATTGTACTTAAAATTTATAAAATTGCTATCCCAGCTAAACTTTTGATTTATTCCCAAAAGTATGCAATTTCGTAAAAACAAGTTATTTAATTTTTAACAAGTTTTTTTCTGAATGAATAATGTATTTATTACCAAAGTGGCAACTTAATCTAATCTGTGTAAATTAACAAGCTAAATTCGAATACTGATTGCGAATACTTAAGAGCCACTAAAACTATTTTAGGGAACCTAATAATCCTGCAATACAAATACTATTACGTATACGTAATAAGTTGTTGCTTCTTAGGCAATGCCCCTCCTTCAGGTGTCTGCTTCCCAGCCGGAGTGGCCAGACAACAGGTGCAGATGCCACCCAGTATGACCAGCAGGCAAAAGGCGGACAGCGAGAGGGCGGGGCTCACCTGCCGCAGCAGGGTGAGGAAGGAGGCGGACAGCTGCCACACCCTTGCCCAAGTGACGGCCGAGAAGGAGAGGCTGCTCCGCTGCTCGGGGGGCACCAGTTCACCCAGACAGGCCAGGATCATGGACTGGGCACAGGAGACTGCCGCCTGGGGCAGGGAGGCCATTAGCAATCCCAGCGTGAGACCGTACACCTCGGGCATATCCGCTTCGGCCAGGAACCAGCAGATGCTACCAATGCTACCCACCACAATGGCAAAGGCTCCCGCCCCCTGCCACTTAAGATCGTGGCGGTTAAAGGTGAGATGCAGGGCGAGCAGACAGCCCAACATCTCTGCCAAGCCCATGGCTAGAGTATTGGACACCAGGTGCTCCCTGCCGAAGGATCGCACGTGAAGCAATAGACCCGTATTCACCACCATGAAGGTGGCCAAGGCCATGTGCGCAGAAATCAAGCGGAAACTGCTCCTCCTATCTCCCATCCACAACTCCATCCACTGAGCTGGTGGCGATTGCTCTTGCATCCTTTCTCTCAGCTGTCCCAGCTGTTGGGGTAACTCCTTGGACACCTTGTGCATGCCTCCGTTCATGCGAGCTGCTTCCAGTAATATTGCCACTGTCTTCTCTACGGCCAGCTGGTTGTCCTTGGCATGCTGCAGCTGCCAGCGGGGTGAGTCCGGAGTCCAGGGCAACAGGAAGACAATCACCAGCAGGGAAAGGGTCACGCCCAGATATATGTGCTGCCAGCTGGGAGCTCCAGAGGCCAGACCAGGCAGCAGTATCAACCCCAAAGCCCAGAAGCAGTCATAAAGAAGCAGGGCACCTAGTCGGTGCTTGCCCGCTGTTATGTCGCTAACTGCGAGGATAAAATGTATATAGTTACGTCATCTTATATAATATTGATATGACTTACATATGGAGTGGCCGGAGGTGATCATGAAACAGCAAGAAATCGCCGCCAGGCAACGCAACCCACAGTGAAGACTGAAATCCTTCACCAGACCCATCAGGAGGCTGCACATCAACAGGCACCAGATGCCAGCCGAATAAATCTGGCGAGGACTCAGCACACGCATCAACTTGGTGGCGGCCACGCCTCCGATGAGCAGGCCGAAGAGGTGCCAGTACTGGGACCAGGCCACGAAAAAGTCACAGAGACAAACCAAATCGAACTCCATGGTCAGGGAGTGAAAGCCAGTGGTGTAGAGGAACCTGCGGCACTGACGCATGGCGTAGCCGGCGTCACCATAGTTCACCATAACATAGCACTGATCCAGGGAGACGGTACAATTGTCCACCGGTCCAAAGGAACTTGTGTCGCAGGTGTACTCCTCCTCTGGATAAAGATCTGGGGCCGTGAATAGGATGCAGGCCATGAACCAGGCGGCTGGGATCTTGCATAAAAACAGGATGAGCAGCGAGCGCAACTGCCAGGGTCCAAAGTCTCCCATAGTTTGATTAATCACGTCATCTTCTTCGCCCTTTGCTGATGCACTAATTACTTTGGGGGAGGGAGCGGCAGGAGGTAGCTCATTGGCCTCCGGATCGGTGCAGGTGAATATGTGGGAGAGGTGGCCCAGAACCAAGGGCGTGGGCGAATGGCGACGGGCGCCTTGGAATACGTTTGCCTCCTTCATCATCCTTGATTTAGCGCCGAAATCTAGTAGCCACGTCTTGGGAGCGCCAACCCTCCAGCATGACTGCGATACCGCTTAGCACCTCACCTGGCCAGGTAAACGCGAGGGCTTTGCTCATCGGTGCCTGCCTACGACGTCGTCGCTAATTAAATCAGTCCAAATAAGCGGATCAATGTTCCTAACCGATTGTGCAAACATCGGATGGCGATCAGTACGAGATTGAAGGGAGAATACAGTCTGTCCGAGACGACGGGCTGGGCACTTGACGTGATTGAAGCTAATAAATTGCACAGGTAAACAACTTTGGAATGCGTGTACCTGTTGGAAATCTCCGAAATCTACGCTCTAGTTTAAGCTGGGCAAATTTTTTGATCAATTTTAGTGATATAAATATATATTACGTAAGACTTATTTGATTATTAACTTTTGCCTTGTTAGTTTTCCCGTTCAATTTAAGATTAGCAAAGTCATATGATATTTTGGTATATACTTATTATTTCAGAAATTACAACTTCTTTTAAACATTATAACATTTTTTATCAACAACATTATTCATATTGTATAAAAGATATTTAAAGGTAAAAATTTAAAAATAATACCTTAGCAAAGCTGTGACAATTAGAGGATACTTTTTGAACAAGAGTTGAGTATTTTATTCATATTTTTATTATTTGGCACACTTGACTTGACTTGCAGACAGAGTTTTCATTTTTCCATTTTCTTGAATGAACTCGAATGTCGATCATGAACCAAAAACCCAGCCTTGTCTGCATCCACATCCATTTATGACGCAATCGAGGTGTATGCGCAAATATTACGTCTGAGAGAGCTGCTTACTTTCGTTGGTCAATTGCATTTTCCACTTGCATTTTCACGGAAAACTTGTTTCGGGAGGACCAAGGCCTTTCTTTGCAGAGCAACTTGTTGTCTGCTGGTGGAAAGTGAGTCCACGATCAGTAGTGATTGTGGCTGCAAAGTGACAACACCATGGACAATGCTGGAGTGGAAATTGTGGAACACCAGCCGGACATCTACGACGATGCTGTGGTCTTTATAACGGGTAAAGACAAGGAATACTTCATATTATAAAGTCCAAGTTTATTGGTTTTCTTGTAGGTGCCACGGGATTTGTGGGCAAGACACTGCTGGAAAAGCTGCTGTGGACTTTTCCACAAATAAAGCGCATTTACATGCTCATACGACCCAAGGGTGGAGTTAAGGTGCAGGAACGTTTCCGGGGATTCCTCCAGAATCCGATATTTGAGCGTCTGACATCGGAGTATCCGGAAAGATTGAAGAAAATCTTTCACTTTTCCGGAAACATTGAAGACGACAACTTTGGTATGTCCAGAGAAAATTGCAAATGAAACTGCAAGTGTTTACCAAAGACTTCCACCAACAGGTTTGAATGAGGCTGACCGAGCCGTGCTGTGTGCCGAGGTGAACATAATCTTCCACAGTGCAGCCACGGTAAGTCTGGGATCAGGGCACTCTGTTTAGTTGAGCACTGAATTTGGTTTTCTTATGGCATTGCAGGTGCGCTTTAATGAGTGCCTGAAGGTCTCGGCCCGCGTCAACTCCCAGGCCACCTTCAATCTTCTGGAGCTGTGCAGGGAGATGTCTCAACTGCGTGTAAGAAAAGCTTACGAAAATTCCTCGTTTCTGTTTATTAATTTGAAGCCTTTTCTGCAGAGCTTCCTTTACGTTTCTACGGCTTATTGCAATCCAGGTCGTAAATATGTTGATGAGCAGGTGTATCCAACAATGCCACCGGTGGACTGGCGGCAATTTCTCGCCTGCACACAGAAGATTCCCGATGACTATCTGAACCGCCTGGCCGACTACATAAAGGGTCCTCATGTCAACACCTACACTTTTACCAAGTCCATTGCCGAACAGATAGTCAACGCCTATAGACACGTGATTCCGATTGTCATCGTAAGACCCTCGATAGTTACAGCGGCTTATCGAGAGCCCTATCCCGGTTGGATCGATAATATTCAGGCCATCAGTGGCATCATGATGGAGATAGGCAAGGGAGGCATTAGCAGCATTCTGGGGGATAAGGATTTAATATGCGACATTATACCAGTGGACTTTGTGGTCAACGCCATGATCATGATGGTCGGCAAGGCGAAGTTGGGCAGGTAAGTGACCATGGGTAGTTAAAGTCCTTGCTTATATTGTTCCCTTAGCTTAAGCATCTGCAACGCCACCTCGGGAGTGACCAATCCTATCACCTGGCAGCGTCTGGGAGAACTCACCATGAAGTGGTCCCGCATCTATCCCACACGGCGTATGATTATGTTTCCCAACTTCAAGTACAGATGCAGTGCCCTCAAGCATGAAGTGGCAGTGTGGGTTCTGCACTTTTTGCCCGCTCTACTCATGGATCTGCGCACCCTCCTGCTGGCCCAGAAGAAACGCCTGGTCACGCCCATAGCCAAGAAATTCCGACAGGCTTGTCTGGCAGGTAATCAATCTTCTCAATGATTTTCCATAAAATTATTAACCAAGTGGTTCTGTTTTTAGGAAGCTTCTTTTCACTAAACGAATGGATCTTCAAGAACAAGAGTCGGTACTATTTCAAGGATCTGATAAATAAGGGCACATATCCCACGCTCTACTGGAATCTTGAGGAACTGGACTACGATGACTATGTTCGACGTCACATGATTGGCATAAATAAATACCTTCACCGCGAAAAGTTCACTGTTGATGCAAACAAATTAATGGTTACCAGGTGGGTTACATAAAATAAATTACCTTTTACCCACTGAAACCTAAAGTTAAGACGAATACTATATTATAAGTTACTGCGACAGGATCAAGCTTCCTCTTATGCTAAAATTATTTTCACCCGACAGGATCTACTGGTTTTGGATCTTCCTGCATCTGATTTTCTACATGATGCTGTTCCTCTTTATATTTTAGTTACAGAGCTCAATTAATCTATTAAAATAAGTAAATTACAAATAGATAAGGGAAATTCTTAACAGAATAATTAAATTGTAAGTATCAAACCCTCTCTTCCCGGATAAGCAGGTGACTAAGAGTAAAAACAATACATTTTGTGTAGAATAACTGCCAACATTTAGAATAACAATTCACTTAACCTAATCACAGAAAAATGTTTCAATAGCTGAGTAAAACAAATACTTGTCTATTAATTGGCAAAAAATAGCATTCTCACTACAATCGAGTGTTATTCACATCCGATTCAATGGTCCAAACTGGAGCATTCAGTGGGGATTGCTCCTTCTTGTCACTGGGCTCTACCGCAGGTACAACTGGAGCCACACTTGTTCTGGGAGTGAGGAGCAGACAAGTGCATATTCCACCCAGAATACTGAACACGCAGTATGATGTCAGCGACATGGCTGTGTCGATCTTCCTCAGGACGTTGAAAAACGGGGCCGAGAGTAGCCAGATCCTCGCCCAAGTGACCACGGAGAAGACGTACAGCTGCTTCTTGTTCGCTGGCATCAGCTCGTTCATGCAGGCCAGGATCATGGACTGGGCACACGAGACAGCAGCCTTCGGAATGGTGGCAATGATCATCCACAGTGTAACCTTAAGATCAGCATCCACTGGTGAAAGAAAATATTTATTAACTTCAATCGTAAAAGGAGTTTATAAGGCTAAACTAACTGGAATCTGCGTTGGTGAAGATCCAGCCCATGCAGCCGAGTATTCCAGCTAATATGTTAAAGACTCCGGCGCATTGCCACTTCCACTTGTTGTGCTTGAGAGCAAAGTGAAGGGCCAGAAAGCAGCCAATAATTTCCGAGAAGCCTACGGAGAATAAGGATAAGTTTTTAAGTTATTATCAGTGAGAACGACGAACAAACTTGTAAGTAAAGAACAACATTTCTTTTCCGTTTTACAAATCTTAATTAAAACACCTCTCATATGGGATTTACTTTTTCACAAAGGTGAAAATATTTTAAAATATATTTTCTTGATCGATGTTACTAAAAAGTTTTAAATTGCTTCACTTTCCTTCAACGATTCAATGACATTTTGTTACATTTGTCACGTTTTTTGACCTTTTGTATCTCATGATTCACATTATTCTTATTCCGAACCTTTTTTCCCGACCATTTGTAATGATTAATCAAGCTTGATTGATATTTGAAACTTATTTTTGAGGTTGTCCCGATTATTATCGTTTTTTAAAGGTTTTGTTATTATTATACCACCGCAGGGAACTTTAAATATATTCAGAAGTATGCAACGCATTGAATATATATTACATATATCAGTTTATCGTGCTAATGTTGTTTCAATTAAGATTAGTCAATTAAGATTAAAAGCCATTTTGCAATACGTGGTTATATCTTATAGGCTATATCTTTATAGGATTTACTTTTTATGGATGTATTTACAGCTTATTCAACTCACTATAACTCAATCTAGATATTTAAAATAAATAATAATATTATTTTCAATAAACTACAAGGAATAAGGAATGATGTTCTTTAATGTTAAATTATACTTTAAAATAATGCTATGCAAGTAAGAGATTTTTACTCACCCATGGCAATCGTGTTCGGCACCAGGTAGTCCCTGCCAAACGATCGAATGTTGAGCAGCATGCCCATGAAGTTGATCACGAAGAAAGCCAGTGCCAGGTGGGCGGCCACCATGTGGGTCTTGGCCCGCTTTCCCCGCCATAGCTCTCGCCATGGGGCCGGTGGGGGTTGGGCCTTTAGCCGCTCACACAGCTGCTCCAGTTGCTGGCGGAAGTCCGGTGGGATCTTGAAGGTGCGATCATTAATAGCCGCGCCCTCTCGCACGATCTCCTCAACGTTGTCAATGGAGAATTTGTCCACGGCATGCCGGAGCAGCCAACGCGGTGAGTCGGGGGTCCAGTAGAGCAGCACGATTAGCATGACGGTGGGGAAGGTTATACCCACATAGATCAGGGACCAGCTGTTGAAGAACGAAGAGAGACCTGGCAGCAGAATGACGCCAATGGACCAGAAGGTGTCGTACAGGATGATGGCTCCAATGCGATGCATTCCCGCTGTGATGTCGGCAACTAGAAAATGATAAGTAGAAGTAATATTAATAACAAAATAATAGAGGAAAGTTTTCTCAAAAGCTTACATATCGCCTGTCCCGCGGTAAACATAATCGCACAACAAACAGCGGACATGCAGCGGAAGGCACAGTGCAGACTGAAGTCACGGGCGTAGCCGGTGACCACTCCACACACAATTTGGGCCACGGCTCCAATGCAGTATGTGCTCCTGGGGCTGATGCCGAGCATCATCTTTGTGCCCATAACACCGCCAACGAGCACACCAAACAGATGCCAGTACTGAGTCCAGGCCACGAAGATATCTCTAAGGCAGACCAGGTTGAATTGCATAATGAGGGAGTCGAAACTGCTCTCGTAAGTGAACTGTTCGCACTCTCTGCTACTGCCCGCAGCGTCATCCATCACGTAGCACTGGTTTTCAGAGACAATGTAGCTGGAATTGTCTTCAAGGTAGCTGGTGTCGCAGGTAAACTCCGAGCCGGGATACAGCTCGGGGCCGGTGAATATGATGCAGGCCATGAACCAGGCAGCGGGAATCTTGCACAGAAAGATGATGAGTATTGTTCTCAGCTGCCAGATCCCAAAGTCGCCCACGACATCGCCAATGATGTCGCTGCCCGCAGGCACTGATGGTGGCCCAGCTGCCATCCGCTTGGCCGCATCCGTTTCGATCTCATTGGGCAAGATGTGTGGTGGCGTTGTGGAGCCTCCACCTCGGACTGGCGACTCGTTGACCATTGCTCCAGTGGCGCCTCTCTAGAAGAGCATTCTGCGAATAGCAAGCGAGACGGCGACATGCCGTTCCATTTGTTTATTTATTAATATTATGTCAATAGCCGTTGCACGCAATTGATATAAATTGAAAGCGGTTTACAGCCGAAGTCAGTTGTTTCGAAGGCATTGAATATCACGCGGGATTCCTGAAATATCTGCGGTTACTATCTCTGATTGATTTTCAATATGAAACAGATGGGTGAATGTCATAAATAAAACACGAGTAGAAAAGACTTCCCCCATAAATATGGAAAATTTAGAAAGGCATTTCCAACTCTTAACTCTATAAGTATTAGCTATTAGCTGCAATAAATCCGACACATATAGATTAGTTGTTTATTTTTATATTGCCATTTGGCTAATTACCTTTAGAGTTATAATTGCTTTTATGTAATGTAACCTTAATTATTTAATTTATTAACAGATTAAGTAAGTCCGTGGCCCGAAGTTCTCACTTGATATCGTATCACAAATCACGCTCACACTGATTAGGGCTTTATCGATAAGCCAGAAGGAGGTTGATTAAAGCAATAATAAGGTACCTCTCCGTCTCGTCGTACTATCTGATTGTTAGTCCCTATTTGCAGGTCGCAAACATTACGCCAGATTGACAGTCATAAGATTTAGCTGTTAATTCCAGAGAGATTCGCTAGCCGCCGCTTTGTTGGATCAACTGTATACACAAAGTCTTTATGCTTCAGTTTCACAGGTGCTAACTCGCTATTGTCTGGCTTGGAAGTCCGTCCGCCTATATTGGCCTGTTATTGGTCGCGCAAATATTTTAATATCTCATTTTCCAGGCAGTGTTAATTGCAGAAAACTGGTCCGTTCGCTGGTCGTGAATATTTGATTTCCCTATTTTACTAAAACACTGATATACATCTAAGACAGTGACAGCGGCGGCAGGTGCGAGTTATTAGTTGAATGACTTGTTCCAAATGGAAATGCAAATTAATAAAAGCTTACGGGGGCAGAACTGAGCTACTGGGAGGGCGGGGACTCGGATCAAATGAATGGAATGCTCGCTTTTTTGACAGGAGTATGATTAAGCGAACTCAATTCCACTTAATGACAATTTTTCTATAATGAAAAGCCGATGTCTGAAGTCACAAGAGAATTACCCACATATTACTTTATGAATTATTGGTTTTTGTTGCCATATTACATACACTTCTTATGATCACTGCATTAAAACCGATCTTTTCCAAATATTTCCGTTAATATTTATTTATCGCTTTATTTCTTTACTGTTTGTTCGTTTAATGGCATACAAATTAATAGTAATTAAGCGACAATAAAAATAATTCACATTCGCAGAAAACTTTAAAAAATTATTAAAGATCTACTGACCTCTATCAAAATAACACCTTTTAACTGAAAATCAATCTCAGTTTCGCCGCAAAATAACTCCGTTAACAAATGTTTCATTGGCCAGACAATTTGTGTCTTTGCTGTTTGATTGCATACAAATTAATGTAAATTAATTAACCGACGTAAATGGCTGCCTTTCGATTCACACGTCCCGGGTCTCGGGTCTCTTCTTGAAGCACACGCGTCTCAATCGGCCGAGAATCAAATGGCAACTGACGCCAGTGTCGCGCTGTGGGGCTACAGGCAGGGAGCGAACCGACTGCTGTCCCCTCAAAGCGTTAATTTTCTTAATGAATTTGCTCAAATAATAAAAAAAACCTATTGAGCGGGTTATAAGTTATTGAAAGTTTCTTTCTTAATTTTTCGGCCTTTTAAAGTCTGCAATTTATTACGAAACCAAAAGGATTTTTGGGCCAGTAACGTGTCAGTTACTTTATTTGTTTGCACATTTAATATTTAATATTATTGACAGCCGGCGGAGGGTCGATAGAGTGTCTTTCAATGCTCTTTATATTATTAGTTTCCAGTTCGAATTTACCCCTATCAGGTGTGCATTATCTTGGCCAGGCGAGTGCGGGGGTTCGTCTCTCCTCGAAGGAGGAGGGTTTATAGCTGGGAAGCCATAACGTTATTACTTTACGTTATCAGCGTTTGCCTTTCGGGCTTGTACAAATTCGTCTTCGCCTTCCTTGCGGATTTCTATTTTAATCTTTATTGTCTCTGCTGCTTTATTTTAGCCCATCGGGTGACACATCGCATCGATTGATGTACTATTCTTTCTACATTGACCTACATTAATATCGAAATCGTAGATGTACTTGATTTTTCACTTTTGCTTTGCTAAATACACTTCCAGGATGTGAGTATACAAACGTCATTACTTGATTATCATAAAGTTGTCATTTAAATTAGTTTAATTTCATACAATTTGTAACGCACCGTTTGCTAATTAAGACTAAAATGCAGAGTTGAAACAAAAGAAAATGTATAACTTAATTAGCAAGATCTGACGTTGAATGCTCTGATTTAAATTGGATTAACACCGGTTACGTTTACCTTTAGGCAAGCCTTCAAACTTGTGGCGAAATTGATCAGTTTGATGCTCTGAATGTGAGAGTTTTTCAATTCATTCATTTGTATTTAGTAATGGAATACTTAAAGAGTTTTTAGACTAATCCCATAAGGTAAAGAGTGGAACTTTATTCCTTTTCTGTGTTTAGTACATTCTTATCTTCATAATTCTTATTAATATATTAAGGCACAACCAATTGAGCAAACAGCAATGCTTTGGACCTCTGAAAGAGCCTACTTTTGGGCTCTTCTTGGAAGCTCTTCAAATGGTCTCTGAGCTGCGTGATCTTAAAGCTTCGGGTTGGTGCTGTTCCATTTCCAATTCAATCTCACTTGAAGGATGAAAGTTGATGTGCCAAATGTCGGCTATGCTAACAGCCATGTTCCGTTCAAAGTTGCTCAGCAGCTCATTGCTGTAGGCACTGCACTCCGAGCTGGCGGTGCTGCAGCGGCGCATGATGATGGCCGTTTGGCGACGGTAGGTGTTGGGAGTGGGCACCTGGCTGATGTGCGGCTGCTCCGAATTCCAATAATAGCGATTCAAGCGACGCAGTGCCAAGCCATAAATCCAAGCCAGTGTGGCCAAGATGGTGATGGGCACCAAATGGTGGACGACTGTGAGGCAGCTGAGCAGCGGACAGAAAACCAAGCACAGGCGACTGAATGAGACCACGGATAGAAGGAGGTAGACTCGCTTTTCATTTGATACCATTTCACCCGTGCACGTGGTCAGCACAGCTATCGAGGCGGAGTTGGATACCTTTAAGATCAGCCAGAAAAGCAGCTCCAATCCTACCCTCCTCGAATTGCGTTCTGTAAGGATACATGATGTTTAGATAATACAGATTCCATGGTCTTAAGAGTCCTCACCAGTTTCTGGCAGCAGCCAGACAAGATAGGTGCTAAGACCGGCTATAATCATCAGGTTTCCAGCCCAGCGCCAATGGCGACGCGTGTACAGGATCATATAGAGGCCCACGAAGACGCCCACCATCTCAGCGAACCCCAGGGCAGCGGTGTTCACGTGCACCTGCTCTGCCCCCAGGTTGCGTATCATAAGCAGGGTGATGTTGTAGATGACCATGGCTCCGCCCCAGATCCAGTGAATGTACACCAGTTGGCTGCGCTTCGTCTCTCCGTCCCAGATTTGACAGTAGCTGCGTTTCTGCTCGGCCTTCAGCTCGAGCTCCTTGGCGAGGCCTGTGAGCTGAACATCTAGAGTGAGCGGAACCTTCCGGTTGTTATAGGTGGCCGACTCCAGCAGTTGGCTGAGAGCGGCCTCCACACGCTGGTGCTGGAGCAGCCAGCGAGGAGCATCCGCTACCCAGCGATGAAGCCAGACCAGTACGATGAGGGAGGAGGAGATGGCCACGTACAGATAGCTCCAGTCATCGAAATAAATTGATATGGCGGGCAGCAGGACGAGACCCATGGACCAGAACAACTCAGAAAGGGTGACCACAATGATGCGAGCCTTTCCTGATGTGACGTCGTTTACTGAAAGGAATTAATATAAAAGTAAGTTTGTTTCTTGAGTCTTTTGATTTGCTTATACATACATATAAACTGCCCGGAAGTGTACATGAGAGCACAGAATATGGAAGTGAGACAGCGGAAGTATATGTGCAACTGGTAGGTGTCCACCAGGCCCGTGAGATTTCCGCAGAAGATCTGACCAATCATACCCAGCAACATCAGGCGACGAGGACTGATCCTAAGGAATATTAATATAATTATTACACAAATTGAAATAAGAAAATAAATTAAAAATACAAACCTTTTAAGGGCCGAGTAGGCCATGAGTCCACCTATCAGGGCGCCGAGGGCATGAAAGGATTGCGTCACAGCTACTAGAACGCGACGAGAGCAGATCAGATCGAACTGAATGATGAGGGACTTGTAGTCGGTCATGTGCTCCACGTGTTCGCAGGGCAGCGAAGATTGAGCATGCGACTCCGTTGTTTCCGAGGCATTCCATTCCCGGCCATGACTCCGCACAAATCCACGGGCCAGGGACTGGGAATAGGCATTGCAGACGTCCACATTGAACAGCCGGTCGGTGCTGCGTCCATCCTGCCACAGCGGATGATTGCGGCTCACATGCTCAGTCCGGTGCCGGCTGGCATTCCACTCGGCTGGGTGGCACACCAGTTCCCCCTTCCAGGGTATCGGAGCTGTGTAGACGATGATGACCGTGAACCAGGCGCTGGGAATCTTGCATAGGAATATCAGCAGAATAGTGCGAAGCTGCCAGCGACCGAAGCTGCCGTTGACCTGCTCCACAACGTCTATATCAGGGCAGGACTTCCCCAGATAACTGACACTGGACTGCGATTGGAACTGGGATTGAGAGTCCGGCATGTTCCGAGCAAGCTTACACCTTGGCGTACGTACGCGCACTGAGTTTGCTAATTTTTCATCGATCCCATCGCCTGGTGTGACGGTAGGAAAACGATGTTTGCTCTTCCGTTTAGTTGTCCCCTCAAATTGGTGCAAATTAGTCGGAGATTTTGTGCCCCGTCTGGGTGAGATGTCTTATTATTAGGTTTGTTTTTTTTTCGTATTCCATCAATGACGTAGGAGTAGGCACATCTACTTAGTACCCAATAAATATTTATTGTCTTAAAAGGAAACAAATAAATTTTCCATTAATAAACCAAAAGCCATAATCGAGCCCTAAATAATATGATTCACACAAAGCTTTGTTTACATTTAATATAAACTGTGGCTTGGCTTTAATTTGATCTATTTTGAAACCGGATGGAAGTGGAATGTTTAGCTGGAAGTAGAAGGACAGCCAACCGAATTAAATATAATCCAAGACCCAAAAGTATGCAGAGTATAGAAGAGGGTCACCGATTTTCTTCTGTAAATATTTTTTGATATCCCAAAAGTGTGCTTTCGCTTGGTCTAACAATCAACTGCAGTGCCTTAAAAAACCCTTTCAATCACAACCAAAAATTAATACAGAACAATGGTTTTATATTATCAATAATTCATTTGTTTTTATTTAATTTTACCTGCTCTTATTTCTTGTGTTTGCATTGCTTTTTGTTATTCTCAATGTGTGTTTTGCGCGATACAAAATTGTTTTTTCTTCCCCCAAAATAATAATCATTAAAATGCAAATAAAAGTGGGAGCACGCTCAACACATGCAATTCCATAATTCCCTTATGGCTGTTTTATATATAAAATGGCAAATGCGTATGCCTTACAGATTACAATTATGCAATTAATCAATATTTGGAAATATTTTACATCATTTTTAGGGGCAACGTGTGTGTAGCTCTTGAATAATTTAGGCTTTATTTCTATATTTCGTTGGCTTTGTTTGATCAATTTCGGTTTCATTTCATGGGCTTTCGTTTGATATCCATTCTCCAATTAATTATTGTCTGAAACAATTATGTCGGCTAACAACTCTAAAGCGTTTTGTGTTTTAATATTTTTTTTTGTGGGGAAAAACAGTAGAATTACGTGAATCTCTATGCTCATATTTATATTGTGGGTGTTTAACATTATTCTGTCGTATTTACATTGGTGTCTATCAGTTAAATAAAATAAATGCGTTGTTGGATCGAAAACATTTCGCAAGCACTATGCACTTAGACTAATTGTGGATTTGGCTTCGCAGGGACTTGGCGTAACAAAAATAAAACGAAAACTACGTACTTATTACAATTAATTAATTATTTAATCTAAAGTATGGCGTGTGATGTGGTGGATGCGCTATGAAGGCGAAGGTTCAATTCGAGTGTGTTTTGCACTGCTCTCTTAACTAAGTTTTAATTTTAAAGAACACATATGTATTATGCAAAGTATTTACATTTCGTCTGAGGTTTAGAGGTGCGAATTTTTAGCAAGGAGTCCGGTAGAGTAGGATTAGGACAGAGTCTTCGGAGGTGTACTTAGGATTGGGCTTTCGTTTAAATATAATGCGCGCTCTGAGATTTCGCTTGATGGCCCTCTTGTTACTTGAGGTGTGAATATGAAACAAGCCAAGTCCGCTAGATGTTCTTTATCTGCTTAATTAACATTATGCTTACATGCTAGTTTAAAGTCCTTCGGTTGATTTTTTGCTGATGCTTTTGCGGTGCCGTAACCTTTGTGACCACCCCACTAACTTATTATCTTTCTATTCTGCCCTGCCCAGCGACATATTTATGAGTTGGTGTGTTGTGTGTGTTTTTCGTGTGTGTTCTACAGCTAGTCTCTAATTGTTAGTATTTGGTTTGGAGTTCAATGATCCGTGCTGAGTCCATCATCCACATTGCTGTCCCAGTTGAATTCCGTGACGCCCTGCTTGAAGTAGATGTTGCCCAGATTGGCATAGCGCTGCTCGAAGTTCGAGTCCTTTGCCTTCAGGTGTTCAAAACTGCAAGGAGAATTAAATGGTAATTATTAGTAATAAACAGAAAATGTATTAATTAAAAATCAAGTAAGAAAACTGTCTTATAACAAAATATAGCTAACATTGACTATGTAACTATGATTTCTTTCTAAAATACAATTAAAAAATACATTTTTTGCCATGCATATCCTTTATAATCAACCTTTTTTTATGTACCCAGTGTTTCATTCTTCTAAGTAATCTCCTCAGGTAGGCGAAAATGTTAATCACTAGCTCTTTGAGCGGGTAATCGACTTTCTTCTGGGATTTACAGGACAACTTGTGTTTGCATTTCCTTCCCGTTTTTCCCCGTTGCCTCCTCAGAACCTCTTCCTTTCGCCCGAGAACCCGAGACCCTCGGCATTGTCGCTCTTCCGACAAAAGCTGCTCAATTTACTTCTGCGCAATAGAACGGCGTCTTATGTGTGTGTTATGTGCACCCGCCATAAAAAGAACCCTCAATTGTTGATGCAGCTGCCCGGGTCTGGGCAAGTACAGCTGTAGGCTGAGTGTACTGTGTGTATAAATCCAAGTCTTGGGCCGGGCAAGACTCATTTACCTTGCCCGGGGCACATTGTGAGCACTGCAGAAAATGTCATAGGTCATAAGCGGCCATTGTGCGGCCCAAGACAAAGGATAAGGCAGGCCTGCAGCCTTCAGAGATTTCAAGGGGAAGGAGGAAAGGGAGCGGAACAAGAGGAAGGTGAAGGCGAAGGGAAAACCCCGTCAACAGGCTTAAGTCACAATTAATGAAGCGAGCTTGCAGCCATCAGAGGTTGTTGTTGTCACTACCGAACAACGGTGGTGCATGGGTATTTTCCTCCGTTTCCTAGGAGTATGGGTATTTGATGCAAGACGGTTTGAGGTTAAACCACCCTTGAGGAGGAAGCACAGGCGCAGGCGCAGCTGTTCCGTTTCGCTTGAGGAACTGAGGAACCAAGGAACCGTTCCATCGACTGCCCGAGAGGGAGGAGTTGGGCCCGAGGCCCACGTGTGCGTAATCAGCGTCGCAAGAATCCATCCATCGGCTTGCATGGCTGCCTTCTTTTTTTTCTTTGTGGGAAGGGAGGTTCAGCCTGAGAAAATTCCGTCACATACGAAATCAAAATCAAGAACTCGTTCTTTAGGGTTGTGACTGAACCTGAGAAAAGCCTCACTTTTCAAGTACAGCTTCTAACAAAAAATAGGTTTTCATAACACAATAATTCACATATAATGCGTTTCTTTAAAAATACATTTATTTTCCGGTTGAAGGGAGGACGAAACTATACATTTTCTAGAATTTAAAGATAATAATAATAAAACGTCATACATTTTCCGTGGGGTATATGTAAATTAAGGAGAGATGAGCGTTTGAGCAGAGAGATGTGCTTTTTTTAAAATATATAACTGATTCAATATTTAAAATTTAAATCAAAGAGCCTGGAATCTGGCAATTTAAAACTAGTTTAGGCAACTCTTTAGGTGCCTCTATTTAGAAGAAAGAATTTAAGTATTAGCCAAGCGCAGTTTGAAGAATATTTTCAAAAAACACCTTGAGCTGGATTGTGTGCCACGTTCTTGTCGCATGAAATATATATTTCTGATCAGATCTTAGCTAAGGTATAATTTATATAATTTATAAATAGAACAATATATAGTAGATGGTACGGATGGATCGGCTCAGACGTTGCGCGCCTTAAGCACCTGCTTCTGGGGCGGACTGGGCACGTTCTCCTTGCCGGCGAACAGGACCGTCTTCTTGGGCGTGCTTCCTGCGGCGGACTTGGGAGTGCGCGGTGTGCGTGGCGTGCGCGGACTGCGTGGAGTGTGCGGGGTCTGTGGGGCCGCCTTGGGTGTGCGCGGAGCCGGGCGAGGCGAGGACTTGCAAGCAAGCAATTCGCTGATCTCGCTGTTGCTATCCTGGCGTACGCACTTCTCCGAAGAGTTTAGCAGCCAAGAGGTGATTTTGTCGCACTCGGAGCGCAGCTCAGTGTCGATCAGCAGGTCCTCGATCTTCTCCAAATCGGTTGTGTTCGAGCGGTTGGCCTTGCCGGGCGTTCCCAGCAGGACGGCAGCCGAGGCCGGCTGCTTAGACTTGAGGGCGATGTTCTCCAGCTTGAGCTGCTCGCACTCCTCGCGCACCTTCACCAGCATCTGCTCCTTGTTGTCCAGCTCCAGCTGGGCGAACTGCAGCACGGTTGCGAACTCGTCGAGCGCCCGCTTCATGTCCGCCATGTAGGCCTCGCGGGTCTCGTCCTTGCGACGCAGTTCGTGGTAGTGGGCCAGCTGGGCGTCGCCGTCGATACGCTCCTGGAACGAGTTAGCAATCTGATTGAATTTTGCCAACGTCTCAGCCTCGCCGGCAAGCAGCTCGTGGAGCATGGACTCCTTCAACGATACCTCGCCTTGCAGCGTCTGGGAAGAAGAGCGCAGTGCGGAGAGCGCCTCCTGGCTCTCGGCCAGTTGTTGGCGCAGCTGCTCCGCATCCGCCTGCAGGCCCAGGTAGCTCTGCTCCAAAGCTCCCTTGGCCAACTGCACCGACTCCAGCTCGGCGCGGAACTGCTCCACGTCAGCATCCGACTTCTTCAGGCGCTCCATCAGAATGTTAACGGTGGCCCGCGTGTTGGTCAGCGTCAACTGGTAGTTGTACTTCTCGGTGATCGTCTTGGCCATGTCCTGCTTAAGCTGCACCAGCTGCTGCTGCAGGGCGTCGCTCAACTGGATGTAGTAGTCGATGCCGTTGCGCAGCTGCTCCTCGCACTTCTGCAACTTCTCGTCGCGCTGGCGCAACATGTCGTTGGTGGTCTCCAGCAGCACCATCACATCCTGCTTCTCCAACTCGATCTTGATCAGCTCGTTCTCGGCCAGCTTCTGGCGCTTGTCCAGTTCGGCGCGCCAGTAGCTCTTCTCGCGCTCCACGGCGCCCTCGAGGTCGCTCTCCACCTGCTGCTGCACCTTGGCCACCGCCTGCTGCTGCTCGGCATGGCGTGCCTGCTCCCGGCACAGCTGCCGGATGGTGTCGCAGTGGGCATCGATCTCGCAGTTCTTGTCCAGCAGCTCGTCCTGCAGCGACCGGATGAGGGTGCACTTGTTGGCCAGGTCGTTCTTCAGCGTGTTGCGCTCCACCTTGAGGCACTCCAACTCCGCCTGGCTGCTCTTGGCCTCCAGCCCGTAGGCCAGGGCGTCCTGCTCGATCTGCTGCTTCAGCTGCCCAACGTCGGCCAGCAGGGTGGCGTTGCTCCGCTGCAGGCTCTCGACCAGCTCAATGTTCTCCGCTGTCTTGGCCTGCTCCTGGCTGCAGTGCTCGCGAGCCTGGGCAACGTCAGCCTGGAGGGCAGAGAGTTGCACTTGCAGCTGCTGTTCCACCGCCTGGCGCTCTTCGTTGGCCGCCTGCAGCTGCTCGTTGGCCAAACGCAGGGCCTCGCTTTCGGCGATCAGGGTCTCTACCTGCCGCTCGTGCTCCTCGCGTTGTTGCTGCAACTGCTGCTCCAGAGCGGCGAATTGCTCCAGGAGATGCGAGTGCTCCTGGGTCATCTGCTCATTGTGGGCCTTGTGCGAAAGGTTCTCTTCGGTAAGAGCCCCGATGAGCTGCTCCGTCTTGGCATTGGCCAGCTCGTGCTCCTCGCGCAGCTTGGCCTCGGCCTCCTTGAGCTGCTCTACGTGGCGCCTGAGCACATCCAGTTGGCTTAGCTGGCTCTCGATCAGCTCGTTCTTGTGGCGAATCTCATACTGCAGCGCCTCCTTGCCCTTCAGCCGGCTGGCGGATTTGGCCTCCTTCACGGGAGTGGTGGCAGCCGAGTGTAGAGGCGTGGAAGCGGCCGTGGAGGCTCCACTGGCAGTGCCACTGGCCCCCGCATCCGTGTGGCTGGGCGTCGGACGGAAGCGCAGGCGCTGGGGCAGGGAGGGCGTGCGGAATAGGCGCAGGCCCTTCGATTTCTTCTCGTCCTTGGGAATGGCAAATTCCTTGGCCTCCTTGGAGCTGGACGCAAAGCGCACGGCGTCTTTGAAGAACTTCTCGATCTGCTCCTTGCGCTCTGGCTGAACGGTGGGCGCAGCCGATGCTGCTGCTGCTGCTGTGGGCGTGGCACTGCCAGCCGATCCTGCCGAGCTGTTGGAGGCAGCCGGCGAGCCGCAGATGGCCACATCCACGTCATTGAAGCGCTTCAACTTGGCCTTGGAGAACGACATTCTCGTGTGAACTTTTGTGACTCTTTCGGGGATCTTCGATCAACAATATAACGATTTCTTTGGGATCGGTCTTAATGGCTCATAAACAACGTTCGCTTTAACTTTTTGGTAATAACAATAACTCAACGATCAAACATAAACACAATGGTAACTTTTTTGGTTTGTTTCTTTTTTAAGTTTCTTTTCTTTTGTTTTTTTTTGGTCGGGTAAATTTTGTAACAAATCGTCTGCTAGTTCGTTTTATATAATTTTTTATTTCTGTACTTCTCGGTCCGTTCTATCCTGCAATAAACCCGCTTTCCCGTTGCTACCCGTTGCACTGTACCTACGCGTTGCGATGTCAAAACCTAACTGAATTCAACTTTCCTCTGAGATCATCGAGGCAGGCATTCCCTCTAGCCGGCAAAGACCGAGGGAGAGTTAGGGTAACAGAGATAAAAATAGAGAGAGTCAGAGGGAAACAAGGAAAACAACCCCCGATTAAGGGTCGTTGTAACAATGATCTCTCTCTGTATGCATGGGCAAAATACCCTATGTCAGGTTGGGTAAGTTAAGCACCCTTGGAAAGGTGAGAAATCAGTACGAAGCGGCCTTATAACGATATTTTTTCTCTGTAAATTGAATGATTTTATATATGCCTTTAAATAGTTATAAGCAGGAGAATATCTTGAAAGCATCGAAGAATAAAAAATATGCAAGATCAAATATATTACACCCTTGCAGTGTATTTTAATTAAGGATTATTTCCCGACGCTTTAAGGTATATACTTTCCCGATCAACATCAACATACTCTCCGATTTTTGGTTTCTAAATGAAACTTTTTAGATAGTTTTCTCTCTACTTGCATAAGAATATACCATAAGTTAAAACAGCCCGGAACGTACTATATAATTAAGCTTGCCATTTGAACAAGCGGGATATTTATGGACAAAATAAATTACTTCGCCATTTTCAGCATATTTATGTATTATTTTTAATGTCAGTTTTAATTTTGTAAAAATAAAACTACATTACAGAGCTGCAATGAAAACATTCGGAAAATTATCCCTTTTCATTTTTATTTGACCAAAATCAATAGATTCTTAATGATCCCATTTCAAAGTACAAAAGTATCGAAGCTTAGCTTCCTTTTTATTTAATAGACAATTTCATAAAGTAAGTAAGAAATTTTGTCTACATAATTTTAAAATAAAAATTAAAAATATAACAAATCATAAATAAGAGTCCCTTTAAAGTTTCTTTAACAATTCAGCGTATTTAACATTCGAATATCACCCCAAGAACCCTCTGTTCCTCCTTTCTCGGTTTGTTTTGGTGGTGGTTCTTGTGCCAGATCCTTGTCCCTCCTCCTCCCTTCTTATCTGAGTATTAGTCAAGACGTCGGCCGTCGTGTGTATGTTAGGAAATGTTTTCTTTTTAGCGCGCGCAAATGTTGCAATTGTATGTTAGTTGAAGATAGCACGAAGAGGGTTCCCTTTCGGGGTGAGATAGGACGACGGACGACGGGGTTCCGCATTCCCTCGCTCCGATATGGGAAATGTGCCGTGTCAAAGACGCTCGCGCATCTGTCTGTCTCTTCCTGCCCCTCTACATTGCTTCCGAGGATCGCGACTACGAGGACGAGTGAGTGCGAGTACAAGGATAGGACTGGATAATTAAAGGGGCTGATTTATCCGTTAGCTCCAACCCAGCTGGCAACCAGCATAAGTTATTAATTCGATACGAAATCCGATGCCCGCATAATTAGAAGGAAAATGCGAGAGAGTCGCGCCTGCGCGGTGAGTTGAATGAAATCGAGGGCCATTGAATGGCATGGAAAATGGAAAAGCGTCGGGTGCAAATTGATTTCCCCTGATCACGCGAGGGAGTTGGGCGCATTGGGTAATCGAAAGGGAGAGATCCCTATGCCATCCTGCTGATACTGCGGTAACAACTGCCTGTATTCCCCTCTCCTTCCTTTGGTTAGAATGTCACAACTGCCAACTGCTGCTCAGCTGGTTGCTCCTTTTGAAAGCAAACAATACCCGGAGAATATTCCAGCAAACGGAAGGTGATAATTCTAGGTTAAATCGGGCAGGCATGAAATTCTGGGTGGGTCAACCACACACACAGCTGTGCCGGTGAGACTTGAAGATTTATTTTCTTATATATCTAAGGGTTTCGTATTCTATGATGATTGTTATAGGGAGTTATATAAAGAGACCAGCTTTCTTTGTGAAGCATTTTGCAACAAAACAATTAATAGGTATATATTTCTCCTATACTATCAACTATTTAACCGACGAACTGTTCATTTAGTGTACATATTTAATATAAGAATATTGTTATCACACTTTAAAATTTTTAAAATAAATAAATAACATCAAAATCCCATTTAAAACGAATGTTAAGCTAATTAACAAAACCATAACAATTTAAAATCACTAACAACAAATTTTTATGCACGAGCACAGGCACTTTTCAAAGGTTTTCACGTTGTAATTAACAATTTCCCAGAGCTAGGACAACCCTTTGGTATAATTTTCCCATGCCTGCTCATGCATAACGACGATGATCATTGAAAGCGCTAAAAAGTAACGCGATCTAATGATGGCACCATGGTCTCTATTCTCCTTATTTCCCTCCAAACAATATCCTTGTGCCGGGGGCAACGTCAACACAACAGACGGAACAGTGACGGAGACAAAGGACTCGGCGACTGGCTTGGCCCCTGGATGATCAAAGGGTTTACGCACCCCCGTGGGATACAAAGCGCTACAAAGGACCAGGACCTGAGTCATCGACCTCCGATTAGACCGTTCCGTCCCGGGGATGCAAGGAGAAAAAGAAGGAACCAAGAAACCGGAGTCATGATCAGGTTTAGCAACCAGACAAACTTGCTGAGACAGTAACTATCTATCGGCACATAAGCCAATAAAGTCGGGTGTTATATATATCAATACATAAATACATGTGTAGGGCAGGAGATGATCCTCTACTCACCGCTGAAAGAGCAACGTCTTGGCAAAGGCATACAGCTCAATGTCCAGGCCATTGAGCTTCTCAATGCGACGCCGCTGGTCCTGTCGCAGATTCAGGACGGCAGCCGCCGAGATCGTGGTGTTGTGCTGCTCGAAGGGAATGGCAAAGCGCAGGTTGAAGGTCTCCTCAAAAATGTATTGGGACATCTGCAAAAGAAAAGTGCAAGACTTAGTAAATATATATTTAATTTTCCGTCTCTAAGCTCACCTTTTGATACTCAGTCAGTCCAAAGTAGGCCATGGCGGCCAGGTTGCGCTTGGCGCTGGCCAGCATGACGCGATCCCTCTCATGAGCGGGCATCGAGGACTTGTTGTAGCAGCCAACAAGGGCCAAATCTGCCAGCATGCGCGTTTGCCTGTTGGCCGCCAAATTTGACTCACAACCGGCGAACTGATCCAGGTCTACGTCCAGCCAGTCCTTGCCCTTGTAGCAGGCAGGCAGCTCCGCAGCAGAGGCCTGGCGTCCTAAGCACCAGTGGCGCGATCCCTTCCAGGTGGCTCCCCGCCGCACGTGCCGGTACTCGGACATGTAGCGGGCAATCGGCTCGCGGAGCAGCGAAATGTAAAAGTATCGCCGCTTGGCCGTCTCGCCCTCGTTCTTGTCCAGTTCCACGTCCACGCAACTGGTCAGCTCGGTCCAGTCGGCGTGCAGGCCGCACTTCCAGCCCGTCGAGTAGCGGGAGAAGAGCCAGTTCTCGTTGCGATGCGGCCGGAAGCAGTAGCAACGCTTCCTTTGCCGCTGGCACTCGCAGGGACGCTGAGGATAAATAGCAAATATATTTCTTGTTATTTAATTCGTCTAAATAATAATGGGCTATAAATAAGTAAAGCAGAGAGACTAGTGCTCATTAGGATGAGGGTTTGAAATTTAATCTTACCTTGAGGTCCAGATCCCTGACCAGATGGCGGCCAAACGAGGTGCCTCCCGTTTTCTGGATGTGCAGAAAGACCATAACGTCATGGCCATCCATGTCAAACTGAAAATCATCGTTCAGCACATCCTCGTAGCTCAGCCCGGCGTTGGCGATGATGTTCTGGGGGGCAGAGGCGGATGCCGATGAGGATGCCTTCGATGCCATGGCCGTGATGCCGTTGGCATTGCCATTAATGCTGTTGGCCTGATGGAGTGGGAGCTCATTATAGGCGAGTATATCCGATGACTGCAGCAGCACGGCGCGTTTGGATAGGGCGCATACCTGTGGTTAAAGCGGAGGGAATGCCGTGTTTTATTCATAGGATCGAATCTGGATGTAGCCTTAAAATTACAACTTTTCTCTATAATCATAAGCTGAGTGAAGCTCCCGTTTGAGGCTATTATTTCATTTTACATTTTCCCTGTCGCCAAGGGCCTTAAATGAAATTTATTTACTGAAAAAAAATGTAAAAGCCCAAGCTTGTATGTGCTGGAGTGTTTGTTTTCAGCATTAATTAAATGCACATCGGGATTAAATGCATATTTCTGGTTCGACACAGGTGGGCCCTCCAACCGCGCGCAACTTCATTTACCGCCGTCGCGGAAAGGCAAGTGAAATTTTCCCACTCAACTGGCTGCTTTTTCCTTTTTTTTTCTTTGTCGGTTTGCACTTTATTTGCTGGGCGCCGGAATGTGCACTTTTATTTATGGCGCGTACTCAAGGCTTATTAATATCGAACAAGGGTTTATCCCCTTTTCATTGCACTCACACCAATTAAGTAGCCTACATGAGCGATGATAAAATTTAATGTTTACTTGCCATAATATTAATGGTTGTACACTGTGGGAAAGGGTTTGTTTGCTCAAATAATTGAAATTATTAAAAATATGATGGCATAGTTTCGGGATGTAAAAAGGGGCTTTGCAGGGATTCTAAGTAGACTACAACTGAGTTGGAGGGTTTAGGAAAAGGAAAGTCTTATTTGTTTATAGGTATTCTCTTCCAATTGGGCTTGTTAACTTCCAGCTGGAATGATTTTTTTAAAATATTGGAAGTAGTTACAGTTAAAGTGTGAGTTACTCAAAGCCTTTTACATTTACAAGATTCTATTTTCAGTTATATAACTAGTATATGGTGCGAATTTTTAAAGGTTCTCTAATTGAAACTACGAGACTCCACTTAATGTGAGCGGTATGGATTTATTATTAGTTTATCCCTAAATATATTTTTAAGCAACCTTGATTTGTATTTGGAAGATAAGTTGGTGCTGTATGCTCTATATTATCTGAGATCTATTGTTTCAAATGGATAATGTTCAAGAAAATGTTCACATAATGGGTACTTCTTCTGCTTGTTATATAAAACATTAAACTTATATTTCATTCCATACATCTGGCCACTTTTATAATAGCCATCCTCAAATGTTGTCCCCGTAGAAATATATTTAAATACAATCTAAGAATGCCACATATTTTCATCTAAAAACTTTCTAATTAGAATAAGTTTTGCCTCAGCAGTTTCCAGTTGTTGCCATCATCATTTGCAAATTTTCCCGACAACCGACAGCGAACGTCGATGAAAGATAAAACAAGACCTCAGCTGTCCACAAGTCGGGACACTGACAAACTATATACAAACCCAGATAGGCATGGATACATAGTTCTGAGCAATCAAACTAGACAAAAGTTTCTCGATTAAAATGAGCAACTTTTGTGAAATTCTCTTATCTGACAATTTCCGCTGCTTAGCAGAACAGAAATGAGCAAAACACGCAACAAGAAAATGGGGGAAAAACAACGACTACCGAAACCGAGGAAAACTCAGCTCATTAAACAATTGGCAGGCGGGCGGAATCGTTGTTGGCCATAAGGAATTAAGCAACCTCCATGGGTTGCCATGGTCCTGCTCAACCTCCACTTCCCCTTCTACTTTTTCTGTACCAATGAGTGTGTGGGAGCGCATCAGAGCTGCCAATAAGATAAATAAAGGGAAGTTAAAAAATAAAAGTTTAGCAAGAAGAAAGGTAAATACGGTACAGTGTGATTTTTATATCTTTGCAGATGAGCACAGCTGCTGGATATCCCATTAAAGAATACGTTCCTACAGTACGTTCCTTAGGTAATTATCAGAGGTGGAAGTTAGAACTAAAAACATTTTGAAATAATTACATATAATAGAAATAAATAATTTAATTTTATCTTGGTTTAGTAGGGAACTACGCATTTTAATTATAATCTTAAAATTTCCAGAGAGAATTCTTGAATATTTCTAGTAACACTTGGGATTTATTTTCCTACACAATAAAGTAGTTTCCCTCTTGTTCCCTTCGGAATGGTGTCCGGAAAAGGAACAATTTGGCAGCATTGCGAAGCACGAATGCGTGTAAGCTTGTTACCATAAAAGTTGGCCATTTAAATGGCCGGAAAAGCAAGAGAGCTGAAAAAAATGCACAGCCAAAGAGGTGTTCTGCCCTGGGGGAGAAAAGTTTTGAATTTATTGTGGCCACCGCAGCGCAGCGATTCGATTATCAAAGGAGAAAGCGAAGGGAAAAAGTTCCCCTCTAGTTCTCTCAAGCGGATCCGGGGCTATCGGTGGGGTCCTGTCCGGAGGCTCCTTACCGTAATCCCCTTTGTGGGTCTGCTTCGATTTATTTGTTTCTGATATATTGTTGTCAAGTTGTTTAGTGGCTTAAGTCAGTTACCAGCACTTGAAAAGAGCTTTAAAACATTTACAACGCCTGTAAAGGGCATTAGAGAAATGTTCAGCTAACAAGGGAGAGAGACATCAGAAAACAGAGAGAGGGAGGGGAAAAGGAGTGCCTAATGACACGCCATAAATTAAAACATAATAAATTTATATGAAGCACGTAAATACGCATTAAATACAATTTGGCGCGGCAAAAAATGAGACGAAAATCCACCACTAATGGGTAATTTAATTTTATTTTCGGTGCTTCGACGACGAAACTTAAATGAAACTCTGGCCCAAAAGGCCACCAACAGCAGCCACAACAATAACAAAAAAATAATAATAACAGTTTTGTGTATGCCAGCAGCATCCAGCGTGGATCTGAGCACTTTGCCGGGGCTTTTATGCCTCCACATAAAACTCCTCCCGAAAATGTGTGTGTGTGTGTGTGTGTGTCCAGTTTTGTGCAATAATATAATAATACACATTTTGTGCTAAATTTGTTAGAAATTTATGCGCACATAGACACATAGATTTACACACGCAGCGGAAGTATTAAAATTTGATTCAGCTTAGCGGAAATGCAAAAATGTATAGCATGCTTTTCGGCCAGTTGCATTTGGGAATCAAATTCAGACAATTATAAAATATGCAGAAATTGGTCCACAAGCCCAGAATATTTACTGAATTCAAATGGAAAAAGGAGGAGGCGGCATGTAAAATTGTTGAATTACTCGGAAGTGAACATTCGTAGTTATGTAATGTAATTTCTAATTGAACAGGGAGTTCATTCTCTTGATAAAAGCTTGTCATGTTTAGCTTTTTAGTCAATTGAATAATATATGCTCAATTCTTCCAGCAGGATAAACATTTTCGGTTTAAAATTGGTGTTTGATAGCTGATTGTACGTATACATAGGTAATACTTTTCGGCTGATTTAACTCACATTAATATTTAATTATTATTAAGCTTGGAATTTAATTTAAAATGCAAAAATATCCAACTGTTTCTTCTACAGCAATCCAAAAAATATATGAAATTTATTTAATATACAGATTTATGTTCAACCATTGTCAAAACAGCTTGTCGAAATAAAATGTTCATTACTTTTGCCCTATTTATTATGGCTGCCAATCACTTTACTGCAGATTATAGCCATTAAAGTCAACAAAGAAGCCATTCAACTCCAGCACCAGCAACAGGACCAGCACCACAAGAGCTCGTAGCAATAAAAACGAGCTGAAAAATAAAAATGCAGAGCAATAATTTTCATTCATAAACCAAAGTGCAAGCAAACAACAAATGTCGCATATCAAAAGTGGGGGCCCAAAGTGAAAGCCACGCAGAAAGACCGAAAGTAACGGCGGCTAAATTAATATTTATGTGGTCGTAGTCGGTGGAGAGGAGAGTGCTGGCTGAGATTTAAGATTGTATGCTTTATGAACTCGCGGCAGCTCAGAAATAAAAAAAAAAAAATCTGAGAGGAGCGCTGAAAAAAAATTCGGAGAAAAGTTTCCTCTGAAATGGGGTCAGGACACACAAACTGCGTCGTAAATCTCGAGTACCGCAAAAATCAACAATAAAACTTTCGCTGCTAAAAACATAGAATTCCCAAGATACAATTTTGTGCTTTTGTCATAAAAGAAAGAGACTCGTCCACCGAGTGGATGAAATAGCAATAGAAACCGAGTACAACAAAGTACGAGGCAGTAAAACTCCAGTCGCATGTAAATTGACAAAGACAGAGGAATCTGATATACATCCTGACCTTATTCATGGGCTTTATAGCTTATTTAGTGCAAAGTCAAATTCTCAATTAATTTTAATCCAATAAAAACTTAAAGAAAATATAATTCTGTTTTCATTGAAATTATTCAATTTCCTTCCTTTCCTGGGAAAATGCATTACCCTTTGAGGGTTCAAAATCCCAAAATGGGAGTGGCAGCGGAAAAGGCCGCTCGGAGGAGTCGCATTCGTGATTGGGCACACAGCGGTTGGTGTCATCGTCTCGCAAATATCCGAAGCTGCAACCGCATCCCAGGCGGCAGAGGCTAATAAAGGGGCAATGCGGTTCAATGACGAAGGGAAAGGAGCATGTTGGCTCGTGGCAGGGCAGGCATGCTCGCTCCTCATGATCCCCGCAAGCTGTCAGGGTAAAACGCGGTTTAGGAGCTGCTCCTAGCGTCTGTTTTCCTTTTTCGCTCACCCACGTCCATTTAGCGAAGCACCAAAGCAGCCCCCGAGGAGAAGCAGGAAAAGGCCCAAAGGAATTTGCGGAACCAACATGGACAATGGGTGAGGTGCCGCTTGGCGAATGTGTTTTCCCAAAACAAAACTGGGGCTAAGTATAGTGCAGTTTAGGGTCTTGAAGTGAGTCCAATCGCTTTGTGGAACAATTAGTTACGGCTTGGTCAAGCGATTTAGAAAGCTTTATATATTTTCTTAAAAAAGAAGCTTCGAAGAAGCTGTATTTTTGCATTAAAAATGAAAACATGCTTTTTTCTACTATGGGAATTTTTTAATATAGTTTTATTTAGTAAGCAATTCTGGCTTTCCCTGCCAATTAACTCGGTACAGTTATACTCTTTTTACTCAAAAGAAACTAAATTGTTTGTTTAGTTTATTTAAATTCCTACCATAATTATGTTATGATTTTTTCATAATTATTTGCACTGCAAATACTGTTTAATACCTTAATTAATTGAAGAGTTTTACGCAATTACTGATTATTATTGCCAACAACTTTAATTAAAGCCGTTAATACCATTTAATCATAATAAAAACTTGTATTTAATACAAATAACACTGAATAATTAATTGATGTGGTATTTAAGGTAAACAAACGCATAGACATTCCGCCGCCTGTTAGCCATTAATTCAGCAATTATTTGCATCTATTTCGGAGCCAGCTAAGTACACTCGAAAGCCACATTCCGCTGCATTTAATGGTTTGGACCGTCATTGGTTAGCTATAAATGTTGAGAGCATCCGCTTTGACAATGGCCGCGGCCATTCCGATGCCCAACAGATACTCACATCCGCATACGGATACAGGGATAGAGAGAGGAAGAGAGTGACCCAGGAGCAAGCCGCCATTCAAACTGTCATTCGGACAGGGAACCAGAATCCCCGTGGGTTTAGTCCCCACTCTCCTCCCTTCCAAAAGATAAAGCCTGGCTGGTTTTAAAAAGAGGAAATGGTAGAAATGGTAAAAATGGTAAAAAAAGGCGTACCAAAAGAGGCTAGCCGAGCGCAGGTGATAAATGAGGGTAGGTTGGTTGTTGGGTACAACCTGCATTTGATTATCGTTTAAACAAATATGCAGCTGAAATTGCGGTGGCGAGTGAAATTTACAATGAAAATTGTGTAAATTGTGGGCATTACATTTATGAAGTTTTGGCATGCCAAAGCCCGACAGCCACTGGCCCCCGCCTGAGTGGGTGTTTGTATGCATACACCTGTACATGTGTTTAGGCCGAGTCACGCTATTAGCGGGCACTGTAAATATTTCATGGCCTGCCTTTGTACACTCTGCATTTGCTCTCCCCGAGGGCAGTGTTTGAATTGGTCCCAACGAACAATAGCCAAAGGTGGAAGAGTGAATCGTTGGATACATTTCAATTAAAGAGTTTTCCGCTTCTCGGGGAAAAGGGAAAAAACGGACTGTCAAATGCTCCGGCACTCTGTTGGCAGGCAATTCGGTTAAAGGGCGGCCGGAGCTCACGGTTCGTCTATCTTTTGAAGAGCAAAAACCGTTGACAATTTGCATAAATAAACCATTTTAAATTTTTTGTGTAGCCTCCCCACAACTGAACCCTTTTCTCTTTTTTATTTCGTTGAACGATTGAGAGAGGCAGCTAATATTTTTGCCTTTTTTTTTTTGAGCGCTCAACAACAACAACAGCAAGATGGAGGAACAATAATAGCAGCAGGATCTGCGGCAACAGCAGGACACAGATTGCGATGATGGGGCCACATGGAGCGAAAGAGCATTTTTAGTTTGGCCTTTTTCCGCCTTTTTCCGAGCTGATGTGAGATGATGGAATGCGCTGAAGGGTCGTCCTCGCAAGGCCCCATCGCTGCTATAATTTCGAAGAAGCCATGGCAAATGAAATATGGACGGGTTTGAATTGGCCATCAAGTGAGCAGATCCCTTCGAGTAGGTCTCACTCTCGGCCAAGGTCCATAATCGCTGGGACTATGGACTAAGGACTAAGGCTCCGAGATGTGTCTGGCTGGCAAAAAGGGAAATAAATTGATTCGCTTCGAGAACGGGAAGTCCTCTCTTATGATGGCTGTGATTCCGCAGTGCCAACAGTAATTTCCGCACCTTTTTGACGTTTTCCTTTTTTCCCTTCGCTCTGACCACATTTTCTGGGCTTCTTGCTCAGTGATTGAGAGCTTGTTGGCTTTCAAATATTTTGTCATTTCATTTATCAAGTGTCACTCGGTCTGGGGCTTCTCGTCTGCGACCTGTCACGTATAACTATTTCTGATTCGGAGGAGCATTAAATCATTGACAGTTGCTTGTGTTTTCAATGGATATTCTATTACCTCTGCGAAGGCGACGACCCCACAAGAAGAATTATGGTTGTGCAATTTATTATTTCTTTCATCCGTTTCGCCTTTTTTCAGTCAGTTTTGTTTTGCCTAAAAGCCCGAAACGTTGAAAGCTAATCTATTTTAAGTGGCTGTAAAGCATTCAAGGATGTAGGGATGTGTCTTGGCGTGTATATATGTGTGTTAGTCTGTGTGGCTCCCTTAATGAAATGTAGCATAATATTTTCATTTCGGCCAGAGCCCCGTGTGGGTATGTGTGATAAGCGTGTAAATCCCCAAAAATAGCCAAAGACAAGCACAAATCCCACAAGCATATATGTATGATGAGGACGGGCAGTGGGAGTGACTCTAGCTCCGGCTGTGACTGTGACTGTGGCGAGATGAGGAGCTGGTGGTGGCCAATGACCATAAATCCGAGTAAAATGTATTTTGACATTTTGCACGCAAAGCGTGTGGCAGAAACTAACTAAGCGTGTGCGGGCTCGGACTGGGTCTTCTCCACAAACGAAAGGTCATTCCAATGATGATGAGAAAGGACATCAGGCCAGGACTTCCCATGAAGTGTTAACATGCGATAACAGCGGCAACGAATAAAACACAATGAAGCGCAACTGATGAGGATGCGATGAATGGGCATTCGAATGCGGGGACCTTGATGATGCCTAATGCGAATAGAAGGACCCAAATCCCAACCAAAGCCCGATCCCGAATCCGAGTTTCGGTCGGGATTTCGGCCCGATGTCGAAACAGAAACTGAAACACAAGTTAAATCGTTTCTGGTCTCTGGCTAGATTTTTGGTGACGAGTTCGGGGGAAGTAAATGAAGTGAAATGGTTCGAAACGAATGATAAAGGCCAAATCAATGTATTTGTTTTTCTTATCATTTAATTTCCCACCTTATTCCCATGCATATTATAGAAATTTCCGAATTAAATTAGCATGATTATCCCAGTTCTACCTTGAAACTAAATAATATATATTAAACTTTTCACTTCTAGAAGTAATTTTAACTAAAAGTCTTTATCTTCCAGCGACATGCTTTGTTTTTGGCCCACAAAAAACATTTTTAATTACCCTTTTTTGTTTTTGTACTGCATAAAGTGTCAACTTTATTTCACAAAAGCAAAAAGACCAACAAAAAACATGTTGGCGGGATCTCAAGCTTTAACCAGTAAACATTTTTTCACGCTCATAAACTCTGGGGGAAAATTGTTTCGGCTGCTGCTGCCTCGCTGTGGGTGAGAAGAGAGTGTGACATAATGGCGGTGGCAGGCTGGGCTTGGCTGGGAAATGGGAAAAGTGGAGGACGAGGACCGGCCAAGAGCAGCCGGGGCCAGCAGTGGCCGCCTTGGCCGAACTGTCACGGTCATAAAAATGTGCAAAGTATTTCGTATGGCGCTACCTTCGCCCACACGCTTTCGGAGCTAATAATAAGCGAGGGCATGAAAATGGTTTTAATGCATAGGGCAGGCACACAAAAAAAACGAGAAGAGAAGAAAAAGAAAAGCTCATGGAAACAATTTTCTTGTTAAGTGGACTTTTGGACTTTACATTTTACTTGCTGCTCCGGCAGGCAACTGTTTCACATTTGCCTTTATTGTACTCAAGTTGGGGCGTAAATTTAAATGAAACACCATTTTTTTTTGCCTCATTTTCTGGCAGGGACTGGGTCGAGGCTAAGCATTTCCGCGGAAACTGGACGCCGTTTTTCATGTACTTCCGCTGATGATGCCAGGTCTGGATTTACATAGGGCTTTAAGCGGAAGTCTCCGAAATCATAGGTAATACCCAGCCAGACCAGGTCTGAGGCTGACAGATAAGGTAAGACCCGTCTGTCTGTGGTCCATCACAGGAATTTGAATATTAAATTAGAGGGGGATAAGCAAAAAGGAATCCATTTGAGCATGAATTCATTTGGCCCGAAAATGGGATCAGCTGAACGGAATACACAATTTCCGCCGCTTTGACATTTATGCAGCCGCAACCTATAATCGAATATTGTGTCCTTTTCCCTTTTAATTGACTAATAATATTATTATTTAATGTTTTTTGCACAGCCTTCCCGCCGCGGATATTATTATGTGGAAAAAATGCCTGGAAATTTAACTTTTTCATACACAATTTAATGTGGATATTTCAACTTTGAGCGTTTACAGCCGTGGCTTCTTCTGGTTCTGTCATCTTTTTGCCACAATTCAATTTTCGTACGACATTTGTTTTGGCAGGACATGAAAAATGGTCAAATGTTTTTCTATAATGCGATTTTCCTTAACGTTTTCTTTTATGGGCTTGTGTTTATGTGTGCGAGTGAGTGGCTTGAAAATGCTGATTGAAATGTCACAAAAAAAAATCGGAAAAACAACGGATTTGTCCTTTTTTCTTTCTGTTTTCTTTCTTTTTTTCCTTTTCCACACAGCCTGTCTTTTCGTCCCTGCCTTTTGTTTGTTGTACGCTTTTATTTTAGTCCTGTTTCTGGTCCGTTTTGTTTCGTGTTTGCAGCTGATTTGATTTGGCTTTCGGCCATTGTCCTGGCCAGCTCTGTTCTCCGCCTGCTAAGCGTTCGCACTTTAATCAAAGAGAAGAGAAGAATGCTTCGGCTAATCTGCTAAGCGTTTTGTGCCCCTTGGGGATATGTTTTTCTGTTCCTGTTGTTATTATAATTTTCCTTGTTGTTGTTGTGGTGCCGGATGGACCACTTAAGGTATTACCTCATATGCCAGGCGAGTGTTGCCTCAAAAACAAAAGCATTTTGGTCTGGTGAACGATCATAACTGAACGCCACAATGTTACTTAATTGAGATTTTGCTTGTAATTGAAACTGAAAACTAAACTACGTTTTGTCTGACCATCAGAGCAGCTGCACACACACACACACACCCAGTGTCCAATTATAATTTAATTAAATTCGAAGCACTTTATATGCAACTATTTTGGGCAGTTGCCGACTCCGACACATACCACATCAACATGGAAGCTTGGCATCTCATAACTCCACGCCGGAGTCCTGCCAGTGGTCGGTCGGGGCCAAATGCCGGGCACGTTTCCTCGTTTTTGCATATGTGTAGACTCACTGGATATGCGCTTAGCTCTTCGCCACTGGGAAAATATTCTCTAAAGTGTAAAATATGCCATTAAATATGGAATCGAAAAGCTACAAGCCACTCCCTTAGCTCAAGGAACTTACTAAACGATTTTATATAGGATTTAGTTAAGTTTATTTATTTATTTTACTATTTAAATGACATTTTTACTCGCAGTGCATGCCTGTTGCCTCTGAGAATGTGAAACAATATGCCACAACAATGAAGCAAGTCGTGCAGCAGGCCGTGCAACGAGGCGTATGAGTGTTGACTGCCGTGCGAGATGGATCTCTGTGTGTGTGTGTGTGTGTGTGTGAGTGGGGTAAAGGGGCGTGGCAGTTCGCTTCGCTTATTATGCCGCTGCATGCAAGGCCGCACCAAATCATGACGAATGACAGCCCCCATTGTGCACAAAAAGAAGGAAAGAAAGCAGCCACCTGCCGGTTAGCTTTAAAACCAAAGTAAAGCCAACAGAAAAGTATTTCGAAGAGAAAGCCCAGCTGCAGTGAATCACTTTACTTTATTACTACGAATGTTGGGCAGATAAATATTCCCCCACACATTTGCTTGTGGAAAATTTTTGAAAAAGCATGCCTGCCATTGTCTGCGATTGCATTGATATTACTATTGTTCGGTTTCTTGTTGGTCTTGGCCCAATTGTTTGCCCATTCATACACCTAGATGTTGTCTTTCCTTCCTGGCCATTATTTGACTTGCTCCCATTTTTGCCTGTGCCTGTGCCTTTGCCTATTTATTTATTTATTCTCCTGCGGACTAGAAACAGCAAGGGGTTCTTTCCCAGCTTTCTTAATGTGTTTATATAATAAATTTTGACTTTTCTTTCACACACAAAAAAAAGGGTACAGAATGAGAGACAAAAAGCTGTCAAAGGCGAAACTTTCTAAAAAAACAAACAAAAAGCAGGTGACTCTACATATTGCTCATACGTGCCGTTGGCTGACACGACAGCTGCATACCCTGCCACTATGTTTATACTTGAAATTACTATAACAAGAAAAAGGTTAAAAAAAAAAAACATAGGTCACCCCCTCTTTTTTACTGCTGCATCCTTCAGCAGTTTTGGCCAAAACATGCTGGTTGGCTCCATATCCAGTTTGGCTTGGCATTGCATGCTACTCTTTATTTGATTTTATTTTGCTCGCTTTGCTTTGCAACTGCCATTCCACTTCACGCGTGCTTATCGCACCCGTGAGGTGCTGACCTCGAGTGGCTCGTAAATAATAGCAGCTGGAAGCGCAAATAGCTCACACTCGAAATCAGGCAGCTCGACACCTAAGACATGAAGGCGGTTACAATAATAATTGCAATTATCCTCCTGCTGCCGGCTAGCCAGCAAAGGTAACTGCCAACGCTATCCCACCTAGGATTACCTTGATTAATTACAAAATATTTAAGCTCCACAGGTATGGAACGCAAAGTGCTCTCGTACAATCCCACCTATGAGTTTTGGTTCTTTATGCCGACTGGCAGACCGGATAATGTTCCTGAAAGCGTGAAGGAAGTCTATTGGAAAACCAAATCGGTTTGCTACACCGATTTTTGGTTTCACTGCGAGAATGGTAAACCAATAGCAGTGTAAATCGATTTGTAACACTTAAAACCACGTATAAACCACGTATTTAGAATGGTATTATTTTTGCTGTATTTTTACTTATAAATAAATTCTGGTTTTGAAGTGAAATAAGTACAAAGTAAAAAGGCCATATGTAATTCAAGTTGTTTCTGGTAGGGTTATTCTTTTAAGACCTTGTATAGTCTCGTTTACATTAATACAAATTACGAGTTTATACGGTTTATGATAGGGATTATCAGCTAAGTTAATACGCATAATTTTTACTACGAAAAAACTTTAAAATACAGTAAAATATTTGGGATTAAATAAAATGTCTGAACACCCTGGCCTTGAACACAGAAACCGAATGTTTCCCTCGATACAAGTTTTACTTCGTCACTACTTATGATTTATCAAAATGTATATCGAATAATTTGTCTTATATTTTGAGCAGTTTGAGAAACTTGAAGCCTTTTGCAAAATTGACCTAATTACATAAGTGGTAAGCCTGAATTATTACAAAATTCTACAATTTAGATATTGAAGGCTTAAGAGTGGCAAGGAAGACCATTTTTATTTCAAATATTATAATTGGAATTAAAAGATTTATTTTGCATATAACTGTGTAGCAAGCACAACAAAAAAACAAGAAAGGAAGTTAACTTCGGCTTACCGAAGTTTATATACCCTTGCAGATTACAATTGAGCTATGTAATTAAAAACGAAATTCTAAGATAACTTTAAATGGCCTAATCTCAAATTTGATGAAAATATGTTGAGAAACAACCGAGTTATGATTTTTTCTATTATTTCGCTGATGTTCCTATGGCAGCTATAGAATACAGTCGTTCGATTTTCATGAAATTTAAATTAAATCTCTGGAATAATATTAAGTGGCCAAATCTAAAGTTTGATGAAAATATGTTGAGAAACAGCGAAGTTATGATTTTTTCTATTATTTCCCTGATTGTTCCTATGGCAGCTATAGGATATAGTCGGCCGATCCTTATGAAATTTGGTATGTCGTATTATGTTGCCAACAATAGCATTCGTACAAAATCTGAATTCTCTAACTCTAAAAACCGAAGTTATACCATTTCCGATCAATCAGTTATATGGCAGCTATAGGATATAGTCGGCCGATCCCGGCCGTTCCGACTTATATACTGCGTGCAAAGAAAAGAAGGGTGTGTGCAAAGTTTCAAGTCGATAGCTTTAAAACTGAGAGACTAGTTTGCGTAGAAACAGACAGACGGACAGACAGACGGACAGACGGACAGACGGACATGCTTATATCAACTCAGGAGGTGATCCTGACCAAGAATATATATACTTTATAGGGTCGGAGATGTCTCCTTCACTGCGTTGCACACTTTTGACCAAAATTATAATACCCTCTGCAAGGGTATAAAAAAACAAAATAATAGGTTTAAGTTATTGCGAGGATATATGTAAAACCTGAACATGACAGGCAATTTATTATCAAATACAATGAGATTTATATCAGCTTAAAGCCTCAACTTAATTATTATAAATAATACATGTAAACTGACTGTCTTATAATCAAAACTTATAATTAACAGATTTTTGCATTTTTTTAAATTCTGATAGAGATTAAATATACATATGAACATGAATACTGTGAAAATCACAACCAATTAGTAATAGAATATGTAGAGTTGCAGAAATATAATAAAATGTTATATATTAATTAATTGCTTAACCTATAATTACTTGGATTTAAAATAGCAACTTATCGCAAACGTAAATGTACCATGGGTTCATTAAAAAGTTATAAATGCTGGAGTTTATCTTAGTTTATTATGCAATGTGTTTTTAATGGTTTTAATTTGCTCATTAGCCATTTATTTATCATTCTTCATTTGTGGCGTGTTCGCATTATGCAGTCATGTTAAAGAGTCTTGATGAGGAAAATTCAAGTTGCAGCTGGAATTATTATTATTATGTTTACTTTGGCCAGGGCTTGGACAAGAAAGGAAGCGAAGGGAGCGAGGGAATCAGCAAAAGCAGACATTTTATTGCATCGCCGTGGGGCAGAGACACTGTGAAATAGAGTCCTTGCGAGGAGCGAACACTGTGATGCCGCATATACAGTTTCCCACTTTTCCAGAGCTCCCATTTATTTTTTTAGCATTTGTGTTTTGTTGCATCACGCAGAGGAAATGAAATATGAAATAATTTATGAATCAAGGCGATGGCCAGGAAGAGATAAGATGAGCAAGTGACAGAGGAAGCCGCATCAAAGCAATGCCATTGCGCAGTCAAATTTATGATAAATAACCGAGCTATATGCAATGCAAAACTACCATGAGTATATATACATATACATATATATATAGGAGGAAGTCTGAGCTGGAAGCGTCTTTGATTGCACGTCCCGCGCCCCTGCACTGGCATTGTTTGACTTTTCCAGACTGGCAAAAACTTTCGCAACAGGAGAATGAAGTGCGTGGAAAATGAGTCATTTGTTGTAGTTGCTGCAGGCGCTGGCGTTGCTCCTTTCGCACAAATAACAAGTCAAAAGTGAAGACAAGTTTCCGACAATCCCCGAAATCCAGTCAAGAGTTGAGCGGAACAAAGCCAGGAACTCGGCAAAGTCTCAGAAATTTTGAGACACGAGAATGCTGTTGCATGTTATGTTTAAATACATCACTTGTCTCAGCGTATTTTAGCTTGAAATTCCGACATTCAAGATTTAAACGGATCCATAAAGTATGCAACACTTTGTGGCATCACGTATACGCCATGTATGTCAAGATATTTAATTGAGATTTAATGAATTTCAAAGCAAAATCAACACCGTAAGCAAGCGAGAACTCTAAAGATATATTTGTTTATATTTAATATTTACACAACTTTAAAGCCAAGATTTGTTTGCTTTTTTAATGGACTCGATTATGGCCACCGCCAAGGATTTCTTAAAAAATCTAATTAAAACTCCATGAAAGTGTCTAAATATATAATATTTTTTCAACCAATTTCTCGGAAAGTTTTGTGGTGCATCAGAACGAGATAAAAATATTTCAACTTATTTTAAACTAATCAAACTGGCATTGTGACCGGCAAAACTTTGACCCAAATGGGAAAACTAACTGCCAACTAAATGTCTGCAAATCAAAACATATTTGATCGGAAAAAAATCGGTTATTTTCTGGGGAATTCACCACATATCGCTCACGCTCAGGCAAAATGCCACCTAATCTCTGTTTTTTGTTAGCTTTGCACACACATCGGAGGAAAAATTGAAATTGTTGCCGTGTGGGAGGAATATTGTTAACTAGTTTTTAGTTTTCCAATGTTTTCAATTTATTTCGACAGAATTTTTTGGCAGTTGAAATGACTTTCGGAATTATAAATTAGTTTGTTTAAAGCCAATCAATTCTCTGAGCATCTAAAACGATTTTATTTTGTCTTTCACTCTACATATAGTCCTTCAATTGTCTAAACTATGGCCGGTATCAATAGACTTTGCTTTAAATGCATGGAAAAGGAAAGAAATACTGTGGATTTACGTTCATTTCATGTTTATACAACACACTCATAAATATTTATGAGCATTATGATGCAAAAATGCTGCAACATAATCAAAAAGCTGAGCATAGCAGGGAGGAGAAGGAAACCCACCCAACCAGCAACCAAAGCCCAGTGCAATCAAATCAGGGGAAATAGGGGTGATGGAAAACCCGCTGGCGGGCTCCGAGTAGCACAAGCAGCATCCTTACGAGCAGTGTGAAAATTATACACCGCTGACAATAAAAGACAGAAACCACTCCGGGTCGTTGGGTGCAGTGTCATAAAAGATTCCTTGTCTCGCATTTCCTCCTTTCCTCAATCGAACCGGGCAGCGGAATGAAAAAGGTGAGTGCAAAGGTGCGGTGAGGTGTTGGATGTCCCCAGCTCACAGCTGGTCAACGTCAATGCGACAAATATGCAAAATATATATAAAACTGGCGATGAGCTGGGATTGCTTGTGCACTGATGCGTTCAAATGGGATTTCTGAATACCAATTTATGGGAAATCGGTAAGGGAAATCGGAAATATAGAAAATCACTGCGGACTACTGTCCGCATGTTAATATTTAAAGGATATTAAACTAACTAACAACATTAACATTAATCAATATATTTACTGTATTAATATAGCCATTATTTGTCTAGAAAAAGTATATCAGAAAATGTTGAAGTTGAAAGTTCAATCTTCGTTTGTATTTTAAGCAATAAACAATATATAAACAACATTTTTACTATATACCTTCAAAATATTTATCAATAGCCTTAATTAAGCTCCAATTGTTAGCTATTTAAGGTGCTTTTGGCTTGACTTAACCATATACCCTTGGCATTCATCTGCATACCGAAATGAAAATTTAATCTTAACCCAAAATAAATCTTCCTGCTATGCATCATGATTCCCAGGCTTCATTTTCAATTGCCAGCCATAAAGTTGGACCCATAAATAGCCGCAAAATGTTGGACAATCCTCATATGGAAGCCGGCACAGAGGGATGCTCCTCACGGATATTTATTCCATTACCGAGCAAGTGACTTTTGTTTTCTGCTGCCGCTGTCGCTGTCCACAATGAGCTATTGCCCTGCGACCGGGGCTGGGGATGTGACTTTGCCTCCTCCTCCGACTGCGGTCCCAGTTCCTGCTACCCATCCTGTTCCCATTCCGGCTGCGACGACTCCTTCGCTGTCCGGTTACCATTCGTTTTGCGGACGGAAATTTACGATTTACACGTATGCCAACTGCAATGGCAACTGCAAATGGGAATTGGGGGCAAGGATTGGGGATTGGGGGCATGGTGGCGGCGATAATGGTTTCCAGGCAGCGACTGTTTTCCCTGTTGTTTCGGGATTGGTAAAAAGAAGCAATCGCTTATACAACAATGGCAAGTGAGCGCGGAATGCAATGGCAGTCTCAAGTATATACAGCACACAACACACAACACACACGAGCCGTCAAGCTGAGAGCCCAACAATTATTGCCAAGGCTGACAACAATGAGGGGGGTAGAGAGATGGCATTGAAATTCAATTTCATTGTTGTGGGCAAAGCAGCACCACCATCAGCTTCCTCCACGGCGGCAGTCTTCGGTGGTGCTCCTCCACTGCTGTTTACACAATCATCGTGTTTGCATGGCCAATGCATTTCCCTTGTTCGCCTCCTGAAAGGAGGAAACCAGAATGGCTAGGATGAAACCGTTGCCTTCGCAGCAGATTTTTGATTTATCGCAACGCACGTTCTAGGATTCGAACTGCAACTGTGTTGTTTCATGCAAATTTCTACTCTGTTTTTCCCCCTTTTTTTCCTAGCATACAAGCAAAACAGCAGCAAATTTGGTCCTATGCTGGGAAAAGAGTTGAGCCAGCAATTAACAGGAGGGGGAAAAATCCATTGAGGGAATTCAGGCAGGAAATTAATGAAGCTTAAGTTGATAGGAGGAAATGGGGCTGTTTGATAAACATTTTAAAATCATTTTCTGTTTGGTATTTCTGGGAATTCTGTCAGAATTGGAGTGAAATAGGAATTTGAAATGTCTATGATTGTACTTTAAATATTAGATTTCCTTTTGAAAATGTGTCTTTCTTGTGATGCTGTCTTAAATGTTCAAATATTAACTAATAAATAATGAAATATCAAATTTAGCTTACACATTTCAAACCGACAGACATATTTCCAGAATAATTTAAAGTCACCAGAAGCCTGCATTAAATTTCTAGCCAATACACTCAACAATCCCTGCTGAAAACTTTAGTATGTGTCAGGACTCGTCAGAGACTTGACTCGGGCTTTGATTTCCTGTGGCCTTAGCATGTATTGGTTGTCATTATCAAACCGAAAGGTCTATTTACCATTTAGGTTCAAAATGGCCCGCAATTTGGGGAATGGCAAGGAGAAAGCAAGGACCTGGAAAGTGCAAAACGAGACGAGAAATGGGAGAGAAACTCTCACCCATTGTGGCGACCGGGGGAGGTATGCAAATTTTTCCAGCTTTTGTCTACTCGGCTGGGGATATGTTTAGCTTTAGCCTCCTCCTGACAGCAGCCCCGTGTGTGTAGCTGTGTGTTGTGTGGGTCCTGAATCGTGGTCCTCTTCCCTTGTAACGACTCCTTGTCTTTTGGTGGCTGGTGCCATCAGGTGGACGCATGGCTGGTGCCTCGTTTGCTGATGCATATCATGATTGCGGCACTTGTAAACACGGAGCCCAGGGTCGGCGATCCGGGGAGTCGAGGAGTCGAGGAGCAGTGACAGCTGATGGACCGCAGAATCAATATGCATTTGAATATATGCTGCCGAAGCAGTGGGACCTGGTGGAGATGCCACCGCGGAGACCGCCACCGCCGTCAGACAAACACACAACTTTTCACGCACGTGACCCCACGTCTCAGTTTTCGACATTTATTTTGCCCTTATGCCAAGGCAAGGAACTTCCCGTTGGGGAGCCATTTTGAATAAGAGAGCAAGAGCTATGTATTCCTGGCCACGAAGGGTATTGTATTTGTATAACGTACTAAAATAAATTATTTTGGCTAAAGTTTCTTACTTATATCACTATTCCGTTTCTTTTAGTTTTTATGCAGGGGTAGATGGGGTAAAACCCCATCGTTTTCGAACCACCCATAAATATTTGAATTAAATGTATTAAAATACATTATCAAAAAGGATTGTCAGGCTGGAATATAATATAGATTTACCCTAAAACTATAGGATTTTCTTTTTTTAATGTTTCATAGGGTATTCTAGTGTCGAGGTTGGCATTTCTTTCTTCGTAAAGTTTCCCCCACATATGTATGTGAGGGAGGGCGCAGGATGCCGGCCAACAACATTTGCATAAGAAGTGACTGATGGCAGTCCGATGGGAGACAGGTGGAAGAATATATATCAAGAGGCAAACTTAATTATACAGACTGCTGCTGGCGAAACAGTACGAAAGGCAAATAGGGCGCAAAAAAAGTAAATCCCAATTCAGCTTGAGCAGCATCAGCAAGTCCCAAATCCAATAAATAAAAACAGATGAGGGAAATGCTTGCCATGTGTGAAGGAGCCAATGAAAAGTCATCATAATAAGCCTGGGGAATACAGAACAACAGCAGCAAATTAATGGAAGCCCAGAGGCGTCGCGTCGCCCCAGAGATGTGAATAAATGTAATTAAAATAGGGATCCTTTTTTTCCATCCTAATGCTAACACCTATACAGCAGGCAGGCGGCGGCAGGCAGGGCAGATGATTAATTAACGATAATAAATGTCGACTCTGAATGTTCACATGTGAGATTCAAAGAGAGAAATCGTATATAAATGGCTCCTTTGAAGTATCCGAAATTCATTAGCAAACCCATTGACTTACAGTTGGGTAATTAAGAGCAAGTTCATTAGTGGCAATCTATAGATTAATTGATTATGCAAATAATGTCAGGTAGATGCAATCAGCAAAAAGCCCATCGAAGGAGGATAACTCTTTGTGAGCACGTCCTCCTCAGCAAGTTGTATAAGTAATTTCTCCTCCATGGAGATGTTGAGCAATTAGTTCCTTAACCGCAGGAGCACAGAGTCAGACAATACCCCGAGCAATATTAAATGATGAGCCAGACGATGGTGGGCCCTAAATTAAAGCGAGCAAAGTGAAGTAACCCTTATCTAACAAATTGCTTTGGCACTGAGCGACGACCGAAACTAATTAAAATCCTAAACTTTTACCTGGGATCCATCCCGTCGACTGACTATGGCCCAACTATTCTTATATAAAATCTCTGTCATGACAACCAACGACGACGACGACGACGGCCCCAACTTTCCCCGTGGCATTTCGGGGGTTTGGCCAATTTGAAGCCAAGTTTCTGCGCTAGCATACAAAAGTTCTGGCTGCCTGCAATAATACCGAAAACAAATATGTAGGGAAAAAACAAAAAACAAAAACCGGGAACCGAAACCCGACTCAAAACTATGTAAAGTTTTTAATCATGGGGCCCCAGCAGGCGTCGAAATCAAAATCAAGCTGCGGCGGCGTCAGTGGGAAAAACAACTCGCGACAAGCCAATTAAAATTTACCACAAGGCGGCTTACTGGGCGTATGCGTAACATTGCCGCACGCCTACAAACAAAAAGCGATTTAGCCAGCGAGCGAGCGCTTTCAGTTTATTAAAATTTAATTTATCATCGACGGGACTGGCATGGCCGAAAGTTCAGCTGGTCCTGAATATTTTTCTCTCAATTTCGGGTTTGATGCTTCTTTTTTTTGCTCTTTGAATATTGAGTTTCTACCCGCAAGTTTTGGAATTTTTTGTTGTTTCTTTTTTTTTATGTACTAGTTTTCGTTATTTGCCACTTGAAAACTTTTTGGCCAAACGAAAGGTGCTTCACATTTTCCATTCCGGCAAAAAAAAAAAGAAGTATCTTGCGCTTTTGAATTTCAGTGCCTGCGGTTGAATGAAGCCTTTAGAACCCACTCACACACATAAACACATTCTAGATTCCAAGAACAATAAATGAGTAGAGATTTTAGGGAGCAAGCTTCACGCCGAATTTCCAAAAGTCTGTCAAATGCAGTCGCCGCCGCCCAAAGCAGCAAAAGTTTCACAACTGTAACAGCAAGACAAATTTATGGCGGAGGATGATGAAGAAAAAATAGTTTGAAAACTTGTTGAGGAGAAAAATCTGAATTGCATTATATATTGACTTGGTATTGTTGAAAAATCTCACGAAAATTAATAAATATGATAATAAAATGAGCAAGAGTTTCTTTTAAGCCAAGCCTAAGCTGAGTAAACTTTCTCCTTGGCACGAAAAGGTAAACGAAAGTAATTCGCCCTTTTTGTAGTTAAACGAAGTAGAAAATGCCAGGGGTTATTAAAATTTAAAATTGAATGGGAATTTTTCGTTGAGCACTAAAACTAAAAATCCCTTGCAGTCGCTATGAAACTTTAATCAATTTAATTTAAGAGCTCAGTGAAGTTGAAATTGATTCCTTTGTGATCAATATTGACTTAGTTTTTGTTCAAAAGTTTCCTGCGTAATCTGGCCTCTCTTGGTTGGTCAATTTTTCATTCATTTTCCATATCGGTCGCTGTGAGCATTCTTTGTGGTCAAGGAAATGGAATTAAATTACTTTTCACATACCAGAAGAGGACTGATTTCTCTTTGGCTGTCTTGAAGGACCCTTTGCCAATTGTCAAAGAAAGAACCTTTGCTGTCAGCCAGCCAGCCAATCCAGTCGAGTGTGTGTGCGTTGAAGTTGTACAAAAAGAGCAACAACAATCCGAAAAAGAAGCAGAAGAAGAATATCAAAGAATGCACATTTTCGCTTCCGCTGTAAAAATGTCAAAAGGATATAGACAGGACCTGCTCCCGCCTGCAGTGACTCGCACAATATTGGCTGAGCGCGTTTTTCGCCTTGGCAAGTGTTTCAAAATAAACAACTTCAGTGTAAATTGCCTTGGGCAACATCTTTTGACTTGGCTCACACACATGACGAGGCTGCGGGTGCACAGAGCGAAAAAGGTTGAATATTTAATATAAAACAAGCTTGAAAACTTTACTAAATATTCGTACAAGTTTTTATGAAATACCAAATATACAAATATCAAGAAGCATCATTTAAAAATAGAATAGGCCTTAAGCTTGGATTTCCATGTAACTCATTAAAAACGGAATATAATTTAAAATAAAATCTGTTTCTTTGTCGAACTGGAAATTGTTCACAGTGCCTGGCTGTGGCAGTGTGGGAGTATCATCGCTGGGCTCTGCCATTTTCTTCATCAAGACAAATGCTTGGAAGACATTAAGAAATCAACTTTAGACGCCAACGCGCCTTTTGTTATTGCTACAGTATGTGTGTTTTTGCACTTTGTTTGCTGTTTTAGTCTTTGTCCTTGGCTTGCTATCCTGGCCCATCCCGGCCCGCCCCCTTTTCCAAGTGTTTCAGGATCGCTGTTATTGTAAATTCCCTCCATTCATTCGCCGGGGGAGGGAAGGTAGAAGGAGAAAAGGACGAAAATCTACAACATAAACATAAAGTTATTATATAAATATGAAGTTACCAACAGCAAGAAATGGGACGAGTGAAACAGCTAAGCGGGAAGAAAACTTTTCTGCCTCGAAGGAAAGTTTCCTTCCCTTTTCACTGGGTTTTTCTTCTCCTTTCTCTCTCTCTCTGCCTTTTTTTTTATACAGAGTGTGGGTTTTGGTTTCGCTGGTTTTTGGCCTGTCAGGCCATGATGCAGAGGCTTTTGAATTATGCGGCAGATTAAGTCCCAAGTGCATGCCTTCTGAGTTTATTTAGCCCCGAAAAACCAAAGAAATCCTTCGGTTCGGAATCTGGCGAAATGATGAATGGGAGTGAAATCTCTGAATTGTGTTGAAAGGTTCATTAGGAGAAACATAACGATGTCGAAGAGGTAAAGAAAATAGTACAAATGTTACAGAATGAAACTCTTTTGTGGGCTCTTGCTTTGCAGTTAAATTTAAAATACTTTTTGCTACGTTTGTTAAAACCCATAATTGGTTTTTATCTTTGTTCAAAATAATATCATATATTCATCAAAAACATGTATCGTTTGTGTAAAAATCACTACGAATTTCACAAAGATATTATTTTGTTTTATATTTTTTAAGCAGCAGCTCAATATAAAAATCAATTTAACCCTCTGATCGGTTTTTAAACCTCATTGTTTTGTTTTTGCCAGATGAAATTGAACAAAAATGCATTTTTTTATATACGTAAACGGTACCTTTGGGAAACAATCTTTTATTCCTTTAACAAAACGCAACAAAGTATTCAATTTAAACAAACCAATTTGACAATGCAGGAAAGCGACTGGGCGGAGGGAAATGCCAGCAGCAACACCAGAGACAAAAGCAGCACAGAAACAGATATATGTTCTATAGTTTCGGATACAATCCATGTGCATATGCGATTGCGGACAGGGACTGGGAGGGGCTTGGGGAATGGGGATGTGCTGGTGGTAAACGCAACCGCAGAATAAACAAGAACAGCGGCGGCGGCGGCGGCGGCAACAAAAATGCCGACAGTGCGAGACAAAAGCATGGCAGGCTAAAGCCATTACTCATACGTCATGTGGCACGGACCAAAGGGAATTTACTCGCACAAATACAAAATTCATAAAAAGCAACTAAAGCGCCGGGGCGCAAAAACAACAACTGCACAGACACACACACACACACACACACACACGCACACATACATATAGTATATGGAGGATTGGCAAGTGGATCAGAGAATTCTCCAATCCTCTCCCCTGCCTGTGGCTCCTCCCGGAGGGATTTTGGATTCCAGCAGCTTCCGTGCGTTCTGTTTTTGGTTTTCCTTTAGCTTGGCATTATTTCTATTCCCCAATTACCCGTTGCCAGGACAACTTCTTGATTTTCGCACCCTTTTACTCTGTTTCTTCACCAGTCACGGAGCCATGTGTCTGGGGTGCTACATGCGTCTAAGTTGCGTTTAACCACAAATTAAATTATCCGACAATTTACAACTGCGTGCAGCGCTGAACACAACCCAACCACACTCCGTCGGAGTGGATAACTCACCCGCAAAATGTACCCTTGAATTCCTCACAATTTTTTTGGGTAAACATTTTTCTAAGCACTCGCATGAGAAGGTAACGTAAGCTTATTTACCCAGTGAACTATGTAGTTGCTTACCTGCAAGGAGAGAAGAAGAAAAAGCTTGATTAAAATATTGAAACACAAAATAAATACACAAGGAAATGAGAACTTTAGGAAAATAATTGAGATAAATGGGGTTTATTATGGGACTAGTATTCATTTTGTCTTATCATTAACTACTACAAATTATTTATCAGAAAAATGTGTATAATCAAATTTAAATTCATTATGTAGTAGGCTAGTACAGGGTACTACACACTAAGCTAAGTAAACCTATGTTAAACCTAAGTGATCGATAGTAAACCTATGTTAAACCTAAGTGATCGATAATAAACCTATGTTAAACCTAAGTAATCGATATTAAGACGATGTTAAAGCTAAGTTAACAGAACGTATGTAAAGCACGATCCATTCTCTATTCGAGAGTTGAATAAACAAGACGCACAAAGACTTTGTTGTTACAATTAAAACCTCCTCCCACGATTAAAATATAATTTTGTTTTATTTTCTACTACGATATTTACCCTAAAACAATTAAAATTATTAACAACAAAGAATTTATCTTAACTAAACATAGATTAATATAATTCTATGAATAAAGTACTCCGGTTCAGTTTGCCTTCGTCAATTCTGGCAACCACAAAAACTACAAATATTCTCCCAGCCCAAGAATAAGTGATCAATCAAAAGCCCCTATACATATGTCAACCAATTTCCTAGAAAAAAATAAATATATATATAAATAAAATGCACAAAATTTATCTCTGAACAGTATTTTAGGCATTTGCAGCACGTAGCCGGCAACCAAAATCAGGAGAGTAAATAAATAAAATATTTATATACATACGTACGAGTATTTTTGGCCCCCAACCCTTGGCAGCCGGCATCAAACGTCAGCCGGAATTGACAAGAACGTTTCCTAAATGATTTCTTCCTGGTTATGTCAACAGGGACTCGCCGGTCTCCCTAATTGCCAAGTATTCATCACACGTGCGTCCATGCGAGTAAACGTGACAGATGCGAGCCCATTTATGTACATGGATCTTAATCATAAGGAGACGGAAAATAAGGAAAATCCTCGACCACAATTTAGTAAATATTTATGTATTATACGCTCGAATGGTTTGCTTTAAAATGTTCACTAAAAAGGTTATAATTCCCCTTAGTCGAGGAGACTGGTAATGCGTTTTTCCTGTTCAATCTTCGCAGAGACTAAGACCAAATCTGAGGAAAAGGAATAAAATGGGTGGCGAGCCAAGTAAAAATATTTTGGCCCAGTTGCCAGAAAACGGAGAGGGGGGACAGAAGGTGGCGATATGGAGCTTCAGGAGAAGATTGCTCCTGCTAGCATTTAGATAACTTGGCAAGTGCCTTGACTCAAACGTTGAATTATGGGGACCGACTTGGATTTCCTTCGTTCTCTCGTTCTCTCGCTCCTTGGTTCCTTCTCTCTGTGGATATCTTTGCAAATGCATTTAATATTTTATAGGTAGCAGAGGGCTTAGTCCGTTGAGCAATATATCCCGAAGAGTAGGCTATATATTTGCCATTATCGGATGAGCAGCTGGGGCAAATGCATTCTCCTAATGATGCCAGCAAGAAATCGGCAGCCTGCTGAAATCGAGATAATCTCTCTTCGGGAGAAACTCCCAGAAACTCCCAACTCGGCTCATTTGATTCGCTAAGCGGCTTATCCCGGAAACAGCAATGGGATGATGTACAGCCAAGTGGAGCTCATAAACTTTGAGGGCGTCGCACAAAATCCATTTGCAACCTTGTTTACGCTGCGTTTGGGTAACAAATCAACGTTGGAGTGCACACGCAGGAGACAGGGTACAGGGAACAGGGTACAGAGTGCAACGGCAAGCAAAATGCCTGATTGGCAACATAAATCAGAGAGGACAGGCAGCGCCGCAGCCGCAGCCACAACACCTGCCCCCTGCCACGCCTCCTTGGCGTTCCGCCTGACAGCCCAACAGCCCGACATTTGCAATGCCCACAAAATAGTACCCAAAAAACGTCCAGAAAGCAGGCCAAGAGCCACAGACCAAAGCGAGAAATACCCTTTCTTTTAGATAATATATAAAGAACAAAGGACTGTGTGGACCAAAGCATGTACTTTTTAAAAAATGGGAAAAGGACACACTGTTATCAACAATTAAAAATTAACTGTAAAATCAAGTATATTAAATTAGCTTTATATTCATTTGTATTAATTAGAAGAAAATGTAATTTAGTTAAGACTAAAGCAGCCTCTCAAAGGGTATAAGTGCACACATGCCACATCGACGTGGCAGAGTGGCAACATAATGAAAACAGCTTCGTGACGCGCTTTTTGGCCAAGTTGCAGCTGCAACGTGGAGGGCTCCGCATCCTTGTCAGCCCTGCACCACCACGCCCATGACACAAACGCTGAATGACTTCGTTAGCGGCACAGGCACACATAGAGAGATACCTGTCAAACTTATGCAAAACAGGGCAGCGCGGGACAGGTGAGCGAGCAGCAGCAGCAGCAGCAGCAGCAGCAGCAGCAGCAGCCAGTGACAAAGTGAGCAAAATGCAGCCGGAGTTAGGGAATTCCCCTGCAATCCGTGCGAGTTCAATTGAGCAGCAAATTGTCATGGAAAATGCCCAAAAAGGAAAAAATGAAAATATATGTATATACATATGTACATATGTGGAACGAGGGGAACAAGGGGCATGGCAACGACAAAATTGTTAGCACAAATAAAAGGCGAACTGCAGAAAGTCAAACTGCAGCCCGAAAACGTTTAAAATTTATTGCGCCAACCTGCACTATTTGCATTCACTTCACTCGGTTTATGGCCCCTCGGGAAGGTTTATGGCCAGAGCAGTTTGTGGCATTTATTATGGATGTGAATTGAGGAACGCGGATTTTGAAAGGGTGTTAAAACAATATCTAAAACAATTTTATCCTTATTCTTCAGGGATTTAAGGGGAGTAATTACTAAAAGCATACTTTTGGTATTTATCTTTGATTAAATAAATGTTTTACATAGTTAGAAAACGTTTGAATTGAACTTAAGCCTTAGTTTGTATTAGAAAATGATATTAAAATTATCTCCTTACTTAAAAATGAATATTTAAGCTTGTGTTATTTTAAGCTGTGACTTTTTTGTATATCTTTTTATTCGAAAAGTACATCCTTTTCATCCTCTTTCCTATTTTTCTGACTATTTCTTTGTTTTCTTTGAAAATCATTTAAATTAAATGATGCTTAAGAAATTTTGCTACTGCAGGTGAATGCTGGTTCCTCCTGAAAGTTAGAATCTCAGGCATTTACTGGTCTGAAGCAAAGCGCACGTGTATTCTGGATCCTTTATCCTTTATCCTTTATCCCCTTTTCTCCGCCATCAAGTCTCAACTGTTCGATTACCCAAACTTCGATTGGCGATTTCGTTCGATTTTCTTTCTTTTTTTGTTTCCACTGCCGTTACACCTTTTTGCCGCACGCTAAACTGATTTGCATGCTGTTCGCTTCCTGCCGCTTGTTTTTCCACCGATTTAGCACGACTACCTCGCATCTCTGCCCCGCCTTTCCACGCTGCAGCACCACCTGAGTCCTAACGAATTTGCTCTCCTGGCAAATTGAGTTCTCCGCGTCCAGCAAGCACACACACACACACACCCATTCGAGCTGCCGAAAGTATTTGCTTTAGTTCTAGTTCTCGAGTCTTATTTATTTATGTCCCTGGGCTGTGCCGTATGCGCTCTGAGAAAATGGTGTGCAAATTAAAATGCAGCTCGAGTTGATTTCTTCCCATGTGGGTTAAGCAAAGTCTGGGCCCAACTGCAGCCACATCTCATTGGTAGATTTTCCCAGTCGCATTGCCAGCACTTGTGCGGCCCAACAATTAAAACGAAGCGTTATCCTTCGTGTCCTCCCTCAGAAGACTTTGTTGTCGTGGGTTTGCCGGTATTTACCCAAGAGTACGTGTGAATCTGCCCGAAATGTGAGCCTGTTCTCCTTTTTCCCTTTCTATTTTGTCTAGTTTTTAAAAAAACTTTTATCCCTTCTCATGCTTAGGAAAGAGAAGCGCAGCTGTGCGTCAACTGCATTCCTGTCAGCCGTCAGGAACAAAAGGGAATTATAAATATTTCGAGTCGAGGAGTCGAGTTTCGCTATGTGCAATTTTTTAATATTCTAAAAACATTCAATCGGGGAGATTGATTCGTTGTGCCAAAGAAAACCTTTTGGGATTTACATTATGTTCTTTTTCAAATTAAATATAAATTGCTTTAAAATATATCCAGAGATTTGGAAGACAAACATTAATTCTATCGATTTAAAATCAATTAGAATTGTTTTAAAAAAAATTTGTAATTAAATATTTCTGGTTATACATTTTTTAAATTTATATACATATTTGCTTTCTAAGAGCCTTTGGATAACAAAAAGGGTATTTACCTTTATGGCTACTTATTATTTTGGAATTTATCAGAGAAATTCCTAGTTAAGATATCAGATTTAAAGCATCCTTTAAAATCCTGCTAAAATTACAATTTTCAGTAAGCCAAGCTTTTTTACACATTAGCAAAGCTATCTTGAAAGCAATGAAATCAATATGTTTCGGCATACGTGGAGTGCTCGGCGGCCATTTTTCTATTATGCGTGCTTCAAACTTTCTCAATTTGCTTTCCATATTTGCCTTTCAGCCATTATCCGTCCCTGTATCCCATATCAATTCAAAATAAATATGCTTCAAGAAACTCATTGCCGAAGAAAAGACATTTTGGGTTCAAGGGGATATTGAATATGCTTCAACGAAAGCTTGGGCCGAAGGAATACTAAAAAATTTGCCTGATAATCCAATAAAGTCAACGAGGAGCATGGAGAGCCACTCAACTAACGGCTTCATTGATACGAGTACGAAACCAACCGCAGACGTCTCACTGCCTACGCCCACATAAACACGCAGACATCGGGGTCCTGAGCACTTACGACACAACCAGATGGAAGCTAAACCGCATTTATAAGTCGGGCCGAGCCAACGACATAGTGCAGTGCCTTGTCTGCTAAAGGAGTCTCTCAGTGTCGGTCTGTCCTGTTGACATTAGATTGTGTTTAAAGTGGTTACGCATACACGACAGGATTAGGGTGTGCTGCTGTAGCCATGTTTGGAACATGAAAGTATATTTTTGCCTTGAAACTGATCAAGTAGAAAAATGCTAAATAAGTTCTGAACGAGGTATTTTGAACATTAAAATTATTTGTTTATTGTTTAAATAAAAAGATCTAGAAGAAAGTGTGCTTGACTTAGATCCTTTGGTTTCCAAAGGTTTTAATTTTATTTAAGAATCATTCTCAACAAAACTGGTTGGGTATCGGGTTTAAATAACTCATTTAAAAATATATTTAACGTATAATAAAATTATTAGAGGTTATTTAAATTATTTATGTGACTCAGGTCCACCCTAGCATACACGCGTATATTCATTTAATGCCTTGAAATTGTCAACTTACATATTAATGCAATGGCGGGATCACATGCCACATTGTCGCATACTTTGCGGCAGGCGTGAGCGAGTGTGTGCCTTTATGTTTGACAATCGTTTGCTTATGTTCTTTAGCCGGCTTTGTGTGGGGCGCCGGAAGTCTAAATGACATTTACTCAATTTGCGCGCAATTGATTTTTTCCGTTAGCCCTTGCAAAAAACAACGACGCAGGAAAAAATGAAATAAAAATAAATACGTGACTTTCAGGGATATGAAAAATATAAAATGAGCAGCGGCAGAAAGTAGGAGAAATAAAAAGGGCAAAGTTGAGGCACTTCGCCATTGAGCCCCACATAAGAAGCCGTTTGCCTTCTTCTCTCCTTTTTTTTGTTATTAACTTCACACAATTTGCTCACACTCCTCGCTTTTTTCTATCAGCAATATGTCGGATGGATGACTGACGTAAAGGATCTTAAGGGTTGGGCGAGGACTTGGCTGATTGTAGTCGATATAATCGCACATTATTGACACATTATTCTAGTGGCACTTGTCCCTTGGCTGGCAAGGCAACTCTACGTCCTTTCCCTGTATCTTTAATGCTTAAATTCTTTAAACTTTTTGGGTTTTGGTATGGCTTTCAAATTTTAATACTTTAATTCAATATTCATTATGATTTATGGTTAATATTTGAGCAGACATATGTTGAACATACAAAGGTCATTAATTATAATTATGCAAATTGGTATTTTATTTCCCTTCCTTTTTTATTTGAGAATAAAAATAGAGTAGAAAAACAAAAAGGAGTATAAGTAGGCTGTTAAATCAGATATATCCTGACAGTGGTAAGATAAATTACTATTTTACCTGAATTAGGAATATTTATATTTACATTTCATATACTACCAATAAAACGCTATACATTATCCAACCTATAAATAAATCTCATAAGTTTATACAATTACTAAAAGCTTTACCAAGGGGTACCTGCAAATCGAATCCTGGTAATTATTTTATTGTATTTATTATATGAATTGCAGCTTGTGCAGGTTACTAGTGTGCATGGCGTGACGTGGCAATTAATGCAGCATAAATCAATTGGTACGTGTTAATTAATGTGTCGTATTTTGAATTTAAATAAATATCTTGCAATTGTTTTACATCACAAAAATAAATTAATGAATGCCAGAGACGCTCAACAAATGGCAGGAGTCGGCAGGGAAAAGGCCATAATTGAATTTTTATCTCTGGCAGGAGCAGAACGAACAAGCAATGAAAACTTGCCGGCTGAGGGGAGAAGTGCTAGGCAAAAGTTCGACTCAATGAACAAGAAAAACGAACACACACCAGAGAGAGAGCAGGACTATTACTATTACGTGTGTGTATATCAGCCGAAAAGTATGCCGCATAACTTCTGGAAGTTGGGTAGTTAAAGGCGGGCATGCAGATACAGAAACAGATACAGCTACAGCTACAGCTACATCTACCCTGGCGATACGTGACCCACTTGGCAGGCACTGCAGAGATGCTTTTCGATACGGCACCGATGCCGCCGCATCCTCTCCTCCGCTGCCGTCTATTTATGCATGCAAAATAGCAATAAAGTATAAATGTTTCAAACACTTTGGCCTGCGAGCGTAAATACGATGGAGAAACGAGTCTGAGCGTAATGAAATTGGGAATGCTGTGACCTGACCTTTCAATCTTATTGATTTACTGAGCTAGGCACAAGTCACTGGACCATAAATCCATAATTGTGTTAAAAATGCTCCCCTTTAAGCAAAGTTCTTCGATTTAAGTGCAATTAAAAATGTATCCATGCTTCGTTAATAAAAAATCACCCGCACGAAGTTGGTCAACAATTTATTAGCCACATAATCGATGATGGAACGAGTTCATAAACAAGAATAATCACATTTTTCATCGTTATATATTCAAAACTTTACACTCAATTACGTCCAGCAATTGGGAACTTGTCTGATGCGGATGAAGGAGGATGCCGGGAGTGTTTAATGAGCGCTCTATAATTTGACATCATCTCGCAGTAAGTAATCTCAGCCCCTGCCTTCTTCGTGCCCCATTTAATTTGCATTGAAAATATGAATATTTAAATTTTTATTGCCAGTGCATCTAATTGCTTTTAGTTTAATTGCTGTTACGACGTCTTTTTGGGGGCTTGTAAGCCACTGTGTGCTGCTGAGTGGGAAAGGATTTGAGAACTGTGCTCTGTCTGTGCCAGCCAGGGGTTCCTTTTAATGGAATTATGCGCTTAGGGGCAAAAACTGATTCTAAGTGGAAAATCTCCTACATCCTTGACTGGCTCAGAATTAAGAACGAAGTAGTTCAAGTTTTCGTTACCGGCAATGCTTGTAAAACGTTTAATAGACGAACAAGCTCTTGAACAGTTTGTGCAATTTATTCCCTTAGACTTTTCTCCTTTTCCTGAATTTGGGGTTACTTTAACTTGAGCACCTTTATCATTGAAAATTCCCCTTCAATTGTCACTTCCTCTCCATCAATGTCTTTATCCCCTGCCGAGGATCAAGTGCCTCGCGAACCCATCTCCGTAAATCCTCAACTTATTTGTTATATTAAAACCTTTTTCAGAGTTTCGCCGAGTTAGCGTCTCCGCATAAATCAAGCCAAACATTAAATTATGCACACCAAACCGGCAGACAAATCCTCCGGCACACTCTAAAAGGACAAAGGAAAGAGATTCACAGCAAGGATGAAGAAGGGGCGAGAGTAATGGAAATATGAAATCTGCTACAATTATGTGTTTAATGCATAAATCAAAAACTCATTTAAAATGAAATCATGGCTTTCAGCAAATCACAACAAAGAGTCACAACGGCGAAGCGCCCAGAAAGCAATTATATAAGAGAGACACGAGAGGCGAATATGAAAAATTCAAAAAGCACCACGACGGCACAACAACGTGTGTATAAGATGGTTGTGAAAGGAAATAAATTGAATGCCCCCAGAGTTTGGGGGGAGCAGCTATTAAAAGTAATATAGCACTCGCACACACATCATAATTTAGGGGGGTTGCATGCACGCAGACACATTACGAGCAGGGATGCTCCATTCTAAGGGAAAACTCAAAAGGTTGAAGTTAAGAAATTCTCAAATGTCTTCTTAATAATATTTTTGGAAAGTTAAAATTACAAAATACAAATACAAAACTCAATATAATGTTAATTTAGTTATTATGCCCTTTAAAATGTTACTAAAATCTCAAGAAATATTAAGCAAAAATAGCCAAATTGGCACCACTGCTTATAAGCTTCGTCGTCCCTGTCGCAGGACGAGTTTGACTCTGTCAGCATGTCAACTGTCAGCTGCCGCTGCTCACACGTGAATGCCAGACACTTGAATGGCGCCTCGTCCTGCACTTCGGCCCAAGCAGCAGCAGCAGCAACAGCAGCAGCAACAGCAGTTGCAGTTGCCATTGGAGCTGCACTTGGAGTTACAGGAAGTGAATGGAGCTCTCGACAAGACAGGCAAACTTCAGCCGGGCTGGAGTGTCGTCGTCGTTTGCTGCCTGCTCCGATGTCGAGGGTGATGATGAGCGACGACCGTAGCTATAAGGGGTCGATCCTGTCAAACTGTCCATCCTTTCAGCTCTAAGTCAAAGATTTTCGAAATACTGCATACCTTATACACATCGAGAAATAGAATAGAAATTTAATCTATGAACCAATAAGAAACATTGTGTCCATTTGAAGCATTGCAAATAAAAGTCAAATCCCTAAATAAGACAGAAATTTTTATTTCTAGTTGTACAAATTTATAAACAATTTGTATTTATCAATTTTAAATGATATATTTTAAAAAATATATATATTCCCAAGTTACCGTGTACATATTCCGATTTGACAGAGCTGTGACCATCTTTAGATAATTCTTTTGTTCGACGCATGTCAAAGGAACGAGCAGGGCAAACAATTGTAATATGCATTGGAGGGCATGGAAGGGGGAGGAGTATGTCAAGTTGAGTTAAGTTAAGGGTCTCCTTTGGCCTCCTTTCGCCTTGGCTCATGTGCTCTCTAGTGGGTGTGACAAGTAGTTGGCTTCATTTCAAAAAGGCATTCGGCCAAAAGCATTGGGCACCGCACAAAGTTAAGGAATTTTAAGTGGAACAAGTCAAGTGATCGGCCACAAAAATGTATTGACATCAATTTGATATTGAACAACACTTAGGCTGGTGTGAGCCAAAAATAAAAGGCTTCAAAAACATACATACCAATTTTCACAATTCAATTGTTTTATACACCCAGTGAAATATCGAATGTCAGATAGTTGATCCAAACAAATCCCATTTATCGTTTGATATACAAATAAAACTCTCATGCGCTTAGATCCATGTACATAAATGCACAGTAATCGCATTTCATATGCAGGATATGAGTGCACGTATAAAGTTATTTGTTTACCGACGAGTGCACAATATCCTTTCTAAGCCAATATTGCGCCGTTCCACAATATTATTTCAATTCAAACACTCAACAATGAGTAATGCAATTTCTCAATGGCCCTCATCCTGCGTCTCTGTGTGAGTGTTTCGAAACTTTTTAGCACAATTCCATTGTGAATGTCGACTTCACCACCCTTCAACCAACCCTGGATGTTGTGTGCCGGAAAGTGTTTCATATTGACGGCTCAGCTTCAACGTGAGCACTGTTCTCCCTATCCTCTTCGGATCCTACCATGAAAATATAAAGGAAAACTCTTTTATCCCCAGAACTTTGCCCGATAATCGCTGGCAATAATTCATAACCATAAAATATCAATTTTTCGTCTACAGTTTTGGTTTCCCGAGCGCTATCATAGCGGCATAAATTTAAATCTTTAACGGCAGTTGTCCCAACAATCAGCCGGAAACGAGGGGAGCCAGAGAAGGCAGCAGCCCCATCAGAACCGTCAGGAGCGACATCCTGGCAGACTGGCAGACTGGCAGACAAGTGTATCGAGGACAAGTGACAGTTATAACGCCAAAAACAACGAGCACTTCGGTACATCATCAGGCGGTCTACTATTTGTGTGGAAGAAGGACGAGGTCCTGGCAACATCTGCGGGGAAACATACGCCAGATAATAAAAAAATGTATGCCTGATTGAAGTTAGGAAGATTGTGATTTTTCCCTTGCTGGCGACACACATTTCGCGTCCTCGCCGGAAAAAAGGGGTGGTTACTTTCTGCTGAATTATTCATACAGAAAAATCATCTTAAAGTTTTCGTCAGAAAAACTGAATGGAGAATCGATTGGTGTATGAAATCTAAAATTCTGATGTCCAGTTAGATTAAAGATAAATTATTATAGAGTTAGAGTCCAAGAATTAATTACTACTAAAAAATAACAAGCTAGACTTACTTAAAAAATAAATACAAATCCTTACTAATGATTATTTTTAAATAAATATTTAAATATTCCCAATTAAATGAGCTTCAGATGCTTAGATGTCATTCACATGGATGTCTGCTTTGTGACATTTTATTTCTTAAAGTCTCCAACAAGACAAACGATGGTAAATCATTATCGGAAAATAAGGAAACAACAGCTGAAACGCGAGGAGTCGCGCAGGACACCAGTCGTGACAGTTACAAAACATTTTACAAGCAATTCAACACTAACAACCCAAAGACAAGCTGAGAGTCTCACTCGCTGGTGGGGTTGAGTAAGTAAGAGTAGTAAGTGTGGCAAGCAGGATTCTAGGGAAAGAGGGAACAAGGGAGGTGCTGGCACACCATCGGCAAAGTCAACGATAAAGTTGTCATAGTGTGAAGCAAACAATTCATCAGCGTCAATGTGATAAATTGTACTTCCACCGCACCGAAATTGCTTGAAATTTTTATTCGTAACGCAGGCAGCGAGGGAGCCCGAAGGGGAGCAAAGTAGAACAAGATAAATTAGCCGTTTCAATTGATATATAAACAATACAATGCAGACATTAAGCATACGCACTGTGGACATCAGAAAATGTGTGGGAAAAAAGAGGCTATGAAATTAATTAACAAAATGAAAAGTACACAGTTCTAAAGAGCATGATTTTAATCAAATAAAAATATAAAATGTGAAATCAAAAAAAAAAACCTCAAATAATTAAATTCCTTGACATCTACAAGAGTATAAAAATTAATATACAAAGTTTTTCAATAATAGTGGTCTAATTTCAATAATAGCATTCTCCTTCTATTAATATGTAATTATTTAAATGAGTATTGAAAATGTTTAAAATCTTAGACTGTTAGCTAAATAAAGACCTACTTACTATTAGCCTAATTAGAATTAAGAATTTGCTTAGTCCACAGACATTTTGAGTGACAGACACCCTCTGTCAGTGGCCTGCAGGCGATGTCTACAACCGCGTTTCTTGGTGAGACCGACTAACTAGCTAAATGGCCCTACGAGTAGACAAAGGCCATGTGGCCTAACAGACTGACGGCGTAACTGACTGCCTAACTGACGGGATGACTGCCTGACTGGTCGACTCGCTGACAGGAACTTTTGACGACCACCACTTCGACTTTGACTGGCAGCTGTTGGCGACCAGGCTGTTCTTAACGACTCGTTTTGACATATTGAATTAAAATGCAGAGAAGCCTGCTCCTGACCAAGCTGAGGAAATTGCCTTCACTCAAAATAGTTGATTTGTCTGCAAATATACAATTTCTATTTGGATTGCTGACAAGATCATAAGCCTGCCTGCATGGAATCTAAATGCAAATCGAAAACTTATTTGCTAGGCAATGAAAAAACGCAAATGAAGCTATTAAAATGCAAAGTATATTTTTTCGAATTTACTTTAGGTTGGTACTGGTGGCAAGAGGCAATATATTTTTCTTTGCTCATTTTTACAGAAACCTATTTGGTGCCACAAGAAGATAAGTTATTGAATTTTGTACATAAATCATATGAAATGATAGACCAAAGCCCTAAAAACGGAAAGGGTTGTGAGCTTAACTTTAGGTAACTTTAATATAAAATCATTTGTACCTACATAAAAGCATAGAACAACTTTTAATGGCACTTGTTACCCTTTTAAGATCCCTCTCCACTTCTTGCGACATAAATTAGAGAACTTTGGACGAGTTTAGGGTAAGCCAGCAATAAAGACCAAGATTCTGCAAACAAGATTTGTTTCCAGCACAATTTATTCATTCCTCTTCATGGACAAATAAATGTGTGGCATTGCCATGTTGCTGGGTAAACGCAGTTGAATCATGGAACCCAAAAGGCAATAAAAATAAAACTATGCGTTAATTGCAATTCCCAATTGACCACAAAATGTACACGAGCCGCAATATTCCCAACATAAACTCGGGCCCAGGGCTTTGACAAACGACTGTTTCGTTGGTTGAGTGTGTGTGGGCCATGACATAAAGTAGCTAATTACCGTTAGTTATGTTGCCACCCACAAAATTCCGCAATAAATGTGTCTCCTTTTGCGGCAGTTGTGTGCGTGTGTCCTGCGGTAAAAGCGTTGGAACGGAATGTTTCCGTGCGCCAAAAACTACGCATTGTCCGGGGAATTGGGTACAAAAATTTGAAAATGAGTTGAGTGGCATTCAGTTGGAAAGTCAAGTATTTATAGATAATTAAAAAGTTTGGCTTAACAATATAGACTCTAAATTATAGAGCGTGAAAATTTTGGCCTAGAATGCACCTGAAATTTAAATGTTGGAATTCAGTGATTTGTTTTGGTGAGAAATGTAGAGGTTTATCATCAGAGATCAAAGTATATATTTTATGTCGAAGTAACAAACACATTTAAATAATGCTCAGGCTAATATAATCATATCTTATTAAAAATAAAAATGCATTATTTAATGACAGATACATTTGTTTAATTTTCAGGTTAATTTTATCATAATTTTAAACAAACAATAGTCTTTTCTTAAGCATATTTTATATTCAGAGAAAAACCGAAAAACACTAACACTAATTAAGGACGTAAAGCGAAAAATTTTCCAATTAGCCCACCTCTATTTTCCGGCTTGGCACCAAATGACACCGTCGAAAAACGGAGCGGTCGGACGTATTTGTATTCATTAAGGAATTTCCGCAAGTTTTCCCAGAGCTTTTTTTCTCTCTCATCTTTCGGCTCTTCCTGCAGTTTTCCTTCAATGTTTGCCTAGCTGCGTTCCGAGGGCAACGGTTGATTAAAATGTCAAATGCCTTGCATATTTTAAATGCCATCGCGACATTCAGGCGCGTCAACCCCAGAGGGGAATTCAACCGAAAATTGAGGCTGGCTCAGAGGACATATAGAGGGACAATTAAGGATGCGAAGACTTCAACCAGAACCAAGGAGGAGTTCTGGCATATGAATTGCGCATATTTAATTGCATCTTATACAAGATGTCAGTTGCCTTCAAAATTACATGCAAAGTAAGGTAATCTTGTCTACCTGGTTGCCTTTAATATGATTCCAAAAAATAAAAGAATATTAATCGAAGACGCTTTGAAAATTACTAGGGTTTGTTTTTTAACCCGAAAATAAGAACATTTTAAACAGTTTTATAAGACACAGTGATATCTGGAGCACCTGTTAGTATACTTAACATATAAATAATTTTAAAGTATTCAAATCGGGCAGAAATATACTTATAAGCATTTGTGGTTGAATATTTAAGAATTTACCTAAAATGAACATAAGTTAAGTATCTTATTGGTGACACTCAGGCAATGCATTCATAATAAAAAGTAATATAGGGTCAAGCTTAGCTAGAAACTTAAATGAAAGTCTTACTTAACTTTTTGCCAGCACTCGGAAAAATGCAACAAAATGCAAAAGTTTCTCGCTTATCAAGTGCTGCCGGAGCAAGCGGTTGCCGAAGCGAAAAACAAATTGTTGCTGGCCTGCGCGCAATGGAGTTGAAGATAAAACATCGGAGAGCGCGACAACGATGGCAAATACTACTAATTTCGCAAGGAAATGCGGAAACGGAAAATGCCCAACAACGCCAGGCAAAGTAGCACAACTTCGCTTGCAAAACTTTCCAAAACAAAATGAAACTGAGAAAGAAAACGAAAATATGGGTGGAAGTAGCAGGAAAAGCGAGAGCTAAAATTAGTCAAGCGCAAAATCAAGACGCTGACTCCTCGCTTTTGGCATCTAGTGCGGCGTAATGTTGATATATTAACTTGTTTCCAGCTCGCCGGTGAGAGAAGAGGAATCTTGAAGTTAAGAATTAATTGCCGTCAACTGAGGGAAGCAACAATCGTTAAAGACTTACTCCAGAAAGCTGTAGAAACATTTTAAGCGGACAAAATATACCCTAGAGAGGATATATACATAGTATAAAAGTTCACTAAAATAAGTAAAGAGATGTTTTAATGCACAGAATCAAATTTCGATTGATTTTTAAAGCATTCTAAACCCATTAATATTTTGTCAATGATTTTTGAAATATTTATGACAAGTGTTAAATGATTAAGCTATATTTAACAAGTACGCAAGCTACAAATATTTTTCCCCAAGACCTAAAATAGTAGAAAAATCAATTAAGAACATATTATATTCAATATACTTATGATTTTCCATACTAATAACCTTAAGGGTATAGCAACTTCAGCCTGCTATGCTTCGGCCTCGCTCCCTTTTTCCATCCACTTACAGCATGGAGCTACTCTTTGGTCTTTTTTAACGTTGACGGGATAAAATAATAAATCACATAATATATATGCGCTCGACGCTTTTTCGTTCTTCTCTCTTTGTTTTTTCCCTAATGTTTCTTTGCCGGAAACACGTCAGCATGTTATGGCAGCGGAAGCTGATATACTACTTGATGATGAGGTGAGGTGTGGTGTGTGTATGAGGTACTGGAACTGGCGAGCCTGGTTGCATGTAATGAGGCACTGATTGGCGCATGAGAAATTGCCGCTTGCAGCTCTGGGGCTGATTATTTTTTGTTATTTTCCTCTACGCCTGGGCTCCTTCCTGGGAGCTAAATCAAACAAGTTGACACTTTGCCACGCCCCTTTCTCTGGCACAGGGCCGTGCATAACTTTTGCCACTTTATGTGGCACCGGCGTCAAGAACTTAACCTGCGTCCTGTTGCAGTTGGCAGGAAAATGTCGCAGACGGTTGGGTGTTTCTTCTACCAGCCGCTGCCTCGTCATTCTCCTTCTTCTCCTCCTCCTCCTCCTCCTTAGTGCATTATGCATTGTGACACTATTTTTTCTGTTTTTACATTGCTCGAGAATTTTTCAGCGTTTCTCAAGTTGCAAGCAAGGCGTAGCACTTTGCATAACTTTGTTGCATACTTCGGAGCATGTCTCCCGCCGAAGCTGGAGCTCCACCTCGTTTCTGCTGCCACATTATGCATTATAAATGCATAAACATTATCCATGACGTTTACTTAATGCTCGCATAACTTGCGAGCTGCAAAAACTTTCCAATAATTACTGGAAAAGAACTTTTTCTAAGCAGGTGTCGTTGAAGAAAAGTTTCTTTTAGAAAAAATGGGTTAATTTAATTTTAGTTGAATTATTTAAAATATCTATATTTAATTTATATTATGGCATCCTTATTATGATGATTAGGATTTAAAAAATTAATTTATCAGCTTTTTAAAAACAATTACAATTTTCTATTAGAGGCGGTAAGTCATCTTGAATTCTCAAGAACAGCGAGAAGTCTTATCCTTCTTACGTTCCCTTTAAATCTTTGTTTATATAATGTATATCGTGCCCACTTAAGTCTATCAAAGCTGCTGCAATTACCTTGTTAATGCGCATAAAAATGCCGTAACAAGTGAGACAGAAGAGACAAAATCCCTCTTTGGCAACCAGATTGCTGGGGAATCCCCCTATGAAGCCGTTATGCCGCGAGCGAAAAGGCAAAAGCAAAAAACAACAAACTCAATCAGATTAAAAAACAATGCAAAAGAGTCCAAGTTTCTTTTTCATTTGCCGTAACGCAGAGCAGTTTTAATCCGCTTTTAATTGCTTGAAATCCAATTGGCGACCTACATAGCAACCTGGTTCGATGCTGCTGCCCCAAACCCGCACACTCGTAGCCCGAAGCCCATAACCCTTAGCCTATAAAATGGACAAGCAATTAGCAGAAGGAAAAAAAAAACCGAGAAACTAGTTTGTGGGTGGAGTGAGGTCGAATGAAAACTTTTATTCGAGCCGTTCATAAAGGTGGCAGAATCTAAAGCCACGAAAGTAGGCTACAAAAAGTGTTTCACTTAACCACCAGTGCGCGGCGATAAAATTGCAATGGCCACTAAATTTATTATTTAATTTGCCAATTTATTTAATCCTCCCTCTGATTGGCACTCGGGCCAATTACATTTTAACTTTGTTTTTGATTTTTCAGCGGAATCTGTTAGAGTTACAATCTTAATTGCGTTTGACAGCATTGCAAATTTCAGGAAATGAAATGCGAAAGGAATGCAGAGACTGAGAAAACTTCTCCACCGCAATATTATTAATACCAAAGTGTACAAATTTCTGTCGCAAGAAAACACAATTTGTTCGTCAAGTTTTGGTTTCCCCCTTACAGTTGTCAGATGGCTTCTTGTTGACTCTTCTGCTCGTCGTTTGTACTTGACGTTTTTCACATTTTTTTCCTTGACTGTTTCTCGTCCCAGATGGCCAGTGTCTGTAATTGTCTTGACTCGGCTTGGCTGGTTTCGCCTTGGCTTTATTGTCATGTCCCTTGAACCAGAAAGCACTGCTGTTACCATCCCCTCGCACTGTTCACAATATTCTAATTGATATTGCGTTTTGACAGGTATTACCTAAATGGTGTCCAATCTTTATAACTTGAAAATCAATTTATGGATTTAGCTTTAGTGGGTGTAAAAATAGTCTTATAAAAGCCTGGATAATTATTCAATAAACCTTTTTAGGTAACTCTTTATACCTTTTCTAATTAAACAATTATTTTCAGGGAATAAATCTAGAATTTCGTTTAGTCTTTTTTTTTCTCAATGGGCGTCCCGAGGAAAATGTAGACCATTTTACCTCCTGTTCGTTGAGTGCACAGTTAGGGTCATTTATAAATGGCGACTCTAGGCGATGCCAACTAACCCGCACAAATTTATTATGGTCTAGTCTAGTATGGGCGTCGTCCGGCGAGAGAAAGAGAGAATGATGATAATAAATTCTCTCACTAAAACCTGAGCGACATTCAACAAAATAATTACCAGCATATTTCGAATGTCTCACGGGGAGGAGCGGCTAGATATAATTTATCATTTTGCTCCAGCTGGGGGAGAACTAGAGAAACGGGGAAGCTCATTTCATAACTCAAAAGCCTTGAGAGTCATTTATAAGGATAGAGGGCAAAAGTTTTCTTTTTCCTCTCCTCTCTCTGTGGGCCGAGAGTGGGGAAACTTTGACTTGTACTTGTTATTTAACACTTTTCAGCCGGGACGGAGTCAACACCCACAGCTGACAGCTGGGCGTGGTCAGAGCTGTTAAAATATATATATATATATATACTATATACGTATATTATCATTGAAATGCACATGCAGGGGGGAAATAGAGAGCAGAGTGAGCAGGGTAGCTGGACACTTGAGACTGCCTGGAGTTCTCGGAAGGATATTCCGTTTGAAGTGCGAATAGTTTAGCCAGGCATTCGTCTCTGTCCCGCTGTGTGTGTGTGTGTGTGTGTGTGTGTGTGCTAGTGTTCTCAGCTAAGCATTGCAAACACGTATTTATTTAGTAATTAATTACACTTGTGTCTGAGAGTCAGACTGAGAGGAGCAGAGGGAGGGGAGAGCCACGACTTCTAGACATTCAGCTTGACGTGTGATTATTCGCTTTTAGCCCATGTTTGCAAATTGGCACTATCATGCATTTGTGCTTCGAGTTGTCATCTGTGCAGTTTGGTGGCGCTGAATTGCTTTTGATGGTAATGTACCATGCCATTATAACTCGATTATTTTTATTTTTAAATCAAAGCTAAGCTTGCGGAGATTTAGCCTAAATGATTTCATATTTAGTACTTTTGACCTTAAATTAATTCATATTAAATCCATATAACCACAAAAAAGTCTTTCTGACTTTTTCTAGACTCCCTAAACTACATATTAGCTGAAAATTATCACATTATCAATATTAAAAGTGCTATCAACAACCACAAAAATTATTTCTATGACAAAAAAACGTATGACCAAAAAATCCATACTTCAATAAAAATCTTTTGGCGAAATAACAAAATCTCAATGATCAGACAACATTCTATTGACTACAATAAATCCCTATAAACTGAAAAAAAATATGAAATGACTACAAAAAATGATATTGAAAACCACAAACAAAAGCTCTAATTGACCACAAAAACTCAATAGAAAAAAATCATATTTCCACAAAAAGAAAAACCTCTTTTTGACAACAAAAAAGTCCTTATGAATTTGAAATATGTCATACTTTATATCATATCGAACAGACAAGGGGATCGAAATTAAAAAAAAAGTCATTCACATTTATTTATGTACCAAAGTCTACGTAGATATCAGAACTAAACACAAATTCATGGAAAAATTACTTGTTTTACCCTTCTTCCTAATCATGTTTAGTTATTTATAACCTCTAAAAAAAGTTACTATGAAAAACCTTCTCGTATATTGCTTAAATTTATATCGTTCCTTCGACTAAGAGCTCGAAAATGTTTCCTCCACAAAGTAGGCAACGGCTAAGGCAACGTTCAAACTTTGCAAGTTCGGAAAACTTTGAAGAATGCAGCACAGGTACTTCCCCTTCCCCTTCCATTACGCTTCAGTTGCTCCCTGCTTTTCGCACACATAAATTGGCACAAAAAAATGGCAGCCCTCTTTGCAGCTCCTGCTTAGCAAATTTTTAGCTTAAAGCCCTTTCACATGATTTGCTGGAAAATCCTGAAAAGCTAAAAGGGGAAACAAAAGGGGGTGAGTTGTTTGCTTTTTGCTACCGACCATTATTTAACTTTTCGCTCGCTGTTTAAAGGGCTGTATGCGCCTTGTTACATCTGTCAGCGGCACACCTGCGTTAACTGGAAGGCATCGTGTTCATACATATGCATATTATATGGCCAGTTAATAAAATCCTTTAAGGCAAAAGAAACACAAACTTTTGAGACCACGGTAATTGGCTTAAAACCTTGATCACGGAGAACTTTTACTCATGAATTTCTTAAGTGAAGGGCTAATTTGATCTGCCTGAAAACTGACTTTGATGTCCTTTTAAACTTTGTCTGGCCTTTGATTGTGTAAACCAATAATCCCTATAGAAAATTTTCATTTTCCTGCTGCTCAGTCTTAATTGAATAAATCATTAAATGAAGCTAACCTCCTGCCACAGCTGCCAGAAATGGCCCAATTAACTTGATTGAAATTGTGTAATTACAATTAACATAAAAGTTGGTTATTATTCTTGTTTGACTTGTTTTGTAATTTGGTAAAGGCTTGACACACTTCACTTTAAGGAGATTTTGATTTGTCGCCAATTATTGTTGCTTTATGAGTTTCATAAAACATTTTGAGTTGCTGCAGGATTTAAAAGGAAAGTGTAAATACACTTGTGCTTATTTGTTTAAGATTTCTTTAGAAATATTGAGAGAAAATCTTAAGGGCTTGAATTTTATAAAGTAAAATATAGAAAGACAAATATATATATATTATTATATACATTTATTCGAAAGATAAGTCATTTTTATAGCAATGCAGATGGTTTGTGTTGATTTAACATAGGTACTTTGAAATCTAATTAGGACAATTTCTAGTGTAGTCGGTTCATTTCTGGGAAATCGTTTACTTTGAGTAATTCGAAAATCATTTTGCCATTGACATAAATTGACATTTCATAAAATCTATGATAAAGGCCTGAAATAAGAGATTTGGTTGCCATGCAGGGATGGTAAAGAACAAATAACATTCAACCCACTCTAAGTTCAACAACCACTAAACACAGCCCACAACTCAGGGCAGGGCAATGTAAAAGTTAAGTCCAAGAATTTGACAGCATAAATATCCCCATTTTGCAGGGGAGCAGGTTGCACAACAGGCTTTGAATCGCCTTCGGTCGCGTGGCCTTATTGGCTCATAAGTAAATGGACAGACAAAGCCTGCCAAAAGATATCAACCTGCCCTTATCGGACCAATTCCCCCTAAGATTTTCGGTAATACCTCCCATTTATTTGTTTTCAATCAACTTAATCATTGGTAATGGAAGTTTGCTCGAAGGGCACACAATACAAACCCTTGTGCAAGTTTCGAATTACCAAATTGTGAAGGGTATTTATTCCTCAAATAATAGAAAAATATGTGAAAGTAATTAATATAAAAAAGGGGAGGAATAACAATTGGAGTGCTTTATATAATTATCTTTTATCAACAAATTTGTTTAACAAATATTTTAGCTAGCACGAATTTCAAACAAAATAAGCTAAAGTCGACCCCTGAGGTTCAATGGCCTTGAACCCTCGTAACAGGTGAGCCATGAACTCCAAGAGTTTGTTGACAAGTTTGCATTTGACGAATTACCCAATAATTTTAGCACAGCTATAATTTAGAATGCAAACACACAGGGAATGTGCCTCGCGTGGCCATGCGAAAAGTCAAAATACACACACAACACGCCAAAGTCCGAACCAACTTTATTCATTCACTTTGAGAGACCAGGGGGCCGTACAAAATTGGCATATTAAAGATTATAGCTTAAATATAGAGGAACTTAATTAGACCCCTATTTAAGATAAGCATAATTATTAAATGGGGGCCTAGAACAAGCCATTACTTTGGAAATGAAGTAAACAGTTGTATATAAATAATTATAAAGGACACAATTCTGGTAAAAAATTAGAATTGTTTAAATATAATCTTATTTATATTTAATTTTAGTTGTTAATCTTTAACCCAAAACAAGTTAACAACAGTAAAAACTATAAAAGAATACTAAAAACAATTTATAAACAATTTATAATATTTTATAAAATCCTATTTAATATAAGAATATAAAACTAGGAGTCTGCAAAGGACAATCAAAGCCGTAACCTATCTTATTGTGCCCCCACCTCACATAATTACTTTGGCAGACAGCAGTATAACTTTCACATGGAGGCCAGGCCATGTCATAATGTCGATATGCGACTGACCCCACGATTCCCATGCCACATTGCCAGTTCCAACCTCATGAAAAACTTTTTCGCGCTGTCGCGTTTCAGATAAAACGCGAGGGAAGCGAAAAGGGACATAAAACGCGGGCCACGTTAAGTGCAGCCATAGATTGGTCTAGTCCGATGCCGCCATGTGGCGTCATTAACGTGGCAACACGTTATTGTTTGACGGCAGAGAAGAGGGCTGCGTCCGGAAATTGGGTGGCGCAGAAGCGGCGACAGTATGACCACACATAATGGTGGCCCACGGAAAAGGAACGTAACGGAACGTAGGAGAACAGAGTGGGGGCATCGCTTTATATTCGCCATTTACGTGTTGAACATGGAATTTAATTTCTTCGGTAATTAATTGCAATCGTGTTGGCATTAGGTTTAATGCTCTAATTGGGCAGATGTTTGTCCTCTCCGTCTCCCGTGAGCGTGTGTGTATTTAATGGGGTGCCTGTGTGCGTGTCTCCATATCAAATTGTTTGACATTGGCTCCGCCATTTTATTTGTCCAGTCAGTGGACATTAAGATGAAATGCAATGCTCGCCTAATTGATTTTATGATTTGCTTAATTGTCTTAGCGCTTAAGCATATTAGTTTGGGGGTTTGTCTTCTCTCAAATTAAATTGAGTTTCATTTAGTTACAAAAACAGCAGGATCTGTCAATTAATTCTATCAGGATCATGCTGTTATCTAGCCAAGCCTAAATCAGCATTAATTGAAGATCGTAAGAGTCTCAGCTAAGTTCTTATATGAATCTCCTAAACAATTGTAATCCCTCTTGACACTCACCAAGTTTATGTTTCACAAATAACTGAATGCTCGGCGCTTACCTGCAAAGACAAGAAAAATACACAAATTAGAGAATAATATTTTTGCATTCATCAAATCGGCTTGGTTGTGTTCTAAAAATATATAGAAATTATATTCCGGGCAGCTCCTTTTTGTTGGTCCAGCCCGAGGGCGTGTAAACCGAGACCAACACAAAAGCCTATTAGGACCCACAAACACACAGACAAACTTACACACAAAGGACAAAAAGGATGCCCAAAAGAAGCAGAAAAAGGAAATGAGATTGAGAAAAAGTAGCCGAAACAAATACAGGGGAAGAAAAACAGCCCAACGACCCTTATTTTTTTGTTCATCTTTTTTAAGCAGCCGCTAAAAAAATCGTTAGCACACGTTTGGTCCAGAAAAGACCAGGAGCGACACTCATTTGCGTTTACAGAGTACATTTTTTAGGTATCAGCGATTTCTTGGGTCAAAGTTGCCAAGGAGTTTATGGAGTGAATTTTGTAGGGGTGAGAATGTTCTAATTAAAGAATGTGAATATGAAATCCAATAATATTAAAATGTATTAAAGCAGAATACTTTTAACTGACAATGACAAAAGGGAAGAAGGTATGTGCTTCTCATTTACTACCTTTTATTATTAAATACTCTTCGTATTTTAAATTAAGTTCTCATATAATAGGCTTTCAATCGCAGTTGTTTTCTGAAAGAAAATAATTATCTAAAATGAAAATACTCAACCATCAGTTCAAACGAAAACCATATCTGGCGAACAAAGAAAATATCGTTTCACATAACCCTGTTCAACTGCTTATAAAACCAAATTCACCTCATAAGTAGACAGACACGATGCTTGTGCCGTGTCATTAATGGGAAAAGAGTGTCAAAACACACAAAGACCCCCACCAAACCTACCCCAAAAACCCTCGAAGAAGAAGAGCATGACGGAAAAGCAAAATGTTAGCGCTACACGTGCCAACATCAGCGGAAACGCCAACGCACTTGACTGAAATGTTGGCAAAAGCTGTAAAATGGCTGCAGTCCTACTTCCGGCAAATATATACACTACAAGAAATTATGTAGGGTGTACATCGAATAATATTAATGTTGTATAAAGTAAAAATATTTACTGATTTACAGTTTGTAATAAATAAAATAAAGGTTATTTTATTTTAAAACTTTTTTAACCTTTTTTTATACATAACTATTGTTAGCCATAAAGTTGATTCTAGTTTAAAGTTGATTCTAGTTTAAAATATGTAAATTTTTTAATCATAATTTTTCCCCCGTCTCAGAGATTTTTCCGAGTGCATCCGGAGCAAAATCAGGCGCCAGAGCAGGCATGGCATGAAATTAGAGGAAAGTAGCTAGAAAAGGATGCTCCTCTGCGACTCTGGCCTGCGGTCCGCGCTGCCAGCTACTTTATGCCTTCCGTGCTTCCTGTGTCATGTCGGTTGACCGCAAAATTAAATTACAAGAAAACCCCAAACGAACAACATGGCCAAAAGGGGGCCATGAGGTTTTGCCCAACAACAGGCAATAATAGACAAAAAAGGAAGCCGAGTCGGATTTAAAACGTAAAAGTGGGACAGCCAAAGTCGAAACAATAACCAAACTACAGGGAACGAACGGAGCGGAAGAGACCGAGATGGAGAGTCCAAAGTTGTGGGAAAGGTTTCCGCTTTCGCTGAACATGGTAATTACGTGTGTCCAGGCTGACTGACCCCTTACACGTCATCGCTATCTGTCATTAGTCCGATTTCGGTCGGGTTTAGAGCCTCTACCTTCTACCCAGCCTGGCACGGTGCTCAATTAGCAATTAGTTTTATTTCAATTCAGTTTACTTAAGTACCCAATCCCCTAACCTCTGCCAACCAGAAAATGGGGATTTGTCTAACTTTTCCAAGTACTTAAGAGCTTAAGGTAAAAAGTTTTTTTGGGTCTTCATTCACTTTTTTTTTTTTTTTGGGTCACAGCTTTGTCAAATGGCTTGCAAGGGTTGTGGCCACCAGGTTGGCAGGCAGAAAGCAAGTTCAAAGGTATTTTTGTTTCACGGCTCAAAAACTTAATTAGAAAATAAAATGGGGTAAAATTAGGCAAGTAATTGGGTGAGTTTCCTGGGCATGTTATTCAAATAACATTTCGTTTTCACTAATGAATTAAAAAACTTTAAAACTTGCCATAAAATCCACAAGTTGGTAGGATTTTAGTTTCGCAAAGATCAATATTAATTAAACTTTTACTTGTAAGACCTTGAAACATATGTTTCTTTCAGCTTTAAGTCGTTAAAAATAGGCTAGGCTGATCCCGTCTTTAATTAAGAGCTTCCTTAAGAAGCTTCTAAACAGCCCAGTCATCGGCAGCCCACACCCTAAACTCAATCCCATAAACTTGTCCATATGTAGATATATAAGACGACGCACAAAGGATTCGAGTTAGTCCGCCTTCGTCATTGTCAGAAAGAAAGCTGGAGACCCGGGAGTGTCGGCGCCATCAGCTCAGAAAGAAAAAAAGGAAAAGCTTCCACATTGTCGCCAATAATTCAACGACGACGTCGGCGGTCATAAACGAAATGATTTATTGGCCAAAGAGGGCGAGAGATATCAGAACCGAAACCAACTCAGCAAGCCGCTTAACGCGTCCCCACGCCTCTCACATATGGAGGGCTCGGTGCTATCAATGCATATCGCAGAGATAAATTATCATTTGCAATCAGCGATGCAAGGAGACAGACGAAGAAGGAACTGACAGAAAAATGAAATATAATTAATGGGAATGTTCTGAGATGGCGATTTGTTTAGTTATCTTATTACTGTCTTATTTTCCAGCTTGTCTTTTTGCCGTGATTGTGTGTCAAACCGTCTGTCTGGTCAATGTGACATTTTTATCGCCACAACGTTTTGCATATGCTTAACACATTTTCGCCAATCGTAGTATTTTAGTTGGTGGCTTGCCTCTGTTATTTGACATTTTCTAGCCAACTTTATTTTATTTTAATGAGAGTGCCTCAGCCTGGCGAATGAAAGCGAAACGTTGGCGCCAGCATAAATTATACACGGATGTTTGACTTCTTGTCGTCGTTCTCCTTTTTATTGTTTTAGGAAGTTGGCGCCAAGTGTTCACAGTATTGAATGAAAAACAAAAGCGTTTCCCTGCTGATTTTCAATGAGTTCCTGTGGGAGGAGATCTATTCGTATTCAAATATGCTTTTTATTTCTCAATATTGTGTTTATCATAAAATAAATACATAACTTTGTGATTAATTATGTTGAATTTAAATCATTGCTACAAAAGACACTTTTAATATCTTTAATATAATGTTTGTTTGACTAGAACTTGTGGTTTTATATTATTAATCAGTATGAATGTGAATGATTTCCCTTCTCTTGACTGTTATTCATTTAAGTGACTTTTTACTAAAAAGAAATACTTTTACAACCAATTTACTGACCGCTTGTGCATTTCTTATTGCCATTTATGTGTTAACAAGTGGAATCCATTTACCACTCTTGTTTGTGTTAATGCCTCGGCAAATTTACCCATTTATCGACTGCATAATTTACGAGGCAACCTAATTAACCCAACTGGCAACTAAAATTTTGCACCCAAGAAGAATGTAAATAAGCCGCAATTATGGCTGTTGCTAATTGAAGCAAAAAGCCGCCAACCAACGCAGTTTGTGAGGGAATATTAAAGCCACCCAATGCGGAGACCGTTCCACCTCCGAGTTGCGCACTGTAAAGTAAGCAAATAACTACCGCACACAAGCACATGAATATTCCTGGACCATTATAGCAATTACTTGCACTTGCCCTCTCCCAGGCTTGGCCCAAAAAAAATATATACACATACATATATATAGAGACTACAAAAATTAACAAAAAAATTGGGGAAAAAGCGAGTAGAGAGTGAAAAGTTGAGTGAGGCAAGTCAAACACTTGAATGTTGGGGGCAAGGCGAAGGCGTTAAAAACCCGAACACACTTCTGTGGGTAATGGGGCCTGGCCAAAGACTGCGGAAAGTCTGCCCATCCGCCGCCTGTCACCCCATTTTTCTCCCAACTTTCTGTGCCATTGGGGCGTATGTGTAATATCGTGCGGTGCAAGTGCATGTTGACTTTGGTCCCGGGCTTGTGACTGTGTGTCGGTGGCCCGAGTGTGAACCAACAATACACAGTGTACACTGACCTACATAGAAGCCCGGCTTCGTCTTTTTTTTTCATTTGAAGCCCGCATGTTCCTGCCGTATTTCCTACAAACGAATTTTCCTTACGCAATTCCTTTTTTTTCCCATTTTTATTTTGGGCGCCTTTCAGTTATTTGAAATTTTCCAGCCCGATGGAGGCCATGGTTAAAGAAAGAAAAAAATAAATGAAAAGCAAACCGAACATAACAACAAATGGCAGGCCTCAGCGGGTATTTAGTTAATGGAAATTAATAATACAAATAAAAAATAGGAACTTTCCCCGCAATAATAACTCAGATGAGAGACAGGCTAACGGATATAGCCTGCCAGGCGATGCAATTGCAATTTGTTTTTCCCTTCCACAAATATCAAACCTCCCTCCGAATCCAACCTTCCGGTTTGACTGCCGCTGCTGGATTCACTGACTTGTAACAAAAAAGATGATTTTTTTATTGCTGTTATAAAATGAAAGAGGGATAATATTGAAAGAAAGAGGGTTTCGCTTTCGCTCAAATATTTGGGCTTTTGGTAAGCTTGCATTTAATTTTGGGCATTCATAATGGGAAAACTGGCTTTATATGATAAAAAGTAATTTGTGGGTTTAATTAAAGTATTTATTTTACATTAAAATTCTTTATGAGAGCACTACCAAATTGCCTTATAATCAATTATAATTTATTGAGAGTTTTTTAACATATCTGCATTGTTATTTTAATTTAAAATACCTTCTAGAAAAGTCCAAATTTAGGTAAAATAGAAAACTTATTGGTACGTAAACAAACATAAAAATCTCCCTATCAAAATTGTCCTACATTGATACTATCTGGTGGCGGCATTCCCGCTAAATAGAATCTTTTCCTTGGATGAGAGTTAACATTTTTGCGCTGCCTTGGCTCCAGCCCACTAAATTAGCCACCATAGTCATGGCCTATCCGTGGCTATCGTGAACATATTTTAGCTGAAATTACTTAGAATATTTTCGTGTCTGCCTCGCCATGAAATGAAGCTTCGTGATTGCCATCAAAGGGATGGCGGAGTGGGCAGGCCCTGTTCGGGGCCATGACAAAGAAGACTACTAGAGGACTGGAAATTATCCCCCAAAAAAGCTTTTTGAACATTTTTCGAGGCAATTGCTATTTTTTTTCTGTCTGTTCTGCCGGCGTCGTCTGTTTCGGCTGTCGTAAACCAGGCGTAGGCTATTAATTTTATCACCGGGCCAGGTAGAAAAGTCCAGGACCAGGCTTGCCGCCAGTTTCACAAAAAGCCCGGATGGGGTGGGTAATTTTAATAAAATTTTCGTACTCGAAGCGTGGAGCCGAAGCTTTTCATAATGTAGATTTTATGCTGATTCAATGTTTTCTTCATTTCCTTAGGTTTCTGTATGAGTATGCGGCACAGATTGGAGTTAGGCGTGGCGTTAAATTAAAGGGGGTGGAGCGAAACGGAGCCCCGATTGTCTGAAATTGTTCGAGGCTTATGTGGCGCGCAGTCAATTTGTGTTAAATTTTATCAATCGTCGGGGGAGCGTGCAGAACTTAAGGCATAAATCTCTTTTAGTACCGCAGCCCGGAGAGTATCTCGGAGCTACTGCCTTCTCCCGGCCGCCAGAAGTTATGAATATTGATAAGGTCGAGAAAGGTGAACAATTCCTAGACTGTTTCGACTGCTCTGCTCTGGTGTAATGTTTCATAAAGCGTCGTCTGGCCAAGATTGGCTTTTCGCCTCATTTGGTATTACACACTCACGGCGGCAGGAGGGACCCATCTTATCTCACACTCGCTTGGGCTGAAAATTGTGTTTAATATTCAGTCGTTGGAAATTAGTTTTATGTGCAAAGTGTTTCAGAAAAGGTAAAGCCAAAGGTGGTAAACGGAACGACAGCTCTTCTCCGTTCTTGTAGGGAAAAGGTGGGTCGGTCGGTCGTCTAAGCAAATTACTAGATGTCGTACAGGTTAATTGAATTGCCCCACTGGCGACGACACGTGTGCCGCAGAAACACATTTCTGGAAAGTGCGTGAAATTCCCAAGAAGGGAATTGCTTTAACTTTGGTCATTAAGAAGGCTTAATGTTGTCCCCGAACTTCTGAAAGTTGTATGGGCCTTAAATGTGTTTAAACATGTGGACTTCAAATGTATTACGAACGAAAATGTAAAAATACCATTTTAAAAATAAAAAACATAATTTTCCCCCATCTTTTCCAACTCCAGCTATTAAAAGATCTCAATAAAATGTGCTAAATCATTATAAACTATGCGAAACACTCAATTACACTAACCGGCTAACACTGCCACCTCCACTTGGTAATTACTTGGATCCATTCCAGATTTCCCCCATCCAGGCACTTGAAGTCGTCAGCTGAGGCAGCTGCAGCTGCACTTCAACACTTCGCAGGCATGCAAATAATAAAGAGCTAAAGAAAGATCCAGAGAAAGAAGGGCCAGGGCAGGGAAATGAAAGGCAAACAAACATAAAGAACAATTACAGAAAGGCTTATCGGCAATTAAAGAAGCGCGCCCCACGGAAGCCGCGTTGCAAATGCAAATTGTGGAAATTCAAACTCTTCACTTTGCCCCAGGTCAGTTCGCTTGAGCTGAGCTGAGCTTGGAGTAGCTGGAATCATTTGCAGGCCATTAATTGCCGGATAAAATGCGTTCTTGTGCGTGCCACACATGCTATAATTGTTGCCATTTTTATGCAATTTAACGCACAGCGATGGCGAAACTTTTCAATTGCCGGCGACAATTTGAAGCTTTATGGCGTAATTTATGCAACGTTAACATGCAGCATAAGGGGGTGGGAATGGAATGGACGGGTAGGAGTCGCTGATATGTGACATGTCTGCTGACAATTTGAATTAAGTGTAGTTAATGTTGACAAACGTCTGTCCAGCCCGGGGAACAATGGGTTCCCACCGCCCCATCATCCACTCGGAGTTCACTGGAGCAATTCACACACACACACATACATATATATCTATATTCTATCCACCCGCAACCCCTATATCTCACCCCTTGGCTCCCGATAGCAGCTGACAACAAGATGGGGCATTCTGAAGTGGCATTTGCCCAGAGAGCAGGCAGCCAAACATGATTGATGAATGCCCCGGACACCGAGTGCGAGATTAAGATAATCGACATTTGTATAATATAATTTACTCGGGCCGACTATCTGCGGGCTAAGTGGAAATTGAGAGCAGCAGCATAACCATGTGGATTGAATAAATATTAATAAAGTCAAGGGGTAACGGATGTGCGACCAAACCAAGTGCTGTTAACTCAATATCATTTGATTGATTAATCCAGAATTTTAATACATATACCATGGATAATCGACATAACACTTAACATGTTTATTTTTAAGTATAGCTTCTGAACGGGAAATGTTTTGTAATTGGATGTTCTCAATTATCAATAGTTCAGTTTGTGTTGAAATGGAATTTAAAAGAGCCAACTGTTCCATTTAAATTGTTGACCGTTTAAGTCAGTATCATCTACTCAATAATTGAAAACGTCAAGGCATATTTAATGAACACAATTCCTGGTCTAACTTTGACATGAACTACATTCTGTTTGCGGTCCACAAACATTTTAATAGCTTCAATTACCTTCACTTCATTAGAGAATTAGTTCAAGCTAATGCAGTTAAGAATAAAGAGGCCATAATAAACCTTTGACAAGTAAAGCATGTTATTCATAAGCAAAAAGAAATCATTTAATTTAATTTTTAATTTTAACCGTGCTAATCTGAATTCATAAATCAACAGAATTTAATTAAAATGTAAAATATTTTAACACAAAGTTCCTTAAAAACGAATAACCACTATCCCTTTTTCAATTCCTTTCTAAAAAGAACCACGAGAAAACTACTTACAAATATGCTTACATGCACCGATGAGGCTTAAATAGAAATCGATACTTCCTTCCTGATTTGACACCTTCCGTTGCCATTATGTCCTTCCTGGCTGCACTTTCAGGTAGATGTACTCCACACACACCCATTGTCCAGCACAAAACCAAGATATCGCCACAAAGAAGGGCCGGGAAAATCAATAGAAACAAAGCCTTAGTCCTTTACCAGAGAGAGCACTGTGTGTGTCTGTGCAGGGGTGCAAGTGTTTGTGAGGACTGCAAACAATGGCCACGTACCAAGGGTCACAGGGAGATCTTATCTAAACAGGACCCGGACACCGAAGAAGGAAAAAGAACGTGTTAATAGATATTAGGCTGGTTGTTAGTTCTCTATGTTTCGAGAACAGGAAATCGACGCGTGACTAAAATTTCTAAATACCTCTTTTCAATTCTAACGAAATTTTCAAAGAATATTAACCTTTGAATTTATTATTCGATTTTTGATTGTTTTGTGAATCAAAGTAGTTAATTTTATTGAATATTTCCATGTAGCATACGTAATTCGTTGGTTTTGAATTCCCAAAAAAGGGTCAAGACGATGCCTAGGGAAAAAAATCTAAAATATTCTTAGCATGCCAATGGTTCTCAATTGGATTTGGTTTTCCTTTTTTTATTTTCTATCTAAAATGTGCCACTTAAATGGAGTTCCTTTTTAAACCCGTTACCTCAACGCTTTCTGCGGGCTGTCTATTTTTGTAGCCCACCAAAAGTGCATTGACATTGCCCCGCTGCTAAATTCATTGGCAGTCCATGCCAATTCTAATTCTTCTTTTTTGCCTTTGCTGTTGTGTGTGCCGTCGTCTCATTTCTCCTTTTATTTTTTATACATACACTTTTTTGAGCCCGCATTCGCTTAGCTCTCAAGTGACGACGGACGACCGAATGCCAAATGCCAGGCCATTCAGAGTCAACGAAGTCAGCCTCACTTCTCCGCCGTTCCACTAAACTGCCTCAAATGCCCCGTGACGCATAGAGACGATTTAATTCTTTGGCCCCTCGTCGAAATACCCTAACGGGAGGGGAACATTTCGGCCCTGACGGGACTTGGCAGCACTTCAAATAAGCTGAATCCCGGGAATTCCTTAAGTCAACAACTTAAATTATCTACTTGTCAATTAAGTCATTTTTCGGGTTGTCCAAATAAAAGAAGAGGTAATGATTTTGTCAAGCTGAATTTTAAATGATTATGCTTAAAACATTTTTGTCTTAATTGATATATTTAAATGTATTTATGTATTTATGCTGCATGTTAGAAGACTCAAAAATCTATAGAGGTAACATTTTTTGCCTCTAAGTTTTTCCATGTAAGTTCAAAATATTAAATGCCTCACAGTCATTAAGGTAATTTATTTTTAATTGCATATTTTAATAATTTCTTTAGTGTATCATCGCTGTTCGCTTCGCTAACTTTCTTTTTCTCTTGTTTTTACATATTTCGCATGCCTCCAGTGGGGCCTCAACGCCTCGGCGGTCGCCCATTTGTCCAGCTTCGTCTCCTGCCTTCCCTGCTCTGGTCGCATCCCCCTAGTTCCATTTCCATCTCCATTTCCATTTCCAGTTCTACAGTTGCCCCAGCACGCATTTTAAAGTGCAACAACAAACACAGCGGAATTGCATTCATATTCATGTGACAATTTGCATGAGATACAATGAGGCCATAATACGAGTAGAAGTCACCATAAAACATTTTTCTTTCTGCTGAAAAAGCAATTTTTTTCTAATTTATGTTCCAATTTAAATAGAACAAAAAATGAGAAGCAACTTTGCTGAATGAGCAAAGTTTTTGGCACCAATACCACCAGCCCTATTGTGATATTAAAAAGAAACACAATTGCTATAAGAATAAAGACATTCATAATCGTACCCAATTCAGTTGGTTGAACTTAATGACTTTTATAAAGTTTATAATATATATAATTTATTATTGTAACAATAAGATGACTTTATGAATTGAGATTCAGATGGAACAGAGTTGATGCTTTGTTTATTTTACCAAGAGTTTGTCTTAAAATAATGAATGTAAATTTGTGACCTTTACGTTGCATTTTTAAAAAATGCGAAAAAAAAATATTTGTATTTATTTATTTCATTCAATAAAATAAGCCTAGCTAGTTCATATATTCAAAAGCCAATTGGAAAAGAAATCATATATAAATTACAAGATTTTCCTCTTTACTTCAAGAAAAGTTGCCTTAGTAACCATGAACGATATGCCATATGCCATATGCAAAACTATAATGTATTCTTCAGCCTGGAAAAAGTAAGACAAAATAAAGAATGAACAAAACAACAAAAAGAACGACAGAAGCTGGCTTCCGTTTGGTCTCAATTGCATTTCTGTGTTCTCATGTGCGGTCCATGTTTCTGTTTCGGTTTCAGTTCGGTTTCCCTTCCCTTCCCCGATTTTGTCAACATATGTTCAGCATAATCACAAACAAGCTAGGGCATTACTTTAACACAAACATCATTGAAGTAGAAGAGGGAAAATCCGGGAGAAAGATGTGAAAAGAAAAGAGTGAGGCCCGAAATTCAATTTGCTGCATTTGGGATTTAATTTGAGAAGATTCGATGAGTTCGGATTGTGTCTTTCTGGAAGTGCCAAGACTATGGGCTCTTTTGTTTTCGTATTGTTATCATCATCGACATGGGCCTCTTAAGCGGCTTATGCTAAACAGCCAAACACACTTCTGTACCAATTCCGGCAGCCAGTCCCAGTGCCAGTGCCTCGGAAATCGAAAATCGTAGCTGTCTAAGTGGCCATTCCGTTATGGGGCGTTGAAAATTGGCTGCACTTTCTGAAGTTGCGATGATGAATTGTTCGTGGCAGTGGCAGGCGGCAGCTGCTGATGGCCTGTCGGTCAAGATGAAAAGATGAGTGGGGAAATGCTATTGAACCATAACAGATAGATAGATAGATATTCCCTTTCGTTTTCTCGGGATCCATTAATGGGTTAGGCCCGGCCTATAAATACACTTGTGGTGGATGGGCACACCGAGTGTCTGTCTGGGGAATCGTTTGATATTTCCATATAAATAGCCTTCGCTTCACACTATTGACATTTGCACCGCCACACCCTCGAAGTCCTCGGTCAGCTCGGTTTCTTGCCACGATTTACGACTTCCGTGAAGCACTTTCAGTGGCCAGTAGTATGCAATCGGCATTCACGGAGTGCCTCCGATTTAAATATATACAAATCCTCAGACATTTGCCTGAACATGTAGCCAGCCGTCTGTGCTTGTTTGATATGCAGTCCATGTCTCGGATATCTGCATTGATGGATATTGCAAGAGGATCCAATACGCCAGGAAAGAAATACAGTCGATCTTCCCTGGCTCAAAAATCACTCACTAGAAGCTTCTGTAATATAAACTGTAGGGCAAGAGCTATGCGAATAATTTCGCAGGAAATGAGAAAGCGGATAAATGAATTTGTAAGTTAAATAAGGTCTCAAAAGAAAATTCCCATTAAAATGTTTTACAGCGAAGAATTTAAGTTATATGAATTTATTGAGTAAAAAACTTTTACCAAGTATGAATTCAGCTGATTTTCAGGAAAATTAGTGCAGTTAAGGTCTTTTGGCTGGGACTCTGGAAAATCCTTCTGTGTTTTAATAATAATAAAATTATTAATTTTTTATTTCAATGAAGATTTTAACTCGGGATACTACGTAGAACTCTATGTTTGTGCAGAAGAAGTTGTACTGTATCCTTAAACATTTCACAAACAACTCTCACACACTCGAAATGTGAGTTCTAGGGGAGGCCTTTGGGGGGTAGGAATAAGGTGGAGTGGAATGGAATGAGATGGAGTGTGGTGGTGATGGAAGCCCACTCAAATCTATGTATATGGGTGGTCGAGGGAGAGGCTAATCTGATTTATCAGTCTTGAAATAGATTTTGTGCAAAATTGAAATCGCAAGAGGATAAGAGGAAAGTTATACCCAAGAAAACGAATTCAAGAAGATTAAAGCCGAACAGAAAATATATTGTTGGTAACATAGTAATTGAAAATCGGATGATATTGCAATATCTTTAACAATGTAGAAAAGGCCAGACTTTCCCTAGCACACCTTAACTAATTAAATAATTCTGACACTTCAGAAATAATGTCATTAATTTAGCCTAATTTGTTATGCTATCTCTTAGGGCTCGCCAAATTAATCACCAGCCAGGAACCTTCATAAATCAAAATAAAGGAACGCCCATTAGGGATATCCATTTTATATATAGCAAGTAAGGCTTTTCTGGTCTCAAGTACTGCGAAACATCAAAAACATGTTTCGGTCAATAAGAAATTCTTCTTCTTTTGTTGTTGTTTTTTTTTTCACTTAGCTTGTCGCTTCCACTTGAGCAATTAATACGTGAGCAAACTGAAAAATATGTCAGGGATGCGGTGGAGTTGGTAAAAGTGAGGGGGTGTCATATAGAAGGAGAAACAGCGCCGGAGCCAAGTGCAAAACAATGTTCAAGTGTTGTATTGTAACCGAAAGAGCCAAAACAAAAGAAAATTATATAGTTAGAAGCCACGACTGTCAGATACCCGGTAGTCCAAAGGTTAGAAAATATAAACTACAATTATAGGCCTTAAACGGCAAGTTTAACATAACACCATCTTTTTTAAGTTCAAACTTAAAATGGAACAAGTACAAATTAAAAAACAAATTGCTCTTAAACCATGTAAACAGTGAATTTAAAATTAATTATACATTTTTAAATACTTAAAGTAGCTAAAGTAGCTGGATATTTTAGTACCTCTTAGACCAAAATAACATACCCTTCCTACGGACCAAGTACGGTATAAGCCATCATAACATTTTGAGTGTGCAAAAACTCCAGATTTCTTTCTCATCTCTCGGCTTCTGTTGCCATCGTCTGTGTCTGCCAATGGATTATTTTTATCACATCTCACAACCCCCACATGGAGAACAAGTTAAAAGCAGAACCAGGGAAGAAACATAGACGGAAACCATAAAGCGAAACATTTTGCAATTGCGAAATCCAAACACGCCTCTCACATTGTCACACAACATGATCTATATACATACATACATATGCCTGTATACATATATCTATATATGTATCTGGGGAAGACAATAACCATGATTATAATTATCACTGTCATTATCGCGATGATGATTGAGTTTGGTGTCTAGAGTGAAATGTAACGCATTCTACGCAGAATAATGAATTGTAGGTGGTTTTCCCCATGTCTGTCGGTGTGGTTGTACTTAGAAGAGTATGGGCATTGTCGAAAATCTGCTCATATTTCAGTCAACCAAGCGGAAATCCTTTATGCCCCCTCCGAGTCCAAAAAAAACCGTCGTCTGGTGGCCAGGCCACCATGTCGTATAATAAATACTAACGGTTTTTCAGCCGACTCACATTTTTGCAGCTCGTTAAATGGGCGACACAGTCAGTCGAGAGCAAAGTTCCCTCTACGCCACACTCCTTCTACGGCCATCGCACCCTCTGGTAGACACTCTGCATTCATTGTTAGTCCGTCGACTTTTTAGTTGCTCCGGGTTGGGTTGCATTGTGTGAAAAAGTTTTAATTGGATGCTTATTACACAAATTTGCTCGTTTTCTTTACTTCTGCACACATTTTATGTTGCCTTTGCGGTGGCATTGGTATTTGAATTTGTTAGTTGGAAGCCAAATGTCCGGAAAAATAAGTGAAAAGTGAGTCAATTTCAATGGTTTATTGCGACCAATAAATGTTTTGAAAATTAACATTTAATTAATTAATAAAAAAATCCATAAGGGCGAGGTTCGATTCCGCGCGGCATGTAGAATGCGCCACGTCGAAGATTGAGGCTACGCCGGGGATCCGAGCGTTCAACGATCATGGTCGTCTGGGTGGTGACCTCTCGCGAATTACCCCTGAAAACCGGGTCTAGCAGCTCATTGCAATAGCGATCAACGATCTCCGAGGCGTTGGGCATCAGGGTGTTAATGCTGCCCTTGATGACGACCACCAGGGTGTCCGGCGTAATGCAGATATTGGACACCTTCTTGGTGTTAATATCCATTATGTTGACCAGCAGAATATCATCGGTGATATGGCCCAGGAGCAGGTAGAGCTGCTTGTTGTGCACGTAGCGGAGCGAGTACTTGCTATCGTCATCGTTCCAGCAATCTGGAAGCAGCTCACTGCCCTTCTCGTCACCCAGCAATGTTTTATCATCGCCAAGGCCCACGCACCGAAAGTTATAGTATTTGGTTATCAGGAAGTGAACGAGAGCGATCAGCAGGTCCGCCTTCTTGTTGACATCGGACTGGACAGTCTTGTAGAGAAGATCCCAGCCGTAGAAGAAGTCGCCGGACTTGGAAACTGAGAGTGGATGAGTGGATGAATCCATGGTGGTAAATACTGAGACCTTCCTGTGACAATTTTTTTCTCGTTCAACTAGTTATCAGTTTTGTCAGGTTTGTATAGATATAAATGTCATGGCCTAGTAGTTTCAAATGATGTTGTTTGGAGAATATTATCCACACTATTATGTCAAAACCAGAGCTAATTTTCTGACGATTGAATTTTACATTTGTCGAATTATACGAGCAAAGATGCGTAACGCCGTACGTAAATTTATAAATTTATAAACTGCATTCGGAGTTAAATCACTCCCATTATCTAGAAGCTCTGCCTATTTGCATGCCTTTATGTATTCTCAAAATGCTCTTTAGAATTTACAGTGTGCTGAATATTATCCGCTCATTTTAACTGAACGCGCACAGCAGCAGGGCTGGTTGGAAAATCCGAATAACAATTCATTTTACTGTGCTCCTGCACCGAAATGATAGTTCACCACCACCGCCTAGAGTCCTCCCTGCGCTCGCATTTCATAACGCTGAGCCAAAAATAATCCAATTAGCCAGGACTTAAATGCACATGCTGTTGCATCGTGCCTCGCACGACGAAATAATTCCAATTAGAGTTACAACACGCTAATTGCATTTTACAAAACGTTTGAATTGAATTTCTAATTGGCAATTGCTGCGGCACAATGATTCCGGACATAAATGAATAATTCTAAATGGATTCCCGAAATGCCAAAAGAGGCAGAAACAGCCAACGGGTGGAGATGAAACTAAAGAATTAAAATTTGAAAATGTCAGTGATGCTGGCGATGCCCAACTGTTACCACCTACTGACTGACTGATGGTTATTCAAAAATAATCTACAAAAAAAATATTGCAGTTTCATTCAAAGTTATAAAATGCAGTTTAACGAATCAACAATTGGGATTTAGGTCATTTCTATCCGATTGCATGGAATGCATCATAAACAAAAGCAAACAGAAAATATCAAATGAATAGCTAGACTTTTTTAGTTTAAATCGTATAAAATATTTCAATTTCCTATGCTAGAATAAATCAAAAATCCACAGTTAATAGCGGTCTAAATTATTATTATTATTAGGTATTATGCAGATGAATATGCCAAATGGCAAGCATTAGATTTCCTTTGATGAACTAGCCCTGAAGGCATAAAAAAAATATTTATACAAGTTTATGGGGCGGTTGGTATCCCATCTACCTGCATTGCCATTTGAGATCATAAACGGCTATCAGTTTACAGCGCTTTCAAAACATCAAATCCTGCTATAGAGACCACATAAAAGATACTATTGAGACGGGAATATAAGCCGACGTTAATGATGCTCTATTTAAGATTCTAGGTATTATAATTTCTGCTAGATATTATTTTAAGATTAGCTACTCTGTAGAGTTTTACTATTTATTTTACCTTTGAATTATAATTTATTCTTAATAATACAGATAATTTCTGTTTTTTCGTTCTTTTTACGGATTTCGTTTAAAACAATGTATGGGGAAAAATTAACCTTCTTAGATTTAACCCCTCTATTTCATTTTATGTTAAATTTGTATAACCAAATACTCCCCTTTCCATATAGGCACTGTACCCCAACACTCACGAATATATAATTTGCTGAGACAAAAACAAAACCAGTTTCTTCCAAGAGCATGGCCAAGAAGGAAGAGAGAAACTTGGGGCAAGCGTTGGGCTATCAAAAAACTTTTATCACAAAGAAAAGCTAAACCAGTCAACGGGTTTTATTTCGTTGTTGTTGGCTAATTTGTCGTGGGGTCTTCGATATTCGAGCTGAGGCATCCTTTTTTGCCAAACGAGAACCGATACCTGAGCATCTGATTTGCAGGCTGAACATTTTTTTGATCTTTTGCGCACGAATTAACTTCAAACAGGCGTGAATAATGCCCTGGTGATCTTTTGTCTTTGGCCTGTTCGGGAGTCTGTGCCTTAGAAAGAGAGACCACATTAAAGTGTGCCGCCTGACACACTTCCCCGATTCCAGATACTCCTCATCTCCTCGACGGTCTTTATGACATGTGCGGTTTGAGTTATGACCTGCTGCTCCGGCTTTTTTGCAGCATGTGCGGTGCTGAATTTCTTCGTTCCCGTTGCTGCCTACCCCATCCGTACATATTTCAGATTGCTGATAGTTTAATTGGTCTGGACTTTATGTGTTTTGCGGTTTCTGCTCGCCTCTGTCTTAGTTCTTGGGCCTTTTTGTTCCCCCACTCGCTACCGGTCTTTGACTGGACGTAATGAAGACGTCACATGACAGGCATATTAATGCTAATTGATTATGCCAAAGTTCCTAAAAAAAAAACACACACAAATATGTATAGTAAAAGCAGCTCTTGAATTTATCTTGATCGCACAACCAAAACAATTAAGGGCACTCTCTGAGAGTTCGTAAAAGGAAACTTGTATTTCTGGAACCCACACACAAAGTGAATCCATAAAGTTCATGGAAAGATAGTATAAGTCACGTATTACAACACAATCTATTCATAATTGATGTGTTAAAGGTAATTGAGACATTTAAGTCACAGCAGGGCCTCCTTTTCACCAGAACTTGTCCCTTAAAACATGGGTATATAAATCTTGGTGGGATTTTTGGAAAATCAAGATGACAAATCTAAGGAAATTCTCTACGAAATTCCCAATAAAAATCTGTAGAAATCTATAAATCCCACACTCAATTAAATTGATTAACGCTGCCATAAAAACAGACGGCAATAAAATGCAGGCTTAACAAACAAATCTTTGCTAATAAAATGCTTTAACAAAAAAAAGAGAACAAGTATACCAATATATTCATGGAGTCAAACTTTTTATGACTGGAGAGCCAAAGCCAAAACCACAGTTTGGCACGATCTGGAAGCCGGCGGTAACGACAAGTGTTTTGCAGTTTTAATAGAGACATAAAAACTGTTATAAATACAGGAATTCCATATACTGCTCGTTGTATCCCCTGTAATTTGGAATATTTAGACCACAAAAAGAGAAGTTTAACAAAAACGTAGCAATAGTATGGGGAAACCGGCAATAAAAACTAAAAACAAAACATTTTCATTGTGGATTTCGGGCGCGTGTGTAAATTTCGGAAAAACAATAGCCGCACAGACAACAGCAGCGAAAAAGTCATAAATAGTTTTCATTTCATTAGCTTCGCTTTGTGAAATTGGTCGAGCAACTGCAACAAAATATGAAAGCGGAAAATGCAGGCGCTCAAAAATAATAAACATAGTTTGTTTGGTTTATTCATTGAGGCAAACCGGAGTGCCGTCGAGAAGAAGATAATACACACACACACACACCTGTAATTGAACTTTGGACTCGTTTCGAATATTTTGAGTAAACAATTACAGATACGACGTCACAACAATCACACAATCCTCTTACCACAAATAATTTACAGACCAAACAAACTCGAACGACTCGAGCCGCCACTCTCACATATCGGCATTTAATTAATGACTTTTTATCAAGTCTGAATAAATATTCAGAGATTTCGGATTTGCATACATTGAAATAAATAAAACCAAATTAGAAAAAACACAGAGAAGTTAAGGCATTGAATATTCAGAGTAAAAGTCATGGCTAAGCTAGGTCCGATAGGGATTGCACATATAGGACTAACTCAAAAAATAGTGACAGTATTTACCAGTTTATATTTCAAACATAAAGTTAAGACATACATCTATTAGCATTATTTAAATTCGAGACAGATCACTAAAAGCAGCTTAAATAAGAGATAGGTAAAGTATAAATAGAATTGATAATGATGATTATTGGTACTGCTCTTTATAATTAAATAAAAAAGATTGCTGGGTATATTTCTACTGCTTGGCAAAAGCTGACTTTGACTTATCAAGACTTTCAGTAAGTCTAATTTAGGAATATCTGTAGCTTAGCACAAGTTTATACTTCTAAATATGGAAAATAAATACAAAACAAACCACATTTAAAAAAACTTCCTCAACTGGAGAGTTCAAATCACTTGCAAATAAACAAACCAAGTCCCCAGAGTTCAAGTATTGTGAGAATTAAGTAGCCCCACATCTCAGAGGTCCCTCTGATAAGGAGAGCCAGAGTAATTTATGTTCAAATTGCTCCCTGGCCATGACCCATTAAGAATACAAATCTGCGCCATCACATCCAATATAAAAGAATATATTGTCTACTTCCTACTATTGGGCAGGAGCAGGAGCAGCAGTGCACGAGTCTCCTTTTCATGTTTGGCTTTCGCCACACACTTTTCCTTTGAGCATGTTTTTCCCCCATGGCGCGTACAGCTAATTAAGCTATTTTTAAAAAAAGGCGAATTTTCCAACGCACGCACAGAGCACACAGGCCCTCGTCACAATGTCTGGCAAGATCGCGTGCAAAGGGGAGAGTCAGCTGGCTGTGCTCAATTAATGTCGTTTTGCTCGCCATTTTAATTTGAAAAATAATATATATATTTTCCAAGTGCTCTTGCAAACAGCGAGCACGGTTTGCCAATTGTCCAAGGTAATGGCATCCACAAAATAAACATACAGAAATTATATTTGTATCTATATCATAAACACAGCCCCCATTCGACATTGAACTCATTCTAAAAGTCACGCCCACAAAGATTTCTCTCAGTCTTCGGAGACACGACGAATTGGTTTCTTGTTTAATTAAAGACTGCCAAAAATGAAATTGAAACATATCTCAACAACTACAAACATACAAGCTATCAAATACAGAGAAATATATACATATACATAGAGAATTTTTCCGACTGCCTAATACGTTGTCTGCTGTTTGATGGCACCGACCGAAGATTGCATGCAGAAATTTACGATCTCCTCTAACGAATTTATCGAGGCTAATATTAGAGATGACTGACACGGGCACGGGCTGGATTAATTGTTAAATCTACATATCCACAGCAATAGGCACACACCGCTTGAGTTAATACCGCCGCCTGGTTTGAGTTTATGGGTCTCCGGGGTGGAATTTAATGCGCTATTTTGCCTCCATTGTCATCTCTCGGTTCGGTTTTATGGCCGCCGACGAATGCACTTTACACCTCGACCATTAAATCATTTATTGGAAGAGCGGGAAGCCAGCCTCATTACTCCCTCAAATTAGACAAATTTCAATCAGACGCGTGTCAAAGATTTATGGGGTGGGCGCATTATGAGTAGTGGAACTGTAACAACAGATGGATTCTATGCACAACTTTATATTATATTTCAGATTTCCCAATACCCAAGCCCCCCGGTGTATGAGTATCAAATTGAGGGCGCATTTCTTTAGCACCTTAGTGTAAACAGTTTCAGAGTTGTTCGTTTCGAAGGCGCCAAGCGAAAGGTTATAAACAAAACATTTTGTTTTTTGTCTAATTAAAGCTCACCAAAATAGATAAACAGTCAGACGGATATCTATATATTATATGGTAGAGCCCCCCTGTAATCCGCTGGGAAAAATTCCGACGACGCATATTAATAAACGAATATATGCAAACCTCGCAAGCCAATAAATTTATGGATGCGCAGTGCAAAAACGAGTTTTGGCTGTGGACATGCCTCCAAAAAAGAAAAAGAATGAATGCCAATTTATATAAAAACTCAAACGGCAAATATAAATTATTAAAGCATTTTGCCATGGGTGCCTAATTTGCATTGGCGCCAAGGGGGCCAAACAAACACAAAAAGCGACAATAAAAACCCCAGGGAGAAGAAATTTATGTTTAACGCAATGAGAATTAATTAGGGGTTTCGTGGGTGCTTACCTGATCTTGACAGAAGTATCCGAATCCAATGATACCGGCGATGGCCAGGAAGAGACAAAACACAATGATTGTTCGTATTTTGGAGCGTGGTTCCATTTTCTTGATTTCATAAACTCCGCTGGGTAGCAATAAGGCAAAATCACTATCGACTTGGACAGATACGTTCTTATGCATATCCACGGGCATGTTCCATTCCCCTTCCGGCCTTTTAAGAAACCGCACTAGATCATCAGGGAGAGACCCATCCGAATCCAATAGAACCGGCACTTCGGTGGCGAGGCCAACTCAATCATACCTCAGTCGTTGCCCGATAAGAATTCTAGAAATGGTAATGCCCATCATAGCCTTGTGTCTTCTTTTTTCCAGTAACTGAAAATGGCCTGAAATAAGTGAAAAGTTGTTAAATAATTTCCTTAGTGGAGCACAAAAAAAAATCCACTTGACCTGGTCCGATAAGGGGGGTCTATCAAATTGTCTAGCCATTATCAGGCAACTCACTCAGACAGTAAGTGACAACTTTGGAAAGTAAACACAAATAAATCAAGAGAGTTTAGTAAAAGGCTTGACTGATAAGAATTTTATAATTAAAAACTAATTCCAATTTACTTTTATAACATTGCGCAGTGCCGTTAGTGATTTGTAATCTATTATAATATATACTGGTTTTGATTAAAACTGATTTACATGTAAATCTGACGATATTTTAATTGGAAAATCTATAAGCAGGGCGTAACATTTCCATAAGAGCAATAAAAAATTATCTTTACTTGTGTGGGAAATCTTGAAATAGACACCAAAAAATGTATGCGATCGGCAGAAATAAAGTCTGAAGATAAATCACACAAATCAGAGAGTGATGACGGAGCAGGATATACAGTTTATGAACTTGGTACACTTTGAATGAAACTTATTATAAGTTATAAAGTTTAGGAGCCCAGATAATAATAAAATACCACACAGCCTGATACAATATTGCCAAAAAAAAAAGGAAAGCACTAAAACCCAAAAAAGATACGATGGTTAGAAATAAATGGAATCCACGGGTAATACAATTTTTATCAGTTTATCGAAAGCAAATAGAGATATCTCACGTGGGTAGTTTGAGGTGTAGCACCTGACTTCGCAGCCGTTCTACCCACAGCGTCAGGAAGTGTATTTCAATAAATAAACACCCAACGGTGGCCTGCCATCGTCAGTCAGTTTGACGCCCAAACTGTTTTATACCCTTACAAAGAGTATTGTAATAGTAAATCTTTGTCGGATTTTATAATTGAAAGGAGTTGTTAATAAAACTAAAAGTAGCCACCAATAAGTCTATATATGGACCCCGGTTCAGCAAGATCTTAATGTTTTCAATAAATTATTATTATTATATTTATTTGACTAAAAATTAGAAAATTCTAACTCATAGCTACCAGGAAGGATTGCTTAAAGATTATATTGATTTTATTTAAATTACTTAAATTTGCAACAACAAAAAAAAGAGACTCAAACTGGCTGTTTGTCAAATTCGAGTTTATCTTTTCAAGTTTTTCATGTAGGTGCGTTAATTTTGCGAGCGTTGCTTTTTGGCTCGGTTGCAATTGTTGTAAACAAATTGTTGTAATGGAGTCGCTTCTTGGCAACATAGCGAAACAGAAAAGACAACAAAAGGCGGAGAACGAGAAAGTGCAGAGAATGGCGACAGATGTGGCGAAACATGTTGCCAGGCAACAATAACAAACGACAACTGACGGCATGCTGTGGACACATGGCTTTTTGCTTGTCTTTTGCGATGCTTTACTGTACTTTACATGAACTAAATCAATTATTGGTTTCTACGAAGCTGTGACGTCAGTGCAATAAGAATAATTATAGAAGCAAGCTATTTATCAACATTGCAACACAACAAAGAGGAACAGCAAAAACACAAGGAGAGGGAGCGAGAAAGAAAGAGCGCGGGAGGCACGAAGAGAGAGAGACCCAAAGCAGACAGAGCGAGACGCAACGTCAACAGCTGTTCTGCTAGCCAATTCGATGGCCAAATGCTAATTTGCCAAATTTACCTGCGTTTCACTCACTTTTCACTAGCCACCAGCGGTGTTTGTTGACTTTTCACAATTATCTCAGCGACACACGATTACTTATTTACATTTTTAGCTTTATGGCGTTCGCACGCTCGCTTAGCGCGCCTTCTGCTTTGTGCCACACATTCTGCGCCAAAAACCCGCAATTTACACTTTCGACTGTTTGCAACTCGTTTCACGAGAGGTTTTCGCGCACTTAGCACTATTCACTAACTATTGTTTAGTAATTCACAACGTTTTTTGCCTTTTGCGTCTGTTTTTTACGATTTTTTGGGGCCAAACGGTGCAGAGACAACGTCCGTTATGTGGGAGTTCGGCGAAAGAACTGAACAAAACGGAACGTAGCAAGTGCCAGAAACAGCTGAGTGCGCTGCCAGATGGCGGCAACTATCTGGCAACTTCACAAAATATCGGTATCTGACAGATACAGATACTATTTGAAAATGATTGCTGTCACGACGGATTAAACTCGGTAGTTTTAAATTTTATTTTTACAAAATATTCGAAGCACAATATAATTATATATAGTTCTTGTGTAGCCGATTGAGATATAGTTTTTTAATTATCTGAAATCGGAAGTTAACAGCCACAGCAGAACTCGTTACTCTTTGTGTTCTGTGCGCAAGTCTGGCTTCAACTGTTGCCTTTGAAAAGATGGCGCTAAACACTCGTTGTTTTTAAAATTCAAATTCTCACTTTAGCTGGAATTTTACGTTAAACTGGCATTTAATAAATTCATATATTCATTCATATTTGCCATTGAAATGCGCTAGAGAATATTTACATTCTCTGTAATACAAAAATGTAGTTTAAGTTAAATTTATTTTTAATTTATAAACTTTGGATAAATACAATTTGAAAATATTATTTTAGGAATTCGTTTATTTTATTAGTAAGTATCAAGATAATCTAATATTAATCACAGAACACAGGCTCTCCTAAGCCCTTCCTAATTCGCACCGCCTCCGCCGCCCGAGGACGCGGAACTGGCGTTTCCAGCACTGGCCGCAAATAGCTTCCGGAGATTCTGCAGGATGCCCCAGAGTACCGTGCCTGCCGTACCCAACGTCTCCAAGACATCGAACCCAGTGCTATCTATGGCCGTCTCTCGATCCTCCTCTGTTTCGATGGCCGGAGAGCTGATATTTCCGCCGGAATGATGCGGCTCGTGCACGCCATGGTGTCCAATCAGTCGATGGGTGTTGTTCTTGACATGGGAATCGTTAACCCCTCCTCCGCCTACCGTATTGATGAGGTGCTTGACTGGCTCCAGAACAGGAATGGCCAGCTTGATGCGATGCTGCTGCTCATGCTGCTCACCAGTGGCGTCCATGTCATCGTCCAGGGTGATGCGTTCACTGACCGCCTCGTCATCCGTATCGATGGTGACCTGCAGACTGGAGTTTCCCGATCCCGGCAGCTGCAGCAAACTTCCGAACAACTGCTGCAAGTGCGCCGAATTAATGGCCTCCTTCTCATTCCGCTCAAAATCGAACTCCTCACGGGGCTTATTCATTGGCTTCACCAAGACAGTCACATGCTTCATCCCAGGCTTGGAATCATTGGGATCAGTTGGTTTGGCAAAAGTAGTCGTTGTCGTCAGCAGCAAAAGCCACACAAACTATGAATATAGACGTAGATATAAGTAGAGATACAGATATAGAAATATAGGGAGAAATGGAATCTTTTATTGGCGCTTAATGATCGTCTTCAACATGAACGTAATTGAATATTAAAAAGACTGATAATAAGGCTTTCTATATTCAAATCCCAACGCACACGCGTCGCTGGGCCTTGAAATTTTTCTACCAGTTATGAGAATACTACAAATCAGAGATGAAATTTTGGAGCTATGATATATTGTAGGTGTGTCGTCATTGTAATAGGTCGAAAACAACTATTAAAGCTACAGTAAATATGGGTAATTGAAAGCTAACTGAAACTTTGCTGGCTGGAAAACGCATAAGAAAATGTTACTAAGACACAAATGTGCTTGTTAATCCTTAGATGTTGCACAGGACAAGCCAAAATCCTGCCTGGGGATACAAAATATGTGACCTTAATTAAGCTAAAACCTAAAATAATACCTCTAAATCATTTGCAATGCATTATTATCACTGAATATAAAAGGTTACTTTCTGTGCAGCTGCTGGTGGATCTTAAGATAATAATATCTCGATAAAAAATAAATAAAATGTGTTATAATCTTATGGCAGGCTTGAAAATACTGGCTTAGGAGTTTATACACTCGTCAGATTTCCTTTTAAATAATAACAATCCACTGGGATACTAGCTGAACATATCCCTAACCCAAAATCTGGTACATTCTTTGTTGAGTCACTAATTTTCCGTCTCACATAAACAAAGATAGCAATTAAAATGTCAACTATAAGCTTACATTTAAAAACACAATAATACATAGGGAACTATATGAGGAATTGGACAAACGCAACATTGTCAATGAGATATCCAAAACTCTAGCTCTTGGCTAGAAATCGAAATTGAAACCGAACCCGAAACCGCTGCCAGCAAAAGCAAAAATTAAACTAAACTTGACTGGATGACCAACCAATACTTAGGTGGGCGAAGCTAGAGCTTAGCTGAAGGCAATGGGTCGGCCGATAATCAATTAATATGCAGATAATGTACAAGCAATTGTGGTACCCAAATTTAATTCAATATGCATTTAGAGGCCCCTCAAACAGTGAGTTCTCTTGGGCTTAAGAGGCATCCCATACATCATATCATATTCTCCAGAGAGCTGAGACCGGCAGAATTTTGGAAGAAGAAAAAGCCGATCAATGGATACACTTATAGATCAGTGTGTAGTTGATTTGAAAATAAAGCAAATTTTATAAATCCCAGAAGGCTGGCAGATTTGAGTTTGGGGAAACGCACAATAATGATTTCAGTCTAAAATTATACCTAGACGCTCTCAGAGCCTTTTCCTGTTTTTATTTTATTATCTTTAAATTCAATCCCTTGGCCTAAATTCCAAATTTCAAAATTTTAATTGTACAATCAACTAGTAAATTGGTTAATTATGCGGGTTTTTGGAAGAGTTACGCGGTTTATTCAGGTGAGTACTGATCGTTGTTTGAAAAGAAGTGCAGACGAAGTGGAGACGAAAAGTATAGAGGATCTTTAGAGGCCCCTATGAACCTTCAGTCCAGTAGTTCCCACACATTAACTTCTTAGAACTGCATTTTGGTGTGGCAAGGGCCCTTAATAAGCTGAGGTCAAGATACATTTACCGATTTTTGTCAATATAAGTGATAAGCCTAGAGAAAAATACAACTGTTTTCTTCAAAAAACATTGCTATCAAATTTAGTAAAAATTAACTCGTATCGAGACAGTAAACTAAACCGAATAAAGTTCTATATTAGTTAACATGTAAATGCATTTATAAACAGACCAAAAGTTAGGAAAATGAAGAAAAAAGAACAAGGCATGAAGGCTGATGTATGTTTGTACATATGAAGTCAGTAGGCCTTGCGTTTTAATGTTTGACTGTCAGTTGGTTTCCATTTTATTCTCTTCCAGTGCGCTCTAGACTTAACACTAGTGTATTTTTTAAAATTTTTTGTTTTTTATTTTAAAGTGAAATTTTAATCTTTTTATTCGAGCAAAATTTAAAGTTATAAATAAGGAAAATGCGTGGTATTCGACGGTGCTTCTTAACCGTGGAACCGAATCTTTTGCAGATATCCCGATGCCTCAGCTACCATGCTCCACATTTTCGTCCGTGTAGTGTGCTCAGTGCCAACCGACTTTTCGAACTAGCTAGCTCTGCCTCCTCCTGTTGCAAGTCGACGAGAATAACGATTAGGGCGACTTCCGATCAAATCCGAGTGCAGAGGTATTCGCAAAAAAAGAGCCCTAATTTCTTTGACATCACCGAAAATGTCGATATGCTGCGCAAGCGAATTAGCTTCTCCGGTTCACCAAAAACAGCTGCACAGATCCTGCCCATTGGATTAATCACGCCAGAGTCTGGTGCTGAGAAGGAACTTAAGATCGTGATTGTTCCTTTGAACCTGGCCGGCATGGATGCCAACAGCCTGAAGGAGACGCTTGAGGCCATAAACCAACTGCGCATGTTCGCGCACCATATCGAGGCCTTTTCCAGCAGTATGGTCGACGACTACAATTCCTTGAATGAGGCCTTCCAGGAGGTTGACTCAAAGAAGAAAGAGCCAGAAGCAAATTCCGATGCCACCGCCGAGGAAAAGCCATTATGGAATAACTTTGGCACAGCCGATGCCGTGGTCGCTCCAGCAGCCGATGCCGTGGCCACTCTAGCAGCCGATGCCGTGGCCACTTCAGCAGTCGATGCACAACTTGGCGCCGATACGCCTCTGCAGAGCCAGGAGGCGGTTAGCTGCCTAAAGGGTACTTTAAGTAATCCCAGTCCTGCAGCTAGCAGCTCGCCGCTGAAAACCAGCCAAACTATGTCGGCCGTGGCGCAACCCAACCCCGAACCACTTGCCGAAACCTCAGCCGCGGATACTGACCTAAAAGTAGCTCTTCAGGGAGGCGGATCCGTTGAGGAGGTTCAAGTGGATGTTCCACAGGAGCTAAGCGATCGCCTCAACTGTATGGCTGTCTCCTCCATGGAGCTCTCCTTCGAGATGGACATGACCAACCTGCGCGATGCCCTGGTCAACAAAGACACCAATGCTGTGGGCAACCAGGAGCCCATGATCTGTATGCATACCAAAGTGGAAATGGACTCGCCTAGCGAGACAAAGCAAACTATTCCGCTTAGGTTCAATGGCTTGATTTCGGGACGTGTGGAGCTCGATGTTCAGAAGCTGAATCTGACAGATGAGCAGATGCCTGGCTTTAACGATAACCTCACCGCACTGGCCGCCAACCTGTGCAGTACAGCCTTGGAGAAGGGCTTTTCCAAAGATTCCAGCCTGAAGCTCATTCCGAATGATACGACCATGATAACTAGTAATGCCCCAGAGATGGCGGGGATTGCTGAACAGCCTATGGCGAATTTCGCCCAGCCCTTGGAGGTGCCAGCACCGACTGACAAGGATGGGTGCAAGCACCCCCCTATAAAGCCTAAGCGTAAGTGTCCCGGCAAGTGTCCTTTAATTGATGATCCCTGCAAGGAGGATCCCTGCAAGAAACCTGACGAAAAACAGAAGCCGCCCAAGAAAGCCAAGTCTCTAAGTTCCACGGAGATCATAGCTATGGCCAAGGACGGCTGTGAGAAAAAAAAGGATCCATGTGCCAAGGACAGTGGCAAGGAAGGCAAGAGCGGCAAGACCGGCAAGGCCAAAAAGGACCCTTGTGCCAAGGGTGGCAAAGACAAGAAGAGTACGAAGAATGGCAAGAAGGATGGCAAAAAGGATCCTTGTGCCAAGTTCAAGAAAGGTGGCAAAGATAAAAAAGATGGCAAAAGTGGCAGCAAATTTTCGACCCTCGCCGGACATAATAAACCCAATAAGCGCTATCTATCCACGGCACTGAGCTCTAAAGGTCCCCGTTTCCTTGTCTCCTCGAGACTTGTACGCCGTCACTACCGTGCCACCGTTTTAGAGATCCCCGACTCTCACCAGAGACAACGAATGGTGCACAATGCTGGGGCTCCTGCTCGCTTTACTATTAACGCGACAATTCTGCGTCGAGACTACTCAAAAAAGAAGGGTGGTGGCAAGTGCTCTAAACATCAAACCAAGTTTCCCTTAAGCAGGGGCAAGGATATCAAAGAGCGGACGGGTATCCGCGATGACTGCTTCAAGGACGGGGACGACTGCCCCAAAAAAATTTGCTCCGGCAAGTGCTCCAAGGTCAAGTTCCCCAAGAAGAAGTGTGACCGCGATGACAAGAACAAAAAAGGTGCGTAGATATGTAATTGAATGTTGATCAAGCATTAAGAACTTCACTTCCCAACGCAGAGTAGACAGGCTTTTGGTCCAGGGAGCTCTCGTTCAGCTGAAATCGCAGCAAATATCATTTAGCACCCGGGCCTGTATCCAACAGTCGCCGTCCCATGCGTATGCACCCAATAGCCAAGCATACGCTGTACGTATTACGGACCCATACAAGGTTGATTTAATACCAATGAGTAAACCCAGTCCAAGAGATTTCGGTGAGATCACAGTTGACTTTAAAATTAATATTATACCTAATCATATTCTGGTCCTTTGGACTCCTTAGATGTCCTAATACGAACAGGTTCGGTGGCAATCTCGGGCTCAGACATTCATGTCTATGAAAGCGGCAACCATGGCGTAGAAGCAATGTCGCTTGGTCACGATGCCACGGGATACGTTGAGGAAGTCGGCTGCGGTGTCCAACACCTGCAAGTGGGCGATCGTGTGGTTGTCGAGTCGGCACTATCCTGCAGCATCTGCGACCTGTGCAAACAGGGTCTTTACAACATGTGTGCCGGTTTAGTATACAATGGATTTCTGAGTACCTTTCAATCGCATCCAGCTGACCTCTGTCACCGCTTGCATCCATCGATAAGCATGGAGGAGGGAGCCCTAACTCAAACCTTAGCCCTGGGATGCCAGGCATGCTTCAAAGCTAATATAACACCCACAAGCAATGTCCTCATTCTTGGAACCTGCCCCACGGCAGTAGCGGCAGGGATTTGCGCCCAAGCAATGGGAGCCAGGAAAATAACAATTGCTGGATGCATTGGAGATGCCCTCGATATGATAGCCAGTGTCTTTGGCTTTGACACCGTTGAGTTCGACAACAATAGCCTCTTTGGGGAGGTACTCCAGACTATCTACAGCAAGTTTCAAGCCTGGCCCAGTTGCGTGATCAACTGTTCCATTTCGGCCATGTCAATGAATCTGGCAGTTATGGCGCTGCAGCCGTGTGGTGTGTGTGTACTTTCTGAATGCGATTCTGAGTGTGCCAGCTTCAATGCACTCGACGTTCTTATGAAAAATATCCGCTTAATACCAAGTTTTCGAACCGCCAACATGTAAGTGAACCCCAACATGAATGTATGTATATAACCTGACAAGCAATTAACCTCTCACTACTCTCATAGGTATCCAACTGCCCTGCAACTTATGATTTCTGGTCAGGCGTCCATGAAGAGGTTTATTACAGCCGCGTTCCCCTTGTGCGAAGCAAACCAGGCCTTCCGGTGTGCTCAGCACGAGTCGAACATGGGGCTGGGGAAGGTCATTGTTAACTGTGCTGAAAATGCTGCGATGGACGAAGATTGTCGAAATTCCTAGTGAAATAGTTCTAACAAAATAGCTGTGTAAAAAAATATATATATTTTAAACGAGTTTCAATAACAGGATTCGCTTGGCCTTTTTATTAAACATTTAACCGCATTCCCATAATGGATGAGTGGTCTCTTGCTTTATTGTCCACCTTGCCCTCCTTGCCCTTAATTAAAATAAAAACAAGTCTTAGAGTTTCAATTGCAACAAAAATCGCTTCGCATTTTACTAAGAGTTTTGCGTTTTGCCCATAAAACAATTAATTTGAAAGTGCGCTCATTAAATAAATAGAAATATAAATAAATATTTAACAGCATTCTATGTTCTATTTTCTCCGGCTCATAAGTATATTTGTTCATATATTTATACATATAAATATATATATATATTTATAAAAATTATTGTACTTCGCTGCTTACAACAAACTATTTTACAATTTTACAAGAACACAAAATCGAAACTCGCTAAAGGTATGTATTGTGTGTATGCTAAGGGGGAATGAATGTACACAGAACGAAAATTAAAAACATTAACAATTAGAATAATAACGCATACATCTCTTTTAATTTTAAAGCATTTGACTACATCGCACACTTTGGAACATTGCTTGGACTGAGTATAAATAATAATTAGAGCTAACTAATAAATATGCAGAGTTAAAGATATGCCATTTTGTATGAGTGAAACTAATTAATGGACTGTTTTGTGGTTACGGTTGCGGTTGCGGTTACTGCCTGGTTCTTTCTTTGTTCCCTGGTTTTGGTTTGGATATTGATATATTCCAATTGCTTTCGATCATTTGGCCAACAGTAGCTACATACATGTTGTTTACTAGTAGAATCGTCAGAGTCTAAAATAAAAACTTCGCGTTCTGCATCCGATCATGAAGGTAGTTTGTCTTTTGGTGTTGTTTCCCTTTCGTATCCTTTCGCATTTGTTAATTGTCGTGTATCTGCATTTCCAACTCCACATCCGAGAGATTTATCTGCCGCATCGAATTGATGAACATGTAGCGCGACGTGTAAATGTAGAGCCAGCGAAACCATTTCATCTGCGACTGATGCTCCTTCATGGCACTCCTCACAATCGCCGCTTCCCTCCAGTTCAGAATGCACCTAAAAGACACAAAGAGGATTGTTATTCAATGAACCAACTCATGAGATTTGGGCCACATTTCATACCAATGTGTTGACATAAAGCACGTGCACAGTAGATCGAAAATGGACAGATATTTTCTGACCACATTTATCGAGTCCAAGGTGTAGAACTTGCAATCTGCAACGGGATGATGATGATGATGATTACATACATAAAAAATTGCTATATACTATAATATCTAGGGCTATAAATAGCGACAACTGCAACGATGGGCACGCCAATTAACATGCACCCATTGTTTGCTGCCCGTCGCCGCCCGCATGACTCGCACGCCTCCTCGCCTCCTCACCTTTGGGCAAAAGGTTGGCCAAGCACAGCGATGCGGCCGCATAGTACACGGCGCAATGGTTCGGATGCGAGCTGACGCCATCGCGATCGAACGTGAATATCGCCTGGATGTCGAGACTTTCGACGGCGTGGAGTATCAAGCTAGCCACCACATCCGGGCGCCAATCCACATTCGGGTCATCCGGCAGGTTGGTGGCATTCATCAGCACGATGTTGGACTCGGGGACACCCAGCTTGGAGCAGGAGCGCCACAGTTCCTGGCGCCTCAGCTTGGCGGCATGCTCGTAGTTGCCTGTTTGTGGGAAATGTATTGGATTAATTGGACAATATATAAAATAGGTTACGTTATGTTTAAACAACAAATGGTAAATTAAGGTAATTACAACTCCAACGCAAAAAAAAATAAAGTCTTTATAGGTTTCTCGGAAAGTTTTTGAGACCATTTCGGTGAAAGGTTCTTGGATATAAATTAATTTTGGTTCTGGTTTTGAATATCTATTAATAGTCGTTGAAAAAATGGAACCAAAACCGCAGTGGTGCAACCGTTTCGGCTATAGAATAAAAATACATTTGTTTTGGGTAATCTAAAACAAAAAATACATTAATTGGCGATGTTTTCCAACGAACCAAATCCGTGGCAGTTCAATAATGTTCGTTTGGATATCATGGGGTTTATATTAATGGCCGTTATTGTGCCAAAACAAAAATTGTAAGACTATATAAAGATTCAGAGCTGATTTTGAGAAGGTTTAATGGTTAATGATTCCATATGATGGTTACGACGATGATAGGGGATGATGTCATTGATGACTAGCTCTCACCGTTGGACAGGCAGAGTATGTACACCTGGCAGCCTTGACGCTGCGTCAGCGAGTAGATCAGTGGCCCAAAGAACATACACTCGTCATCCGGATGGGCGGTTACCAGCAGGACGCGCTCCATATGCGTCGCCTTTGGCAGCCGGACGCTACGCAGCCGTAGTCCGGACTGCAGTGCCTGCTTCAATCCACCAGACTCCCGGTCGTTTTCGGATCCAGGCGGAGCATTGTTGTTGTTGTGAGCCCCGCCAGCCGGCGGCGTGGAGAGCCAAAAGGTGAGCTTGTAGAGGCCCAGGCATACTAGCAAGTACACCGCACAGGCGATCACTACGTGCTCCAGTGCTTCGGCGGAAGTGGACTTGATACGGCAGTATATGGCCTGCGGGGTGAAGGTGAGCTGCTGCACCTGCTGCTGCAGTTGCCGCCAGGGACTGGACTCTCGATCGATGCTGCTAGAGATGCTGGCCACGTACTCGCTCAGCCAGTTAAATCTCATCTCTCATTGCGTCCGGCCGCGGGTGAGAATTTGGCGAGAAATTCTTCACCAAAAATGGACATGTAGCGGTGGCCAGGCGGAAAGGCGATAAAAAGCGGCGATCACGGTGCGCGGCGTAAAGTTAGACTATGTCACTAGGAGGATCGTTGCTTAGTTGGTAGTTTAATACTTGAAAACGTTTTGGTTTCGAGCCCGCGCACCGCTTTTGCTGCTAAAAACTATACATTTTATTCCTTTACGTGTTTTCGTTCTTTCGGGGGCAGCAGCTAGGGATGGGCAACTGCGTCAGGTGCGTGGCATTTGCGTGAGTCACGCTGTTTCGAACTCTTTTTTCGTTACGCTTTACGGTTTTTACAACCGTGTCAGGTGCGTCAGCTCCCAGCAAAGGTGATATTATCAAATTAGCACTCGAATAAATTGATCAACTCTATATTGCCATTCATCGTTCGCTTGCAAATTTCACACCGTGAGCGAATATCGGCACGACTCTAGCAGTCAGCTGTTTGGCGAGAACCCAACAATAGGGGTCTTCTTAATTTGGCAATATAACAGTTTATAGATGTAAACCCTATTTGTTGTATATATTACATATATTTATTAAATATAAATCGTTCAAAACGGCGTCTTAAATACTCATATTATAGATATCAAGAAAATTACCAATAAAGTTATGAAAAAACCTTTTATTTCTCAGAAAAAACACTTTACTTGAGTACCCCTAGTGCACGTTAACCATAAAAAATACCGTACAAAAAAGCAGCACAAAAATACTACAGAAATACCCGCGAAAATACCAACCGCCTGCTCTCTCCTCTCTGAATATGCAGTCTGAGTTTTTTTTATTTTGAATAAAATTTAGAGTCGCTAATTTCTATGAAATTAAGCATTAAATAAGTTTTTGAACGAGTGATTCGAGTGCCCGAGTCCCGTTGACCGCCCCCCAAACGCCCTAGCATCGTGGGCACCCCAAGGAGAGCCGCTAAAAGCGAACAACCCAGGCACCCAAGTCGGCAGCGTGCCGCACAGCAAACCACGGAGAGCGAGGAGGCGTGCGAGGTGCATGCAGCACGTTGTAATTAGGTTAGCAGCATATAGGCAGCATAACATAACATGGCACAGCAGCAGGGCATGGACTCGGCCTTGTTTGAGCGCCGACTGCGGCCGGTGTACGGTGAGTGAAGGAGTCGCTGGATCAGCGGATCCCAAAACGAGGGGAGCCAGAAACTAACCAAGTTTAACCTCGTTTACAGACAACCTGGAGGTGGGCAACAACCGCAAGGCCTTGCAGGAGTCCGATAAACTGTTGCGGAAGCATCCCTCGCTTCTCTGCGCCCGTGCCCTGAAGGGACTCTCCTTGCTTCGGCTGGGGCGCTATGACGAAAGCCACGGCTGCCTCCAAGCCGTGGCCGAGGAGAAGCCCACGGACGACTCCACTCTGCAGGTCCTATCCTTCTGCTACCGAGAAATGGAACAACGTACGTACGAGGTTTTCGTTAAAGTGCTAAAGTGCTAATGTTGCTCTACGGGAGCCATATAGCTTTACATGTTATTTAATTCTATTCCATTTGCGCTTTGTGATATCAAATATCCCAAGTTATCACCTTTAAACCAGGCTAAAGATGTTCGTTCGCAGAGATAAGGCATTATACCAGGCGCTTTCAGATTACCTACAGTTTAACCGGAAGTATCTTAAAGTTTCTTTACTATTTCACCTGATTGTGTGTTATTTTTGTTACGGGATAATAGATTCGAAAGGAAATAATATTATTAATTCAATGCCCTATTTTCTAATATTCGTTTTACAATGGATGTGTAATAAGGAGAGTTATCCGGACGTTTTCTGCTTACAATTGGATGATAAACGTGAAGTTTATTATTATTTTATGAGGTTACAGCCACTATTATATTTTGCTCCCACTAATATTATATAGTAAAGTCTGAAATCGTAGGTTTTATCTCTAATTATATGAAATTTAGAGTGCATTTTTAGTTAATACGAAAGTTATCTTAGTTTTTTATATATTGGTTTACTGATATTTCTTTTTATATATCATAAAGCAATAATTTGTGAAGGGAATCTACGGCATGAATGGGAAAATATTCAGACTTTGAAAGTAGTTGAACTTTTGAGATAAAATCCCAAGGAACTAAATTTATTTTTATTGCAAACACATAAAAAAAACATAGACGTATTTCAAGGACTTAATTTCTAATTACTTTTCCTCAACCGAAAGCAAAAAAATTCATTAAATAATTATTTCTCAAAGTAAAACATCCGCATTTGCATATCCGCCGAGCTCCCATCGACTCCGCCCCTGATCACGCATACGAAGTGCCCACAATTCATATTTTCGTATTTTTCTTGGCACGCGCACCTCGCCCGACTAATTAAAATCGTATTTTCTTAGTCCAACGACGGCGGCGGCAGCAAGTGCGTGCCAACGATTTGAATATATAGATACCTGTACTGTGGCTATTATTGCTAATTTTACATATATCTCCGCCTCGTTACAGTGGATAAAATTGTGGAGCTGTACCAGCACGCGGTGAAGCAGAACCCGGGCAACGAGGAGCTGCTCGCCCACCTTTTCATCTCCCATGTGCGCGTGGAGGACTACAAGGCGCAGCAAGCTGTTGCCCTGCAACTCTACAAGGCGCAGCCGAAGAATGCCTACTACTTTTGGGCTGTGATCAGTGTGGTCTTCCAGGGGATCCGGGGCCCGGAATCGGCTCTACCGGAGAAAAGAAAAATTTACCTGGCACTGGCGCAGCGCATGGTCGATAAGCACATCAAGGAGGGCAAGCTAGAGACGGAGCAAGAGGCCTTTCTCTATCTGCACATTCTCAAGCTGCAGAACAAGTACCAGGAGGCGTGGGAATTCCTCACTGGGGAGCTGTGCGCGAAGCTCTATCCAGGTGCTCCGGTCAGCATGAAGTTTGAGCTGCTCAAGGAGTTGGGAAATTGGCGGGAGCTGAATGTGCTACTGCAGCAACTCCTGGACGCCGAGTATGTAACACCAGTATATCCATTTACACTGTAAATCTTATTAAATTTAATCATTCTAGCCGCGATCGTTGGGATTACTACAAGGAGTATATTCAGAGCTCCTTTGAATTACTGAAACTTTCGCCCAAGGGAGAGGAGAACGGAGAGAAGGATTCGCTGACCAGGTGTCAGGAGTTCCTGCAGGGCATCATTGAGTCTTCGGAGCGCAAGAAACGGGGCCCCTATCTGGCCCGCTTAGAGCTCCACCAGCGCATGAGGGCGGATAAACTTCCCGCAGAGCAACTCATCGGCGACTTTGACGAGATGGTCATTGAGTACTTTAAACTGTTTGGCGACAAATCCTGCTGCACTCATGACATCGCCTTATTCTTGCCCGCGATCAGCATGAAGCAGCGGCAGGAACTGGCCAGCAAGCTTCTGCTGGAGAGCGGTGTCAGTTCCACGTCGCTGCCGCAAAATGTAAGTAGTGAATGATTTTCATCCAATTTCTCTTAATAACAATTGGGAAAAATAACAGAAGGAGCAGATGCAGAAACACCTTTGTGCCCTCCAAATCTCTCGTATGTGTGGCTCGCACATGGAGCTACCCGTTGACCACCTAATTGCCTTCTACACGGCCTTGAAGCTGCACTACGAGCATGGCCGGAGTACGTTCGGCAAGAAGCTGCTAGCCACTGAGATGGGACCATCGGATGCGTATGCCTTGCTGGCGGCGAATGTGATGTATGACCTCAGCCGGAGGGAACACAAGTCCGATCACCTGTTCGAGGCCCTGTGCCTTTTGCAGTATGTCCTGCGGAACAGCACGAGCAATTTCCACGTGAAGCTGCTAAGTTTGAAGATTTACCACTTGTTCGGCTGCCAAGTTGGCGCCCAGGAGATGTACGAGTATCTGGACATCAAGCAGATCCAACTGGACTCGATGGGCTATGTGCACTGCCAGCTGCTGCCGCTGGGTGGACGCTTCTCTGGCACCAGAACTGTCTATGATGCCACACTGAAGTTCTTTACCAACAGCTACAAGGAGCGGCTGGAATACATTGCCTTGACGTACCGCTTCTGTACGTTCTCCAAGATGGAGGAGTTCATGAACTTTAAGGAGCGGCTGACTAACAGCCTGCAGTATGTTGCCTGCTCGGTGGAGGCCCAGATCTGTGACCTGGTGAGCTGCTATGGAAATGTTACGCAAAATCTAACCGCTTACGCGGCGATGAGCATTGAGCCTGCGGAGGATCGAATTGCATGGCACGAACTGAGTGACAACCGGGACTTGGACGCCATTATCCGGTGGGATCCGTTGCACCAGGTGAATGCCGCGGAGGAGCGTAAGGAGTCCTTCGACCAGGAGGTGGAGGTGCTGCAGGTGCGTTCGCTAATGCTCCGACTGTTTGCTTCCTTCATCGATCTGTATCATGGCACGAGTGCGAAAGATGTGCCTGCGGGAACAGAGACTGCCACCTTGGAGCTACTGCGGGAATCTTGGACGGGATTGTTCCAACGCTTGCGTCTGATGAACTACAAGCCGCTGCCGCAAACTTTTCTAGTCAACCTCCTGCCCACGCGCCTGCACCTGCTGCTCGATTTGCCCTACGAACGGTTCTTCGATGACCTGGCCCAGTTGGTTCTCGACCTGTACAGCGGTTCCGGAAAGCTGGCCGAGCAATGTAAGCGGGTGGGCGACGACGTTATCATAGTAATGGATGTGTGTGTGAAGACCATCGCGGAATGCAACGAAGGGAACGGCTCGGACGGCCTATGGAACAGGCGAGAGCAGCAGCAGAAAGTTGCCGTCAGCTTAGAGGCAAGTTACAATGATGCTCGTATAATATTTCAAGATTAAAATACATAAATTCCTTCCCTTTTAGATTTTATCCCTTTACGCATTGCTGCTATCCGTGCTGAACGACAAGCTGCAGGTCAGCTCAAAGACCAAGACTAAGAAGCGAACAGCGGACAACAAGGAGAATGGTCCGCAACCAATTAGCGAAAAGGAGCGCAGCCAGATGGTGCAGGAGCTGATGCGCCAACTGAAACATAAGCTGGAGGCTTGTGATGCGGCCATACGTGAGTAGCTCGGCTCAGTCATACCTTCTACCTCCAAATGCTATATCTTTTCTTTAAATTTTTAACCTTTTAGGCACTTGGAAGGCGCCGGTGCTACCCCGGGATCTTAGCTCTTTCATGTCGGACATGTCATTGAAGCCGGAAGTGGAGGCCACGCTTATCGGCGATGTCTCGGCTACGTTTAAGGACTCACACGAGCTGATGGTCACCGAGCTTCGCAATTTGCTGAAGGACAAGATCCGCATGGCGGCGAAGTAGATGTTTCTTTGCTGTGCAAAGGCCATCAGCTAATCACGATCCAAGTTCATAGTTTGTTATTTAATTTTGTTAACGAATACAACCTCCTCCTACTCTTCCTGCTACAATTATCTCGATCACAGAGCCAAGTCAGCATCAGCACTTTTAAATAAATTTTCGGCATTTCTCCCATACAACGCTTTAAAAGTTGTAAAAATTGTAAAACTAAAATTTAAAAATAAAAACAGAAATGATTGTGTACCGCTTGCAAGTAAGTTAAATAAAAAATGAAATTGTAAAAAGTCCACCCGAAAATGGAGGGTAATAACCAGGACGACATGCACGTCGCTTTTCTTCTGCTAGAGTTTTCATTTCCGCCTGGATATCCGAACGGATATTAATTTATTCTTATAAAACCGTTCCAGTACTCCCCGCCTTTATAGTGTTTAAATAGCCAGCAGTTCGGGGATCATTTAAATGCTGTTGGGTTTGCATGTGAGCGACCAGATTGTGAGTGCGGGCAAAGGTCTTGCCGCAGAGTTTGCACCTAAAGAACGCAGAAAAAGAATGTTTTTGTTCAATGCTCAAAGTTAACTTTAATTTAAAGGTTCTTACGTGTGAGGTTTCTCTCCCGTATGCGTTTTGTAGTGTTCCTTCAAGACGCTAGAGTAAGTAAAGGTTTTGCCGCAAGTCTGACAAGCATAAGGACGCTCATTTCGATGGGTTCTACAGGGGAAAGAGTTGAGGATAATTCCTTGAAGGAAGTAAAGTATTCTCACACCTTTCGTGCTTCACCAGGGAAGTTCGATCCGCGAAGCATCGTTGGCAATATTGACAGGTGTAAGGCTTGGCTCCCGTGTGCTGGCGTATGTGGCGCATTAACTGGTAGTTGACGTGGAAACTCTTGTGGCAGATCCTTTAAAGAGGGAACAATTTTAATCATATTGTCATTTTGAATCGCGAAACTTTAACCTACTCGCATTCGTAAGGCCGTTCGTTGTTATGCCTTCGCATGTGCGTGTCCAGGGTGCTTTTCCTGGGATATCCGTTGCCGCATATCTCGCATACATGCAGTTTGACGTTACTGGGTGCTGGCGCAGGAACTGTTTCCACAGCCAACACAACTGGCTTCTCATTTTCCGGCGGTGCTGTTACATCCTCGATTCGTTCGTCGTTGGCCCAGACAGCCTCATCGAGCACCTCCACCTCTAGTTGCTCCAAATGTTCCTGTTCCGTTTCCACAGGCGGTGAGAAAGATTCTGGAACAACCTCAACCGTGTCCTCTATATCTTTCACAACGTATTCAATAAGGAAGTCATGCGAGCGTTGGCAAATTTGTCGGAATTTGTGGGCAAGGGTAAGAAAGGCTTTACATTTGAGGCAAATCCTAGTGGGAAGATGTTCCTTTGGAGATATCTGTTAAGCAAGTGACAGTTAATATTGAGACAAGTTGGAGAGCTTTCCCCACCTGAATTCCACTGAAACTCTCGAGTTTCTCCCACAATAAAATGCCGCCTCGCTCCTTGTCATCCGCTCCCTCGTAAATGGAGACCATTTGGGAGTCGCCATCCTGCAGGCACGTCCTGCAAACATTCAACATATCCAGTCTGAGCTCCATTTTTGGTTGTTCCTGCCCCTGGGGTGCTCTTAAAGGGTTGGCTCGCAGGATTCGGCTAGAGCTTGTTTATAATGCTCCATTCAGGATGCTCTGTAATTAGCTTTAACTTGATCCGTGGACATCTTAAAATTGGGGCAGAGATCTGAATTGTTGTTATTTTTCGTGCTTCTTCTTTTTCCTCTCTGTTTTGCTTTTCACCGGCAACGTGTGATGGTCAGTTCACCATTCGCCCCGAACGCGCTCAAATTTTAATTTTGTGCCAGGAACAGGAGTTTACCTTCTCGAGGAAAACTGTACTCGGATAACAGGAGGATGCATTCACAAATGGAACAAAAGGAGCTGCAGTGTCGCATTTGCCTTTTGCGGCCCAAGGATGAGTCCCTTATGCCCACGGAGACGGATTTTTGTGAGCAAATCCAACGCTGCACAGGAATACAGGTGAGCATAAGACGTTTTATTTTCCAGAAACCCACTAAGAAGGATCTTTATCCTCAGCTAAAAGAGAACGCTAGTTTGCCGAATCTTATATGCACGAGTTGTGCCCTGCTACTCCGGGCGGCCCTCAAACTGCGATCCCTTTGCCAAGATGCGGAGAAGGCGCTGCAACAACAAAGGATCAAAATAGGCATTGAAGAGAATGTTCCACGGCTGGAGAATGAAAGTAAGGATCTGCCCAGCAAGGAGGCTAGCTGCAGTGAAAGCGAAGTGGAGTACGAGTACCTGGAACCCTACGGCATGGTGGCGCTGGAAAGTGACTTGGAGACTAGCAGTGCCGATGAAATAATCAGCATAGAACACCTGACCTCAACGCCAACATCCCTCCCAAAGGAAGAATCAGTTGAATCTATGAGTCCCGCGCCAGAGCCGGACGAAGATGTTAGCCCAGAGCAAGCTCCTTCGCTTTCTTGTAAAGTTTGCCATAAAAGTTACACCGATGCGGTGAAGCTGGCCGCTCATCTCAAGGTCCACGACAAAGAGAAACCACATGAGTGCGAGTAAGCTGCTGGTACGATGGATTTCCTAGTCCTCGGAGTAACCTTTATTTCTCTTAGGATTTGCCACAAACGCTTCCGCCAAACACCACAGCTGACGAGGCACATGAACACCCACACGAGAAACCGTCCCTACAAGTGTGATTACTGCGATTCTAGCTTCGCTGACCCCTCTACCCGGATCAAGCACCATAGGTAATGAATCAAAAAAGCTTTCTTGGAACACCACAGAAAACATTGACAATATATTTCAGAATCCACACCAACGAACGTCCTTACAAGTGCAAGCATTGCAGCAAGTCTTTTGCCTACTCCAATGTGCTACGGGTTCACATAAAAACGCATACGGGCGAGAGACCGTTTAGCTGCCAGCACTGCCAGCGAACCTTCTCCCAGCTGCATCATAAAAACGCCCACGAGAAGTCCCACAAACCAAAAGACCATGCATTAGCCAAGACCAATTTGGTAGAACAATAAAAAAGGTTTAACACCATTTGCACACAGTTGTTTGATTATAATCTTGGCAAAGGGTCGTCTGCTTTTATCTTCTTTTATGATTTTGGAGTAATAGCAGCAACAACTTTTTAGGTTTTGCTTTAAAACATACTATTTTCTTCATGAATATTTTAATGGGAATCTGTATTGATATTTTATATAACTATTTCAAAAATATCCGATCTTCGTAAGCTAGATTAACTACTTATCATTCTTATGGCTAAGAGTATATATATAGATATATAGATCAATATATACATATTAAGATTTTTCGGTTTATAATATAAAATCAAGTAAGTTAACATTGTCCCTATAAAATAAATTGTGTTTTTAAGACAACATACAATGGAGAAAAACGATCTTAGCTTGGAACTAACTACTGAGGAACCCCGTTATCTCTTCTTTAACGAATTCTTCCTCCGTTTTCATTTCACCAGCTGATGCTTTCCAGTTGTTGTGTTTTTCTTGCCCCCCTGCCTCCGCAGTGTTCTTCATCTCTGCATCCGACGTCGATTTCCATTGACCACGCCGCTCATGCGTCACTCGATGTAAGCGCATTTTGTAGGCCTTTACAAAGCCCTTTCCACAAAGATCACAACTGAAATAAGAGCAGAATTATTATAAGAAATCTCCTGAAAAAAGCAGCAAACTTACACGTGCGGCTTCTCCCCCGTGTGGATCATCTTGTGAAACTTCAGGTTGTCCGAGTACGTGAAGGTCCTTGAGCAAACATCACACTCATATGGCCGCTCCTTGGTGTGAATTCTACGGATGACAGTGAAGAAAATGTTCCATAAAAGCACTTTATCTGTTAAAAATAAAAAACCCTGAGACATACCTATGATGTTTCGTCTTTGTGGAACGATCGGCAAACGCAGCTGGGCAGTAATTGCATTTGTAAGGCCGGTTACCTGTATGAGTATTCATGTGCCTCACCAGCTGCTGATTCTGAACAAAGCCACGTCCGCAAATCCTGCAACAGAAATCGTTTTAAAGAAAATCATTTGAGGGCGAGGGTGTAACATACTCGCATTCATGGGGCTTTACACCGGAGTGGAACTTCATGTGCTCGGTGAGACGGGCCTGGGTGGGATAGATATTTCCGCAAACATCACAGATGTAAGTGCTGTGCTTATCCCTAGGCTTTCGGCCTAGCTTTCGGTCGATGGAGTCTCCGTCCGCAGTGGAACGACTTCCATGAGCTGGCTTTTTGCCAGAGCGTTGCCTGGTGACCGACATTTTTGATTTAGGCTTTTCCTCGGCCAGCACACTTTCAGTTTCATCGGAGCTGAGAACAAATTCTGTCATATCGTTTTCGGGCAGTTGGTCCATTCGGATTTCTGCCGTTGTTGAATGCGTTCTCGATTCTTGATCCGTTGGCGTGGTTGGCAATGGGGAGGTATTATCCACGGGAATAAATTCCTCAAGCTCCTCATACTCGGCATAGGCTTCCGTCTCCTCAATTCCACTCTGTACGCCATCAAAGACAACCTCCGTGTGCTCGGCCTCACTGCTGCCGTCGTATATGATGGTTTCTTCACCTTCGGCTCCCTCCACGACGTATGTGATCATCTCTTGCGTTTCCGGCTCTTGCGGAGCCGTCTCTTCTTCCGTCTGAAGTTCTTCCTGCTTCAAGGCACCATCCAGCTGGCTTGTGTCCTCTTCCCAAACTTTGAACACGTTCTCAGCTGTGAAGTCATCTGAGAGATTCTGGTTATCCGCCTCGCCGTCTTGCACATTGCCGTTTTTGGCCTCCCGGGCAAGCATGTCCATGACGTGCTGATGGGACCGCTGACAGGTGAGCCGGAATTTATAGGACAACCGCAGGCAGCGCATGCACTTGCTGCACATCTTGTCGGGGAAGTTGTCATCCTGGCTAACCTGTCGGGAGTTAATTTTCTTAAATTGAAAAGTCCTCTTGGTGAGTAAATCAAACTTACGGGTACCCCAGCGCAGATGTGCAGCATTTGGTCCAGGCGAGTGCTGGCCGTCTGGCTGAATATTTCGTGGAGCATATCCTCGCTATCGCCATTCAGGCATACGCGGCACACAATCCACTTCTCGTTGGACTCCGTTTTCATGGTAATTCTGTAGATCAGATCTCTTAGTGGTTTTCGAAAATGCACAAATCCGAACAGCTGAATGCAAGCGTCCGTGGTCATTCACAGGGGAACGCAAGCAAGCCGATCTGTGCGGTAAGTAGTGAATGCCAGTTTTGGGGAACTGGCAAGAAGCAAAAAATAATGATACTACGAAACTAAAACTTTGTGAAATTATTGTGAATAAAAATTATCTAAAGCATATTTATTTTTTATAATATTTTTTTTTTATTATATTTTATTATTATTTTTTATGTTTGTGTGAAAAACCAGGAATTTTTGATTACATTGCTGTTTTTATCGATATTTCGCGACCCTAAACGGTCACCCTGTTTAATTACCATTCGCGTTGCAACGCCACCAGCTTGGCTCTTGACTATATTTTATTTTTTGGCGTCGTCTTCATGAAAAGCGAGCGTGTTTTCCAAAATAAAATAAAATAGATTGCAAGATATATTAGCTTTCCATCCGCGACAATGAGAGATTCTGCGGCCCAAGAGACTGCGGCTGCGGCACCTGCGACTACCCAGAAGTGGATTGTGTGCCGGGTGTGCCTGCAGCAGCCCAAGGAACCCATGTCCAGCATTTTTAACGACGATACTGAAAAGGACATGACCCATATGATTCGCGAGTGCGGCGGAGTGCCCGTAAGTCTGTCCCATTTCCATCAAACTCATTTATAGTTGTTCTAATTCCTTCGGCAGATCAAGAAGTTTGATCATTATCCGGACAAGATATGCGAGAAGTGCTGCAAGATTCTCAAGATGTCATTCAAGTTTCGACAGACGTGTCAGCGATCCTACGGCCACCTACGGCAATTCGTGGCCCCCGTGGAAGTGGAGCAACGATCACCTGCAAAGAAAAGGGCAAAACAGGAGCTGGACACTGAGGAAATGGAGCAAGAGCCAGAATTTGAGGAGGAAGATCTAGATGGAAGCCAATATGCCGAGGGTGAAACTGAGGAATCGGCAGAAGTCCAGACCCATGACTACGCTGACGATCTCGAGGAGGGCATACTCGTAGAACTCGAGAAAGATCGACTTGTGGCTGTTAAGAATGAACAGGTGGAAGAGGAAGGCATCATAGAGGAGGTGTACGACGTGTACGAGACCTACGAGGGCGATATTATCACCGAGCAGGAATTGGCCGAACAATCGCTCTCTGGCCTATCAGCAGACATCGAATATCTGGACCAGGTCGATCAGGATCAGTTAACCGAGAGCGCTAACGAGGATGATCCTGACGAGGACGAATTCTTGCCTACAAGATCGGCTAGAGCTGCTGCCAATAAGCGCGGCGCCATCAAAAGACGTGCCAGTACTCGTAAGGCAGCCGCATCGTCATCGAAATCCGCCGCGGGAACGTCCAAAGACGGTGCCCGCAGTGGCAACCCGCTGAAGATCAGGAAGGTCAACAACGATGCGAGCACCACGAAAATTCTTATTAATGAGGAGGGTATTTCAATTGGCGAAGTCTTGGCGCGAAAGCATGCAGGTGTCAAGACTAAAGGCGGCCACAAGATACTCGTTGGCGACAAGAAGGAGTTCAAGTACATCTGCGATGTTTGCGGCAATATGTATCCCTCTCAAAGTCGTCTTACCGAACACATCAAGGTTCACACTGGCGTAAAGCCGCATGAGTGCGAGTAAGTGTTTTAAATAGCCAAAAAAGTCAAGATATTTCAACTAAAGTTTCTCTTTACCAGGATCTGTGGCCACTGCTTTACCCAGGCTCAACAACTGGCAAGACACATGAACACACACACGGGAAATCGGCCGTACAAGTGCAGCTACTGCCCGGCAGCCTTTGCTGACTTGTCCACCCGCAATAAGCACCACAGGTTAGTGGGTTAATCCAGTTATTACTTAATTGGGTTATACTAATCATCATCATCATCTCTGACAGGATTCACACCAATGAGCGTCCCTACGAGTGCGATGTGTGCCACAAGACATTTACATATACCAACACGCTGAAGTTCCACAAGATGATTCACACGGGAGAAAAGCCACATGTGTAAGTTTCGCGCCTTCTCTTTTTCAAATGTAATTTTAAACAAGATGCTTATTCTGGCTCTCCCTTAGGTGCGAGATCTGCGGCAAGGGCTTCCCCCAGGCGTACAAGCTGCGTAACCATCGGGTCATTCACGAGCGCCGCATTGGCACCAACCGGGACAACGTCGATGGAATAATGACCTTCGACACGGCCAACATTGTTGGCCTAGAGATTTAGATTTCTTTTTCCCAAAAGCGGAAACTCTAAATATTAATAAACACACGCGTGTAATTACAGATCTAATTGTATTGATGAAGTTTAAGCCTAGCCTAATTATGCGGAAATAAATTAAGAATAGCTGCGCAGATGGTCTTCGCGTCGGTCTCCTCGGGATATAGCTGCAGGACGGCGTGCACCTGGTGAGGTGGAAACAGGCTATTCAAGTGATATCGAAGCAGACGACGCTGCTCTTCCCGCGGCAGTTGATGTGAGCTGTGGAATTCCTCGTTAATGCGCGAATCGGAGGCGGAAAGATGGACAAAGTTGTGAGCGGGCAGTGGCAGTACCAATCCCTGGTCTGTGACCGGGGCGGAGGGCGTGCGCGTCAGATACTGATGGTGATAGTTGGAGCTGGAGTTGTTGGACTGATGATGCTGCGGCGGCACCTGCTGCTGCTGCTGCTGCTGCTGCTGCTGGAGAGGTGCACTGTACGTGGGCACTAGAAGGCGATAGGCGGGCGGCGGTTGTTGGCGCTGCAGCTTCTTGTGGCGATTCGGCTGGCTGGAATCCGCTGATCCCTCGGACAGTTCCATTTGGGCCGAGAAGCCCTGGCATACCTGCTCGATGGTATTCGATTTAGTGCGTCCCAGGGGCTCCCGGCAGACAGGTGAGTGGATCTTTATGTTGTTGTTGACACCCGGACTGACCATTTGCTGACCCCCATTGCTGTGCAGGGGAGCACTGTGGGAGGCCTGAAGCGGCAGACGCTGGAGCAGCGGACCTTGATTGTGATGCCGGAACTTGCACTTCTGCCCGTAGGTGCACTTCTTACCATAGGGACACAGCTGTTGTGCATCCACCATTTTCTGCTGCGTCTGCGAGCAGAGGAATAGGTCTAGGTTTGGTCCCGATCTGCCTAGCGGATCGTCGGGCGGCATGAAAATGTCGTTCACAAAGGAGTACATCAGCAGGCGCTCCTGCACCACACGCCGGAACTCGTTGCTTTCCAAGATCAAATCCCTGTAGTTGTCATTGGACACCACAATCCCATCCGTTTCCACGGCCAGCTTGAGGATGAACCGATCATCGTAGCAGGACACACGCTTGCCGTCCAGATGTCGCGATGGCGTGAACACCAGAACCCGCTCGTGCTCCAGCTCATAGAGCAGCTCCTGGTCGGCAATGTTGTTGTTGGCCAGTTCCTTGCGCCAGTTCGGCACGAAGGCGGTGATGTCGCGGTGACCCCTTTGCCGGAACCAGTCCACGCAGATGCGGATGCCGCGGCAGGAGAAGATCAGGTTGTTGCCGTGCGACAGGGCCACGTTGCTGCCATCGATGACGATGTGGCGGAGCGCAGTACCGACAGCGGTACTGGCATTGGTGACTATGGGGCTACTATTGGTCGCCGGATTACTGGGTCGGGGGGCTTCGGTTGTCAGCTTGATCAGCTCAGCCAGCAGCTCATTTTGCTTGGCCTCCGATCCCAGACGGGTGAGCGCCGAGTGGATGGACTGCTCGCTGTAGCCCAGCTTCTTGGCAAACTCCAGATTCTGGCGCTCCGTTCGGTTGAGGCTGAGGCCGAGGCTTTCGTCGTCGTCGGAGCAGCTCTCCTGCTTTCTCACTGGCAACTTGTTGCTGCCTTGCTGATGTTGTTGCTGCTGCTGCTGTTGTTGCTGTTGGTGTTGTTGCTGCTGTGGCTGATGTTTTTGCTGCTCGTGCACTTCGCAATTCATTTTGATGCGCATTTAGTTGACCAGCTGGTGGCTCTCCTGTGGCTGCTTGCTATTGTTACTCTGCAACTCCGATTTGTTGTATTTTTAGCCGTCTCTGCAACAAGTTCCGTCTATTTACATTTACAGACTTCCGTGTTGTTGTTTTTGTTGCAACTGCAGTGTGGCCGCAGCCCGGGCAACGGAAAATACCACAAGCGAGTGGTACACCAATGTGTAAACTTTCGCGACAAAATATTAAAAACTGATAAATGGGAAATTTTTAAACATTTTTGGACTTTGAATGAAATTATTAGGTTTAACTCTATATTGGTATCTGAAACTCTATAATTCAACAAAATTTATTTGAATACCTATAAATAAAGACTGTGAAATCCAAAAAAATGTATTAAATTAATGTTTATTATATTCCGTAAAAAAATCAAATAAGAGAAAATTATAAATTTTTAAGAACTATGATTTAAATTATCATGCTTAAAGAGTACCTTTAGCGATATAATTTATTTAAAAGAGAAATGTATAGACAGAGAAACGCAAATAATATAACAATTTTTTCCAACATTTTTCTGTATCAGAGTTTATTTAATGTGCAAGCATATTAACTTTTAAAGTCTATAATTTAAGCCAATCTAAGGATTAAAAGCAATAAGACACTTTCGCCAAGCTCTGTGCAAGTATAAAATTAAAAAAAAATGTATGTACTATATATGTATTTACTTACCTTAAATTAAGCACAAGTTAAATTAGCTTATCGTTTTCTGTTAAGCCTATTATATTTATTCGTAAAAAACTATTTGTCTTGCCGGCCCATTAAAAGGAAATGCCTTAATTTTTGAATACATTTTATTTATTCATTTATTAATTTTAATATATATTTGACATTGTGAAACAAAACCTCAGTTCGAAGTCAATAACATGCATAAACATCTCTTTATTGTATTGATGTACATAAAGTATATATCGAATATAGTTTTATAACAATTTTCACACTACTATCAACATTTATAGATCTCACTTAGTTAGGTTTAATAATAAGTTTTAGTTAAAATAAAGTACACGCTTTTCGCATTGAATTCTTTGTTTCATTGTTGTACGTTTGGTCCCTCTTTTCATGACAAAAAAGAGTGCACTGCCTTCGAATTAGCTGCAAATTCAATAGAGTTTACTAGGTATAAGTGGTCACATCTATCTGGGTTACATAGATATCTATATGCTACGCTTGAAGTGCAATTGATTAAATGCATATACAATACACAATACGTCCGTCCTCCCGTCCAGCGACAATAAAGTAATCTCATTAATTTTGTCCTGTCCCGGAGCCATTCTCCTCATCTTTGGCCAAGTCATGTGGCAATTAGTGAGACAGCCGTCCGTACTAAAAAATAAAATAACTATAAAAATGGACGTAAAGTTTACTACGTGTGCCATGGGAACTGTATGGCTGGGTATCTGAGTTCCGCTTCAAAAGCTCCGAGTCATTCTTTTCGCACGCAGCATCAGTGAGTTTCCCTCAAAGGATAATCTTGCACTTCGAGTGGGAAACTCTCTGGCCCCAAAACATACAGATTTTCCTGACTCAGGACAAGTGCTAAAATTTTTGCTCTCGTGTTCTTTCAATCTTTTTCATTTTGGTTGGTATTATGGCCATCGTTAAATTTATTGTTGTTGCTCTGCGTTTTTATGCTAGGATTTTTCTTGCTTAACGGATAATTAGTAAAGTTTTCCATGGCTATTGTTGACGATGCACTATTAAAAATACGTTTCGGTGGTTGAGTGTCAAGTTAACTTTTGTGTTTGGTTGATGGTCAAAGTTTTTAGCATATTTTTCAGGCATTTAAGGTATTAGATCGGTATGATTTCTGTTAGTACAACAAAACTAAAAAAACCTGGAATTATACAAATTCAATAGGGGTAAGCCTTAACGCTTCTAAATATAAATGGGTATAAAATATGTGTTTCAATATAAATAGTCTGGTTATAAACATAACGCCTCAAAGCTTTCAGGAAAATGAAATATGTAAATATATGTAAATAAATATATCGGGAAATAAATAGTTAGGCCTGTAAATCTCAAGTCAAACAAAGAACCTTCATCATATGATTAATTTCATTCGCTGAACTCACGACTCTCAGACAGTATTTTAACTGAAGCATAAATCCTTCGTAAACAAAATCCACTAAGAGTTAATTTTCCATGTCAATAGACCCATTTACTCATAAGTAATTCGTCTGGCTTTTCGTAAAGGCTCTCCCTCAGCGGGAGAGTCTAACGGTCTCCACGTGGTTGGTTGCCTGGCAATTGATGAGGCCTCATCATCATGGCCTGCCAATTTGTCAAACGATAATTTTTGGTCCAACGAACTTTGTCATTTATCAGTTGTTTAATTTTTAAAAGCATTTCCAGGGGATAAAACCCACACCACCCCGAAAAATCGAGTTATTTGTTTGCTCTTAGGCCTCTTGATGGGCCTAAAAAAAGGACGAGGAAAAATAACAACCAAAAAAGCCTCGCAAACCGATGACGGAGGTTGTCTAAGCTGATTAACATTGAGTTCTCGACACATTCGCAAAAGGCGGATGTGTGTTTGTTTTTGGTGTCGGGTGAGTCGATGTGAGCCGGAATACGTTTATATATTGATAGGATATTTTGGGCCATCCGGCCGAAGAGAAGAGCTTTAATATATGCGCTCGCAGCTCCTATTCCTCTGGGCCAAAATGACCTCTAAATGTGGTCCATTTTGGTATAATTTAATGCGAACTCTTTCTGGCCTTTATCTCCGGTTCCGAATCGCTTTGCTGCCATGGAATCGCTGTGCGATTGCTTCTTTTATTGTTCCTTTATTCTTCGTCCGCGTGCACTGCACCGAGTTTCCGTTACTGTTTTATTATTACAGCCTCGAGCCATGTTCTTGAACCCGCTACGAAAAATAAAAATGTGAGGGAGCCGAGCAGACAAAAGGGACCAAAAGGAAAAATACGAAGGGATATAAGAAAAGTCACTCTCTGGCTGGGTACGTCTCTCACGCTGTCCCTGTCCATCCGTTGGTTAAATGCTCCCGCGCTGTCAATATTCGGAATTGTCATATATGTTTGGGTGTATGTACACTTGAAGAAATATGTATGTTAAAAATTACAAAAAAAAAAATAAATAAAATACTCTCATAATTTTCTTTCTAGAAATGGTTCTAAAATAAGTAACGTAAATTAGCTAGAAATGAATAAATGATTTGTTAGAACTCCCAAGTATAAATTCAAATACTAATAGTCTGCCAGAAAAAGTTAATATTAAATACATAAATAAAATCTAAATTAAATTAAACACATCTCTGTGTTTGTGTAGAACTCTATTCAACGTGAAGGGATAATGTATCTTAGGAAATGTTATTATTATTTTAATATTTATTATAATAATAATATTTGGAAATCTTTTTAGAAAATTGAAGGAAGTTATTTCAAAGAACTGCCAACGAAATGTACCCATATGACACTATATTTTTACATATAAAAATCTATTTTTTTATCGCCTTGTTTAAATATTTTCTAAACTTTAAACATCAAAGTGTGCTTAAGTTTTTTTCCATGTGACATATGCACGTAGCTTGCGGGATTGGGAGGCAACAATATCGACACAGCGCACTTGCAAAAGAATCGCTTATATTTCTTTCGTTGCCATTATTCCATGGCGTGAGGTTTTGGTGGAACCTTTTTTTTCACTTTTTTTGTTGTATTATTTCTCTTTGCTGGCTTTGACAAACAAAAGGTTGCGCTGCATGGTGGAACTCGACTGAATTGCATTTTAAATTGAAATGCTTTGGTGTGGCATGAAATCTGGAATTTATGTAGGGAGCTCCCAAGAACACGTTTTCTCTGGCCAAATAGGGAAAAGAATTTAAGCAGAAGCTCATGCTATTTGCGTTTAAAGCCAATCCTTGGCAGACACCATTTCAGATAACGAGTGGCAAAAATTACAAAATGGCGAACGCCTAATTGGCTGGTCAAATGTCAAGTGGCGCGAGTCACCCACTGTGCACAGCGGCCCGGCTATAAAGCCATGCTTCCGCTGTCACTTGAGAAACTGCAGCTGCAGCTGTGGGTGAACCAACAGAAATGGAGAATCGTTTAAACAGCACCAATTCCTCTGCCTTCCGATTTGTGTACGTGCCATTGTGTGTGTGCTTCGGATGTGTATGTGGGTATATGGGGCGGATGCAGCCACTTCGGGCTATTTTTGTTGGCCAACTAAATCGTCAACGTCAACATTGTCGCAGACCGTGTTGACATTTAGCCTTGCAGAGTGCCGCCATCGCTGCAGAAAGAAAACAATGAACGCGAAATAACGGAATAAAAGAACGGGTACGTCCGGAAACCCCTTAGGCGTTGATGTAATATTCTCGCTTCTTCTGGCATTTCTCATACGCAATGTAGCACAGGGCGATAGTAATGAGCACCAGTATGGTAATCCCCATGATGATGCTGACCAGTATAATCTCATCGTTGATGCTTTTGTAGGAGTGACCTGCAAAGAGCGGCAGAAAAGAAAAGCAGAGAGAGAGAAAGAGAGAGAGAGAAGATTTAGAGGCCGACGTGACAAATTACAGGCAATTATTCTTGCCAGGTGGGAAATTTGTGTTGTGTTGCGAGTGGGTTGCATGGGAAAGTTTTTGCTTGCGGGCTCCCTGCTGTTGCCAATCAACATTTTGGTTTTCCAGGACTCCATGCATATTCAAACAATACAAAGGCATAAAAAAACAAACCAAAATGAAGCCGGACCATGACAAATGCATTGTTGTAAAAACAAACGATGGCCATATGCCAGAAGCAATCTCTGGATGACAACCCACCCCACGCAGCGGGTGAGAAAAAGACATAAAAAATATACGCAATAAACAAAAATAAAATGAAAATTGGATTTGCAATTCGCCTTTGTACAACACCAGCTGTTTCAATATTTTATGATCTCCCTACATATATTTGGATTATTAATGCAATTATCACCGAAATTTAATTTATGCGCAGGCATATCAACATATATGTATTTGTAGGTAAATTGGATTTATGGGGTTTACATTTAAATAATCTATAGATTCCGCCGTTTGTCAACATGTCATGTATACATATATTAAAAAATTAAAAACTGAATACATTGTTTTTACCAGCACTTATTATTTTTTGAGTCAGAGTTTACATTTAAACATTTTTTAGGTTCAGCCATTTGCCAACATGTCTGGGATTCGTATAAAAAAAGGATTAACCTATGTAATCATATAGTTGACATAAAAAACTCAATAAGGTATATAATTTTTACAAGATGTTTATTTACATTTAAATAAACAATGGGGTTAATAACAAACATAACGTTACTCAATTAAATAAATTGTTTTAACATTTATTATTTGGTCAGTCTGGATTTACAATAAATTTTTACCTATTTTGATATACTTTAGAGTTTCTTTATAACATTCGAGAACCAACTTTTACTTGATATTATTATTTAATATTAAACTTGACTTTGTATAGCAATTATATTATTTTATAATTTAATTTAGAAATTATATTAAGAAAGAAAATAAAATATAAAATATAAGTAAGAATTTTCAAATTAAATTTAATCTCGTATTTAATCGTTTTTAATGTATTTAAAGGATCATTTCTTGCTATGCACTAAATATAGAGGCATATAAAATGAACTGTAATTATGTATAAACAAGCTTTGCACTAATTTAAAACATTTATACAAATCGTGGTCGGCAGGAATTCAATTTGGCGTAACCATAGCCATTTCCACTCCCCCGACTTTTGGCAAATAGGCGGCTCTCATTGTTTGGGCCCATTTGGGCCAGATGTTTGCTGTATGGGTAATTTAACACATAATCGATGGAGCATTCCCTCGACATTCAGCGCCCGACACACATCAAACGAATTAAAATCTTGTTTACAGGCAGCCAAAGCGACGCCGCCGCCGCAGATTTGTTAATTAGAAGGTTCGCATTACAAGGGCTCAAAGCCAAATGGCCCATGGCCCCAAGTGATGTTTCGCCATAAATCGGCCTTTCTATATCATATATACATATGTACATATATTGTAGTAGTATATAATGTTTAGCAAGAGTGTTTTTGTGCGGTTAATGTGTTTGATTGCCGGCATCGAGGCGTTGAGTGTTCTTCATGGTTCATGGTCACTGGGCCCAGATAAATAGGCAATCATTTCGATTGGTTTCCACCTTCTGTGCAGGCCATTAAAATCGAAACGACTACAGGAAATAAAATGCAAAACATATTCTTCAAATTAACACGTTTTGGATTAAAATAAATTTAGTTTCATTACCTTTCACAAAAATGTATAACACACAAATAATTAATCTAGGATAATAAAATATTTGTTTGTGTAAATTGTGTATTTATTTTCCTTTCTTTAAATACTTGTTAATAAAAAACTGCTCAAATTTGATTATTTTCGACTTTAAAAAGGAATTTAAGAAAATTATAAGGTACTTCCTGATATGCAACAACGACAAAAAAAAAAAAAAAATAAAGAATAAAGGAAAAACTATAACAGGAAATGCGAAGTTTGTATACACTTTTTATATCTAATTAAATATATACATGTATGAGGCATATAAAACCATAATGTATAAAAACGCAAACCGTTTTTGGCGATTTAACTAGATTTTTTGTTTCAATGACTCCAATAACATGTATTTTCCCCACTTAACAAAATGAAAAGTTTGATGTTATAATCGTAAAAGTACACAACATTTTATTAGTATTAATTATATTTAAAAATTCTTTTTGTTTCATTATGTAGTTTTATTATTATTTTCTTAAAACATTTTCAATGGTTTCCAAGAAATCTTAAAAATTTCATTAAATTCCGGCCGTGAACAATTACCTACCTAAATTATTTCGATTGTTGATGGTCAATTAAATATAAATATAATTCAAAATAAATATTAGTAGTTTAGTAGTGCAAAGCTTTGCAAACTACTGTACAAAATCTATAATATCCTCGTTTAGAGTACAGAAACGACAATTTCGTGAGACTAAACGAAGGTAAATGACTTTAAGTCGGAAAAATACAAACTTTAAGCCTTCGTGAGTGTGATAGAAAATTAAAGAGAATAGGAAATGGCATAATAGACCTTTGAACAGAGTTTACATTAGCATGGCAGAGTATTTGCGGAAAAGTTTTCCATATTATTCAAGTGCGGTCAAAGTTTGTAGCCTGAGCTTCTTGGGAAACTGTTTGTCTTTCTCTGTATATATGTATATATAATGTAAATCATACATTTTTCGTTCATGATCACAAATTGCTTAAAACATCAAAAGCGCAATAAAACTTTGCCGTTTCTTGTGGGCGAATGGCCGAGCGGATGTGAAATTTCTGGTCGGAAAAACGGCACATAAAATAATAATTTATAGAGATGCCTATCCCAGGATGCCTGATAAAGTTCAGGCTGTCAAAACGTAAATTATGAAAGCGTGAAATATGCAAAACGAATGCAAGAACCGAATGCCTGTGTCACAAATTGAAATCCGAAATGGAAACTTGGGGAGCCCATGGGCATAAACCGGGCTAAACTGAGCGTAAATTATTAAGGTTCACGAGCGGTTGAGCCCAACCATTTTCGGGATGCCAGCCAAGGACACATGTTCCTTTTGCAGATATGTATTAAATTTCATTTATTGTTTTCTTCTCTGCCGAAAATACAGTCAATAAAGTCATTTGACAGATTATGTGAATAGCCGAACCCAAAAAGAACACCAAGGATGGAACAATGGTCCCACACTCAGACATCGTTATGTAATATCCGCTGCCAAAAGTGTACGAGAGTGTGCGTTGTCCTGTGTCTGACATCTTTCGAAATGTTTTGTGGCCACAAGGATTTGGCCAACATTGAGGAATTTAATTTGAGCCAGATTGGAGCAGGACTCCTTGCTTTCTCCAACTAGAATGCTTGTTTTTTCTTTGGGTTTTGTGTTACACAAAGAAAAAGGAACACAAGATTGGTCAATAAATCTAAATTTTGTATGTGTGAAGGTATCTTTTATCTGTGGAAGATCCATAAATATCCGCGTCTTGAAATATAAGAATAATAAAAAGAAAAGGAATAATAAAATAAAAAAGCATAAATTAAACAAAACAAAAATAAATATTAATATCCTATACTGTTACATTTCTCTGAGTGCTGTTTTCTTAAATTTCAATTTTACCCCCCATGATTGGTACAGGAAATTATCAATTAAGCGACATCAAAGACCGAGATAAGAATAAAATCTAGCATGCTGGGAAACCAGTATATATATATGTTTCTCATATAACATAGTGTTTACTTCACAAATACTCAAACATTCACACTATATTTATTTTTTTTCATTTATGTCGATTATAGACCTAACGATTCATTATTAACACGAAGACCTAAACCAAACCACTGGACACAACATGGAAGATTCCGATGAGTTGGTTACAAAACATTGGGTCGTAATTTTTGTATTCGCATTAATAATTTCCCTTGCCCTGCCTTAGACCCAGGAGGTTTGCCGCCAAAAACTGTTGTAAATACCACTGGAGGGGAAAGCTGAGCGCTATCATACCGATCATACCGTCTCCGATCCTTTACTACGGAATTAGCAACGACAGAAGTGTAAGTACACAACATATGGCTTGCCACATTAAAAGATATTGTTGAGAAATGCTTATCTAATAATTATCTGCTGCGCAGGAGCTCAAGTGCTTGTACATAATCGCCACCATGGCCATGCTGTGGATCACCGAGGCCATTCCCATCTACGTTACCGCATTACTACCGGTTTTATACCTCCCCTTGTTTGGTCTAGTGGTAAGTGTGTCTGAAAAGGTGTAACAGAAATGCCTTGTGTGGTTAAGTTTTTATTTCTTTTAAACGATATATATAATGATTTTTCAGCCTGCAGATGTAGTTTGCTCCAAGTACTTTTCCGACACAGTTGTCATGTTCCTGGGCGGTCTAATTGTGGCCCTGGCTATCGAGTACTGTAATCTCCATAGTCGCATTGCCCTGCGAGTTATACGATTTGTCGGCGGAAGCCCGAGACGGTAAGTATCTGGGTATCTGGGAATATGTAGATATATGGATTCTATCTTCGTTTCTATAATCATAATGCATTTCAGCTTGCTAGGGGGAGTTTTACTAGTCACTGTTTTCGTTGGCATGTGGATCTCAAACTCGGCTGGAACGGCAATGATGTGTCCCATCGTCAAGGCCGTATTAAATGAAATGCACGTTGTATGTTTATCGATTTTGAATATTTGAATTTTACTCCTGATTTTCTTTGTTTGCAGAATAATGTATTTCCGGTTTATATGTCACGAGAAGCAGAACCCATGGGGGAAGACGAGTGAGTAGATAGAATTAGAATGCGGTTAACGAGTTAAGTTTCTTTTGATCTCCTGTAGGCCTGCACATCTAACCAGAATGGCGATGGTCTTCTATATAGGTGTAGCCTATTGCTCGGCGATTGGGGGTGTGGGAACTCTGATTGGCACTGGCACGAATTTGGTCTTTAGGGGCATTTACAATACGTAAGCAAATAATTAAAGAAAAATTGCAGAAAGTTTCTAATTGTATGAGCCCTGGGAGAATATTATATATTATTCTCTATTCTGAGCAACTGTTAATGTTAAAAATGTCGAAATATTTGGTAGACAATTTCTGATATTTTTCCTCCTTTCAGGGCATTCTTTAAAATGTTCCTAACTTATACATAATGTTTTTACAGGCGCTTTCCCGATGCCGATACCGAGATCACATTTACCAACTTTATGATGTACACTCTACCCATTGTGTGCATCTTAAATGGTATACTCGTCTATATAAGCTTTCTGGTCACCCACATGGGTCTATTTCGACCCAATAGCAAAACGGGACAGGCGGTAAAGAAAGCCAATGAGAACAGGAAATTGGTGGAATCCCTCATGCGCCAGCGTCACCTTGATTTGGGTCCCATGTCCTGTCACGAAATCCAAGTAGCCGTTGTATTCGTATTGATGATCGTTATTCTCTTTACCCGTAGACCCGGATTCTTTAATGGTTGGGATACGATAGTTAACGCAAAGTGAGTCGGTAAATATGCTTTTACATTGAACCAACTAATTAGTTAATTTTTATTTTAGACAAGTGAGAGGCTCCGCAGGAGTGATGTTAATTGTTCTTATTCTATTTGCCTTGCCCACGCAATATGTTTTCTTTAAGTACTGTTGTGGCAAAGGTAAATATTTTAATTTATTAAGCAAATCTGCAGTGTTCTAGCTCTTTATTTCCAGCACCATTTCCAGCCCAACGGCTAGATTCCCTGCTTGGTTGGAAATACGTGAATGAAAATGTACCATGGGGTCTCTGCTTTCTATTGGGTATGTTTTTAGCAACTCTAAGCACCCCCGAAACGATCTTGAAAGTGCTCTTTTTTTCAGGCGGAGGATTCGCCTTAGCCGAGGCAAGCCAGGCTTCTGGGGTGAATAAAATGGTAGCCGATTCACTGACAATTTTTAGCAATCTGCCAGCGTTTGTGGTACAGATGATCATGGTTTTATTTGCCATGATGTTCTCCGCTATCAACTCCAACGTGGTCGTTGCGAATATTTTGGTACCGATCTTATGTGAGATGGTGAGATATATGCAGAGTATGATGTGGTTTTATGACATCGCTTAATGACTTTAGTCTTATTTTAGTTTCTAACATTTTACAATAAGTAAAGTTCCTCTCTCTCCCCACAGTCTATCGTCATAAAAATCCATCCCTTATATCTCACTCTACCCTGTACCATAGCCGTCAGCTTTTGTTTCTTTCTGCCCGTGAGCACACCCCCCAATGCAATGGTTACTCAATATGCACATATCAAGACCAAATATCTGGTGAGTAGAGCGATTCACAGGAGTCTCCAAATACTCGATTTAACTGGAATGTTTCTTTAAGGCCGCGTCCGGTATAGTGCCCAGTATTATTGGTTATTCAATGATTATACTTAATTCCAACACATATGGGACGTTGATCTTTAAGGGGCTTACTGAATATCCGGACTGGGCTGATCATCCACAAAACACCGCTAAGGCAAACCTATATATTTGATTGAAAAAAAAAAAAATTATTATGGTATACCCCATTGAAGTAGAGCTGAGAATTGTGTGGGGCCTCCACTCACTAGGGAAGTAGCTAAATGAGCACAAAGTCTCGAATTATCTTCAAAGTTAGTATCTTTAGCATTAGAAGTAAACGAGTACAGCCTTCAATATCCCCAACAGTTAAATGTCCTTTAAGATGCACTCGATCCGTGCCGTGAGCTTGGGGAGCACCATACACATATGTATATTTCTGAAAACTGAAGTGTGACACCAAAGGTAACGAAATTAATTTAAGCAAAGGAGGCTTATTTATTTATGTCGACAAGTGAAGTATGCCAAATAGGCATATTTATTAACTCACAACAGACATTTATAGAATTTAAACAAAATGGCAGAGTATGAAAAAAAGTAATGTTGTCAAAATGACAAAGTTAATAATTAGGATTCCTCTTGCAGCGGTGAAAAAATTGGAGGTGGACTGGCTATGAAGCACTGTTGTGCTTTCCATTGGAGGGGTAATGCGACCGTTATCATACCTGTTCTTGCGTTGCCCATACTGATCATTGCCTACCTTGAGAGCAATCAGGTAAGAAATAATACTCCCTGAACTCAGCCTTTTAGGGGGCAATGAAATCTCACTTTCAGGCCTACAAATGCATATTCCTTGTGGTAGTGATGGCAATGTACTGGATTACCGAGGTTATACCACTTTATATTACGGCTATGTTACCGGTGGTTTTTTTGCCATTATTTGGGATTTTGGTATGTAACTAAATATAAATGGTTATTGTTAAAAGCAGATACTTCGCTGAAATGCCGATAAAAAAAAGATAGAATATATCACATAATTTTGAACCTTTATAATTTATTTGCAAAAATTTTGCCCAATCTTTATAGCCCTCGGAAGCAGTATGCCGCTTTTACTTCAGTGACACTGTGGTTATGTTTCTTGGCGGCCTGTTGATCGCACTGGCCATCGAATACAGCAATCTTAATGTGAGAATCGCACTGGTTACAATTATGATAGTGGGCTGTAGTCCAAGGCGGTAATTATCAGTCTTTTATTTATCTTATATCCAAAAGCTAAGATACCGTACTTAGACTTTTCTTTGGCTTGCTCTTCGTGACTTGCTTCATATCAATGTGGATCTCAAATTCGGCATCCACGGCCATGATGTGTCCCATAGTCAAGGCAGTACTTCTCGAAATGGAAGCGGTAAGATAGGGAAGTTCCTTTTATCCCTTTAGATATTTATAATTCAATTTATTTGCATATTTTTAGCAAAATGTGTTTGCCATTTATAAGACCCAGGAAGAAGAGCCGGTGGAGGAAGGCAGGTAGGTATCCAATTTGATCAGATAGAAGATAAAGTCCTTGTTACGTAATCCTGATTCTTGACAGTCCTCCACATCCATCGACCATTGCGATGTGCTTCTATTTTGGAATCGCTTATGCCTCTTCGATCGGCGGCTGTGGGACCCTGATAGGAACCGGAACAAACCTTACCTATAAGGGACTGTATGACACGTAAGACGGGTCTGTGGCTGTCAATCGTTTTGCTAATCTACAGAGCCCCCACAGAAGGTTTCCAAAATCTATTGAGAGCCTAGACTTTCCCATATTTATGGCATATGGCACGCCACTTGTGATTGTGCATATCATTCTCACCTTCTTTTCGCTTCAAATCACCCATATGGGCCTGTTCCGGCCGAAGAGTAAGGTGGCACAGGAGATTAAGAGGAGCGTCGAGGCCAAGCATGTCGTCAAAACTGTTATCAGGGACCGCAAAAACGATCTAGGGCCTATGACATGCCACGAGATCCAGGTGGCCGTACTTTTCATTATGATGGTTATCCTCCTATTTACGCGAAAGCCGGGCTTCATTACGGGATGGGCTGACTTCCTGAATGCACAGTAAGCTTTTCTCAGCATTTTGAAGCCGCACGCGGATCAAGTACCTTTCTCTATTGTTTTCCAGGAAAATTAAGAGTGGACCGCCAGTATTTCTTACAGTTCTCTTGCTCTTTGCACTGCCCACTCAGTACACCTTCTTCAAGTACTGCTGCGGCAAGGCCCCCTTTCCTGGTCAGACATTGGACGCTTGTCTCTCTTGGGTCTATTGCCTAAAGAATACGCCCTTCGGTCTGTGTTTTTTATTGGGTAAGAGTTCATTCATTCCAGCTTAACTACTAGTATTTACTGATCACATCGATATTTTCGGTAATTCTGTTACACATTTCATTACCAGGTGGAGGATTTGCCTTGGCCGAGGGCAGTCGGGTAAGCGGAATGGCCAAAATGCTTGGAAACTTGCTGTCTTTTGCCGGCAAACTGAACGAAGTATTGGTAATGGGCATGTGCATTATTATAGCACTGTTCTGCACAGCCTTTGCTTCCAACGTGGCGATGGCAAATATTCTAATTCCGGTTTTTTTCGAAATGGTAAGACTCTTTTATATAATTTCCCAAAATAAATATGATCTATTTTATACTAGCTCTTCAGGAATCAATTATTCGATCAATTCGTTCTTTTCTTTATGCTTTTAATCACTTATACGTTATTAATGGCTAAGATATATAAAAACAGTCATACATAATTTACTTAATTAATTTAGTTCTGTAATTTTCTAAATTATTTTCTCCTTCTTAATTGTTTAGGCCTTGGCTATCAAAGTGCATCCGTTGAAATTGACTTTCCCGGCAGCTTTAGCCTGCAGTTTGGCCTTCCATCTGCCAGTGAGCACTCCACCCAATGCAATCATATCTGGCTTTGCGAGGATCAAGACCAAGTATATGGCGATAGCTGGTATTCTGCCAACCTTTTGGGCCTTCTGGTGTCTGCTGTTCTTAGGAACCGTCTGGACAAAGATTGTCTATCCGGGCACCGAGACATTTCCCGATTGGGCCGAATAACAGTTGGTGTTACCTAATAAAAATATCCGCTCCGATCTTTAAAAAGTAGAAGTTCACAAAGAAGTCGAAGCCCAACTGTCTTACTTGTTTATTTAAGCAAGTAAATCGATTCAAAAAGTACAAAAAAAAATTCCCATAATAAAAATTCTGCCAAGTTATTAATTTCAAAAAAGCCATATAATTTAATCATTGAGATTGTTCCTAACAAAGCGGGGTGTTTCTTGTCAATTCTATCTTATTAAATAACCACAACGAGCTTTAACTTTTGTTTGACGACCAATAAATTCATAATGTACAATTTGTAGCTATAATAAATAGAAGTAATGAATTTATTCATTCGAAAGTACTAAAGCCTACTTGAGGAAATAGGCAGGATATCTAGCCTGCGGGTGGGCTTTATTTATAAGGACATTCGAACTCACTTAACAGACATTTTGGGACAGAGGGAAACAAAAACTTTATGAAAACACAGCAAAAAGTCCTTTGCTTATTTACCTCGGCCAGTTCGCCACCTGAGATCATTCACTGGAGTGAAAATCAGGCCAAACGTTATTACTTCGAGCGAGTGAATAATAATGCTTTCCCAAGTGAATGATATGATGAGTACCAAAGGTCCCCAACCAAGAATCACACACAAATCCCCAGCTGACATACGCATAAACAAATAATGTAGGAACACACGTGCACACTTACTCAAGGCAACTGCCTTGGGTACAAGAAACGCAACGAAATAAATGTAATAAAAACCCAGACAGGCGGAGCAAGAATGCGCGGAACATACATACGTAATCAAGACACGAATAAAAACACGCTTTTCAACACTGATTACGGTGAGGCATGCGGCAGGACTTCATCAACATCCCGAACATTCAGCATCCAGTATCCAACACCCCACACTCCACCCGAAGCAAGGACGGCAGGACGACGCCAGCCCTGTGGGAAGGACGGGCGCTGGCAACCTAAGCCCGCCAAATGGGCGACAGAGCGGACAATGGCCCACCCGAGCAGCCACCCAACCACCCAGACCAAAAAATCTGGAAGGATGTGTACAGTGGTTAGGGATGAAATAACAATGAGGCTTGTCATTTATTCATGAACCAGTAATAATCTCAATAAAAATCATTTTTATCATGTTGAGCTTAAATAAAGCTCTCCGGTGCGAATGAATGTTATAATTTATTTATAAATAAATATCAATAATAAATAGCAATAGTCAAATGTGCTAGACATTGAGATTTCCGATATTTAAATCTTTTTGTGTTGAAATAAACGTTTAATATATTTAAGACATAAAGATCAATAAAAAACAATACAAGTGCAGAGATAATATACAGGAATGATAGAAATTATGTGGTGACAAGAAGATAATAATAATAACAATAATAATAATAATATTCTTAAACAAAATTAAGCGATTAATATGTTTTATTTTGTTGGCACACATAAAGGGAACCCATGTTGATAAACGGCTTCAAAAATGTATTTAGTGCGCTCATCTCCTTAATATATTTAAATTACGAATTAATAGTTAAATTAAATGAAAGCTACGTATTCAAATAAAATAAATATATTCAAGTATGATACACTTTTATAATATAACAGGTAATATTTATTATTTATTAAGTACCCTTAAGCTGTATGACTCAACCTTTTGTACAATATATTTCTCCATCAGTGTCTGCAATATCTTTATGTACTCACTACTGTAATAATTGTTGTCCGAATAACCGTATTTGCCGGCTGTCCTTCCCCCGCCGGCCATCTTTATAGATTGCTTTGTTTCCCCGGCTCGTGTTGATACTTCCTGGTTGCCCCTAAGCTGATGTTGATGCTGCTCCTGCCACTGCTAGTTGGTTGTTGGGGCTGTTGCCGTCACTCCGGGCTCATAAAACACTCAAAGTCGAATGGTCTGCTGATCGGCTTTTGGTTGCGCTACAGTTCCTGCTTCTGTCTGCCGTTGCTGCTCTCGCTTCCGGAAAAATAGCTAAGAGGGAAAAATGTAGGAGATGCAAATAAAATCAGAGTAAATCCAGACCAGCAAATTGTTAATGACTCTGTCAGAAGCATAATCAACTTGTGTATGAAGCAGAAATCAGAAATCTCACACACAGACACAAGGGGAAACGCAAACCCACAAGCTACGGGAAGCGGAAATAAGTCATGAGACGTGTTCTGGTTTTCTATAATTACAAACCAAGCGCAAAATCTGTAGAGGTTTCAAATAATCTTCCATGGCAAATAGAAAAATAAATAAATAATAAATATATAACTTAAATATTAATTAAGAAATCTATATATTGATTTAATTTAAAATGTTCTGAAAGGTAATGTCAACGTGGCGTATACGTAATATTTATAAAAATTAAAAATACTTGACTTGAAGCAATTTTAACCAACAATTTTGTTAATTTTCTACTTATTTCAATTCTATTTGTTTTTGATGAACCGTTTATTTCCTTAAAAGTATGCAGTTCTGGGAACACGCTAGCTTAGCTGCTAGTCACGTTACGTATACGCAATGTCAGCTTGTTTTAATTACAGCCAACACCCAAACAGGAGGGCTACCCGCGTCTGGTCGTGTAATTATGCATATAATTAATATGCATGTACTTATTTAATATTAACCAAATTGCTGCCACTTGGAGCGTGTCACCTTTAGGCAACAGCAGGAGCAGCAGCATCGAGTTTTACTCCCATGGCAACAATAAATTGAGTTCAATTTGTGTAATTAGTGTAAGGAGCTTTAGCAGCAAAATGAGAATGGGTGTGTGTGTTCGTGAGGATGTGGGATAGGAGGATGCCAGGCCAATTTTACACATTTATACACATCACGGCACGAATTGTTTCCCAGCTCAGAGAAAGCAATTTGGAAATTGCATTGCCTTCTGCCGGGTGACAGGAGGTTAAAGGTGGAGGCCATGCGGTTATGCCTGATGCATTTCTCTAGTTAGTCTGCTCCATTTAAGGCGCTTGGGGGCCAGGTCAAGAGGGCGGTTTGGGCCAAATGAGCTCTGCTATTTACCATGGCAAGCGAGCACAGTATAACTTGCCAACGATGAATTTTCTGTGAAAATCTGAGCTAAGCGTAAATTGGTTTTGCTTTGTTGCGGATGCAAAGTGATTCACAAACTTAATTAAAACTTAGGGAAAGCTGTTAAGACTAAGTGCGAATAAGAAAAGTATTATCTGATAGTTAAGGTGTTGTTGAATTTGTTGTTGGGAAAAAGTTTTCGCGTAAAACAATTAGTAAATAAAGTGAACAAGAAATTGTTAAGTTGATAAGAAAGTCTGTTGAATCGTTAATTTAAATATGTATGTACAATGCGTAGTCAATTAATAAAATCAGCTTTTATTTGTAAATATTCAAATGAGCAAATAGTAATTACGATCTGCAATAAAGCTTTTAATGAGTTCAGTTATCGTCACTCAGCTTTAAACGAGTAATATCACCGCAATTTCTTTATTTGCCCTGCAATTACGTTTAATTTCACCAAAAGATAATTAAATGAGATTAAAGTGCTCCTCTATTAATATCACAAAATGTAAATTAATTTACTGAAATGCCATAGGCAGATTGCCACTGCCACTTCCGCAACTAACTTCTCGCATAAAGCGCCATCAATCAGGACAAGTTTTTGTTGCCTTGCTAAATGGCTGGGAAAGTTGGGCCGGCATTCGTCCGTCCGAGTCCTGCGTTGGCTAATCTGTGTACCATATCGCATCACTCACTTAGAAACCATCCATTTGGGGCTGTGTTACCACTAGACTCCTGCCAATCGAGACACAAACTTTTGTCTGTCTAACTTTTCTGTTGGGCAATTTCCCGGGTCTAATGCAATTTATCGACTCCCACGCATCACAATATGTTGTAGCCGTGAAGTTATTCCAATTAAAATTCTCATATTTTTGCATATTCTTTATGGGGGCGTCGAATTCGGTTATAGGAAAAAGTTTTCACTGGATCAGTTTTGAACATTTCATGCACGTCCTGCGAGTAAACTCAATTACGCCTGGAAAGAGCAATTCCTCATCTTGTGCCCCAAAAGATGGATACGCCATCAGCTTTCAAGAAAGGTGGCAAACAAATAATAATAGGATTTCTTTTCGCTCAGCTGTTTGTGTGCTTTGTATTTCTCTGTGTTACACTTAAATAAAACAGTTTAGGGAATGATAGATAAATGAATTACTATAAAAAGACGGTAAGCTGATCCTAAATAAATTAATTTCAAAATGTTTTTAGTAATTTTTCAGGGGAGAAATTGAGATACAGTTAAGCCTCTCCTTTTAAAATTTTAGCTATACTTTTTCTTTGAATGTAGCTGCAGCTGCTGGGACAGAAGCTAGAGCAGGGAGACCGCAGCCTAAGTGACAACATATGCTGGACAGTAGATACACACGAGCGGCAAATGGGAAATAATAGGAGTATAGGGAACTAGAGGGGCACAATGGGCAGGAGGATGGGGATAGAAGTGGAGGGGACCAGAGCGATAGCTTCCATGCCAAGTCCCAATAGGTTCCGTTCCCGGTTTTGACCTCCTCTAAAGCCAAGTGATGACCGAAAATAGCACTAAAATTGTCGCCTCTGTTTTGTCAGCCATTGTCTGTCTTTGGGTGTGTTTGTATATGTTTTGATGGTCTCCTTATGAGTGTGCGTGTGTGTGTGTGTGTCCTGTGTGTTGTGTACGCCACATCCTGTTTCCTGGGCATGGCGTGTGCGCACGAGTGCCATTGTCTAAATTATTTGGATGGCGCACATTCTCCGTTAAATTTGCGTGCCCTGCACTGAGTGCCTGTCGTCCATGGATCCTTCTTCTCATCAGGCATTGTCAGTGGTGCTCCCTGGTGGCTCCTGATGGGGCACTCGGCGCCCAAAAAACAATACATCAATTTGTACGTAAGCAAGTATGTATGTGTGTATGCACGTGACGCGGGCGTTTGTCATGGCAAGTGATTCCTCATGATTGGCCTAATTGTCAGTCAGGTCAGAAACACTCACACCCCCGTCCGATGCGAATGGAAAACCAATTCCCTCCTTCCAATTTCATCCTCCCAACTCCTTCCTTCCAATTCCCAGAACTTTTAAGGTACTGACAAGCACACATATTTGAGTGTGTGCTTACTAGGGGTGGACTTTTTTTACATTTTACGAAATTCTGTAACTTTAAAAATACAAGCAACGAAATATTCTACTAATTTAACTTGATTTTCATATAGTAAATTTCCATATTTAACAGGTTGAGAAAATAATGCTGAATACTTAAAAATAATATAATTCCCCGCTAAGAAATTGTACTTCTCTGCCGTTTGTATATTATTCCCTGTCAAGTCGTTTTTGATTGGTAAAACAATAAGTGATTTGAGATAACCAGTTAAAGAACAATAAAAGGTAGACAGTTTAATTTTAATGACAAGTTTATCAGTTTCGGTCAGATAGCTATCAGGGACTTTATTTGTGAGTCTAGACCAACCGACCCTTTGTGATTTATACGCTTCTAATTATAGTTGGCCATACTTTGTAATAACTACTAATAAGAACATAAAATTTCCTTTGTCTACATGATCATAAAGCTGTGTATGGCTTATTACCATAATCGTAAAAGTTTAGCCCAAATATAACATTAAAATATACATAATGGCACATGTCTATCTATGGTCCACCCTATCTCAGCACGTACAGTGTGTGTGGGTTCGGTTCCAGGTACTATATGTACAACAAGTTAATTGATGTGCTAATGGATGCTTTGTTTTTAAATGGGTTTTATTTTTACTGCGCCGACACCATTTTTATTGAATAAAAGGTTGCTGTGACTTTCTAGTCAGCTTCAGAATGCCCTCGATTCACGCACACTTATAAATTGGTAAACTGAATTTAATATACTTTGAGGTATCACCGTTTCTAAGAGGTTTCCTGGCCTTCATAGAATTTTATTCCAACTTAAAAGGTTTCTGGATAAAGAAAGTTTGCCATTATTCCGCCTGAGTTTGACAAATAAACGGATATTACTCTTCGAATGAACTGTATTCCTCTGAACTTAAATTAGTTTCGCATATAAATGGCAAGGCAGCGTTGATGACAACGTTCTTCGCCTCTCACTTTTCTTATATTGGATTTTATTGATTTTCTGTTTTCTTTATTGGAATTTCTCCTCCAGGTAACGAATCTGTTTACCCCCCTTTACTGCAAAGGCGCACACCTTTATTTACCTTTGCCTTTTGCATTTGGCTACTTCAGTACTCGATTTGTTGATCCACAGGGGATTTGGGAAGTTGGTTGAAAAGACTCACCTGTAATTAGACTGGGGAAAACTTTCCGTGGAAGATGTTTTTATTAATTGCACATGTGTGGGCCACAAACGCCCATCAAAACGGCTTTAGCCATAAGTCCCAGCTTCCCTTGCTTGGCAGCAGCTCTTTTTCGAATTGCAAGGACGTCTTCAGTGTCTTAGAAGGCTTTCCATATAAAAATAGAAAGCGATTCGAGAGTCTTAAGCACCGAGAAGCAATATTTTAATGGAAAAATGTCTGAAGTTTCATGAATTTAATATAGCGAAACGTGTTTCCACTTTATATAAAAGCTGCATGTCGGATAGAAAAGATGCTAATAAAAGATTTAACTACAAACGTTTTATAATACAGGATGAGAAGCTGTTTTATGACAGAACAAAATTGCACTTTGGTTAAGTTTATATTTTTATGAGTGCGGCAAATGTAAAATATGGTTCTTTAATGCAAATGCTTTTAGAGGAAGGAGCAGCATTAGCATTTGGTTTTTATAACGCTTGCAAAGGTAATTTCAGGAAACAGACAATCTGAATTTCACCTTATACATATATCAAAATCCTATTTGCAGTTTATTTCAAAAATAAATGTTGAATCAGATAGAAGCTTAAGCCTCCTAAATTATAGCATGACAATTTTCTGCCGCCATTTAAATGAAATTGCTTGTAAATTGTGGAGAAAACAAAGTCTTCTGTGAGATCCAGTTCAGGGTGGATTCTCTTTCTATTCTTTTATCATTTGCCCAAATTTAAATGAAGCTTCGGTAATGAGAAACCAAACAGAAGCAGAAAGTTTTTCTTTCACAAAAAATAACCAGTTAGAATGAGGAATTTTTCAAAGAGTAATAAAAGACCATTTATAATGAGGAGAATAACAATTCCAAGAAGACACCCCAAGCACTTTTCAAAGTCCCATTTCACAATAAAACCGTAAAATTCAATAGCTAAATCATAATATGCAAATGATGGCCTGTGAAAACAAGGCTTAAATACTTTAAATGGGTTTAAACTTTAAAGTCCAGGAGCCGTATCGGCCAAGTTGATGGATGGTGATTGGGATGTGGGGCGATACGGACCGTGAACTTGACTCTGAACTGTGAAAAATGGAGTGCTGATGGAAGTGTAAAAATGCCAGCATGCAGTAAAACGGCGCCCATAAAACATCTCGTCCCGCTGCTCGTAAAATAAGGAAAAGAAGCCCCGATACCACACCTGGAGAAGGGCTGACATTCAGCCAAGAGATCCGGCGGAGCTCTTTAATTGATTTATATTGGCTATATGGCTGAGCGCTTACCATGGGCCTTTGTTGTCTGCCAACTGCCATTAAATGGCTAATTAAGATTTCAGTCCGCTGGCAGTCGTCCAGCAGTTGGCCGCAAATCTCACGCCTTTCAAATCCTTTTTTTTTGAGCCCGGTTTTCCGACCCGTTGGGCTGAGATGTCCGGATGGAGGACGACACAAAAGCGCGCGAAATTACACAAACAAACAGGACTAAATCCCGCACGCACACGCACACACAGTCACGTAAATACGAAGTGAACGACTCCGATTGGTCCCAGAAAATATGGCGCCAAACGATTCGAGGATGTCGCCGTCGTTGGAGCCTCCGTTGGGTTCCCTTTTGTGCCTCTAACACATCTGTCCCATCTGACGGCGTTTGTTCTACTGATGAATGAACCGAGCGCAAGATGCCAGGACTGTTGGCGAGGATGCGGAAAGTTCCCAGCATGCCATGGACCAGTAGCCGGAGAGCTTTTACTACGATAAGAGCTTTTACCCCGAACACTCTTTCCTCTTGAACGACACAGTGCAGTGCGAATAGTATCCTACACATTACCTATTAATAAAGCATACTAAATGTAACATTGGATTCATTAATTATTTGTAATAAAGAAATTCTTTGGTTTAATGTACTGATTATTACGATTATAATGCAAAAATTGATCGAAAGTAGATTTTACTGATCTTAATAAATAAAAGTTATGGATAGAATGCTGTTCATGTGTTCAAATCCTATAATAATCTAATGCAACGGTGCCCAAAACTCCTGACTTTCAAGTCATCGACTGATTCCCCTTGCTCACTTCTTGCATAAATGAAAAAAAAAATGGTTACCTTATTAAAGTATTATTTGGTTTAAAAAACACATTTTACTTTACAATTTTTGAGAACATTTAACAATTTCGACAAACTACGCGGCGAGTGGTACTGTACCGTACTGTACTTTGGATTTATTTCCGAATTTGAGGGCTTAGCTAAAGTACAAAGCGATGGAAAAGTACAAGCAGCAGAGGCACAGGTCTCCTAAGGGTCTCATGTGGTGGTCAGCAGTTTGGCGTGGTAATCGATGTGCTCGGCAATGAAGGTGGCGATGTAGAAGTAGCTGTGGTCATAGCCTGCGCGCTGCTTGTAGATGGTCTGGATGTGTTCGTTTCCGTCGGCGGCGGCCAGAAGATTTTCCGGCAGCAGCTGCTTCGCCACGAGGAAGTTGTCCGACGCACCCTGGTCGATGAAGAGCTCCTGTGGCATGCTCTCATAGTGCGAAACCAGCAGAGTAGCATCCCACTGGGCCCAGTCATCGCGGTTCGGTCCAAGGTAGCCGGCAAAGGCCTTTTGTCCCCACGGACATTCAGTGGGATTGGCAATCGGGGCAAACGCCGACACTGATTGATACAAGCCGGGGTTCTTCAAGGCACAAATTAACGCTCCATGACCGCCCATGCTGTGGCCGAAGATACCTCGCCGTCCCGGTACTACGGGAAAATTGGCGTTCACCACATCTACCAGCTCCTGGGTAACATAGCTGAACATTTTGTAGTGCTTGGACCACGGCTCCTGCTTGGCATCCACATAGAATCCCGCCCCGCTGCCAAAATCGTAGGCATCATCCTGACCTTCTATGTCTACGCCACGCGGCGAGGTGTCCGGGTTCACGACGATCAGGTTGTGCCGGGCAGCGTGCTGCTGAAAGCCGCTCTTCTGGATGAAGTTCTCGTGGCTGCAGGTCAAACCGCTGAGGAAGAAGAGCACCGGACACAGTCTCTTCTCTTCGAGAGCAGCCGGCGGCAGGAAGACGCCAAAGGTCATATCGCAGTCCAAGGTGCTGGAACGGTGGCGATACACTCGCTGCTCACCCTCAGAGCACTTTGAAGTGGAAACCAGCTCAAGCGTCATGTTTTTCTGTGGAAATGAAACTTTTTAGATAAGTTTGTTGAGTTTTAATAAAACATAATAACTTTTACGTATTTCAGAATAGAGCTGCGATACTATCAATGGCACTATCGATGTATCGAATTTTTGCCTTTCTGAGCAACCATCGATAGTTTTTTGACACTATCGATGGTGTTAGGCATTTTTTTCATAGCCTGACATCAGAAAAAAACTTGACGTTGGTTGCAGAATTTGCAAAGTTGTATGCTAAATTATATAATTCCTACAATTCATTTAATTTAGGAAGCCTAATTAGAATTTCAAAGCCAAGAATTGCACTGCGTTACCTAGTCGGTATTTGGATAACGAAAAAAGGGTCTTCAGAATATTTACCACTCTGTTTTTATTTTTAATTTAATGCGATTAATAATAAATAAATGTTTAAAAAAATACGAAAATATTTTAAGTGGTATAATTTTGGTATATTTTTGAATTCAAATGGTATGCTACCCCGTCTGTGGTATTATATATCGTTATCGGTAAAATCGAATAAGAAGAAGCAAGGCAACCATATTTGCAAAACGTAAATGTTTTTAAGTTAAATTAAGAACAAGTACAGCTACTAAAAAGCCGCAACATGTCGGAAGAAGCGGCCAGCACCTCGGCCTTCGGCTTCAAGAAGCGGAACATTAACAAAGGGGCCGCCATGCGTCGCAAAAAGGAAAGTAGTAGCAGTAACGACTCAGGTGAGCACTGTAATTTACCGCCAAAAGTAAACGAAACTAAATCCCTGACATTTAACAGCAAAGAGCAGTGATGAGGAGGCCCAGGGCAAAGCTACCGCAATGGCCCGGGCAGAGAATCGGAGAAAACGGACCAATCCCAACTTCCAGAGCACCAAGACATTGAACAAAGCGAAGCGTCAGGCGGGAGCACCCGACGGAGACTCATCGTCATCAGCCGCCGAGGACGACAAACTTGGTGTGGCCTACAAGTCAAAGCGCGAGGCACTGCCTAGTGGTCCGCAGGATCAGGGTGCCACGTCCATCAACGAAATGGATACAGAATTGGATCGCGATGCACAGGCAATTCACGCGCGCGCCTTGAAAATTAACGAGGATCTGGAGGGTAAGGCGGATGACAAGATTTACCGCGGAATAAACAACTACGCGCAGTACTACAAGAAGCAGGATACTGCTGCGGGAAATGCCAGTTCCGGTATGGTGCGAAGCGGACCGATTAGGGCACCTGCTCACCTCCGGGCCACCGTGCGGTGGGACTATCAGCCGGATATCTGTAAGGACTACAAGGAAACTGGCTACTGTGGCTTCGGCGATAGCTGTAAGTTCCTGCACGACCGCAGCGATTACAAGGCTGGCTGGCAGCTCGAGATGGATCACGAGAGTGAGCGGCGCGGTGATGCAGAGTCGGATGGCGAAGATGGAAAATACGAGATTCACTCTGACGAGGAATCGCTGCCTTTTAAGTGTCACATCTGTCGACAAAGTTTCGTTAATCCCGTAGTGACCAAGTAAGCTTAATTATAAAGATTTAAATTATTTTTCTCATCAAAATAATTTTTTTTACAGATGCAAGCACTATTTCTGTGAGAAGTGCGCCCTGGCTCAGTACAAAAAGTCTCAACGCTGCATCATCTGCTCTCAGCAGACAAACGGCATTTTTAATCCTGCCAAGGAGCTGATAGCTCGTTTAAAGACCAATCCCATGCAAAACTCTGATAGCGAGGCGGAAGAAGATGCACCGGAAGGAAACAAAGGCGGAGAGGCGGAGCCTGCTCAGGAGATTTCCTCCGATGAGAGCGATTAAATCTATTTTAAAGGAAGCGGGTGAAGTTTTGTAGCCGTCAGCTTCATTGCGGTCAACACACTTGCATAAATTTGTTGCCTGTTACAAAGTCCTATTTTATAAGTTTTTCGGTAAGAATATTAAACATAAATTTTTACGTGTAATTGTCTGTATACATATCTAGCGTACAAAAGGGCTCATTTCATTTTGGCGGATTGCTTAAATTTATGTAATTCCCTGTTTAAAAAAATGGATAAACTTGTCGGAAGGTTCGTTAGGAAAGTTTATACCTTATGGTTCGGGTCGGGATTGGAATAATACGAGTTTTAAACTTGCTTATTTTTTAGTATTACTAAAATATACTTTAACTCTAATGTAAAAGTTTTCTTTCTTATTCTGTAAGGGGGATGCTATCCAGGCTTAGATTTGGGTTGCCATTAAAATGACTAACATCTTGTCCTTGCATTCTGTTTAATTTCTTTTCGTCTTAGACGACAAATCATGGTAATGCTCGGCTTTAGTGCAAAGTTATTAGTTTTTAAACACAACTCACCTGGGTCATGCTGTGCCCGAAATTAAGCACTCCGGAGGTCCGCTTGAGACCTAGCATAGAAAATGCGAACGAACTTCTACCACTCGCTCTTGGTAGACGTACCGAAGATATTCTCATGGCCAGCGGCCACTCGAAATGTTAAGCTATTATTTACGTGAATCAGAATGAAATCTGTGATTTTGATGGGCTTAAAATTTTAGTTTGAATAATCCACAGCCAACTCTGTCACAGCCTACGAGGCCAACTAAGTGCAAAACAATCCAAGAGACACTACCCATACTAGCGCCTCTGTCAAACAAGAACGGCGAAAGTCAAGCGCAATTTTATATCCATAATTCAATTGCCAGAACTTTCATTTCCGGTTTCGTGCGCACCAACACACACAGGCGCAAAAGAAATGGGGAATGGCAGTAAAGAGTAGAGAAAGAGAGGAAAAGGATAAGGCTAGGCAGCAGCAAGCTTCATCTCCATGGGGGAATTCGTTTGACTTTGGCACGCTAAATTCAAAAATCTCCTGCCAAACTTCTATGCCGCATTGTTCGCCAGCACAAAGCCAAAATATTGGCCAATTGTAACGAATCGAAGCTAAGCCACAAATTCCAGCCTGCTCTTCCCCCTCCCTGCCACCAGATATGGGCATGCAAAATATGGGCACGAGGGCATAAGCTTCTAAAAACAAAGCAGCTGCCCGGCTGAGCTGAAAAGTTGAAGCTTCCATCTATGATCCGGGCCCCAAATCTCCAGTAGATGCCGCCATGTCGAAGGGTTTGTTGGCCAGGAATAAGCTGAGTTATGGGGATTTTTGGAAGATGTATGGCTAGCGTCAAAGGCATGACAACAACAGATTCTACGACATTTTATAAAATCAGGACAAATTAAATCATATATTGTATGTATATCATATTTATGATGTCACTTATAAGTTATAAATTCAGTACAAAATTGTTTCTTTTTTACTATATGTTTTTAGGCTTTTGAAACCTCTAGTGAGTTTTAATTTTTATTTCATTTTTTAAAGGTACATAAATCTTTACTGAATTTTAAATTTGTTTTTTATTAATAGGTTTATAAATATAATGTATATAAACCGTATAATGTTCCTCATAATATGGTTCTAAAGAGAAATAAAGATAAGTCAAAAAGACCTTGTAAAATGTGTGTTATTTTCTACTAATCTAGAAGTATAAGTAATACTTAAAATAAATTTATAAATCTAGTATATACGTACGTTGTATGTTTCCAATTATATGTAATTTTCTTTAATATTCCTTTCTTTATATGAATTTTAAGGGATTGTTTTTTAAATAGTTGTTTAAAATATAAAAATAAATATTCTTACAATGAAATTATATTAAAATTAAGGCTTTAAATGTGTCTAATATGTTTCCAATTAAGTTCATAATTTTGTATATATTTTTTTATAATTTTAGAAATTATTCCTTAAACTAAAAAATACTTTGAAGTGACAAGATTTTTTAGTAAAATCCAGACTCTATAAGAGGTTTTAATAATATTAGAGATTCGCTTAGTCTTGCTACACAAATTCTATTTACTTCTGGTAAAGTAAATGTACATTGAGTAAGTCACGTTCGCATTTCTCACATTTTATGTGCCACTCACTTATTGGCAATGCAATGGTTAATTGAATGACAAAGTCATGTATGATGAAAGCGACTTAATTGAGGAGGATGGAATGAGCTCTGTGGACAGGAGGGGCGAGGACTTTCAATAAAACAGGCGCCAAATCAGTTTTAATTATTTCCATAAATGCGAAAGTGAGAGGCATACGTGAGCTCTGAAATTTTATAGTTTCTGTCAGTGGCTTTGATTGCCAGAGCGCGCAAAAATCCGGAAAGGTTCTGCTTACTCTCGGCTGTAATGGGCGGGCTGTTAATTTTTCCGCCTAATTAGGAAGTAGAAATTTGTGTGCTGGCGGTTGCTCAGACGATTGCCCTTTGGCCTCAATGTAATTAGGCGTTAAATGTGTTTGACGCCTTCGGTAAGCGAAAGCGATTTCCAATTCCGATTCTTTAAGATCAAACCGTTAGAGTTTGTAAGAATGAATTATAGTATTAATTTATATAATTTATAAATTTTAGTTAACTACAAAGTCAATTATTGTATCCTCAGTGTATGTTTGTGTGTGTAGGGCCAGCTGTCTGCACGTTTTGCCTCGTTGCACGCTGTTTGTTTTCATTGGCTTTTATTTATTGGCTTCCAATGCCATTGACTATTATCCCACTGGCCTCAGTAAGAGAAAGTCCAGGAAAAATCGTCCTTCCCTTGAATTTTCTGCCTGGCTCTGCCGGCTCAACTTGTCGCTTATTGTGTCAATTATCATTAATTTCTAAATGCTCTCCTGTCCGCACCAAGGTTGTAGCACCTTTTTGAATGATACAGCGCCACCATGGGGCCAAGTCCAACTTCCAAAACGTGTCCCCGGGCCATGCTGAAATGTCACCCTCGGCCATATAAATGGTTATTGCCTGTGCGTTCTATCACCGGTACAACACCCTGGACCGTGTCCTTGTGACATTCTTAAAGTTTTTCAAACTTTGCCATCTGTATTTATGCTTTGACTCCTGATAATTTATTGTCCACTGAATATTAAGTTGTGCTCGTTGACCAGGCGTTACTTGTGCAGTTAAATGTTAACTTTAGTTTGAAAACGACCAATTAAAGCCGCGTGTGCTACAGTTATGTAATTATTACGTAAATAAGCCCCCAACTGATGGCCATAAATAATAGGCAACAACAACGATATTATGCTACCGCAAAAACCCCAGGCTCATTAATCTTTCACTTAATAGTCCCGAATAATTATACACAACAATTGCATTGCCCCAGCCGACCAATTAAAACACAATTTAAAGCGATAACAATTTATGAAAATCCGCAATTGAAAAGAAAGCCCGTTTTCTAAGCGAAAACAAAGCCCAGAGCGAATATATGTATGTATATGTGTATCACAAGTTATGGCCCGCAAATTTGTGTCTCTCTGATAAAAGTTCATGTCCCCAGCAGACATGACCGCAGAAGCTTTAATTTATAACAAACATTTCGCCGGTTGGGATTCGCACAGAGTTGGTGTTTCCGAAGAATCTTTGACACTTGCACTGCACTGGCAGAGCTCCAAAGGCTGGACGGCCATCCCGAACAGAAAAAGAAAGTTTTCTTCAAAACAAAAACCACTCGACATGTCCGGCCACAAGAATGCTTGTCACTGGTTAGCCGCAATGCAAATAAAGATAAAATGCAAAGTGGGAAAAACTGGCAAAATGCACCACCGAGGATGCTTGATGACCACAATAGCAGTGCTACAGCATGCAAACAAATCGCTGCTACTTTTACGCCATTTTCGAATTGATGTTAGTCGATTTCTTGGGCATCCATCCCCCCTGACCCCTGATCCCTACCCTTGGGTGTGCCTCTTCGGTTTTCTGGTTTACGACTTTACGAGAGTTGGCCCGCTTTTGGCCAGAAACTTTTCCCTGCACTTTATGATTTTTGCGCAAACTTTTGTCAGCTCGGCCTTCTGTTTGTTTGTCGCCCTTTTCGTTCTTTATTGACGGGAGAGAACCAGATGCCTTATGTCTGATGTCTGCCGTTACCCACCATATTGATGTTTATTACACTCGTAACGTATAAAAATATTCAAAAATAAAAATGAACAAAACAAAAATAATAATAAGGTAACAAAAGTTTCTGTCATTTCGTCTGACATTTTTTCAATTGTGTGAAAAGTTCTTCCAATGCTCGAGATGTGCGAGTAAAAATCAATATTTTCTTTATTGACGTATAAAAATTGATCTTTATCGAATATATAAAATAAATTGGAATTTTTTGTGGCCCAAAAGAGTATGCACTGCGAGGAGCATACCATATAAAAATAACACATAGTTCAAGAGAAATGTTTGAAATATAATATTTATCAAATATTTCTTAAATTTCAGCGATTGGTCATTGGTTGTTTATTTGAATTTGTATAATACAGTTGGAAATCCAAGTTGGATGGATAGTTTTGCAGATTACAAGGACAGAAAACACTATTTGCTTTTTTAAGAATCACAATATGCTAAAATATGGATTTAACCTTGTAGCTCAAGCCTGTGAAAGGAACAGGAAAAAGCGTACGTATGTACATATGTATAAACTAAGATCCTCTGTGAGCCTCTATAAATTATACGAATATTTATTTTAATTATTTATTATAATTATGTCCTTTATTTCAGATTCTTTTACTTACCATTAACTCACCTTGCTTTTTACAAGTCCAACCAAATGTCGAACAGTTTTAAGTTAATCTCTGATCATAGTAAATGTTGGCCAATTAAGTAACCACTCTCACAAGCAATTGTCCTAAAAGCAGAAACATTAAAAATCTAGACTCGAATGTAATGTCTGCACCTTGCCCGTGAATGTCCGGCACAAATGTTGTGAGCCGGACTATTCTGGTGTGAAATCGGAGCACTCAACGTATCCTGTGCACAGTTACGACTTCCGGCGAAACACACAAATGAGCTACAAAATACATTTCCACCCACAACAATAACAGGCTTGCTTGCCTGCAATGAGCAGGGACTGAAACAACAATACAATGGTTGACTTGTCTCCATGTCCTTTTCAGTCTAAGCAAATGAGGCCATTTTGTTGGGATAAGCCTGCTAAAGCGGCAACGAAGGGAGGAAGGAAAAACCATTGTCCAGTAAAAAGTTTCAATAAGGAAATATGGGCAAATAAAATAAATGAAAAGTGTCTAAAAATTTCACTTTAATAAGCTCAAGAATGGAAAGACAAAAAGCCGAAAGTTTTTAAGCCCGTGAGTTGTGTGTGTGTGTGTGTGTGTGCCAAGGGTTTTTGGTGTTGACAGTTTTGTGAGAGTTTGAACAACAAGTTGCCATTAGCCATTTGCCATTTGCCGTTTCTTCTTTGGTCGTGGCTAAGCTGCAAATATTTTCATTATAAACTTTACGACAGGTTTTTCCCTTATGTGTGTCTGTGTGTGGGTGAACGGTAACGGAAATGCGCCATTAACTGGCAAGTCAAGCTTATTAGCTGCAATAAAAAATAATAAGCTACAAAGTTATGTTGCAATTGTGGCATATTTTTTGTAACGTAGACGGTCTATTGCGGTGGCTTTCACACACATACTAGTATATACGTAAAGTTCTACTTGGAATCCCTTACGTTGAAAATTCTTTGCTACTTACTGACTTGGCTTTTTGCACTTTTCTTTCTTCTCTGTCGCAGCCCGGGTAGAACTTTTCTCCTCATTGTGTTTGTGTGACAGGCAAGGACAACATACCAAAGGGGACATCCTTTTCCACAGTTCTCCCTCACATTGAGAGGTAGAAAGAGAGCAAATTCAAGTTAATTTTATTTTACAAAATCGTGCTACAATATGTTCTTGGTCTTTGTGCCAACTGACCGAGGCGTCCTTTTGGCCGGGCGGGCTCTAACTTGATAGTTGACTCCTAGACGCCCCCGGCTGCTGGAAATGAGTGCGATTATGAGACTGGGAATGGCGCTAAGACCCAGAAAGCGAGAATGTGTGGACAAGACACTGAGATCTTGACAAATTGACAATGTGGCAGCAGTTGATAGGGGCAGCTAACAGAGTCCATTCAGAGAAGGAGCTTGATTAATGAAGAATTATTAATTTCTTGCTAGTTGAGTCAATCTTTGATTCTGAGTACTTTTATATGAATTCTTTTGATTGAGAAACATTAAAAAATAAATTAAGTATTAATTTGTTATGATATTTAACTAACTATCAAACCTATATACCTGGGTTAAAGTTTATTAATTGATATTCATACTAATCCAATTATAACATTTTCATATATTTATTGTCTGTGTTATTTAGCCAGTTTTTAACAGAGTTTTACAGACTATAACAATAAATAAATCCAATTGTATTACCATTTTAAATACTATAATTTAATTGTGTGATCAGACCAACATATAATCCTCGATTTGTTGTATTAGAAATTGCTACCCTTTTTTGTTCAGTCTAGTCTGTTAAATTGAAATTTATCTCTAATTTAATCACATTACGTTTTATACAATCAGTTTATTTGGGTGCCATTGTCTCCGCAATTTAGCTCAATTTCCATTGATTTTTCTCACTCTCTCTCTTTAGCTCTAAAAGTTATTTTCATAATTATCCAATCAAAACTTATTGTTATCCATTATAATTATAATAATCATAATCATGACTGTGGCTGCCGCTGCCATTAAAAGTTCTGAAATTTAAACACCTGTCAGTCGTTTTAGCGTTCAATGGCCCGGCCTGGGATTAATAACAAAACAATTTATGCAACTTTTTTGCCGAAAGGGAGGGCGAAAACAGGAACTCCAAGAGTAAGGACACGTGCTGAGGGGCGGTGAAAATGTAAATAATTTCAATAATGTCCTGCTAATATCGGGCGCAATAACAATAACAACCACGAACAAGGAGGAAAAGTACGAAGACAGGCACTGACCCTGCGGTCAAAATATTTATATACCCCACACAGCCAAAAAGGGAGCCTTTGGAGGAGGGTGTATATATATGTCTGCGCCTTTCAATCATGGTTTATGCCCCAACGTTACCGTTAGACAGCAGTCGAAAGGAAAGTTTTCGTTACCTTAATGGAGCCAAGTGAAATAAGTTCTCTGACGATAAGGGAAAATGCGACGGAGGCAGCGGAGTTTTTGGGAACGTATTAAAAAAGTTTACGCTGCCAGTTGAACTCCAACAACAGGTTGTACAACATTTTTAACCGCTGTCGAACCCCTCCCACCACCAAAAAAATATATACGAAGACATCTTTATGTATTTCGTTTTTGGTCTTACCAAGAAATTCACCTTTCAAGCACGGAATTAAGCCGGACTCCGCGACGGCTACGAGTCTCTGATTCTGAGTAAATGAAGTTGAAAAACTTTACTTTTATCTGTTGATACAAAGTAGGTAGGTGGTTTCCTAGTGGCCTCCTCAGTGGTACTTGGCTGGTTCTTTTCCTTTGCGGTTACTTCTTGTTTTTGGCCAAAGGTTTCCACAGTACTTCCTTGACTGCTTTTCAACTTTCTGATGAACGGAAAGTGTTTTTCATGCTTATCTGGTTCATAAACTTGTTGCTGTTTGTGTTCTTAAGTATTCTGAAGGATTTATCCCTCTCGAAAGATCTTTAAGGTCAAATAATTAGCTGAAACTCTATGAAAACTATCTGAATATCTGAAAAATAAAAAAAGTTGATGTTATAAGTTTGAACGCATTGCGTCAACTATAACACATTTATTTATAGATTTATTTCAATGCTTCTCTTACTTCACCATTAATCTTAATTTAAAATCAGCTCTTCGTTTAATAAATAGCCACCAGGCGAGGGAAAAACATGTGGTCTTTGTCCTTTGTCTGCGGGTCCCTTACCGAAGTGGGAGAAGTGCACGTAGAATGCATTAAAGATAAAAGCCGCCGCAGCTCGAGGAACTTCAAACTGGAAAATATGATACAAAAGGCAACTCGGCATGGCGACACTATAGAACCAGAAATAGAAAGAGGACTATATGCAGTGTGGCCATAACTTCAAACAGTGGTTTTTATGCTGAATGTGCATTTTACGACTTTTTAAGTGTCAGGGCAAACAAAACTTTCCGCTGGGGTCCCCAAACCCAAACCCAAACCCAGCCAAACCAAACCCAAGCCCAGTCCAGACTGAGAAACAGGAACAGAACTCTGCCTTGCAGCTGGCAGCTGCTGCTGCTTGGTGCCTGCCGCTGGTGGGACACCTTGGATGTATACAAAAGACGCCAGACATATTTTCTTTCAACAAGAATAAACTTTGCTTTTGAAATATATTTTCAAACTTCTAACACACTGAAGGAAAAAATATTGATAAATAAGAGGCATTTTCATACTAATTAATAAAATATTTTTAATATAATGACAGATTATAGATCATTTTGTCTTCTAAAAATATTGCTAACATTTTGATAAATATGTAAATATTTTTTTCGCATGATCTATAGATCTGATCCGGTATCAGCTCAAAGTGTTATTTCTGTGGTGAAACTGTTTTTCATATTTCTTTTTTATGTCAAAACAAATGCTGCTATTATTTTTCATACCTAACCTCTTTGTAAATCATATTTCTTATTCACAAAAATGCCATAGATTTATTCTATTTTCATTTTTTGTCAGTGTACTTCCTCCGTCTTTTCCCTAGTGAAAAGCAAAGCAAGGAAAAGGCGCATTAAGTCCAAGTTTACGAAAAACTTAATTCTATTTTTAAAGCGCCAACACAAACAGACTCCGACGTACACACAGGCACACCTACTCATACACCCACACACCCACACCTAAGCAGGGAAGGCAAGGCAGTTCCGCTTCCGCCCGTTGTTGCATGCAGTCACGGCTTCCCCTGCACTAAGTTATCGTCTTTATTGTTTGTCACATACATGACCTCACAATTGTGTTCCTGTTTCTTGGCTGCCTTCGTTGCCTTGGCTGCCTTTGCGCTGAATGGCGATGCGGGCGGAAACGGAAATGGCATAAGTTGTTGTCGCCTACTAGTTCACACGTAAGTCCGTTCATTCAACAATAAAACGACGACGTCGTTGCTGCAGCGCTAAAGACGTTACAAAGGGGCCTTCGGAGCTGGCCACTGTACAGGAGCATGGGGTCGCCAACAATGAAATCCCATAAAAGGAAATCAAGGCGGGGACTTTGGTCGGGAATTCAGAGATGGCATTGTTATATACATTATGTGTTAGTGTTTGTGTGTGCTTCTCTCCAGTGGAGTTCTTGTGCTTCACTTTATTTTCACGCACTTTTAAATTAAGTATTTTTTATTAAGCTTATTGTCAGTTTGTTAGTAGTTTTTAGTAATGCAAATAAAAACATATATGTAAAAAGTGTATTCAGTTCAGATTTCTTGTAGGAGAAAACTTAGTGCATCTATTTAAAATTTGTCTAGGGTAGAAGGATATTTAAAACATCGGAAAAGGTGTCTAGAATGCAATGTAATCTTAATAGTAAAGTAAATTTGTTTTCTTTTTTTATACATTAGAATTTTTAAAACTATATTAGGGCTCCTCCACTTGGATGCTGAAATTGGGAATATTTTTAATATATTATATATCCTATATCCAAAATAAGATCAATAAGGATATGGAAATTATTAAAATCCTATTTAGTGGTTAATACAAATTGTACTTTGGCATCTCAATCAGTCACACCTGTACTCTTCTTTCCAGCAAATATTTTGCAGCTCCGCCATCACGGCGTATACGTAATGTGCGCTGCAAAATTAGCAAAAGCTCTCACAAGCCCAAGCGGAAGGAGCTAAGCAGTAGAGGAAAAAAAGGATAGAAGAAAATAAGCGGATGAAGGACAGAGGGCATTTCATAAAAACTACCAACTTCCTAAACTGATTTCGCCCGCCGTCGATGGAGAAATCTTCAAGTTGAATAGAAAATTGCAGCTGCAAGAGTTTGCTTTCTTTTTTCCTGTCGTTTCGTTCCGTTGTCACTGTATTGGATCAACCTCGGACCTCTTTAGTCCGGTCCTGATGCGAATATTCAGCCCACACTTCCTGCGTCGTCTCCTTTCTGAAGCGTTGCACGTTTTTCTTATTCAAAAGTTATTGTGCTGCTGTCAGGAAAGTTTTCCTTTTTTTTTTCTCTCCATCCCCAGCACCTTCAGAAATGGTCAGTGGCAAAGCCAAAATCCAATAATGGCTCAGTCTGTGTGGCCATCTCTGTCGCGCTTTGAAAGAGCTGCCCAGGAAGAGGGAGAGAGTGCGAAAGATTTACGCACACACATGCATTGCTTTCAAATACTAATCTACGCGCTATAATTGAAAAACTAACGGTTTTTGTAACGAGTTTTTCGTGCTTTTACTGCAAGTGTGCGAATTTGTGTCCCTCTCTTTCGCTCCCTTAAGGTTGAACTGTGCGTGAGTGTCGCATACTTTCTCTTTCGCACACTTCCAGCCACTTTTCCCAGGCCTTTCGGAAAAGCTGAAGCTCGGCTGGAGTTTTTCCCATAAACTGCAACAATCATTCTTTTACCTTCGTTTTTTTGCGCTCTTACAAACATGCGCTCATATTTTTTTGTGCTGACTTTTCAGTGCGTTTGCTATTTTTTGTTTTTTTTTTTTTTATCTTTAGAGTTGCGGTAGTCAGGGTATTTATTCGCTGTGGCGATACTACTACGTATAGTTGGGGTACTTTAGGGATTAGTCTTACCATTGAATATGTCATTTTCTGAACACAAAATGATAGCATAAAAGGGTTATTGTATGTTTAGAAGATATAACGTATACGTAATATTTCTTCATTGTAGTTCTATATTTTTCCCATCTATCATCTTTTTTTTTTATTTATGTTATTTAATTTTATTTGTGGGTTTAATACATGATTAAAGCTTATTATTTTAGACGAATTTTGATTGTCTAATCAATTTGTAGGAAATATGAATATAAATACTAAAACTTTTATTATTATCTGGTCTTAACCACAACTAGACATTTCCAAGTTTGAGTTCTATGGAGTTTCTTAAATAATAAATCAAAAACCTTCAAGTTAAGTAGCAATTCTAAATTTTAACAGCTTTTCTATAGAATTTCTTGTATTATTTTATTTTATTAAATTAAACGAAATGTCATATCTGACCTAAACTAAGCCCAGTTGGAAAGTATTAAAATCTAAACCAAACTCTTTCATTTGCACATATTTCAGGGGCCAAAGAAGGAATGAAAAAATAACCATGAAATTGAAAAAAATATGATGACACCTTCGTTGCAAGTGAAACAATGGCTCCACTCGTTTGATGGTGTGTGGGGGACTCTGAGGGAGTGTGCGTGTGAGAAATTGTAGCGTTTTTGGCTTTTGTGTGCACGGCGACTTGAACAATTTTTGCTGTGCACTTTTCAGCAGATTTCTACTGACGCAAACGCGAACAGAACAGAACCGAAACACAAAAAGTGAAAGATAATTTTTTGAAAAATTTCGTCTGAAAATATTTTGGTGCTGTCAGGCTGATGGCAGCTTTCAATTCCTCTTTTTTATGACTTAATGCCTGGTGGGGTGGGGGGATAAGGCGAACATACATGGCCACGAGGATTTTGGTTTTTTTGTCACGATCTAAGCCGCGCTTCTGTTCCGATTGCCCGTGTGCGTTGTGACTCGCATGAATATTGGCATTCTTGGCTTTTCAATTTCGTTGAGAGTTTTTCCTGAACCGTTTTTTTCCGAATTTTCCGGGAATTGGAACATTTTTTTACAATGCATCAACAAAAAGTTGAGGTTTACTCTTCTATTTTAACAGATCTTGGTTTATTTTTAATTTGTATTATAAATAATAAGAATTTGGATATTAACGTTAAGAAAACAAAGTAAATTATTTTAAAAAATATAACAATATTTTCTGGATATATTGATTTAAAATCGGTTTTCCACATTCCATCGCAGTTATTGGTCGAAGTGTAACATTTCGTGAAAGTGCGTCAAGTGCTAATAGCTCAAATTACCTGGCCAAGTGGCGCGGGCATTAAATTAAATACCTTTTGTCTGTGGCCATTAAATGAAACGACGACTGTGGAGCCAAACCCAAAGGGGGTGAAAAATCAGTTGTGGAACAGGAATTCTTGCCACGGGTTACTACGGAGGCAACGTTGACCAAAAAGTGTGCGAGAACGAAGCGCCACAAAAGGAGCCCGAGGAAGAAATTCAATCAATTCGCACGTGACATGATTATTTTATGTTTTTATTTATTTATGGTGTATGCATTTTATTTTATTGTATTTTATTGTATTATTATTTGTTGTTCTACCTGGGGTCTTCGGTTTTCTGGGTTCCCCCCTAAAAAATGCCATAACGTGACGCCTGTTAAAAGTTGGCGATCAATAAGAAGGTTGAGGGTTAGGTCTGTGACCCAAATTGGTTCGTCTTGGCTAACCTAAGGAATGAGAAAGTTAAGGTGGTAAATAAATAGGTTTTTTTATGTTTAAATATGGCTAAGCAATTGCATTTTTAATTAAATACATTTACGGGTCGTAAGTGTTATTTGAAATGGGAGAAGCAATCAAAATAATTATTAAGGAAGAGAAGACGGTATTTTATTTAATTATAATACAAAATTAACTTAAATATTAAGGATCTCGACCTTCTATTAATTATTATATACATATGTATTTTCGATTGTGTTTCGTTACATATGTTTTATTTAAACGCCCATTTTAGACACATTTAAATTCCAGCATCTGCTTTAAATCTTGACCCTCAGCACAGGACCCACTTTCCCATTTCAAGTTTTGGGGTAAAACCAAACAAGCTGGGAAAAAAAAGGAAAAACAGGCAAACAAGGAAAAGGGAGGCTGAAACAAGCAGGCAAACAATAAAGGCGTCCACAACGATCCAGCGCCGGCAACTTGTTAGTTACACTTAACGAGCCAAAAACCGTATTTAAGTCAAATCGAGGCGGCAGAAAACAAAACCCAGGCCCATGCCCCACCATGTCGAGGAGGAGGAGGATGAGTGTGGAATCGGTCGGAGGTGTGACCGTTGTGGATGTTGTTGGTTTTGGTGTCAAAGTAAATACAATCAATTTGATTGTGCTGTCCTTTTTTTTTGTTTTTGTCGCTCCCTATTCTCGACCCGGGTCGAGTCGCTAGCGACCCTTGTGTCGGGGCCATCGATTGATAATTTAATTCAATTGTGCTGCGACTGCCATTAAAATTGGCTACTGCTGGATGGCTGGTGGCAAATGGCAACTCCGTCGGGGCCACATGGAATGTTAATTTCTGGGATAATGTGAGGCTGGCCAAGTTGCTGCAGCAGATTTGTACTCTTTTTGGGTGGGAAATCATCGACACGTTTTTGATGGATAACAACACAATTTATCTGGGTGCAAAAATGTTCTATTCGGTCACGTGTTGTTGTCATATAAAAATCTTATTCAATTGCCTATGCCAGTTTGGAATTTCTGATCAGGCAATCAGAGATGGGTCTCTTTTTTTTGTCGGAATGAGTTTAATTTTATTTGTTTGGACTTTTTTGCGCGTGGCTTTGGTCAACATTACGTTTGTTTTGCGTACTTTTACTGCCTGTTAACTTTAGTAGTTTAATTTATTCTGCTAATGGGTTGTGAAATAGAAAATCCGTCGACAAGATTGATGCTCTAAAATTTACTCATACAACGGAAATGTTCATGGGTTAACAATAAGAAGACCATCTAATTATTAATTTAAATTTTCGAACTCCTCCCTATAATTTATTCTCGGTCAATTGTTCATTTTTAAATTACGATTATTGCTCCGTTGGGTAGCACTCATTATGCAGTCACAGTTAATCCCAAACTGGGCAGATTACGACGAGCGTGGCCTATTAAGTACCAAAAACAGTTTAACTCCACCCTTTTTGGCGGTCTAAGAAATGTAAAGCGAAAGCCACGGCCGGTCTGGACAGTCGACAAGGACAAACAAAGGGATTCAATTTGCATGAGCCACGTTAACAATAAATTTATAGTCGGTTTTTTTGGGGTCGCCCAGAGCAGGGCAGACACTCCTCCCCAACCATTCGCTCCAAATGAAATGCTGCTGTGGGACCAAACACGTTCGACTAACGTATTCGTGTGATTTGCATTTGGATGATGCTCCTGCAGAGTCCTATCTTGCTCGATTGTTATCCCCAGGATGTTTTTCCCTTGCTTGTGTTTTCTATAACTGAAACTTGTGAGATGTGAGGTAACATTGCAATGATGAAGAGTCCTTGCGACTTGGAAAAAAATAATGTTACTACATTTAAAATATATTTTAAAACGAAAAATTAAAGGGATTGCATTCTGTAGGTACGTTCTTATATGAAAAGTTATTTAATTGAAAGACAACCTTTAAACGAATAAAATCCCTCTCTGATAAATAAATAATTCCTTTTCCGAACAAGAACAAATTCCTTTAATAAATACTTTGTATTACCAAGTATGTCCCCAGTCCAGTAATAGCGATATCCCTATGGTGCCCCTGGTGGTTGTCGCTCCATTGACAGGCGTGCGGCTGTAACGGAAGCTGCGTCTTCTATGCCGGCAACATTTGTTGATATGTCCCTTTGTTTCGTTCCCCCTGAACCCCTCGGAACCCATGACCTGCCTCCCCACTATCCGCTTACTTCTCCTCGTGGCTCGTGGCTCATTGTTATCGCCACAGACAAGTCCTGTGAGTTGCTGCATTGCTTTGGGGGAAATGTTTGGGTGAGGAACGGGGATTTTTTCGCGTCTCAACTTGTCCGCTTGTGTGCTTTTTGTGCCTTTGTCAAATGGCTTTATCATTCGAATGACAGCGAATCCAGATCCGGTTACCAGACTGACTTATGAGGGGATCTCCGGCGGAGAGGGGGAAGTGCTAGTGTGTGCCTGTGTGCACCTCCCAAAGCCGCAGTCAAGTGGCTTGCGGCTTAGCTAATGATTCTAAATGGCAAGTTATTGAAATCATTTAAATGCGCCATAAGCCAACGCATAGCCACCGAAATCCGTTGACATTAGACAGCAGACTTCCCAAGCTTTTAGAGTGTCTGCCTTACAATCGTTGCCAGACATCACGTCTGTAAATGACTACAGAACTGCACTTCAAGTGCACAGTGGGTTAGAATAACTAGGGAGTATATTTATATTTATAAAACAGAATTTATTAAATTTATGAAAGTAGTTATTGGGAGGGTAAAATGTAAGGGAACATATTTCCTATTTTTAATATTTTAATTTTACATAAAGAACTCTAAAGATTTTTAAAATCACATTCGTAACATTCACATTCTTTCATTATAATATGTATAAAATCTTTGTTAATTTGTTTATCTACATTTAAAAGCTTAAACAAAAAGGTTACTCAAGCTAAATTTATTTTATAATTCAATTTAAATAACTGGATTCTCTTTGAGGCTCACATTTTGAAGCAATTCCATCATCTTGGCCAAATGTCTGAGTGGTAGTTAGATCAGTTAACACACACCCAACGGCATAGCGTCGCCTGAACGGCTTCCTGACAGAATGACAGACTGGCGGATTGGCAGACAGACGGCGACTTCAGTTCCCGTCACGATTCTGTGAACTTCGCAATGGCCAGACCGAGAGATTTGCCAGACTTCGAGCCCGCCACAGACTGAGCCCGCCTGAGCCCACTGGTGGGCCATATGCAAATTTTAATTTTATACATAGACACATAAAAATAAATTGTTTTTCCTCGACTCTTGTAGCACTTGCCAGCATATGCAGTACTGTGGCTACAGAAGGATATGTAGTATTTCTACGAAAATGTGCTGGTGTGCTGGCTACTTGTCATGCAGGCTCTGCGTCCAACCCCAGCTCTCTTTTTGTCTCATTTTGGAAATTACTACCACAACTTTCTCTACTGCCACTGCAGCATATTGATTTTCTATTTTAAGGGATTAAAACGAAAATGTTTTACCCGAGATTTTGCATTTTTATTGATTGGATCTGTGTTGGGAATTGGTCGAGGTCTCTGTTATTGCCACACAAGAGAGTATTTTGAATGCTACAAAATACACTTTTGGTTTTTGCAGCTTGTTCGAAATATGCAAAATAGTTGCAGGCAAGGGAGGAGCGCTTTGTTGTAAGCCTACAAATTAATTGTGCTGTTATTGTTGAGGAATTCTTCATATTTATTCAATTGCTTATTGTATATGTCACTTGAATTTATGGACGTGAGATTTCTGCTCTTCCATGTTATCAATAAATTGCGCACTTGTTTTGAAAAATATAGAGCTTGCCTGCTCAAAGAGATGTCCATTTCCGGTTTAGGTTGACTAAACCAAGCAAATCCAAGCTTTTGTTCCTAATTTGGGGAATTCTCACCGCTCCAACGGCAAAAGTTTCAGTTTCCTTTGCCGTTCGATTTGAGAGTTGCTCGGGGCCAAGTTTTTATACTTTTTGGCATAACAAATCAATTTCGTATTAGACTTGGGTCGCCTCAATCCTGCCAGGAAATAACTTTCTGTTATTGTTGCCACAAACTATAACAAGGCGCTTAAAATATATAAAATATTGTTTTCGTTTGTGGGATTGCAACGCATCGAAAATTGAAATATGCCCGAGGGCAACGGAAATTCCCCAAACGGCCCAAGGAGGAGCGAAACGAGCAGCCAGCCAAGCCAAGTAATAAAAACTTCTGGAAAGCTCCGGCATTAAGAATATAACAAGCTAAAGGTTTTCTGTGGCAACTGTGCAACTTGAACTTGAAATCGAACTGATTGAAAGTTGAGCGAGCATAAAAGGCAAAACGCAAATCAAAGACCCAACCAACCCGATACGAAAACCACATGCGGGCCCGTAACCGCCCGTAACCTCCTTGGCTCCTCCGGTGTTTGCCTAATGCAGCTGCCAACATTGTCAACTAAAACTCGATGCTAACAAGCAGAAAATGGCAGGCAACTACATACCAACTTGAGCTCGTAAAACTGCCGCCGAAGGATAACTTTTTAACAACGTGGGTTCGTGAAAGCCCGCCTGCCAGCCTGCCTGCCAGCCTGCCTGCCTGCGTTCCTGTTGCCTAACTAGCAGCCAAGCAGATTGAGCCTGGCAGACTCTGCTCTGGCTCGGGCAATTTGATTTTTACGAGGCCGACTAACGAGTTTCAGTTGCAGTTTGCATGGGGGAACAAATAAATACAACGTGGCGTATGAGATCTATGCAAGGCAATCACCGGAGGGGCCACGTACACCGGGGCGTATGCGTAACGCGGCCCGCTCCTAAGTGGCTTTTGGGGCCACGGCAGTGTGTGGGCTAATCTGCCATCACTCAGGTGTGTTAATTGCCTCAACTGAACGGGCTGGTGTTCTGTCATTTGCGGAGAAAGCTCTTTATTACGCCTTTTATCGCCTTTGACCTTTGGTTTAACCCATTTATGATCAAGAGTTGAACTTTGAACTTACAATAAGTTTAGTTATTAAGAAATTAATGTCCAGAATGTGAAATTTTTATGATTTTAAATTTAAAGACAAGAAAATAAATTTGTACGTATATAAAATAATACAATTTGGTGCTAATTTTTGTTAATAAAAGTCCTTAAAGGTCTTAAAAGGCCTGAAAAAATACCTTAACTATTTTTGTAACCCTTTAAACATGTCCAGAAATTTTTTCATTTCCACTACAAATTTATGACTCGTCCAGAAAGGGTTAAAGAGTTCATCAGTTAGAAGACAGCCAATATTTTCGACGACTGACACGTGCCTGTCATTAGTTGCTGGCTGCGTAGAGTTTCGTCATCTAACTAATTGAAAATATTTATGTTCTGCCTTAAAAAACAGGGTGGGAAATAATTTTAATGTTCATTTAATTTGTCAAACAAAACAATTTGCATAAATTAGTAGCTTGTATTCCTGCTCTTTGCCGCTTGTAAATTTATTTATAAAGCGAAAGTTTCCCTGTTTCCCAGTTCCGGATCTCCAGATCTGGCTCAAAGTTTGACATTTACATGACACGCGGCAGGGCACAGCACGGCTGAGGGGCAGATGAACCCACGCGAAATATGTCAGGCAAGAGCAAATTTTACTTTGAGTCAATTAGGCGCATAAATTAGAAAAGTCTACCACAAGTTTTAGCCCGCTTGGCTGCCATGGTTAATGCGATTAGAGGCAGCGGCGAACAATGAACAATTTGCGTATAATTAATGCGCATAGTTGGCATTTTTATGATGCTTGGCGACGTCATTCCATCGCTTTAAAAGGCGAACGATGTCGAGCCGTCTTCAAGCCGAGAGAGAGAGATAGCTCCAGTGACTTAGTTGGCGACGGCGTCGGAAATGGATGTGTTTATACTATATGTATCTCGTGGATTTGCTTGGCCGCCAGCCAAGTGCCTGCCTCAGACAGGCCAACACTTTTCTTCATTGTTTGCCTGGCAGCAGCAACAACTAAAGTTGAGTAGAATGAATAAAAAAGAAAAGCCAAAGGGAAAACAAACTGTGAATAAGAAGTTCCCAAACGAATACTTTTTGACGCGCCTGGGCCGCAATGCAGTTGGTGTCATTTCCACTTCCTAACCAAAAATGAACTTGGCGATGGTGGCCAAAGGTTGGGCAGGGAAGTCAAGAGGTCATGTCAAGTTTGGTCAATTTGGGGGAAAAATTATCGGCTTCCATATTTCTTTGAATTTTGTATAATTATTTATATGCATTGCCATTTGCATTATAAGTTTATGAATAGGCTTAACATGTTTTTAAAATTGCTTTTTTAGATCAAAATTAATATTCTTCGATTTATATTTGCAGTGCCAAAAAGTCCTGCAAAAATTTTAAACTTTCGCGGTAAATTATATACGAAATTATTTCATTTTTAATTAATATTTATAGAGCTAAGTTTAGATCCCAATCACAAGACTCCTTACTTGATTTACGTTTTGTTATTCATTCAGTAATATTTTCATAATATCACTAAGTGACAGTAATTTCCCTTAATGTCACCATTTAAGGCAAACAGCAAACCCAATCGAAGTTCGTACAATGGCACAGCTCAACGGCGAGTCATTCGGTAGTCTGGGAGTCTAGGTGTCCCCTTCAGCCCCCAAGTGCTCCAAGTATGACTTGCAAATGCAGGCGCTAACCAGTGGAAAGATTTGCATATTCCCATTTAGAGTCGAGGCCATTACGTGCTCCTACACTCCCCACCCCCGGAGTCTCGATGCCCACTGCCAACTCCCAGCTTCATCCCTTCATACCAGCAGATGACGAGGCTTGGGCAATTTTAGAGCTCCACGTAGCAGGGCCTAAATTATCTCCTGTTGCGGAGTCGCTGTTGGCTGGCTGGTTGAGTCCGGCCATTGTGAGTCTGTGGCCACATTGCGTATACGCCCGCTAGTCCCTCGTTAATTGCAATGTTTGTCATTTGCCTGTCAATTTGCATTTAAATTACAAAATTTAAACGCTCTTTTTTGTTGCCATCCCAGGAACTTTACGACTGCCAAGATATGGACTGCGAGGAGCTGCAAAGTGCCAAGGTGGCAACGAGGCATTTGTCATGATGGCCTGGCCTGTTCCGTGCTGGCCCGTCCCATGGAGAGTCACTTAGACGTATGCCATGGATGCCATGAGCCCGCTTAACCCAATCTTTTGTTTATGTGGATTCTCAATGAGGCACGGCCATGGCCGCGTAACGTTTTCGGGCTAATTTTGTTGCAAATTGCTGGACTGTAAAAAATGTGACGCGGCGGCGGGGCTGAGCACTCACAGCTCAGCGAAATTGCCGTGTATTGCCAACTGGCAACAGAGAACTGCGAAACTGCGAAACTGCGAACTGGCAACTGGCAACTGCCGGCTGTCGACTGCCGACTGACCTCGAACTTTGCTCTCTGACGCGCGGGATGTTTGCCATTTAATTAAAGCGCCGCCCCGGCAATCTCCACCCAGCACCCGTCCCTAGTCCTGTGCGTGTTGACCTTATTATGTTGACTTTGTGTGCAGTGCATAAACTGTGATAAAAATCGCATATTCCACGCGGCATTGCCCGCTCTGCCTTCATCCTTCCTGCTAGATGAACGTGCCACCCCCTCTTTTTTAAATGTCTATAATTTATGTTGGCCGTTAAACTCGCTGGCTGACTTCAGCCTTCCTGCTCGGCTTTGGCTTTTGCCTCCTGCTCCGGCTTTGGCTTTTGCCATTGCCTTTGCCTTCGCCTTTGCTTTTGCCGCTGCTTACAACAATTTGATGGCATATAATTATTAGTTCGTATAATTTATGGCTTCATTTTGGCTCACAAAGTTGTGAGCTGCCTTATGCCTTGCCTTGTGTCTTGTGCATTTCAAGTTGAGTTTGTCGGAAGCAAAGGAGCTGGGGATCGGGCAGGGGAACCACTGCTGATTTATAACTAATTTCGCTGACATTTTTATGAGGCATCGAGAGTGCAGCTGCAAGTGATTTTAATCAGTTCAAGCAATATGCAAAAATATATGAAAAGAAATTTGCTTTTGGCCCGTCAAAGGGAAATCGAATTTCGCTTCATCAAAGCTGAGGGAAAGAACATAAACATGACGATAAATGCAAATGCAAATGCAAATTGGACAAGTTTATAAGAAGTTTTACTTTTTTATACTTTGTGATTGCTTTTTTATTTGTGTTCTGTTAGTTATTATGTGAAATTATAAAAGGATTTATTATAATTATGATAAGATGGGATAAACAATAAATTATTTAAATTTAAATACTTTAATTAATATTATTGAGCCATATTTAAATTTAGATATTAGAAAGCCATTCTCCAAGGTTAGCTCTGAACAGAATAAGAAATTTAGCTAGGCTTACATGAGAGAGAGAATAATTACACTTTTAGCTTTCCCATATTTAATTTTGAAGTACAAATTCACATATAAAAGGGTAAAGTGTTAGAGATGTTTTTAAGCAAAATAAGTATTGTTTAAAATTTATCAAGGAATAAAAACAATTATAATTGTGTCACAATTTGTGTGAAGAAAATCAGACAATTATATCGGAAATCAAATAGAAGCGTTATTATACCTATTTTATTAGTATTTTATTAGTATTTTTTTTGGAGTTTTACCCAGGCAATTTCTGAGTTTTATTTGTGTTTAAAACAGTCTCTTCAACTTTAAAAAATATTTCTATTTAAGGTATAATATATCCCCATTACAAAGGTTATCACATTTCTAATTTCAAAATTTGTTTGCTTCAGTGTTCCAAAAAGTTCTGCTGATGACAAATTTTAGGATGTTAACCACCGTTGCCGCTGTTTCTGTTTGCGGTTGCATCGGCCTTTTGTTCAAGGGTATTCGCAGCAAAGGTTTTGGGACGAGATGAAGGACCTTAAGTGAGTGGTTTTTGGTGAGTGTGTGAGCGTGTGAGCATGTGGGGCAATCAAACGCAAGAATGCTGCTAACCACTCATTAGGGGGATTCAAGGAGGGTGCTCATGCGATTTGCGCACAAAGGCAAATTGTAGAGTTGATTTTTTTTGGAGGCAACCTGCAACATGCGATGGCCAAGTCGAACTTTGAACTGTCAGCGAATGCTCTCCCACATTCTCGGGGTGTTTTTTTATTCCATTCAGTTTATTTTTTTGTTCTTTTGCACGTTGAACTTTGAAGGCGTCGAAAAGGCCTAATTATCTTAATTAATGAGAGCCAAAGCGAATTTCGTGGAAGACAAATGTGCCAGGCTGTCGTGCGATGGGTGGTTCGGTTGGGTGGCTTCATCTCGGGGTGGTTTGAGGTGGCCCGGTGGCTTTATGGACCTGCCGCTGCCTGGCGGCATTCACTCAACGGTGCAAGGACGTTCTGTGGGTGCCATTTTAATTGTCTCTGCCCGCCAACCGCTACGCTCCCGTCTCCCGCTCTGCCCGTCTACCCTGCTGTCTGCCTTTGTATATACGGTTGTGTGTGTGATTTTCATTAATTTTACTTCGTTTTTACCATTTGCGAGCGTCGGTGGCTGCGGCCGATTTTGGTTTATGGCCTCGCTACCCGCTCAGCGCTTTTCCTGCCGATTTCCCTTGCTCTTGTGCGCTCTCCTGCCGCTTTCCTACCATTTTTCCCCAGCTCGTTTTCGCCTGCTGTCTGTGTGCGGTTTTTGGGTTCGCCGCAAAACGACGCAGGAAAAAGGCTCTGGCAAATGCCCGCCAGGCAATAAGTGGAAAAGCGTGCTAGGTGCCAAGGAAGAAGAGCGAACGAAAGCGGGGAGAAGTACACGAAGGAAATGGTAGCTGGGAAAACAATAATAATGAGGCGCCATACAAACACACGCTGCAACACTTTGGCCAAACAAATTGTTAAATGCCATTGCTGAAGCGGCGAGTTCTGGGCCATGTGGAATCCGTGTGGTTCTGCCCTTCGCCGGTTTGAGGGATAACCCACACAAATCTAGGCATTTCCTGTGGCTGTGGATGGTGACAGTTCTCTAGTTTGGCTGAAAAATGCAAGGAAAGAAAAGTGATTAATGGGTGTAGAACATATGTGGGACATCTGATTTTATAAGGCGAAATATTTGTTACTTAAATAAATAATAATTTCATATTAACTGAATTTTTGGCAGACTTTTATTCATATTTTTTAGCCATATGTTTTTCCTTCTGTCAACCAGTCTGTTAGCTTGCTCAAAAATGCATAGATGAAATGATTGATGAGGGCGGAAGCCAAGTGTGGACTTCATGTCGATGTTGACAGTTTTTTGTTTATTTTGATGGCGGGCACAATAAATGGAAATTCCCTCGGGCTGCACGTGCGGGTATTTGAGTGTGTGTGGATTGCAAGTTTGTAACTTGTCAGAATGCTTCTAATATTGGGGAAATTTTCAATCCGAGAGATTCTCTCAATCTGTTCCATTACCAAAACGTTTCCATTTAAAAACTGCGCAAGTTCCTTCCAGCTGGAAAATCTCTCTAATGGGAGAAATTAAACGAGATTGAGAGAGAGCACAAAGTGAGAGCAATGAGAGAAAGCTTTCCTTGTGTGGATCGCATTGGAACTAGCACAAGACTCCTGCCATCTTCCCCATTGTACTTGGCCAACTCCTTTGTTGTTGGCCATCTCTGCTCCTGGGAACACCCCAGAGTCGGCTCCTTCGGCTCGTCTCACTGACCTGCAATGGCAGCGTCAAGTGCCGATTGACAACTGACAACTGACAGCCAAGCCAGCCCACAGAATGAGGATGGGTCCGGCTTTAATACTTTTATATCCGCGTAGGGAGCGGAAATGATTTTTTCCCACAAGCAGCAACGAGCATTTACAGGACATTTCAGTCCTAAATTCTTAATGTGTTTTAAGTATATGGATATTGTGGATATATGGGTGGGTTAAAACATCAAATTTTACTATAGTATTACGAATATTTTCCATTTGAATAAAAGGGTTGTTTCATAAAATGAAAACGTTTAAATACAATATTTTTCTGAAACAGCAGCTTGGTTATAACTACAATGAACTACTTTTTTCATCTGTGGTATGCAGTAATTCGACTATATTTCATTCATAAACACAAATTTCTACAAATTATAATTTGACAAAAACCTTTGTTACACATTGAACAGTTAGTTGAATTCGGTTAAATATTTATACATTGTTTCCTTGGCATTTCGTATTACGATTCCGTTGGCATTTCAGTTCATCATCGTGGTCGGTCTTTTGTGGGTGACTCTGGGAGGTGGTCTGTTTCCACCTCATTAGGCGGCTGTGGATTGCTGCTGCTCCTGTGTGGTGCTGGTGGAGGCAACGGCTGACGATTCCGGTGCCTTCTCGTTAATCGCCAGCCAGGGACAGCGTTTCTGCAGCTCCATGCGGTATCTGGGATGACTTATGGCATAGACGAAGGGATCAATGCAGGCCACCATTTTGCAGGCGCAGGCCGGAATCATTGTGGCACCTGGGGTTAGCAGAGTCTTATCCCCAAAGGCGCCAATCAGCGACATCACTCCGTAGGGCGTCCAGGAACAGAAGAACAGGAAACAGATCGTGATGGCCGCCTTGGCAATCCTGATCTCCGCCGTCTCCTTGCTCTTGTCCACATTCGAGCGCAGCGAGTCCACGTTCATCTTCTTGGCCTGATCCCGCAAGGCCTTCTCGTGGCTAAAGACATGGCCCACGATCTGGGAGTAGTAGTAGGTGATCATGGTGGTGGGGCACACGAAGCTAAAGAAGAAAATGCAGCCCACAAAGAGGCGTGTATCGAAGTTGTCGGTTAGGTAATCGAAAGTGCAAGAGGTCAAGTAGCCCTCGGGCACGAAGCGACCCCATGTTTCCGTGTAGCAGGCCACCACCCACGGGGTGGCGTACATGTAGATGAAGATAATCATGGCGATGGCCTTGCCGTGCGTCATCTTGCCCTCCATGGGTCGGGTGATCACATTGAAGCGGTCGTAGGCTATAAAGGCATTCGTGGCACCCGCCGCAATGCCCGTATAGGAGCCAATGATGCCAAAGATCTGGCAACCCAGATGCCCCAGGGCATAGCCCTGGTGGAAGCTGTTGTAGATGAAAATCGGCGTCTTGACCATCATCATGAAGTCGCAGAAGGCCAGGTTAATCACCAATATGTTTGAGGGAGTGCGCAGCGATTTGGCTGCCGAGAAAACCCAGATGACCAAGCCATTGCCCAGCATCGACATCAGCGTGAAGAATATGTAGAGTGTGCCCAGCAGGTAGTTCATCGACTCGGGCGGCTCTGGGTATGTGAGCCAGTGCTCGGGTATGTGACGCAGCTCCTCCGGCGGAACATTCCAGCCCAGCAGGCGCGACTCCGCGGACAGGCGCGGCTCCGGCCGCAGCACGGTGGACACGTTGCCAAACAGACTCGCCGACACGTTAGCGGACTCCATGCTCCGGTCTTTGGGCCAAGACAAAATCACTGCCGGCACTGGCTCTAGCTTTTATACGGCCCACAAGCCACTCGGAATTGGATTAGCAATGCACCGGCGGGGATTAACCGACGGGGATTGGTCTAATCCGTTGTTGACATTTTCGCTGGCACTGCAGTTGCATTGATTCGTTGTCTGTTTCTTTTTTTGGTATTGGTTTTTCCTCTGCTGAAGGTCAGTGTTGTGGCCTTTTTTAGGGCTCAGGTATAAAGGCTGCTTGATAGTAAGGTATTCAAATATCTTTAAAAATGTGATTCCCATCTTTAATTAATAAAAAATATTGCCTCAAACAGCTTGAGACCACTTTAGATTAAAGTGTTTCTCCAGTTTTAAATTGTTTTCCAATTCAGCAACATTTTGACAGCAATTTGCTTTAAACTTGAACTAGAACAGACCGCCATATGGAACGACATTTGGTCCCATAAGCGAGTGCAGCTCAGTCGAGCGTAAAAGGAACTTTGGTGCCGCCGAGGTACATTTTCTAAATTGCTTGCCCCAAAAGTAAGCTTGAAAAAGTTTTGTGCGCTATCCTATCTGATCTGCACATACATATATCGCCTGTACGTATATATATGTATATTCCCAGTTTGGCGGTGGTGGCAGAGATGGGTATCCGGCGCCATAATCAAAGTGTAGCAATTGGGCTGGGGCCACGCCTACTTATTAACTCATAAAACAAAAAGTGTAGCACACTTTGGCGCGCGTCCCAAGACGACACTCACACACACACACACATTCCGCTATAAATGTAGCCACAACCACAGACGAAGCAGAAGCCGGAGCCGGAGCAATGTGTGTGTAATTATATGTGTGCGAGCAGCAACAATTTAGGTCATAAATCATATGGAAAAAGTACACAAAGGCATGCAAATATTCCCCAATTCCCCGTCAAGCCGACAATCACACATACACACGTTGCAAAACCTACATACGTGAGTGTGTGTGTGTGTGGTTGTGGGAGGAGCCGAAAGGAGGTTGGGGATCATACGTGTGCATATGCTAAAAGTATGTGCAAAGATTGATTTCCCTTTGTTTGCCTTTTAGTGTGTGAATGTGTTCTCCTCTGTATTCACCTCAATTCCAGAGGCCTACGCGATGCCATGCCATAGCCCCAACCCTAAGCCCCCAAACCCCGTCAGCCCTAAGCCCCCAAGCCCCAAGAACAACCTCCACATCCACCCCCCGTGGTGCGCTACGTACATCAACTACATACATCGCCATGGGTGGTAATATTATATGCTGAATGAGTTGCCTGTTGAAATAATATGTTATATTCACTTGATTTCGATTTTTGCCTTTGCCTTTTGCCTTCCGCTACATTTTTGTATGCCCTTTAAAAAGAGTATTATTCCAGGGATGTAATGCAGCTTCAATTTGTACTTTTGCAAGATATTGTAAATCTTTAAATGCTTTGTTTTCTTTTTTCTATTAATAACTACACATAAAATTTAATTTACTATTAATAAAATTGTAATATATTAACCCACAAATAAAATATCAAATAATATCAGCTTTATCTTTACCAAATCTTTTGATAAAATAAGTAATTACCTTTTATATAAGCCTATACCCCTATTAAGTACCTTGAAAGTGTGCATTATTATTCGGTGTCTAAATTAAACTTTATTTCTAGCCATTTGCATTGTTTCCCTTTTTTTGGTGGCAAGGTGAATGACTCTGTGGGGACTTTGACTGCCAGTTAGGGAAAAGGTAGTACGAATCTAGTGTGGATTTCCATGTAATTAAGGACAGCTGTCGGCGGCCCACAATTCCCTAGTGTCAGTGGAGCAGTGGAGTCTCCCCAACCAAACAGAACGGAGAAGCTTCCACTACCAGCTTGATTAGTGTAGAGCATAAATGGAACATGTGCTCTAAGCGAAGTAAAAGGTGGAGCTGCTATTTCCACTTTGTCAATTGTCGGAGGCACTGATTAAATGATTTCATTAAGCAATTGCTGCCAATACTGACAGCGTCAATTAATTAAAAACGGAAATAGTAATTAAAGTTGATAAAAAAAAGTCTGACAACTGTAGGTGTAATTGCTAAGTGAAGCAAGGAAATGATTTCATTTTCTTTTTAAGACTCCAGGATGCTTAATCAGTACTTAAATATTAATTTACAATTTTAAAAAATGTCTTCTTTTAATTTAAACGATTTCTTTACAACTAAATTGCCATTTATATATTGTAAAAAGGTTTCAATTTGACAAATAATATTTAAGAATAAATTGTTGTATAAATCGATGTCTATGGCTTGCTAAGCATTTATTTATAATATCTAAGTAAATATCAAAGATGTCTTTTAGTGCACTTAGGATTAAATCCTGCATATCAGATTTGCAAACGGAATTTTCTTGGCTTAAATTGCGGTCAGCAAAGCATCTGCTAAATGCAAAGAAGATTTGTGAAATTTTTAGCATTTATAGCAGGCCATTCATTAATTGGTTTAAGATATACAACGACATGGACATGAACATGGCCAACGGGCAGCAGGTGCTGAGCGAACACAAACCAATTTGCAGTTTGTAATGAAAAATTTTGGCAAATCTGGTAGAATTTGAATATTTATTTGCATTACCACCTGCACTGCCATTTGCCCGTACTTGCATACCAAAACCCCCTGCAGTAGACAATTCCTCACATTACTCATACGTGGCGTTGTGCAAAGTCTAGTGTATTCGGAGGGCATTTACTTGTGTTTGCGGCTGTCTGCAGTCTCCAGTCTCCAGTCTGCACTAAATGTGGCCCATATGTGGCTCCAGGACCTCCAGCTATGGCACGGTAATTGATTATCAAATTCAGCGTTGCATTTTGCCGCCATTCCATGGCTCCAGGCCATAAACGGAGTGCTAAGGGGGTGAAATGTAGCATCGCAGCATTGGCCACAAAGCCCTTTGCAAGCCAGCTGCTCCTGCTTCCTGCTCCTCGATTACTTTTCGCATTCACTTTTTTTTTTCTTCTCCTCCTCTTTGGCATAAAAAACTTTTCTGGCTTATTTTTTTTTTTTTTGGCATGCTAAAAATGGGCTCAGGGGAGGCGTGGCATGTGTGTGTGTGTGTATGTGAAACTGGTGGAGTAGCGAGCATATTTTTAATGTGCAAAAATCTGTGAAATTTGTGCTATGTCGCTTTGATTGCAGTTTGGTGAACATATTTTATTGTGCGTATGTGTGTGTGCGCGATGTAGAAAAGTGAAAGAAATGAATGCACTTTGGGAAAGCTTATGTGCGCCAAATGGAAAAACTTTTTACAACTACTTCTGGCATTATAAAATCTATTAAACAGCTAAGCAGTTAAAAAAAGATAGCATTTTAAATGGCTGAAAGCTATTAATTTTTGATAGGCAATGACGAATAGGAACTCGTAGTATCCGGCGTCTTTAATTAAGTGTGAACTATACTACCAACCGATAATGCATATAACTTTCTTTCTCTTGTACAGAAAAAAGTAGTATTAAAGTAGTCTTGTCATTTATGAATCTCGAATCTTTATTGAACAGTCTACAACCTTGTCAAAACTGTCATAATTAATTTGGCATTGCTGACAAACTTGTCTCATAAAAAAGCCAAATAAATCTACTAGCTATTTGAAAATGTTATATTGCATCAGCAAATCAAGCACTTGCTTTAATCATTAAATGTTCATTATTTATTTAATAACTTGCTATGATACCATTACTGTTTTGTTGGCATTTAATATTGCTACAATGTCAATTCGATTAGCATGATATCTCGACACTTTCAATCAATAATTATCCAACAGTTTGTTGATATTGAATTGGGACCCTCAAACCCGGTTTTCCTATAATAACTTTTCCGTGTGGTGAACCCACAACATGGAACCTCCCCTTCCGGCCTGGCTAATACAAATACAAAGCCATTAAGGCATCTATTATTCAGCGAGAGGGCAGCAAAAAATGCATGGAAACCCGTTATTGTTATCAATTCTAATTAATTAAAATGAAATTTGGCTGCGGCACCAAATTGAACATTTTTGCAATCAATTGAAATTCAATTAAAATACGTTGCCAGCTACTATATAGCCTACCACCCATACAAATTCAAAAAAGGGTTTTGTTAGGGCCAAGAGAGAGTATATATAAGCTAATGTACATATATACCCCGATATATAGGTATAAAATATATGCGCGGCAGCCATTAGGCAGGGCACCAACAGCGTAAAGTGACGCAAAACGAAATCCATTTAGTTCAATTAAATTTATTCATCAATTAAAAACAAAAGCTAAGCAACGGTCATGGCAACAAAATGGATCGCATAAAAAGCGAATTTCAAATTGATTGCGTACAACGGAAACGGAAATGCGAGCACGCCATTTAGGCATGCCTCTGGCCAAAACTTTCCCCTCCCCCTCCGCCGTCACTACTACGGTCCCAAAGCATAATAAACTTGGCTATGCCGCAAATTATTCAAGCGAAACGCTTGACTGCACCACTTCTTCGAGCGAGAACTCGAGTCCTCCGGCCACTCACAGCTCGTGACCTTGGGCGCAACTGTACGCAGCGACAAGGACACTCCCCACACTCGGCCATGTGGCCATCAACTGCATGATTGTGTTCATCAATTAGTTATAAATCACACGCCTTTGGTCATGGCTTTCGTTTCGGAAAAGTGGACGCATCAAAGGCGACGTGGCTCGCTGAAATTGAAATTCCACCACAGTTGCTTTCGTTGCTACAGTGCGGAGCGAAAATATAATTTAAATTTAAAAACCTTCCAATACATTTATTTTGTATAAAAAATATTGCAGTTTTAAATAACGTTTAATGTTACCGACTATGAATATTTCGCTTTGTGCTGATCATTTCTATGGCCCCTATAATCTTCCCATAATTTCTAGTAAAATAAATATATATATTTTCAATGTTTTTAGAATAATTCCCAGCACTGTAAGCTGCACAGTTAATATGGGTTCTAACAAATTGCAATGTTTACAGACAATTGTGTGCTGGCCCACGCTGCGTATGCGTCATTTGGTGGGTTGACCTCCGCTTATACGATTACGAATTGGGCGATTTATGATGATCCTTAAAGTACAATGTTGAGATTTTCTGTTTCGCCTGCCGGCCAATGGCCAATGTCAATAGATGATTAACTTCAACTTTGTTTCCGTTGGCATATCTGTTGCTGTTTGTCTTTGCACAAAGTATCTTTAATATGTTTTTGCGTCCCTCTTTGCGGTTTCCGTTTTGTCTGCCTTTCTATCGTTTGCTAACTCATCACAGGACTATTGTGCCCCGGCCTGGCTGTGTGCCGGTGTGAACGTGGTCAGTGGAATAATCACGGCACAATTATTTGTATAACTCATTTAAGTGCTGGCCCAGATGCAGATGACCATGGTTAGGCTGGGCTGGCTGCCAGATTGTTTGTGTGTGCACTTTTGTTATGTAATTACCGTTGCCAACGAGCACTGACTGGATGCGGACTTTGATTGGGAACCCAGTTTCAGGCGGGCGGACTTGTACGGCCAACTGTTACAGCTGTTTATGCTGGCGCTAAACAAACAGCCCAAATACTCGCCCACACATACTTCCACATAGGAGAACATGGCCAAGGACACATAGCAACAATGGCAGGGCAGCAGCACTGCCAAAAAAAGGTAATCAGTCATTTTTGGATGCTGAAACATATTGGTTGGAAAATCAAAAATATAAAAGAAAGGAATAATAATGAATAATAGAAATCAATTTATAAAGTTTTGGTTAAATTTTGAAGGAATATTACTATTTCTTTCCTTTATTTAAATCTTCAACGATTGTAAACAGAAATTAGATTGAAAAATACAAAATTCCTTTTTAGATACTAGAAATTAAACATTTTTTACTTATTTAATGTTGACATTTTAAATAAATAAAAGTGTTATATAAAACCCATACTTTTTCTTTTAGTCATTAATTTAATTTAAGTCAATGTAGTTTTGATTACATCATTTGAATGACAATATGAACTGTGCTATAAAAACCACAAAAATGTAGACTAATGTAGTTGTCAATAACTTTTTGTCATGATTTTCTTCTGTGCAGTTTCTGTTGATGTCCTGGCTGTATTTCCTTTAATTTGCGCTCCATGCCGTTTCGAGAATGTCAACAGGCAACTGTGCAAATGCATTTCAAGAGAAGGGGGGATAGAAAAAGGACTCCCGCGTCCTAGCTGTGCTGTTACTTCCTGGGGGACTGTTTTCCGTTGGTAACGGATTGTGTTTTTGCCCTGTGTTGATGCTGATTTCCCACGGATAAGCCTGGAAAAGTGTCAGACAAGTCAGACAGATCAGAGTAAGGGCCCGCTTAGCTCAAAAATTATTCTTTTCATTTGCATAATCGTCCTCTTACTAGACAAGTTTTGCACAAATCTAATCGCAGACTGAGCTATTTAACTTGTTTTGGCCTGGTTACTATTCAAATTTATAGTTTGAACTTGGCCATTACCACACATACCATACAAACACAGAAATGGGAACAAGTTGGAGCTTGCCGGCTGCCACATAATGTTGTCGTTAATTTTTACGATATTTACCAAGTTTAATGCATTTTGCCGATGTTTGCGCACAAGTTTAATGATGGCAAACGCACGGGTGCGCCCCATCTCAGACTTTCTGCATATTTCTTCGTTAGCCTCCCAGGAGAAGCCCGCAAATGTAAAGTTGTTGACGGCACGAAAAGGCAAAGGGGGCGGCGGAGAGACAGTGCTTATATCATGAAATGTTTCAAAAGCACTTTACAGCGCACTGAGGGGATGTGATGGCGGTGGCTCTGACTAGACAACGCTAAGGTTAATGGCATAAAGTTTATCTGCAATTACGATATGGGTTGGCAATCAGCCACGCCCCCTGTCTGCGCCCCAACCTCCCCCTAAGTAAATATTTATTGCTCTATTTTAAAATGCACTTTAATGCATCGACGACGCTGGAGCATGGCACTGGATAATGGCATTGAGATATTCGCTTTATGTGCATTTAGCTCTGTCCCATCCCTGTGGCATGCAGATGAAGAAATATTCATGGGCAATCTGAATCTGATATCGAAAATCAAATATGAATTTTTCTCTGGCCATAATTCAATTTGGTATTTCGCACCAGGGTGGCAAGGGAGAGTGATAAAGTTGTCACAACAAACAGTCGGCCCGACAAAAGGCAAATAGAAAATGAAATGAAAATTTCTATTTGTCTCAAAGTGAAATCCAATTAATCAAAAATGTGAATTAGATGGGCGGAGGGGGGATGGGACAAAGCAGGACCGGAGAGAGAGAGAGCTTTCGTGCACAGCAGACGACATCATATTGCATCAGAACGTAGAAAAGCGATAATTTATCATTTTCAGGACCAGGAAATACAATTGCCGGGACCGGGGGCTCGGGTTCTGGCTCTGGGATTTTGAAATTGGAAGCGCAAATGAAAATGTGCAAAAAGGCTTGCTGCTGGCCAGGTGGAAGTGGAAGTGAAGGACAAGTCCTGGGCCGAGACCGAGAGCCTAGCTAAATCCGAAAATTCTGGTTACATGCAAACTGGCGCTGCCTCGGGGTTTGTCACTTGAGCTGAGGCTGACACAAACATGTCTGCAAAGGATAGTTGACTAAGGAAAACGGACACTCTCTCCTAGGAGAGTGAGAGGTTGGGAGGAGGACTCCCACTACCGGCCCGGTGCTGGTGGTTGTCATGCAAACGATTATAAAATCATCATTTATCAAATTATGTCACTCTCCCTCTCGCTGGCAACAGTCTGCAGGGACACTCTAGGCCCTGACCCGGCCTGAACTCGGCCTGATCCCAGAGTATGCACAAAATAATGACGTCTCTTGATATACGACATGGTAGCTCAAGCGTATGCCTTGACATTTTTATACAGGCTACAGGCGTTGGAAATGTATAATTCAATTTGAGCGCTTCAACGGCATCCCGGCTATTGATTATAAAAAAAGTGAAAGAGGCGATAATTAATGCTTATTTAATTTCATAACTTTTTAAATTATTATTTATGACTTCTTTTAGTAAGGTACTTGGCCTAGAAACTGTGGGTAATTGATCCAAATTACAGAGCCTATAAAAGAAAATATAATACTTGCGAAAAATATTAGAAATATACAAAAATTAAAATGCTGCATATTTTATATTTCATATTCCATTCCATATTTAATATTTCATTTTCTATACTCAATTTTGCGCATTTCTTGTTTTATCTATTAACTTAAACGTATTTTAATAGTCAAAAAATATCTAAATAATTTTATAAACGCAAAGGAGTATAATAGCTTCTTATAAGTCTGCTTAAATTGTAAAAAACCTTGAAGTATAACATATAATTAAACAAAATATACATTTTGGCTACGTTTAAAAACTACTCTACGCTTATGGTTTTTCAGATGCTCAACGTAAGCTCCATAAGCATTCTTTAAATTCCTAATGGGCATCCGCTCCAACAGTGCCACACACACATATGACAAACCCTAACGAAGAAAAAACTTTTGCTTGACATGGGAAAATATGCCATCGCACTCAGTCCTGAGCGGACGAGTGGTCCTTGAACTCGTATTCGTATCCCCATTCACAGCGAAACAATGGCGGAGCGAAACTATTTCACGTAGCTGAAGCAGCGGAGGAAATGCAAACGTCGCACTTAAAACTCTCAAATATCCTTGGGGAACCCTTCAATGACAGTAAGTAAAAGTAATTTTCTAACTGCACCATTTTTTTTTCCTCTCTTACCCCATTTTCTGTCTATCTTTCGCTCAGCTTTTCTTTGTCCCAATGCAACTTTCACTTTTGGGTTCGTGTGACATTAAATTTTACGTGAATTGCTTCATCTTCTTCGAGTATTTTTTGTTTGCACCTTGGGCTGGCCGCACGTTTGTCTGTGTTTCCTCAGCTGGAAAACTGAAAATGTTGCCCGCTGGCGGTTGGATAAGTTCTCTGAAAGGGGAAACCGAATTACGAGGGTCGCATCAATGCCAGTTTTGGTTAGTGCTTCATAGCATTGAAACACTGTTTGACTTTTTTCCGAGCTTAATGATGGTAGAACAGGGGAAATAAATTGATAATTTTCAGGGAAAGTAAAGTTAGTTGGAAGTAGCGTAAAAAAAAGGTGAACGGAATAGTTAAGGAGGCTTAAAGTGTTGATGAAGAGTCTTGAAACATATTTTAAATTTCAATTCTCCACAAAGAAGATGCTTTGGATACAAAATATCTGGCTTTAATGGGGTTTTTTCCGAGTTAATATTTGTCATATTAATAAATAATTTAAAATGAGCCATTAAATTAGTCAACTAATTCTAAAACTTATGTAAAAAAGTGGTTTTTATTCCAAACTAGCCTCAAAATCATTTATTTCTTAAAATTCAAAGTAATTTTAATATTTGAATATAATGATTGGGATATAAACAAACTTCATAGAAAAATTTAAATGGCGAACGATATTCAAGAGATAAGAAAATGTCTGCGTGGAGGCTGGGAGCCGAGGAGTTGAGTAAGCCTGTCAACATGTCAGTCGTGTCCAAAAGCAATTTGTCAACCAGTTGTGATTGGCAGCTAAAGCGAGTCAGTGAGCCACGAACACATATCCGCACCCCATATACTCCCCCAAACCCAAACCCAAACACAGACACACACAAGCAGACCCTCACCTCGCCGGAAATTCGCAGCATAAACAAAATGGTGACACATGAGCCGAAATGCCCAGAGGGCTTGTCAAGAGTCAAGACAGCCACCACCTCCGTGACTTTGAGAGGTGCATCCATTCCTGTCTCTGCCCCTGACATCCAAACTCAATGGATCTTGCTCGGATGCAAAAGATGCCGCAATCGAAGCGTACACAATTAATATTCAATAATGCATAGTTTGATTTAAGGCAATTGTTACGACCACCCACAGCTTCAAGCACATTCATCTTCACCTCTAATAAATTAGATTTATTACTGAAGCAACTATAAACTTTGTCTGGCTCACTTGATTGAATTAATAGTATCGATTTTGTGGTTTTTGGTAGTGAATTAAGCAAATCACACGCTGTGAGCCAAGTAAAGCTATCAAAAATAGTTCGAATTTAGGCAATAATAAAGGGGATCATTTTGGCTTGTCTAATAAATATGAATATAAACATATATACATATTTTTGTATAGTATTTAAATATTGCTTTGAGTATTCGTTCTAAGGTTGAACTATATTAACCAAGGGCAATAAAGAAATCCCTTAAATTACATATCAAGTCAAGGACATACATATTTCTTATTGTAAACCTGCAACTTAACTTGCCAATCTATTTTTATGGCTAACGATAAAAAGCCATTTTGTCGTCTATTGCCTTCCGTTGCGGCTGGCTTGTGGTTGACATCCTGTATTACCAGCCATTCTTTTCAATCTCAATGGACTTCCTGGAACGCATCGACACCGGGGAATAGAAAGGTGCTGTCGTTGATGCCCAAAGAGTGATCATAAAATCAAGTGTTCGGGGTCAACGGAAAGTATCGAAAATATAATTAGAAAGTGAGCAGTGGGGGTGCTTGCGCTTGGCCATAAAGGAAATTGAAAATCTTTAGAGTGGAACCCATTTCAGAAATTAATTTAAACTTTGCCCACATTTACTCATTAGCAGCAAGTTTTTGGTCATATATATTAGAGGAGCGCAAACTTGCGGCTCAACAAGTTCGCCCGTGAGTCGGGTGACCGAGCGAGAGGCAAGGCAACTAATTTGCCTGTGATTTGTGTACAAGCCAGCTCCTTTTGCACACTTGCCCCAAGATTTATTCGAGTTGGCCAAAGTAACATAATTTGCGAATAACGCTAACGCGAACGGGAACGGGAACGCGACCCGAAACCCCATGGTGGTTGCCGCCGCCGTCGCTGCCATTGTGCAAATGCAAAGTGGCAAAGTGGCAAAATGGCGGCCAAGCTAAGCTTGAAAAAAAGTTGCAAATGTAAAAGGGGAATGATTTAAAAACTCGCCGCTCTAGGTACGAGTTTTAGGCCTCAAGCCGACAATGACCCGCCACTTCCACCCACTCTTGGCGGAAGTTTGCCGTAAATAACTTTTTTCTTTTGCCAACAAGAACAACAAAGCCACTCAGTTGCATTGGCTGCACCATTCAAGACCCGGTTTAGACTTTGCGAAAGTGTTGGCCCAAGCCTACATCTTACTCTCTCTTACCAGAATTCTTCCGTTGTTGCTCTCTTTCGGCTGCAAGAAGGCCATAAATCATGCACGCGTTGCCTTTGGTGCTAGTCAGCCATTGTGTATGCCACGTCTCTCTCTCTCTCTCTCTCTCTCTCTCTCTCTCTCTCTCTCTCTGTGTGATGGAGTAAATTTTAAGCCGATTTCCGTTACATGGCCAAAAGCCATCCTCTTCTGAGTGTGTCCGTGTGTGTGTCGCATGTTGGCCATCAACGCCATTGCGGTCATAAAGTTCACAATAACAAGGCAAACAAATAAACAGATATCGTGATCGTGTTGTCAAAGTTTATGGGGTCAAAGTTTATAGTAACGAAAGGCAGGAAGAAGTAGAAGAGCTCAGCCTTTCATCAACAAATTGGCAGGGAATGCGGTCAACACACACCAAAAATATCATTCCACAAGAGAGTAATAGGAAAAAATACAAATAAGATAGCCAAAAAAAATATATAGTGCTGTACATTATATTGAAACTATCTATCGTACCATAAATATCAGAATTTTAGATATATTTTCTCAATACTTCTATACGAAAAATGTATACTGTATAATAGATCGTAGATCTATTGCTTTAGCATCTGAGTCTCAGGAACTATCAGGACTAGAACCGTTACAAAATAAACCATTAAATGAATTAATATGTAATATAGTTTAAATCATATTACATAATGCTATAAATTTATATTCATTTCACATACGACGATTTTAGCATATTAAATATCTTTTCTTGAAACCCAATTCCCTCATGCCTCATCAAAATGCAATAAATATCACACATACGCCGCGTGGCCATCAGACATGCCAAGTGTCATATAATTTTGTCATATCTACGCCCAATAAACAAGACCCAAAGACAAGGGTCAGAGCGAAAGGCACTGGCTATATCCTCATAAAATGCTGGCCATACCTCAGAATGGGGCAGAAGAACAACAAAAATTTTAATAGAGCACTTAATGCATGAAAATATGAGCATAAAAAGTTGCCAAGCCCCTACGCAAACCCAAAAACCTCAGGGTACCGCGGAAAAATGCTGTAAACAGGAATAAAAACCGCAAGCAAGTTGCGTGCATCATGGCTTAAACAAGGGGCCCGAAAGGCTGTCGGCTTCAGAAGAAAAATGTGAGGCGAAGCCAGGCCGCAGCTCCAATTTAATTGCGTTCCAAATAGTGTAAATTGAATTTTTAACGCCAAGTCACCCCACAGAGACATGCATAGTTACACGCATGTGAACAAGGCGAGAGACGGAGTACCGGGTTCCGGGTTCCGGGGTTCCGGTGCTCATGGGCTCCCGGACACACGGACTCCGGAGCACCGACTCCGGAGTTCTGCCGAAGGCGGAGCTAAACGGAAATTAACTTGTTTCACACGCAGCCAGTCAAAAAGCCACAGGAGCGACTGCGTCAGCAGCAGATTCAGATTCAGAATCAGAGCCGTAGCTATGGGTATATACGGCAAATAGCCACTGACTGAACCGGGCTCCAAGCCTGGCCGGGATTCCTTTCGCCATCTTGTTATGTGGCGTGTCGCCCGCCATGTTTTATGCCCGTGGGCCAGCCAACAATTCACTATCTTGGGCCCCGGCACGTTCTTCACCAGCATGTGATGGTCATGTCCGAATAAAAAACACTTAAGAAACTCTTGGAGTGAATCTTTAAATACTCTAAACTAAATATATTAAAGAAATAATTGGATGAAAGGACCTTAAACTGATCATAGAAAAATGTAAAATCTTGAAATTGTGATAGATTGAGTAATAAAGGAGTTACTTAAGGGATTAAAGCGAACATTTTTGATTAAACAGTACATATAAGATGATTTTTGATACACAATGATTTGGTTTTACCTAAATTAAAATATGTAGAAACTTAAATTATTATTATTAAACAGGTAACACAATTATGATGCTGTTAAAAATCTTCACTTTTAAGCGTCTGACCTCTGAGCCAAATTATGAAACTTTTTGTCTGAAAGGGTGTAGAAAAAAGAAGCTGAATCGTGGCCAAAAAGGGTTCGCAACTCACTCGCTTACTGGCCTGGTCGCTTCCCTTTCCCCAATTTTTTTTTTCCGTGGCCTGCTCTGCACGCTTTATGCAGACAAATGGCCTTTTAAATTGCTTGCGTGTAGCCAGCTGTCTGTCTTGGCTGTCCTGATGCCCCGTCTGTCTGTCTGTCTTGGCTGTCCTGTGAGTATTACTCCCCCACTTGCCCCACCAGCCCTGCGCCCACTGCCCCTTTCTGGCTTCAACGCATTTACATGATGATTTGATATATGAATCGCTGCCACACTATCAATCAGCGCCTTCATTGCCCAAATGTCGAACGCTGAGTAGACCTCCTGCACTCCCATCGATAGATAGCACTGTAATTGTCTTTGACAATCTGGAAGGCATGTGGAATTGGGGATATTGGAGCATAAAGCTGCCTGGATGAGGTGTCAAAGGATGTACAAATTAGACACATATTTCAGTGAGCCAAGGAGAGGGGGATATTGATGCGGGTGAAATAGGTAGGAGAGAGGAATATTGGCGAGTATTTATTAAACTTTGACTAATTAAATGAATTCATTAAAGCTTAGTAGCTTTAAACAGCTTCTATTTCTTGTATTCTTGATTTTATGAAGATTTTAGCAAGGACTAAAATATTAGGAAATATTAAAATATTATATTTTTCAGTATACAAATAATATATATATTTGTTGTCATTTTACCGAGTTCATCATAATCTTCAATGAATATATAAAAGACACATTTTAAATTTCTTTCTCTTAAAAGACAGTTTAAATAAAACATAAATTAAATGTACCTTCGAATATAAAATTTAGCGAATTAATGTACTTTTAAAATTAAGAGTATGACATTAGATGTTCAATTTCCTTTACCCCTGTAAGTTCGATTTTAATTGCTGCTTATTGTGGGCGCCGCATCAAAGGCCCAACCCACAAAATGGATCTCCATCATATTCGAATGGCGGCATATAAATGTCGTAAACACATAATTATTCGAATTGTATTGTGTCCCAAATCAAACCGCGGACAACAGAGATTGTTACTGAAGCGGCACAAACACATCAAGTGGGATGTGGGAAAATTGCCGTCATCAAATTGGTTGTCAACGGAACCGCAAAATGTTGCACGATTCGCAGGCAGGGAGGAAGGAAACCCAATGCCAGGACTGCTTCCGTTGGAGCAGCCCAAAGCGTAATTCACAATCCGTCCGAGGACACGCAACGCGCTTGATTAATTGCGCCCGGTAATGTGAGGCGGAGAGGTATACCTGAAAAGGGCCATTAGACCCACACACCCATCGATGTGCAACAGTTCTGCCCCAAGACATACAGACAGAAATTTATGGAGTTAATAATATGTCCACCTTTGCCATAGCTTTTGTAAAATAAAAGATTCAGTAATTTTCTATGGTTTCTGGTAAATAATGCCTAGAATTAGATTTATCATAAATGTGAAGCATCAGCTATCATCCAAAAATATATCTTTAAGTCAGGCTTAATTTCTGGCCGTGCTGTGTGTCTTGAAATTCCCCAGGCCCAACCGAATAACTAATTCCAGTTGAATAAATTTGCCACTGGCTCGACTGGAAATCAATTGATCTGCTACCAATTTTTATTTCATTTCATTTATTTTTTCTTCTGGGGTAATTTAATTTGAGGACCTTGTCCAAGCAAACGTGAAATGCCTTGGGCAATGGGCATCTGAAATTGGAGGCGTATCGCTTGGGGTGTGAGTTCCGGCAAGTTAAGGCGATTAATCGCCTTTCGAGGACCAGGGACAAACGCTTCACCCACACACTCGAAATTAAAGGAACCGAAGAGAACAAAATTGAACGCTCTGAAAAATGCCGGAAAACGAAAGCAATTTTCCTGTGTGGGCATTCCCACCCACGCCCCTTTATTTTCAGACGAGGCCCCATATATTCGTTCGCAGCAAGACTTTTATTGCAGTTGCTGTTGTTGTTGTTAATGGTCAGCTATATGGCATTGTTATATCCAACAATTGCTTCATGTTCGGCGGTTGTAGGAATAAAATAAAAGCCTCACGAGCCAAGCAAAAACAAAAACCAATAAAATAAATAAAATGATATAACGAATCCGGCACCATGCACAGAGACCCCTTGATGCGCGACTATTAAAAAAGGATTAAAACCATAATTTCATTTTTATTTTCTTGGAAAAAAACAGAAAGCATAAGAATATCGATTTATGAAAACCATGAGCCCAAACAGAGGTCTGATTTTTATTTAAAGAAAATCATATGTTACCTTTATCTTTTAGAAGGAAGTGTTTAGTTAGTAGTTCGTAAATTGATGGAAAATTATTAGATTTAAATGTTAAAAAAGAATAAACTATTGTTGAAAAATAATTTACTAATTAACAACATTCCCTCTATTTTTATTCTTTTGTTTTTGAAAACTTAATGCGCTCTAAAAAATAAAGAGTTGTCTTAATGTTGCGGAAGTCATTGTTACATTCGATTCTAGACTTTACGTGTATGTTTGTATAAGGCTTTATACAAAAGCTCTATATTTTCGTTAATGCCTTTGTTATGCGGCTTTTTATGCCTTTTGTCGACGTCATTGATGCTTTTTACAGCATCATTCCCTGCTGGTAAAAGTGGCTCCGTGATGCTCCTACCACACTAAAGGGAAAAACGGAACTCCCCAAGGCATATGGGAGCACGAAATTCTTTAAACCCACCTTAATTATTTATTTACTTGACTCTTACGTAAGTTTACAAGGGGTTTCTTTTAAAGCTCACTAACTAAAGTTATTCATCATGATCAATTTATCTGTCAGTGTCGTGACAGGGACTCAGATATGCTGCATAATATTTTCCAATTTATGCTGGCTGGGAAATTGACGTGACTCGCTGGAATAATGAAATAAAAGTGTAAATAATTGAATATGGGTAAAACAATAACGAAGTTAAACAAATTCAGTGCCAGCCAGAGTCCGCCAACGTGCAGCATTATGCTGATCGACATATACACCTACATGTTTTTATATGCGAATGTATTTATGCATTTTTAATATTGTTTTTCCAAACAAACTTTTTTATTGCTCGGAAAGCAAATTTGTCTACCCAATTGGCCAAAACGACCAAAAAATAAAATGGGGGGAAAACTTTTCTTTTATTTGCTTTGTAACGTATTTTCCAGTTGAACAAGGCAATCAATAGAAATGCATGGCCACGCGATATTATTATTATAAAGAACAACCGAAATATGGCAAAGGGAGGGGAGGCAACGAGGCGGCGAAGAGCCTGTTGAAAAGCATATTACAAAAGCCAAAAAGTCTCCGGCGCTTTTGGCCAACATATTAAAAACGCTTTTTGAAATTTCCACTTGACCAAACCAATTAAAATCATAAATTTCCAGCGCCTGTGGTGAAATTTCATTCAAATATAACAAGACTTTTTGTATCTGCTGCTCGTTTTCTTTTTTATTTTTTAACAATTTTGCAATATATGCAGATAAATTCAAGGGGGCCTTGCGTGGGAGCCATGGATATATTTGTGTTTAATATTTTTCCGTTCCGTTGGGCTACTGGGAGCCGCAGGGGTTATGGCTGGAATGTTAAAATTTCACACAATACCGCGAAAAAATGGCAAAAATTCTGCGGCCAAATATGACTTATAACCCAAATGGTTTAATTCAAGGATGGAAAGCGATATGCGGTGAGAGTCCGATTATAGGTTTAATCTCATGCTGGCTCGAATGGAATTCGTTAATGAAATAAAGAGCATAAAATAAAGTAGAGTGTGAATTTAAATATAAATCGAATAGGCTTTTGTGTGTAGTTTTTTGGTGTTCCTTTTGTTCTAATGGCTTTAATCATTTGTTGATGAAAAACTAATATTGCCTAAGGCTTTAGTTTGGGGCATACATTTATTTTAAGGTTTAAAAAACGTGTCAAACATTTTTAATTGTTTTTTGAAAGAGAAGTTAAGTTATATTTAAATTGCTGTACATTACATAAAAATCTACACTCAATTTACTATTTATAAAATATTTTCTTTTGTGTTTTGGTTCTGTCTATTATTCTTGTAAATAGTCCTGAAACAGCGAACATAATAATACTCGTAAAACACATATAATTAAATGTTTTTGTTTAAATTCCCATTATTGTGTTCAACTTCCAAAAGTTAATAACCTTAGTTATTGCCACAGAAGTGTGGCATTTAACCATTTACACATTACCACACATATTTACAGACACTTACAAATGTGACTTCCCTTCGGCTAGTCGACGCCGTTTGGCCAATACAAATTGTAATAATTGTTTGGAAAATTGTAGCTCTTAAAAACACATTCACTCTCCCTTTATTATTATTTTTGTTTTTTGCTCCTTGGGGGGAAATAAAGGCCTGCGTGTGTGCGTTCGCGTTTGCTTCTTCCGGCTTGACCACCCACACAGGCGCATACATCTGTGTGTACCGTATATATGGCGTATTGGCCGCCATATTGTTTTCGACATGTGCATGTTTTTGATGTCAAGTGGTCGTCTACTTGAAAACAATTTTCTCTCTGTGATAGTGAATGTGTGTTCGAAATTTTTTCTGCTCTTTCTGCCAACGCAGTCCTCTTCTCGTCCTTCTGACTGTTCGATTCTGTTCGCTTCGGTTTGAGCCTTAGCTTCTGCTGATGCTGTTTTTGTTGTTGTTTTCGACCCAATTGCGACCATGGCATCCATTTTGTTGACGTCGTTATCAATTAAGCGACACGTTGCGTAGTAGCCAGGCCACAGTTGGCGTCAATTGACTGAACGAAATGGCCAAAATGGGGAATGGCCGGAGAGAACCAAAGGGAGTGGGTTGCGACAGAAGTTGTTGAATTGTGCAGGGTCAATTGTTCGTAGGACGGCACATAAAAACAAGTTGCAGTTAACAAGGACAAGGCCTCCTTCTTCTGTGCCATTCAGTTATTGTCCTCTAAATAGCTGTTGGCCATGTCCGAGCAAAATATTACCCGTTAGCCAGCAATGACTCAACTAGAAGTAATTGACGTAAATCTCCAATAATGGTCGGAATAATAAGCATGATAAGGCACCTCGTACATACTCCCAAGGGTGGACCTCAGCTGGTTGAATAGTTCGTAAAATACCAAAATAAATATTTTTACTCTATTTGCCGTAAGTGAATTTATAGAATTATTTTGCCTGGAACCTAGAGGTTAAAGGAGTGATACAATTTTGTGACAACCAAAACATGTCTTTAATTCGCTAAAGAAAATAATTATATACATATGTAGTATATTATTTGATTTATGTAATAAATACATTATTTGTGGACGTACCCTGAAATGTTTTAAATTATCGGGTAGAAAATCTGGTATCGGGTAGAATATTTGCAGTAGGGTTTCGACCTGTGTTTTCAGTTTGGACTTAATCTTAAAATTTTTTCTTGTTTTTTGCTTAATAAATTAAATTATTTAGAATTTTTATTTCCCAGTTCTATTGTAAGTGGTATTTTATATCTGAAATCCTTGGTTAGTTGGGGGAAACCCTTGTGGCCCCCCCGTTATTACTCTCCTTTGAGTTGTTTGGAAGTGTATCACCGAAAACACGCACAATTATGCATGTCAAATTAAGTGTAACTACGCCCAAGTAATAGAATCTGTTGGGGGTAGTGGCAGAAGGCAGGAAAGCTAAGGGAGACGTACTGATGGAGGATGGAAAGCGAACACGGCGGGCGGGCCATAAATCTTCAATGTGCTGGCCTGGAGAATCAGCGAGCGGTAACTAATGATGTTCATAATCGGAGTGGCATGTAAAAGGATAATGGCGAAATGCTGATTAACAGGGAAGGCAAGCCACAACTTCATTAAAGCTCTCTCTCTCGCTCTCAGCACACTTGTGCTCTACGGTGTTTGTTTGTTTGTGTGCGAGTGTGAGTGTGAGTGTGAGCCGGAAGTGTCAGTAGTGGACGCCATTAATTTAGCGGAAATAAACAAACAAAATGAACGGGGAAACAGTAAACCGCAACCGGAGTACAAGAGCGTGGGGGAAGAGGAGGAGAAACAGGCTGGAATCTCGGTACTTGGCATGGGCCTGGGCTTTGAACAGGATATGCTCGTGCTCTGCTTATAATTGGAGCATAAAGTGAAGCTGTAAGAAATGTGCAGGGCCGTAAAAAGGCCAGGAAGTGGCAAACGGAACAAAAACCAAAACCGAAACAGAAAACACACCAGCAGAAAAGGAACGGCCATAGCGGCAAAGATACATTTACAGCTTGGCCTCGTTACACACACTCGGCAAAAGAATTCTAGATTCTGTATGTGTGTGAGTCTCTCCCTATAAATAAAATCCCCTCAGCGACTCTATCCGTATTTTGATACCAAGTTTTTGTATGAAAATATGGGGTATATATGATATCCTTTGGGCTATTGGAACATGAAATGAACCCATAATACATATATTTATTCTCAGAAGTTAATAATATCCTGAATCTTGGAATATTATCGGTGGACATTCAACATTATTCTAACGATCCTTTAAGTCCACAGTATCTTGTAGTCTATCATATTAGTAATCCTTATTTTTTCCTTGCTACCCGCGTAGAGTTAATTTATGACCTGCAACAATACACATACAGAAAACACAGATTGCGCCTCCACTTAAGTGTTAGAGCCGAAAAGACTTTCCAATGCCATCCTGTGCCGAGTCATGAATTTTAAGTGATTCTCTTCGCCTGCCTCTGTTTTTCTTGTTTTTCTTTTTTTTTGTTCTTTCTTGCCTTTTCCGTTTGCATTCTTTTCACAATTAATGTAAAATTTAATTTGACTTGGCTTGAGCACACGTTGCGTGTGAAAAGGGATTCCGAAAGGGTCTTAACATTGCTGCTGTAATTAAAAGGCTTTTCATATAAATATTTTACTTGTCGGCCCAAGATGGCAAAGATTGCAGGCATTTAGGAAGCAATAAAGTCGAAACATATTGCCCTTTTTAATTTAATCTACTTTATTATCAAAGAGTTTAATTAATCCGACTACGCAGATATTTATGAAATATCCGTATTGATTCAATTCATTCAATTATTTCATTATGCAAAGCAAATACTATTAGCTCTGTCCTGACATTTATATTACACGTTAACTGTAACTGAACCAGTGACCAGTGACCAGTGACCAGTACAAATAGATACGGAAATGGCGGAGAGCAGGACGAAGTCCTGGCTCACACACGCACACACTTATAGTAAATTGAATGGGCAATTGTGGTTTTCTATTAAAAATGAGGGGGGCTTCTCACGCAAAATGCAGTAGTGGGTGCGGAATCCACACAAATACATCGACAGACCAGCCCGTTCTGGGTTGGTGTTGGCCAACAATTTTATGGCTTTGGCTATTATTTTACCATTTTTTGTTGTGTCTGTCTGTGTCTATAAATATTTATTACAATTTCGTTATGGGCCAGCAGATTGAATAGGAAAGGCTGCCTGCCACTGGGCCAGGGACAGTTAGTTAGATGTGGACAGATTTATACTTGCCATGACAGCAAAGTTATCTGGGACCTCACTCACCCGATCGGGGCAGACTTCCCATTCAATTAGGCACACATAACTCAGGGTAAACCAAACCCACATCAGCGCACCAAATTGCTGATTCAATTGCGAATGCGGGTCAACGTTTCTTTCGCCTAAGATTTCCATTCTGATTCGTGCCGCAAAACTTTGCACATTTCTCTCGGTAAATAAATTAGAACCCAACGGGGGGGTGGGCGCTGGGTAAAATCATTTTTAATTATTTGCAAATAAAAGGCGTCCGAACTCCTGCAATTAAGGACCGAAAAGTACCCACCGAAAAATGAGCAAATCATAATGAATAAATGTCGCACCGGAAGTGAGCGGAAGCCGGTCCAAGTATTCCACCCCTTTTCCGCCTTAACATTTCCGCTCAAGTAACGGGGATTATCAGGAAGGACTGCCGGCGGAGGGGTTATTCCTAATGGGAAACGCTGCTTGGCATAATAAACTGTTCGTTTCTTTTCGGAAGCTTTTGTTGTTGCCTCCGAAGCGTGTTGACTTTGTTAATAAGTTTCGTAATAAGTTGCCGGCAAGGCTAAAGGATGTCCAAGGATATAAAACAAACCGCAAGGGCATAAATAACCCAAGAAAGCGGCTAAAAAAGTGTGGTCCAAATGGAATTTAAGGAGACTGATTAGTAGGGGTTAAGAGAATACCCTTCTGCAGGAAAAGTATATTTCTTTACAAGGCCGATCTTAAAATATTTTCTACCTAACAAAGTTTCGATACTCTTTGCTGTTTCACTGTTCCAATTGAATAAATACCAGTCTACTCTGGTACTTGCTGAAAAGATTAATTAAGAGTGTTTTTTAGCTTACCTCTGTTTTAATTTTCCACAGCTCGCTTTTAAGTTGGACTATTTTTTCTCACAACTTAAAGAGGAAATATCATTCAACTGTCACCAAACCACAAAACCCTCTAGCCAAAGACCAAGCCAAAGTTCTAGGCTAGACAAAAACGATGAAGAAGGAGAAGAGTAGGCAAAAAAGATGATTAATTTACGCGTCCAGCAGTTCATTCCTTGTCCTTTCTTGGGATTCTGCTCAATGGGACTCCGGCTCATTGTTTGCGCAGATTTACAAAAGCAGCCGAAACTTAATTTGATTAACTTTGAGTAGGTTTTTTTTGTCGCCTTTGTCTTTCCGGTTTCGGTTCATCAGCAGATGAGATGCGAGAGAGAAAATGAGAAGAGCAAGGAGAGATGGGAAGGAACTGAGGCTGAGTGAAGTGATGGAGGAAGGACGAACAGCAGGCGAGAAGCAACGTTGACGTTGATAATGATGTGGCTGGCCATCATCAGCGCTCGTCCGTTGGCCATAAAAAGTTACAGACTTTTAAGTGTCCTGCGTTGGCATTTTATTTTAGTTTATTGGTTGGTGCTGAGGGGCGAGGTGGAGCGTGTTTATGGCCGGGGCGTTCTACATAGATGGGTGCTCGTAAATCGGTATTAGTGTACTTAAATGATGTCCACGGCATTGCGCAGACAATGAATACGAATCGCGTAGCGAAGGCAAATTGAATGCCAATTTTATTTGAACTTAATTAAATGGCTGAAACTTTTTTTTATTCTAAAACGAGAGCAGGCTGGGTATATAAAGTTTGCAACAGATGTTGCCGCCAAATGCTGTGAACTTTGCAGCTGCATAGTTACATCCTTTTGTAAGTTTATGTAGGTCGATTTAATTTTAATTAATTTGTAGTTTGCGTAATTGATTACATATTTATGCAATCTTCAGTCAAGCTGAAGGATTCCTGGTCTTCTGGGGACTAGACAACATTGTATTCATTGTAGCATTTTGGGTATATCTTCGTTGTTTTTTATATGATATCTGAAAACTTAAAATATAAAAGATTTTAAAGAATTTAAAGCTGGCAGAAAAAGTTATGGCATAAAATGTATTTTTAATATTTACCCATAATACAATTGATCTTCGTTTTTCCCCCATATCCATAGGGCTTCAATTCCCATTTTTCCAAACATTTTCCCATAGCTCTTGTATATTTTATTCACTCAATATTGAACTTTTCATAACTTAATTAAGCAAGGACCAAACTAGAATTGCCTTCATATATGCATTAGCTGCGGATGCTGGTGTTGCTCCCATGACTGAAACTTTACAGAGTCTCTGGGAGGAGGGCTAATGTCTTTGCTTTGGCAATTTGGTTAAGGGCGTTTTGCTGTTTTGTTGTTCTGCTGTTGGGCGCCGCTGTTGCCTCTATTCAGCTGCGATCCCTTCACCTTCTCCCCTGTCCTGTGTGCTGTTCTTGGTAATGTTTGTTTTCATTAACATTGTTGTTGCTATTGTTTTTCGCTCGGCAACAACAACGACAAACATTGACGCAACTACACTTGAATGCATTTTGTGCATAGAACCCAGCAACAGCTACAACAACACCATCCGAAACAACAAAATAGCAATAGGAGCGAGCAACAAAAACAATGGCAACAACAGCGAAAGCCCCTAAGGTATAATTTCAATTTCAACACTTTACAAACACGCCACAGTTGCGTCATTAACTGTAAAGTTTGCATGCGCGTCCCGTCTGCAGTTTGCATTTTATACACTTAAACAAATTGTAGGAGTTACGAATTGGAGTTGGTATATAGAAAGATTTTAAGGAACAGTTAAAATGGCATTTTGAAAACACCTTATAACCATAAAACCGTGTGGCGTCATGCATCTTATTCTTTGTTTGCCTGATGCCTCGTCTTGTGACATAGAGAGTGAAAAATCTATACTATGCTTGGGCATAATTTCTCTATTAATATTATATTGTTAATATACTTATAGTCTTCTAATATAATTGAATATTGTTATCCCTTAACATAAGAAAGTTTCAGAGGAATCTTCTTCAAATTAAGTTTAAATTAAGAGTATCTCAATAATATTGTTTAAATCATAATAAATTGTTTAATAAGTTAATAAGGAATTTGTTAAGTGTCATAGTGTATCCATGTCTGTATGACTGCGTGGCATTAAGTGCGCTCTCTGACGGAAATAGCCGAAAGCAACGACGGCAGCAGAAACGCGACGTCGGAGATGAGTTCAACGCAACGTCAGGTGCAGCAGCAGCAGCAGCAGCAGCAGCAGTATCAGCATCAGCAGCAACAACTGCAGCAACAACAGCAGCAGCAGCAACAACAGTGAAAACAACAGGCGCATAGCACTTTTCTAGTAGTTGCCGTTGTTTCATAAAACTTTATTGTTGCATGTTTGTTGGCTTGCGCCATTGTTGTCACCAGCCACATTGCTATTGGTTGTTGTTGGTGTCGCCACCGTTGCCGTTGCCGTTGTCGTTGTCGCGGCTGCTGCAATGCTTCAAGCCAAACATAAAATCATTTCAGCCAGCCCGCCCTCGAGCATTGACTAATGCTGACACGCCGGCAACACGAACGTTGCAGCAGCAACAGCAACATCAGGGCCACCAGAAACATGGCGGGCACTACAGCAGTTGTGGACCATTAAGTTGACGCTTTTCCATTGAATTTGCTGTGACATTGGTCCAAACGCAGCACTGTCAAAAAATTTAAACACATCTATTCGAATATAATAGCACATTTCCCATCTTTTGATTTAATACTATTTACATTTTGTGAAAAACTCGTAGAAAAAAGGAGTTAGAACTCTGAGCATCTGAATTATTTTAAATTATTTTACCTGAAATCCATTTTGAATTAAATAAACTTTTTGAAAATAAATTTAAAATAAATCAACATAAAATATTCTTTCTGTGTGGAACGAGTTGTGCTCGTCTGCCTGTTGAGGGCGTTGATAGTCATCTAACTGGGCTAGCAGCCGCCAAACAAAGTGGAAAAAGGCCACAGTTCCGCTTGGTTATCTTAGCCAACCTTCAAGGTGAACGACGGGAAACTGGAAAACGAGTAAAATTTCCCAGTTGCACATTAAAATCGATTTTTGAGTTGTCCCGGGAAGATGAAAGAAAATCAATTTCAGCCCTAATGGAATAATCTAATTTTTATTACAGCTGCATAGCTATTCGTCATTTGCTTACTCCCTTCGTGTGTACAACTACAGATATAGTTGAAGCTATAGCATCGGGAACTAAATTTACATATAGAAAAATCTGTAGCAATAATTTAAATGGGTTTTGTAAATATGGTACGCATTTTAAGGCAATAAATTTGTGAGACAATGAATTATTTGAATTATTTGATGATATCTTTAATTGGTAAAGTTTGATGATATCTTTAATTTGTAAAGTTTAAACACTTTATAGATAAAGAAAGGTTTTCTTATGGTAGTACTTTTAGTATAAAATAAATAAATTTTTGACAAATATAGTTCTTTCTCAAATATTCTCATTTGCAATTCTATTGTTTTGCCCGCCTCTGTTTGCACATAACTTTGATCTCCTTCCACAATTTCTCATAGTCTAAATGCTGCCGGATGCACAAGCTGCAAAAACACCGGCAAACCGGATTGCACATTTCTTTTATGCAGTAATCATTTGCGGCACTTTATTGAATTCCAAGCGGGAGCGGCAACCGAAAACAGTCCGCACAACACAATCCCCGCCCACTTCCGACTGCCGCTGGCAGGTGTTGTTTTCCCCATCCTTGGCAGCCGCCGTTTTCCATTTTCTCCATGTTCTTTCCCCCTCTGTTCCAGGCTTCAATTTTCCCTCTTGTTATTCTCTCCCACACATCACATGCTCGCTTTGGCTTCTTGCTTGCCGCGGTCGTGATGTTTGCCTTGCTTTTGCTGGGCCAAAAAAGTGCAGGAAAGCGATGCATACTTTAAGGCGAAAGTCAACCGCAAAGTGAATTCCACCATCGACAGACGCCATCTTTTAGAAGGAAGTGTTGCAAGATTAGCTTTTTCTTAGAATTTGACTGTTTTTTATGATATAAAAATAGTACCAATACTAAGTTTTGGTTTTTCTTTGATTTAAAATAGATTTATTTTTAAATCTATTCAGAATTTTATTTCCTTAAAGATTTGTCTTAAACCGGAAGTTATCAAAAACTTAAAAAGGCTTAATATTTTCCAAAATAAATTTGTATGCATCTATATAATTTTCAAATTTTCTTCTTAATATTTTAAGCTCCACCAAAGTTTTTTTCTGGTTTTTCTCTGAATCGATTTGTTTTTCAAGCCAAAGAATGGGCATCACTGTGGATGTGCGAGCTCCGGGAGCAGTAATCTTGGGCAATCTTAATGCGGATATATTAAACTTATTTTTACAGCATTTCTCTCGGCGATTCCTTGGCCCCCCCAATCTGGATTCTTTATTTTCATATACTTTGTATTACTTGTGCCGCGCCCCTATGCCTTCCACATCCAGCCGGTTCCGCAGATTTCGTAAGCCCGATAAACTAACCGCCTGCCGGCACCCCTCGCCTGCTCCCTGGGTGCTTTTCAACACGGGCAGGCAGACCAGACAGACAGACAGTAAGTGGTGGTGGTGCAGTGGGTGGTGAGGTGGGTGGGTGCTGAGTTGGTGGCAGAGTGGGGGCGATGTGTGTGTGTGCATGTAAGAGTGTTTCGCAACTTGAGGCGCTTGCCACTTCCGCTGGCGGTCTATAAGAAAACACTAGCACACTCGCCGGCTGTTGGCTACAACTTTTCTTCTGCCTTCCATTTAGTTTCGTATCGTTGGGGTTTTTTTATTTTCGGTTATCCTCTCACTTATTTTAGTTTTATTGCTCGGCATTTTATTGCAAAAATTTTAATATTTATTTTTGCTGTTGGTTTATTTTGCACCACGCCTGGAAGGCAATGCCAGTGTGTGGGTTGAAGACTGTTTGTGTTGGTTTTTACCCAAACACATACACACCATCCACTGGCGCTGGATGCTTTGTTTGCCGTCTGCTCGCGTTTAGTTAGCGTTTTTCTATTGCATCTCCGTTTTAATGTTTAACAAACTTGAATGGCGCAGTTGAGAGCTCCCAAACAAACAGAAAGAAAATACAAACGAAGCGGGCTTCCTTTCGCCCCTCTTTCCCCTAGCTTGTGTGAAAAGTTTTGTGGAAATTATTTTAAAACGTTTTTTTTCCGTCTTATTTTTGTTTTTCTAGTTGCGATTTTACCTCATTGCCTTAATATAAGAGTATCAATGGATTTATGTATAAATTTCAAGCTCATTATGGAATAAACACGGAAATGACAATTTTATTCATAATTTTGCGATTCACCACAGTTGCATTTCACAAACCATTATTATTTGAAACAAAAACGCTTTTTGTGCAACTCGGTATTTACAAAAATAGGCAAACAGTAGCTAAGTCATTTCATTTCGCTGGATGGAACGACAGATTTTTCTCTTTTTTAGAGCCAGGCATATCTCGACGGGAGTGGTAAGCTATTTTGATTTTGCTGCGGGTACATTCGCTGATAATATTGGTCACCATGGCCTCCATGCCTCATGGATCTTGACTCTTGGAAAGAAGTAGGAAATGGGAAGCCCTCTTGCTGAGTATGAGTATGTGAGTATCCAGAATTATAATGGTCACCATGGCCCCCATTTTGATTGGACCTTGTGCACTGGAAAGCTCTGGGCAAATCGAAACGCCCTTTATGATGTGCGTGTCTGTGATGATAATGGTTAGCATTGCCCCCATGCATTTCGGCTCCAGATCCACCGGAGGGCCTGAAACATAAAACAACTCTCTTCCATAATCATGCTTCAAGTTGTATTTAGTATACTCACTGCAAACCATTTTGGGGACTCGTGTTAAGATTTCGACCGTCAACAAAAGCCGGGCGTCTAAAAGCTGGACAGTATTCGGAATTATTACTCTCCTTAAATTGAGGCTGACCGCTCGGATGGCCGATTGTTGAAGCTGCTAACATCATTCCAAGATTTTCATTGCCGTACACTCTTGCAAAATGCGCGACGTTTTCCTGGTAATAAAAGCAAAAGGTCACATATTTAGGATATCTTATCTAATAAAGTCTTACTTGCGGACACACTATGCCGGAAAGTTCAATGCCGCTATACGCCATGACTTTATTTTTTTGTTTTGAATAATTTGAAAATTCGAAAATTCGAACCTAGAAAAATTTTTTGAAATTTTGGAGCGAATTTCGCCAGTTGTGGTGGAGAGAAAGACTCAACTTAGATTAATATTTTTGATTCGACAAATATATACATTTGAATTCATAGTTGACTTATTTCTCATGGATAAACTATTTTTCAGAATGATACAAATTTTAAATTCTGGGGAATTGGTGAATTCATCAGCATTACGTTTTTATTCCAAAGATTACTAAAAATGTCATAAAAATATTAAGTTTCTGCTAAAAACCGTTAAACATTTTCACACCTTTAATGAACGACCTTTAGCTTTTTACGCTTTGGGCCAAGTTACATAAGTGTAAAGCAGTTGACAGACAATTATTGCACCCCTATAACCGTCAACGACTCAACACATCCATTTAATTCGCCATTTATTAATTTACGCTGAAAATCTTTAACGACAGGTCCAGGCTTTACTACTGCCATGGCAACCTCATTACCGCCGACTTATTGTAAATAATTATTTGCGGCTTACAAGCATTTTTTATGCCCTTAGCGTATGCCCAATTTATGAATAAATCATTTGAGCTCTGCATTCACCAGTGGGTTGTCGTCCGGCTGCATCCGTGCGCCCCCGCCTCGAGTTGACATCCTCTTCACCGGATAATATGCAATATGCATTTCGAGCTGCCGACCCGGTGACCAGGTGCTGTACGGCAGCCGTTGAGCTTGTTGTTGAGTTTTAATTAATCGAGGAGAACTCATAAAAATATTTAAATGCAAAAAGCGCTTACGTCCATATGGCAAGGGGGCTGCGCCATATCGTCAAGAGTCGGTGACAAGTGGGAAATCCCAATGCATGTTTTATTGCCAACAAGTAGAGAGGGGAATAAGTGCTGAGGACCCTGCTGTCTGCGCAATATTAAATTAATAAGGATTTTTATAATTGGTTGAGGCCACCTTACTATTTTTTAAAACAAATAAAATAAAGAAAATACCCTAAGGCCTTTTAAACGTAGAGTTGTCAAATTAAAGAGTAGGGTTACTCTTTAACAACTCTGATTCTCAATCAGAACTGTGCAAACATCGCAATGTGGAGGTCGTGCTTCTGTATCGATAAATCGATATAAGTGACACTGCACTTTTCTGGCACATTCTATATAATTGACAAGTGCGTGAAGTATTACGAAATCACTAAAATCGTTTAATTAAACAGGAATCGCAGCTGTAATTATGGTGGATCCCAGTGTGCACAGCTATAACTTGAACCTTAGTGGTTTGTAGAAGATGGAATTACACTTTTAAAACAAGCTAACAATATTTTCTATTCTAGAGAGCGATGATAGTTCCGATGTCTCCCATTTTGGGTGAGTTTATTTTTGGTACTTTAATGCACTTGACAATCTTGTGCAAATCTTGTTTTTTTTCAGTTCTAACAGAAATGAATCGAGCTCCTGCAAAGAAGATGACGCTACTTCAACTCTCGGTAGAGTGCACAGAAGTCGTTCACGCACTCGCCGATTATCGGCAAATAGTGCCGTTCAAATGAAAGGATCGCAAAAGCAACACACTGCGTATGATTCAAAACACATCGACAAGCTCCCAGAGGAGGGATCTTCTAGTGCTTCTAGTTCCTCATCCGGGGACAGTCCAAGCTCCCAATCATCGAGCTCGGGGGGTGAAGCAATGCAGTCATCTTCAAAGAAAATTCTCAAGAAAAATTCTGAGGCATATACGTATAGTGAAAGTTCTGGCTCGGAGCATGAATCAATTCAGTCATCACCCAAGGCAACTTGCAAGGAAAAGTCAAATTCTGATACTGGCACTGAACCCTCGTGCTTAGAGGACGAACCGATGAAGTCATCGCCCAACCCAACGTCAAAGGGAGAGTCAACTACCGATTCAAACAATGAAACTTCGTGCTCAGAAGGTGAATCGATGCAGCCGGAGGGAAAGTCAAATTCCGATACGAACACTGGAACCTCGGAGGAAGAATCCGAGGATGAATCGGATGGATCAGAAGATGAACCAATGCAGTCATCGCCCACACCAACCTTAGAGGGAAAATCAACGCCCGAAGCAAATACTGGATTCTCGAACTCGGAGGATGAATCAATGCAGTCTTCGCCCAAATCAAATTCCAACGAAAAGTCCAAAGATGAGCCAATGCAGTCATCGCCCAAATCAACCTTAAAGGAAATATCAACTCCCAAAACAATCAGTGGATCCTCCAGAACGCCGGATGAATCAATGCAGTCTTCGCTAAAGTCAACTTCCGAGGAAAAATCAAAATCCGATGCAAACTCTGAAGATTTGTGCTCAGAGGACGAACTGATACACGGATCGCCGAAACCAAAATCCAAAGAATTATTTAGTACACAAAATGAACTTTTTGAACAGGAGAAAATCTCTTCCAATTCTGAGGATGAAAATGAACGTGTGGTTGCCGAGCTATCGGGTATGCATTTCGACAATGAGATAGAAAAATGTCTTCACGAGAAGAATCCAGAAACTGTTGAGGACCAACATAAGAAAGTGTTGGGAGACAAGTTAACGGTGAAGTTTAAGGTAACTTTACCTGAGATTGAATCTGAACTGCCCGGAGGTTCCTTGCAATTTCTAAGAGTGCCTCAGTTCATACCTGTGGAGTCTGGTGCCTTCGATGCTGATACCTTTAAGGATAGCATGACCTCGGATGATCTGAAGGATGAGCAGTCCCGTGGGGATTTCCTTAACCGCCTGAAGGCAACAGTGCGTTGGAGAGAAAACAAAGATAACATCAAAGAATCGAATGCTCGGATTGTGCGCTGGTCCGATGGCTCTGAGACCTTTCACGTGGGCGCCGAGGTTTTTGATGTGATGCACCATAAGGTGATCGATGACAAAAACCACTTGTATGTCCGCCTGGATAGCTGCTACCAGCCCCAGGGATCCATCACCGATAAGATGACATTGCGGCCCAAGCTGGACTCCACCTTTGGACAGAGCCATGTCCAGGGCCTGCGAAATCGGGCTATGAATAAGCCACAGACGGGCGTTGTTAAGGTGCTTTCGGATTTGGTAGCCAATCCCTTAGCAGATCGAGATAGACGGGCCAAGGAGGAGATTGCCAATCTCCGCAGGGAGGAGCGTGAAAAGCGTCGTGATATCCAGATGAGTATGAGAAAACCCCGTGTAAAGCCCATGCGTCATTGCACGGCAGATGATTCGGATCCGGAGCAGCCAACCGGCGAACAGGACGATCTGGAGAGCGTATCAGCCCAATCTCTCAGCGCCTCTTCAACCGGACCACCCAGTACCATCCAAGGCATACGCACCAATCGTAATGTGGCCGTAAATCCCAGGAGATTGGAGTCGACTGACGAGGAGGACGATGAAGGCGGTTACGAAAGCGATGTGAATGACATAATAAATGATGGAGATCTCGATGGTGACGATGAGGAGATGTCCGACGAGCCGAGCACCAGCACCTCCAAGTCCAAGAAGGCTCCCCCGAGCCACCACAGCTCGAAGTCGGACTCCGAAGATGGTCCCAAGAAGCGCATCCCTAAGCGCAATACCAAGCGGGTTATTTACTCCGATTCGGACTCGGACTAAGTGCCGACTCCCGATGGAACACAGAATTGTAATAAACATAATGCATTAGCTAGCCCACAACATAGAGCGGCTAACATTCGCGCTCTGCATGATAATTAATTAACTAAGTATGGGCGGGCCGGGGCCATTGCCTTAATTAGTGGGCGTGGCACCAGAAGGGCATATTAGAAGCCGACACAGAGAGTTCTTGCGGGAGCAGGGGTCACAATGGGGTCGTGATTGCAGCGCGTAGCACTCAAACCCGAATGCCATTGTCCGACTGCCAAACCAGCCGGCATTCCAACGCCCAAAGCAATTAGTGGGCAGGTGCATTAGATGGCAGCCAGGTGTTTTCGGGGACATTGGATGGCTAAGTGGAGGCGGCCGTAGGCGGGGGTCAAAGCTGCATTGACCGCTGCAGGACTCGGATGCTGCTCCTTCGCGATTGAAAGTTTAGTTTTGACATGATTTGCCTTCTAGGAATTTAAACTCAAAACATTTCGGAATACAACATTTCAAACAATCTTGAGATAAGTATTAAACTAAATTTTATAAATTAAAATCAGTAGATTTTTAAAAAGCAAATAATCAGCAGTGTCCTAAAAGTATTATTTTCAGCTATAGGTAACATCTCTAACTAACAGGCAAGCGGCTACTGATATTTTCCCAACCGAAGGCGTCTCTTAAATCCATATTGATAGAGGCATTATTTGGGTATTCTGGATTCAGTCATTGTTTGGATAAATCAAGCCTTTTGCATTTGTTTAGTTAACTGGATAAACTTGATCTGTAGCTCAGTGCCGGCATTATCCGTTGCCTGCGTTGAGTTCCCTGACAATGTTCATTTGCTTCAAAGGCACATAAGCTCATTAGAATGTCTCCATCGCCGCAGCTGTTGCGCAACAACGTCGCCCTTTGTTGTGCCAGTTCCTGGGGCATTGCAACGCATTCGAATGTAAGTAAGATATATACGCCTTAACTTGTTACGGGCCATAAACTAAACTGTCACCGATTTTCGGGGTTCGTAAGGAGACCCGAGCAAGCCGCACGACACGCCTGTAGGCCAAATATCTTGCACACATATTTGTCGACAAGTTTGCAAACTGTGCGGGCGAAAGGCGGGAAATGGGTACGAGTGGTGGCTTGTCCTAGGGGTAGAGTTACCCCGGCAAAGCATGTCAGCCTTTGTGCTAATGCAATTTAGTGCCTCCTGCAGCAAATGAACCTTGATTATGTGTTTATTAGACACCAATTTACGCCTGCTGCAATGTTGCAATGTGGCCTCCACACCGGCGGCTGCCTTTCATTTAACGACGACTGGCTGGTGCGGCAGTACACTTAAATTCCACACCTTTCTCATAAATATCACTTGTCGGCTTATCGCATCGATGCACATGCATTTTTGGCCACACGACGAATTATTGCATAATGCCCAAACAATTCAATGGCAATTAGTTCGATAATGCCGATCAAAGAACTCAAACTTGACCAGTGTCGGACAAGATGACTTCAGGTGCTTTATGGTTGGCTTGTTTGGGAATAAGATTAAATGTTTGGATGTTGGTTTAGGGACAATTAAATTGATGTAAGCTGAGTACACAAATTATTGAAAATAAATTGATGTATAAGCATTTCCAAATTAATTAACACGAGGCTAATGCTTCAATAAACAAGGCGAGAATACCAAGCAAAAGATACAAAATCAAATATTGTTAATATGGATTATAATTGCATATAATGGTAAGCTAGCTTGAGATTGTGGATAATGGTCAAAGAGCTTAATAGTGAATCAATTTCAGTGAACAAACATGGGAAATATTTTCATCTATTCAAGTACGCTTTCAAGTCATTAACCCTACCACAAAATGTGGACTAATCGTTTAAGAATTAATTAGCTTAGGCCTTAGGCTTTGAGAAACGAAACTCTTAATATTCCAATAAAATTATACCTAAATAACAATCTTTTTATGATAGCCCCTATCAAATTTTTAACTGTCTCTGATGAACCCCGAGGTATTTTGACCACTAACAAGCGTTAACTAGATACACCCATTAACCCCAAAGTCTTGCTTTTATAGCCATTATACATATGCAGGGAGGTTATACTTGTTAACTAAAGCAAACACAATTACACTTACGCACTCAAATTTATTTACAGGACATAAAGTAGACACTCGTTCTCGCACACGCACACGCACACAGACACTCTTGAACAACCGGATCCTGTTAGTTTACATACCTCAAAGGCATTAATTATTTATGAAGCGACTGGCAGACTGGGGCGAGCGAGAAAGGAATGTAATAAAATTACAAGCAAATGCCGTAAACACGAAAGGTTTTGAAATTCAAGCAAGTGAGAGCAGTATTAAGTTTGCCGGCCGTGACAACTGGCAAACTGGCTAACTGGCCAACAGTAATTAAAGGCTATAATAAAGCTAACGTTTCTCCTGAAAGTATGCCAGAGAGGGAAAGCACATAGAGAAGGAGTGAATAAGAGACACAGGAAAAAGACGGGATTGTAGACACATGACAGTTGTCAACGCAGCAATTTGACAAGACCCGCACCGAAAGGCCTAGATATGGTATATCCATTCCCGCAAAGACAAAGCGGAGCAACCACAAAAACGAAGCTAAATGCTGACCGAGACAAACCATTAGGGGCTGCACCACAATAGAACGGTGCGAGACAGGGTTTTCTACAACAATTTTTTATTATTATTTAATATATTTATTTATTAAATTCCACAATTTTTAGCCCTTATATAAATTAAGAAAAACTCGTAATATTATTTCTTTTTAAAATAAAATAAAAGCATATTTTAATTAATCTTTTATAATATAGGAGTTTTCTTTATATAAATACATATAAATATATGCTTCAGTTTCAAGCCACGTATCTAATGCCTAAGTTCCTATCACTGATCCAACCTCAATATTTATCATGGTGCGTCTATAATTCCTTTAAATAATTTTCAATTCATTTTCTGGATAAATTTCAAAAGAATTTTGAAAAAAATGGTAAAGAAGTTATAAGTGAAAAATACAGACGCATGCTTATCAATTTGCAAAATCCCTATTGCCCAGTTAGTAATGTTCCGTACTGTACCTATCAGTATGTATCACCTCAAATGCTTGACTTGTATTCTCAAGCACTTTGGCTTTGTAGATTTTATGTCTTGCGGCTTGCATTATAAAATTAGTGACATACTCTAAATGTTGAAAACGGCAGGTTGGTGGAAACGGGCAACGGCTTGGGTGGGGCAGGCAGACAGACAAGGGCACTTTGGTCCCCCGGGCGACTTCAAACCATTTCGGAGTCTCTGTCCCTTTCTGTTTATGACAGTTGTTGAAATTTAACAGCCGCTCATTAACAATTCGCAATTATGCCACAAGCTTAATGCGTATGTGTGTGTGTGTGTGTGTGTGTCTGGGCATGTGCACATGTATTGGGCCAATATTTGCTTAAATCAATGAACGCTTAGGCAAAGAAACTATTCCATTTAACTTTATTCCATTATCCCTGGCAATTCCCGACAAAATACTATATGTATTTTAGGGTCATTAGTGCAATATGCATTAACAGGCGTTCATAAATAACTTTACACTTAATGTGAAACAGGCGAACACACACACACACAATGCAGTTAAGCGGGTTTCGTTGATCACATTTGTCATTAAAGCCGCATTCATTGAATAAATAATTCAAATAAACATGCACAGCCGTAAATTGCAAATCTGCTTGATTTGACTAATTGTTGAAATTGATAGCAATAATTGATATATTTGCTCGCAGATTATATTACAACCTAATTGAATGGCATGAGGGTCCACCTAGCATCGCACTTCTTGGCAGTTCAAAATTGATTAGTTGTGTATCGGGATTAATTATATACATGTGAATATTTATATTATTTAAGTTACGAATGTATTTCTAAGATTATATACAACAGCAGATACAATGTTCGGACTGAATTAAATAGTTGCATAACCCTAACCAACCTTGCTAAACATTATACCTCCTATAAATGGCTAACAATTGTTCAACTAAAATATATTAAATAATATAAATGAACTAAAGTCACTCTTAATATTAATTACTTGCCTTAATAAGCTGAACATCACTGTTGCCGGATATTTTCCCTATTCTCCGTAGTCACTTAATAAAGGGCAATTATGTGAAAGCCACAAATGATGAAAGAACGCACCATATGCCCGTGAGTCCAACTGTCGGGGGGCACATTGCTCATTTTAATGACTGTGGAAATGAACTATCGCCACGTGATTTGGCCAGAAGCTGGACCCCCGAGCCAGTCACATCAATAGATACTTACTCATAATTAACGTACATACATATATATGAATGTGTGTAACATGAAATGTTTATACAGCACATTTTCGTCGGTAAAGTAATCCCCGGAACGCGTTCATAAGGGATCATAAAAACGAATCGTTTTGTGGCGTTGATTGTAAAGCTTTCTCATGAATTTCAAACTGGAAAATGTAGTAATTTTCATGCACAATTTACTTTGATTTATTAAATCGTAGTCGGATCCCTTTTGGCCCTTGCTAAATTTGCATACGTATTTTTAATGTATTAAGCCAATTAAGGCTGACACGCACACGGAAAACTGTAAAACTGACCCATGTCCTGGGCTGTCCAGGTTGTCCTGGCTGCCAAGATTAATTTAGACGAAGCTGCTTTGTGTTTCATTAAACAGATTTAGTGTTATTTACTTAAGCACTTAAAATAAATGTGCAAATATTTTCATCGGCTCCAAAATTTAATTGAAATTCCTTTGCCATGTCCCAGCCATCCTTCCTTCCTTGAGGTGACAGTTTAAGCACGCTCAATGCCATCGGATAATGACGTTGATTGTGGCATCTCCTTGGTCGCTCCTTCCGTCGTTCGACGTCCTCTGCCTTGCGTCCTCTTTGCAGGCATCCATCAATCGCAGGGCCCTGGCTTCCTGGCCATCCTGCAAGCCTGGTCTGAGTAGCAATAGCAACAAAGGCACATAATGTTGAGATGTTGCCGCTGCTGTCCTCATCCCTGGCTTCAAGCTCCAAGCTTCAAGCTTCTCGGTTCTCGTCCTGCGTCCTATGTCCTTGTTTCCATGCTCGTTCTGCGTTGTTCTTGTTGCACTTTGCTCTGACATTTTGAGTTTATGGCATATTTGCATTATGACTCTGCCTGACCTGGCCTTTCTGCTCCTTCCTCCAGCTGCTGCTTCTGCTGCTCCTGCTCCTCCCGGTGCATCCTTTTAGCGCCACATGTGTGCGTTTGTGTGTCCCTTTCATGGTGCACTTGAACAATGACGTTGACTTTGTCGTTGAGGCTGCCATGAATGCATGAGCCAGAACTCCAAGACCGGCTCCTGTGCCTCCTGCTGACGCAGCTGTTAACAAGGCAAATAACAACGCTTGCCTGGATAAAAATTATGCAAGGCTTAACAACCTAAAACTATTTCATCCCCACACACCCAGCCACATCCTCTAATTGGTCAATTTTGCTGCACTCTCTTAACTTCACAAGCTTCGAAAAGGAATATCCTAGAGTTTCCATTAAACCTCTTTGGCTTTTCCAGGCCATCAATGGGTTGCAGCTGTCAAAGTTCGGGGGCAAGTTGCATTCTGTCGTTCTGACTAGTGGAAAGGAGAATGAGAATAAGCTACCAAAGCACTTGCCAAGGCCATCTATCAGGCATTATGGTCTGGCTTTCGAAAAAATCTCTTTTGTCTCAATTTAGGCACGTTTTGGGTTTCAGTATACAGTGAGAATAAATGTGACTAGTTTTTAATATAAGTGAGAGAGATGTTAAATTCAAATAAACTATTTATTATTTCTTTATTTGAAGTTGCAGCTTCTTTACTTCTCATTTAAAATAAAGTTAATTGTATTTTTTAATAGCATAAAACAAATAATATAAAATTCTCAATGAAAATCATATTGTTTTGAATAAAATAAATCAAACGTTAAAACATTTAAAATGGTTTTCTGTGTAATCGACCAAGATTATAATGTTGGGGTTAAGCTTTGGCTATTTAAAAGGAATATGACCGAAAATTAAAGTCAAGCTGAGTCCTAACAAAGTTGATAAGCCTTTTAGTCGGTTTTAGCCTTTTGTTATCCCTTGCTAATGCCAGTCTTTTATGTAACTAAAATGTGTTGATAGCACATTTTTAATTGGAAGTTCACCGATTTGCATCTGCTTAAGACTCCAAACAATCAAAGTTTTTGCATAACGACTTTTTTGCAGATTGTTTTACTATTTTTGTGTGCTGTTTTTTCTTTTATTTTTTTTTTTGTAAGGCAAACGTGTCTGTTAACCAAAAAATCATGAGGAGAAGTGAGGACGGTAGCAAACTGACGGAACTTTAACAAAGCCGACACGATGATGATGATGACGATGATGATGGTAGTGATGAGAAAGATGCGAAGCATTCCAGTTTGTTACATGCCAAACAAAACACACACTACTAGCAACTACCTACTGGGTTGAACAAAGCAAGGGGCCAGAATGTCTACACTAAACCTGAATGTGAAGCAATTTGCTAAACAAGAAAATAATTGACTTGCCACAATGTGAGGCATGCTAGCCGAACGGCCACATACACAGGAAGAACTGTCATTTGAAAGATTAAATCCTTGAAAATGATATTAATAAGAAAGATTCGATCAGGAAATAAGCCTACAGAAATAATATATATAACAAAAAGTACTTAATATTATGCATGGTTAATATATTTTATTTCATATTATTATGATAAATAGCTGGAAAATCTGTTTTGTAAATATTTTTCTCTGCTTACATGCCCAATGTTAGGCATTCTTAAAGAGAGCAAATTGAATTTCCACTGAAGGACGAAAGACGGTCTTAAGTATGCAACACTTTTTTCCCAGCCCTTCAATTGAGCGGCTAATGGCGTAGAAAAACGGGTCGCGGGAAAAGCGCATGACATAAAAATTTATGCCCTCAAATGAAGCTCGTGATGGCTGCCAGTCATTGTTGCTGCTGCCGCTGCTGCTGCTTTTATTGCTGTTGATGCTGATAAGTGGAACTTGAGCGTCAACAATGCATGATGCTGGCCCTCGTCATCGTCATCGTTCCAATTTCCCATCATCCCCATTATCCCCAGCCCCATCCCAATGCCGCCCACTGCAGCCGGCGATAAGATAAATTAATTCAAGTAGTTGGCCAGACACTAAGCCCATACTAACGCCCACAGTGCCATACCACTATGGTCCAGCGGACCACTTTTGTTGGCCAAAATTAATAACTCCGTAAATTTAAGAGATATCAACTTGAAACTTTACCAATCGTCATTTTGTGCTTATAGGATGATACTGGATCAAAATTATCCGGATCAGAACACTATATCCTATAGCCCTCATAGGAACGAAAACAAAATTTTTGAGATAAATCCATAAAAATTTGGTTACATAAAGATTATGCTATTTTAACTATATTTAAAAATTTTATCAAAATCGGATCAGGAATACCTATAGTTTTCTTACGAAAAAAAGGAATATAGTGCTGTTTTTGCCTCTAATTCATTGAAAAATTATTTATAAAATCTTTCTACCATTTAAAATTTTGGTTTTACATTGTATTTTATCTGAATTACAATATTTTATAGTTTTTATAGGATATTTCCCAGTTTTCATGAGTTTAAAGACACTTTTAACGCATTTAAGATGTCATTTTCATACCAAATAAGGTAATTTTTCATTGAAAATTTCAAGAAATGTGGTCAAAAGTGGCATTATAGACTATATGCAATCGAACAAGAATTAAATACTCTACAACACACAATAGGCCTCCAGGTGAAACTAGGTGACATTCACTACTTTTACCTTTTTAAACATTAGGTTTAAACAAATTTTTTATTTTTTTAAGGCGACACACTTTAAAACCAAACTACAAAGACATTACAACGACTATGAACATTTTACAACATTAAATATATAGTACAAGCCCCATTGATTCAAACTCTTTTTAAAGATTTATCAAGTTCTTATTTTTTGTTGAGTTTTTTTAGTTTAAAAATTGTCTAAATTTTCACGCTTTTTCCTTGTTTGCTAGCTTGCGAAGAAACAGCTGACTTTAAGCGCTCCGTGCGAGAAAGTGGCGCCACCTATGAATATTTTGATTGTGACAAGTTGATGGTCACTCTATTTCCAATCGATCCATACCAAAATCAATTGATTTGTTTAACTTTTAAAAAATGGATTTTGGCCAACCAAAGTGGTCGGCTGGACCATAGTGCATACGACCCACAGCCACGTCGACTGGGCAACGAAATTAGCTTCATTTTTCGACCCCCACTGTGACCCGGGCCGCCATCAAAGGGCATGCATAATGACTTGACCTGCGGCTTATGAAATACGAAATACGAAATGCGGAATACAGCTACAGCTACAGCTACAGCTCCAGCTCCAGCATGCGGGTGTCCAACGAGGACATGACGACGAGGACGAGGACGAGGATGAGGATGATGATGCCATGTCAACAGGCCTGAGACACGCGTCGCCAATTGCCGTCCTCTGATTTACTCGTACCGACCAAAAATTGTGGCCATAGGCCGGGGCCACAAACTCAGCCGCCGCTTGTCAAACATCGCCAATTGAAAACGCGTGGCGAGTTTTCATTTCGCATGCCAAAAAACGATGCTGAGCCACGAGCTGCAAATTGCGATCAAGTTGATTGAAGACCGGCCAAAATGCGATTGCGTTGGATAAATACCTGCCAGTAAAATGAGCCTGGAATATCAGATTTTCTTATGAGTTTTCCATCAATATTAATCATACTTTTAAAGTAAATATTAAGTAATATGTAAACCAGACTGCAGGCTTGAAATCCATTCAACTCTCACTTCCCCATCTAATTGGTGCTTAAAACCTAGACTAGAATTTTGATAAAAAGCGAAATCAGATGGGAAACAAGCCGAACCCAAAGGCACAAGGAAAATGCAAAGAGGAGGCAGTATCTTCAAAGTCTGTTTGCCTGTTAGTAACCGATGACTGAACTTACTGCTCATCAACATCGTTATAATCGTCAGACATCTCCCTCTCCCAGCATATTCCTAATTTCTAATCAAATGTTAAATGAATAATTAAGCTCCAAGGTTGATTTTGATGCCGTCCAAACGGAAATTGCTTCCGATGGACAGCAAGCGAGTTTAGCTTTTTCCCCCCAAACATTTACTCTTCGGATATGGTCAGTCTGCCTACCTATATGTACATTTTGAGCCTTGCGACTCAGACTGGGGAATCCTATTGGTAAACAGTCCTGAAAGCTTAACTAAATTTGAATTATGCGCAGTCAAGTAAAGGAATTGGTAAAGAGTTGGTCATGCTGTAAGCCGAATTTATAAAATACTCCAAAGAGAACTTCCTAAGGCATTAATTTTGATTTACTGATGAATTAGCAAAAACCCTTGTTCTGCTTAATATCCGAAATTCTGGGATTTTAAATGCCAATCGAAGCGAGTTAAAAAAAGGGAAGGGAAGGGAAGTGGGTCGAGTGCCCCAAACCATGACAGTTGAACATTGTGCAGTTTTTTGATTTGCCAGTTAGTTTTCCCAGCCGGGCCTTGTCAGTCCAACTCTCACTGTCTCTATTTCTCCCCGACCTGCCAGCCACTTCATGTAAAATGAAGGAAGAGCTGAACTGGACAGGACATCAGAGACCGGAGGCCCTGGAGTCTGCTGACGGAAGCAGGAATACCATTCGCAAACCAAAAATAAAAAAGAATTCGGAAAACGATGCAAAATAACAACAAGGATCGAGTGGCTCAATAGCCGACGACGTACTTAACCCATTTCCCGGCTCGTTATTTATTTTTTATTTTTTGCGAAAATAAAATGGTCGAAAAATAAAGTAAGCACGGACAATCGAAGTTGAATGCTTGAAGTGTTTTTTTTTTATTCAGGGCTGGGTCAGTGAACGACCTGCTAGATGTTAGTTCTGTTTAATAATTGAATGCAGTTATGGCCCGGCATTCAGAATGTCTGAAAATTTCATTAAAAAGTATAATCGAAATGTTAACAGGCAGAGCCGGCGAGAGCTGGAAGCTGGAAAAACATAAAATTATATTTTAAGCACTCTCCAAGCCGCATTGCCCGCGGATCCCCTTCTGTCTAAATCGTTGGGATGCTAATGTCTGTGGGCAGGAGCGCAGCTTCCTTTCGTTTCCATTTTCGGAGTTGTGCATTCTCGCCTTCGTCCCGGAATCACTTGGCCTGGCCCACTCGAAGACTTCTGCCCTTTGCACATGGCCTGCATAATGAATGGGAATGTGTCTAAGAGCCCTTTTGCCCAGCGAACCCTCAGCGGTTGTTTTTCCAGTTTAATTTTCCCTCTCAGCTGCGTTTTATACTCTATGTGTTTTGGCCCGCGCCATGCTGATTACAATGCGAAATAAAAGCGCAATTTGTGGGCATATTGTGGGCAAGCATTATTCGGAAGAAGCATCATGAAAGGCACTTTTGCAAAAGGCAGGATAGAAGCGGATATATTTTTAGAAAAGGAAATACGATGAAGTGGACTTTAAGACCGCAGCCAGTAAGCCAAGTCTTCATCGATGTCGTGCCTGAAAAATTAAAGTTTTCTTTTTCTCTCCTTTATAGACATATTCTTTTTTTATTTATATTATTAAAATTTTAATTTAAAATGTTTCTGCTCGATTAATATCCCTGTGAATCGAGTCTCTGGTATACAAGCGAACGTTTAGCATTGATTTTATTCTTTTTTTCGACCAGTTTCTGGGGCGCCGCAAGCTGAAAGAAGGATTTTGTGTAAATTTGCCTAAATTATGGCTACCAATCACCCATCTGCATGACAAGTAATAGTAGATGGAATCTCTCTCTCTCGGAGTTCACTTCCCTCCGGTTATCAGTCACAGCTTTGAGCAGTAAATTTGGGCCAAATGAGTTGAGTGTCTTTTGCTATTGTATTTTTCTTTCTTTTCGATTTTTGTTTTTTATACTTTGCTTATCGGCATAATAAACGCTGTCAGCTGAAGGCCAAGTTCAGGGGATATCGGGGTGTGTGAGTGTGTGTGCTGTGTGTGCTGTGTGTGCTGTGTCAAGGGCAACCGACATCGACTCCTTGGTCACATCCCTCGACTGACCCAACTAATTTTATGCCCATTTGCAGAGGGGCTGCCTTGCGGCGAAAGCCCTTTACAATTTCGGGGGGAAAAAAAACCGAAATGTGTTAACTTTATCTAAATTGTTAAAACATTTACCAAATGACCTCACGTAGCTCAACGTGTGTGTGAGTGTGTGTGCGTTAGTGTATGTGTGTGTGTGTTGGTCCTATCGCTCGATCGTCCTGTGGCCTTTTGCATGTCGCATGTCGTCCTTCCTGAAACGTGACTCCTTTCCTGCTCGACCCCTATTCGTGTTTTCCTCTGCTTTTTCTTCCCTGGCGAAGTTCATTTAGATGTTCTCTCTCTCTGCTTCGAGACCTCCTCCTCCTTCTCCTCTTTCCGCCTCCTTGTCTACGCTTTATTGGCCGGCCAACATGTTCTTTATGGCATTTTGATGCACGATGCATGGCAACCCTTTAACTTCCGCTTGGCTTTCGGCTTCGGCTGAGGAAAGCCTTCCGTTCTGGCATTTATTATACTTATTTCGGAGCAGGCTCACGTATTTTGCGTATTAAGCATACGCCCCGTATGACGTTTCATGTCAGTCACTTAAAGCATTACCAGAGGCATTACAGTTGAAAGTTAAAGCCGCTTTTTTAAGGCATCAAAGAGAACATAAGGTTATTAAATCGCTAAGAGAGTGAGCGGAAAAGAAAAGTCCTTAAGCTTAATCAAAGTAAGAAAAGGCGCTTAGGTTCAGGTTTAGATTTTAAATAATCGTATGGGAGGCTGGGAGTGAGTAAGAAGCTTTTCGATTCGTAAATATTTCACATCAAAGCATGAATTTTACAAATCCCTGGCTCAAAAACTATGCAAATATATTAAAATAAATTTTTCAATAATAACCAAACGCAGGAAAAGAAGTTTAAAAAAGTCAAAAGTTTGGCAAACATTTGCATTTTACCGCATTCGGAATTCGGCAAATGTACATACATACATTTGTATTTATGTGGCCACCATTTTTCCTTCCTCTTGGAATAGCAAGGACCTCTGCATATTTTCCTGCCTAGCAGAGCATATTCATTGACATCTCCAGCACACATTCTACAAATGAGGGCCGCAAAAGTATGCTAAACAAAAATGAAATCCTGAAAGTTGCCAGGATGGACTGAGACAAATTCATTTTTCTCTATAGCCGCAGCTCTTTTGACCTTTTTTCGGAAATTATGCTTTGTAAATTGACAAGTTGATTTAATGGCGGCAAGGGAAAGAGTTTAGGGTTCTCCGGATCAGACACTAAAAAAACAGAGTTTAAATTGTTTAAATTTCATTCGTGGTTGCCTTTCATCATGTTAATGCAAATGCCACTACGTAAATGACGGTGTGAGTGTGATTTTTTTTTTGTTTTTGTTCCTTCTGTGTGTGTGTGTAAGCATTTACGAAATGTTTTTGGCCTGCGCCTGCGAAAGTATGTTATAAAAATATTTTATGACATGTAAAAAGCATCAATAAAAAGGCTTCGGCCGGGTTTATTCCCCCCACCCCAGCACTCCCACCATTATTTACTTTTTCGACTCCGTTTATCGCTGCTCTCATTGTTGTTGCTACCGCGCTTTATCCCTTTTGGCCACGCTCATGGGTTATATTTCATGTGTGCGCTCGCTTGTTTTCTTTTTTTTTGTGGCTATTTCTGGCTTTGGCTTTTGGTCTTTGGGCCGTTTTACGGAAAATTACATTTAAGTATGTGTTAGAATTGACGCGGTAACAGGTTGTAAATAAAGAGAAAAACCGAAATTTGTATTACATTCGACTTTATTTAAGCTGCATATTTCATTTATCATTCCAGCGAGGTGACCAGGTCACAGGAGTTCAGGTTTAGTGGAAAAATTGTGATAAATTGATTGATATTTTTAGATATATAACATGAAAAAGTTTTTATTTATAGAAAGAAGCTTAGTGAAGCACTTTATGTGAACTGGCATAAAAATGTGCAAAAAGTACGCGTTCAAATTGGAAATATTATATATTTTGCATGAGTACTTAAATGAGTATAATAATTCCAATTTACTATATAAAATAGTCCAATTTATTCAATTTTCCCATCTATTCGATGCGTTTTAGACTAAAATTCCATAATTTTTAAGCAAATAAAATGTTTTAAATTCATAATATACGTCAACTCCCACATATAATGAACATTAGTTTGTAAGTGGAAGCTTGGTCAATTCCTGATTGAATTACCTTGACGGTAATCTCTCAATTATGGACAAACCAAAATCGTATTAATGTCAATCGCCTTGGAAACTGCTACTGTGGCATGTAATTAATCCTTGCCATCGTCCTGCAAAGCAAATAAATGCATTGGATTGGCTGACTGGGCCAAAAATTTAAAGTTACTATAAAATCTCGTTAAAAGTTTTCGAAAATAAATTTTATACACTCGAACGCACAGCTAATGTGATAAAGCAGAGAGCGGACCCAGGACAAAAAAAGTATTTTGATAAGCCGCTTACGACACGCCCCCTTAGCTGATGTCAGAAACGGGCATTTGTGACAATTTCCCTCCCTCCAACGATTTTTTTTTTGTAATATTTTTTTTTGTCTTTGGTGGGGTTGTAACTTTTCCATGTGCATTCCGAACTTTTGTTTTCGTTTTGCTAATTGTCAGTGCAAAGCCGCAAGCGGCATAAAAACTTTTCCCTCTTTTTGTGAGTTCCTCTCTTCTTTTTTTTTGCGTGTTTGCCAGCAACTGTAAAGTAGAAATTAATTTCACTGTAAATGCACATAATCAAGTGTGTGCGTAGGGGGCAGGGGCTGGGAATTCGGATCCTTCTGCGGGGCACAAAAAAAATGATAAAGCGCCTGCTCTTGAGGCAATCAGCAAAGACGAGTGCAGAAGCCGTAGACCAACTCCATCAACGCCATCCAGCAAAAACTTTGCCAACGAAAGGAGAGAGAAAGAGAGAGACCAGCAGAAAGGCTGGATAGAGATAGAGACAGAGTTGTAGACACACAAAAAGATGAAGCACTTGGGAGCAGACATTCCGCGGACGGGCTGCAACTGGGATCTTAATGAAAAGGCAATCTCATCTCCTTGTCTAGTGCACGCCCTAGACTTTCGGAAACCACCGAAAGGATGCAGGAATCCTTCCATCTCCCTGAGAGATGCGCAATGCTTAATTGAAAAAAAATTATGCAGACGGCGCAATTAATGTGAATTACTTGATCCCTGGGTAAGATTTGTCCAAACCAACCAAAAGCGAAGCGGAGCTGCATGCAGTTTCACGAGAGTGCATAAGTGGGTTAATATAAAGTATGCGCCGCGTGTGCCGTCTCATGAATATTCAAGTACAAGCACTTTATGTGAACTCGATTTAAAAAATAGCAGCTAATGTTATTTAAAGAAATCCTTAGAATCCTAAGATTACGACTGAGTGGTTGATTTACTTAACAAATGTTTTATATTTCAAGTACATAAAAAATAGAAATTATACAAAATCGATAATTATCGATAATTTAAATAATAACAACATAAAATTGTAAAAAGAAATCCTTAGAATCCCAAGATTACGACTGAGTGGTTGATTTACTAACAAATATTATATATTTCAAGTATATAAAAAAATATAAATTATACAAAATCGATAATTATCGATAATTTAAATAATAACAACATAAAATTGTAAAAAGTAAAACTAAATCCAGGAATAATTGGATAATTTCTTTTCCAAGTCCACTTCTAGGAACACAACTAGTGAACCAACTTCGAATCGACTTAATCAAGTCAATCAACTTTAACAGGAAATCTTTGTGAAGGCAATAAAAAAGGAGCAGCAGCTGCAGCAACCATAACAAGCTCTTCATCATGGTCAACAACTTGACTCGGTCGGGAAACAGGCCAACAAGCACTGCAGCGGGCGGGAAGAGTGAGTGAGTGCGAGTGAGAAAACCTGACACTAGCTGTTCATAATCTATGCTAATTTTCGCCATCTCTATGGCCAAGAGATTGTCGGACAGTTTTCATTTCTTTATGCAACACACAAAAAAGATGGTGAAAAAGGAAGTGGCATTAAAATTAATGAAGTTGAGACACTAACAACAATAACAGCAGTAGAGTAGTCATGCGTATCGACCTTAAAGTACCTAGTATTATTTATTATTGTTAAAAACTGTAGCAGTTGAAGGTTATACATTTTATCGAAACAAAATTAAAAGATGTTTTCAGAGATTGGAAACAATACTAAAAGACATTGACTACGTTTAAGCCAGAAACAAACTAGCTGTTATAATTTCTATTATTAGAATCATGTTTCTAATAGGACTCCATACCGATCCTCCCTATAACTAAATAGTACTGAGTATTTAAAAAAAATACCAACAGATGAGACTGTGGCCAGGACTTTAGTCCTTTGCCAAGCATGTTTCCACTGCTCGCTAAGAGGGAAAATCTTAATCGTGATCTTATTACGCGCGTTAATTACGAAATACAGCAAAAAACAAAAAAGAAACGCGGCAGTAAGCGGAATGCCAAAGCTTGCCAGGATTCCGCTCTGGTTTATGGCCAAAGCGGCAAAATTAAGATGCCAGTCGGTGGCATCCTGCGATGAGGTACAAGGGGGAAATTCCAAGAGTATGGCCACCTCGAAGGGTGGGTAAGAAAAATTAAGAAAATAGACGGCGCATAGATAAGCAAGTGCAATCTAGCGCACATTTTGCGGGCTGTTCATTTATCCATTGTTGGTGCTGCTGTTCCGGTTGTTGCTGCACAAGTTTTATGACCCGCTGAGCAACATTGTTGCCACTGGCCATTTTTCATTAGAACAATGCAACGGAGCTGCTGCAATATTACATGCATAGCGAAGAGCAACCGAGAAAAGCTACACAGACTTCTAGAAACTTTAATCAAAGTAGAGGAAAGAAACTGAGGGAAGCGAGAGGAAGAGTAGTGCCTGAATTTGGGATTGAAGGAAGAGCAACGAACTGATCAATGAGCTGTGTGTCTGCAATAAATTTATTGACTTTTGCTCAAGGCTCAAGAGGATAATAAAAAAGGGAATACAAAGTCTTAAAAAATTTATTTTATATTTTTATTATAAGTTTAGATACTATTACGAAAGCTAAAACTAAAAAAGTGTGAATATTTTTTGTATTGCCTAATGGTATCCCCTTTTATGATTATCTTCTCTGCTTGCAAGCCTTTTAACGGCTTATTTAATTTGTAAATAAACCGCTTTTGCGCTAACTATAACTAAAACTTTATTTAGGGAAAGCTCATTACCGACAAAATGCTATTTAGTTTTACCGAGCGTTGGAAAGGAAAGCAACTGTTGCATAATTTATGCAGAAAATACACAACCAAAGCAAATAAATGCAATGAAACGCTGCGTAAAAAAGAACCAAAAACCGGTGGAAAGTTCAACAATTTGACAAAGAACAAAGGTAAAACAATTGACTGTGGATATAGTTGTATTTTTTTGAACAGGAAGTTGAGGGTAAATTCAAATAAACCGCTGCACGGGATTACACATATAAGCGGCTTGGCCGTCACCACTAAAACAAACAGGAAACCAAATGCTATATGCAACAATAAACAGGACAAGTGAACACACAAACAGAAAGAGCGAGTTAAGCCGTGCCAGCCAGCGGCTTAAAATATTTATATGACCCTTTACTGGAGCGGAAAGGATATATCCGAAGCGAGCGTATAACTCACAAGACGGCCACTTAATGCGCCGCTCAAAGTCCGGGCCAAGGATATAATTATAAATCACCGGGAACGTCCTTAGTCGCAGGCTCCGCTGCGCTCCGCTTGGCCACACTCAAATAACTTAGCGCCAAGTTGATGCATTCAACGCAAGATTTAATGCCAAACAGAGTTTGAAAAGCCATCATCAAGTGCATGTAACCGAGCAGGACATCGAGCAGGATAGCGAACCGGGGACTGCAGGACACAACAGTAGAAGCAGCAGCAGCAGCAGCAGCAGCAGCAGCAGCGGCAGCCGGAGCTGAGACCGAGGAACCCAAGATATACATTGCCTGGACATTGAACGACAAGTATAAATGCTTGACCATCAATACCAGATACCAGCGTGGACATGGAGATCGAGAGATGGAGTTGGAGCTGCTTCTGGAGTAATGGCAAAGAGCCCAGCACTGAAATGAAATCGGCGTTGACACAACACACACGCAAGCGTACAGATACACTGGGAGATATAATGATATAAACTCTAGACTACTCTTGTTATTGCCACATTATCCTTAAATAAATTTCTCTCGGTGCACTGAAAGCAATGAAAGCAGGTCTCTGCTAGGATAAATGGTCACAAAAAGCGCAACAAATGGAGCTGCCATGCAAGGCAATGCGATGATGTGTATCGTCAGCTCGTCTAATGTTTGTGGCTGCGGTCGAGAAATGTTCTTGCGGCCTGGACAACTGGGGGATAGGGTTATTTCCCATCAAACTTCACCTCAACGCACATTTCCGGAGCGGACAAAAGTTCATTTTACGTTTATCAAGGAATTCAATTAGCATTTGCTTTATGCATGATACTGGGAAACATCCCAGGAACATCTCTTTCCCCAGCAAATTTCATTTTAAAGCGGTATTCCCTGCCTTTGGTTTTCCCTAGTTTTCTCCTTCTTCTCCGGTTTACTGTAATTGCCCTACGAAACTTTGCTATTTGTATTTATCTTTTGGCAACTTTGAGCCCCGCACGTGGAGAAAACGCAAAAGGGGAAGCGGCACGAGCGCCATGTATGCCAGCTGCTGCACTCCACGGGGCGTATGCGTAATTTTGTGCCACACTCTTCTTTTTTTTTTTTACTTTTCCGAGAGTTTTTCTCTTCTCTGTCGGTTTTCTCTCCACTTTTGGGCATGGGTGGGTGTGGCCACATTGTACCGGTTGAGGGGAATGGGGCAGGGGAAGTGAAAGATGGGGATAGTGAAAAGTATCCTTTCTCTCCTTGACGCACATAAAATTGTCGCTCATTTTAATTGTCAGCCATCTGCTGGTTTCTCTCTATAATGGGTTTCTTCACGTATACCACCGCAGTTACATTTTTAAACACATTTATCTTTAAGAATGGAATTACCATTAATTTTTTAATTTGATTTTCAAAGCTATGATGGTGTTACGTGCTAGGAAAATCAGGTTTCTTGCCGTAAAAATTATAAAATAATATGAATAAATATATTATATGATTTAATAGTTGTTGTTTTTGATTTTTAACATTTTTAAAGTACACATTAATATATTTTATTGTGGAGATATTTTAAAATTACTCTTATTATTGTTGTTAATTACTTTAATTTGTATTACTTTTAGCTTAAACCCTATTTTTCCGCATAACGAAGAAAGTCATCTGTATTTTCTATTTCTCTTTTTATTTTTTGATAATTTTTTTATATCAGCAAAATAAAATAATTTTACCTATGCCTGTTTCGAAAACTCTCTGCACAAGCATAGTCAGAGTTTGTTTTTGCTGCCAATGTCCTGCTGTTAAGTTGATGAATGCGTCGCCATCGACAGAGGCGGCAAAATTGCGTCCATACTTTTTTCCAACTAAACCCAATGGGGCTCGAAAAAAATGGCTTGCATGCGATTCGATAATCAAAGATGGAGGCAAATTTGTTGTTAGGTTTTTGGCACTTTGCTGTTGACAGCAAAAGAAAAAGAAAAAAGAAAACGGAAGGCAGCCAATGGAAAACAGAAAACTTTGCCATGTTTTGCGGGTGTGTGGGTGTGGCCGACAATTGTGATGCATGTAAACAATAAAATGAACAAATCAACATTTTATGGATTATTGACAAGTGATATCAATCATTGTGGCTGCTTCACCCGCCCCTTTGCTGTACCGCCCCTCAGGCTGACCATATCTTTTTGCCAGTTTGCCTTTTGCTGTTGTTGTTGATGGGGATTGCATTTTTCTGACTTTCCTTTTTTCTTTTAGTTTGGTTTTTATGTTTTGAATGTTGGATTGGCTATAAAACTGATAAAATTGCAAGACCTAAAGTGTGATAAAAATGTAGACTTCTTCAGTTAGAAATTAAAGTCAGAAATTAAAAATAAATATATTTTCTGGTACATTCTCGGTTGACTCTAAGTATTAATTCGCTTGTGCTCTACACATACCAAATATAATAATGCATGAATGCAGGTGCTAAACATTTAGAATGCGATAAAACTAACGAAGATAAAACCGAAAAACCCAAATTACCTGAACACATTTACCATGTACAGATGTTAGAAAAGTAATTGAAACTAAAAGAGGTGCAGAGATAGAACAATAATAAGGATGCGAGCTTCAGCAGCTGTGGGATATAAAATGTTATGGTGCTAAAAACGCACTCAAAAGGATGCTAGAACTAAGGAAAATATTATTCCCACAACCTTTAAAAATGTTAAATTAAAATAAAAACATTTACGATTGAAAACTAAATATTTTCATGCTAATTAAATGACCGTATGCAAAATCTAATAAAATCTAAATTCATAAACACACGCTCACTGAGACAGCACTCAAAAGTTTGGTTGCCATTTTCACAGATATAATTGGCAAAAATTATATTTCAACCAGCATGAGGTGAAAGAGGTATCCCTAGCAGGGGTATGCACCACAATTTTGGGCTCGTTTGGCACGCACCGAACAATTTTCTGCCACAATGCGCAATTTGAAATTAAAAATACTTTGGTTTCCAACGGCTACACACAAACACTCAGAGGGTACGCGTTCTCTATATAATTAAATGAATTTTGTCTCGCTGGCAATATTTGGTTAATTATGATTGCGGTTAAATAATTGCTGGTTAATTAAGGTTCATGGTTAATGGGTGGGGTAAGTAACTTTGCAGCGCTAAAATAAATTTAAGTGGTAAAGAAAGAATGTTGTTTACAATTTTAGTTACTTAAATGATCTGTCAATAGGGCGAAATATAAGGAAAAGCTCTTCTTACAAATAAAATAAAAAGGAATGCATGGTTTTTGTATATTCTCTAATATTCAATTGTTAACGTTCAGTAAAGCTTCTCCTTCACGATTTTGTTTAGAATTTAAGATTGTGCCGGCTTGCCTGTCGACTACCATTTAGTAGATGTTGTGCAAATTTTCTGTTTCACATTTGCATAGCTCTAGCTTAAAGTACACATACACTCACGGTACATATACACAAATGAATTGCTTCCGCCTGCGCTTTGTTTCCGTTTCCCTGGCAAAAATGGCCAAATTCTGCCGCAGTCTCTGGCCTCACATCCTTGGCTATACTGCTGCCTGTCGTCCTCCCCCCACCCGCCCTCAACCCAGCGCCCACTACACTTTGCCCACCACCCACAATCCTACCCATCCCCACTGTCTCTGCCTCACGTTCGCTTCGCTGTCACTTTTGTTTAATTTTATTTGTTTTGGCCGACGGCGCGTATACGCAACGCACTGCAATATTGAAAAATTCCTTTGTTGTCATTCGCCCTGCCCTACCCTTCACTTGCCTGCTCTAGGGTTTCACTTATGTACGCTCCTTGTAACTTGCACGGTCCTCAGTTGGCTTTGTTTGCATTTCTCTTCATTGTACAATTTTTGTGTCAATTGCAATGAAGCCATTTAGAAGTTTGTTTGTATTTCCCAAATATATATTTCGCTTTTTGAGCGCCAATATTGACTGTTGTGTGCTTTAATTAGTTCGAATTTAATTGTCAAAGGCAAAAGAAGCAGAGATGTAACTAAACATCTTGGCATAAGTATGTTCTTATCGGCATAAGTAGGGCATTGCCTGGATCAAGGGCGGGGGTAATTAGTCACGTAATCAAGGTAAGTAAGTGAATTAATTTGAGTAATTAATTATGCAATACAGGAGTTGGAGGTGACAGGTAATACTTACATACTGCCTTTTAAATTTCTTCTCTTGCTTAATCAATAATTATTGATTGGGCTGTGTGAATACTTTTCTGGTTTAAAATAGATGATAATTCCTCTTTTTGGAAGTTTTAAAAAATTCTTTCAAGAGGATTTATCCAACCGCAAGCCCATTAAAGCAATTAAATTTAATTGTCACGGCCACTACCATGCAATTTCAAAGATTCCCCAATTCCCCGAAAAGCTGCGCCAGAAAAGTTCTATAAATACCTGTGAGCGAAAGCAAAGTTCATGGGGACAAGGACGACGGCGCTGTGGACACCGTTGGCCCATTTGCGATCATTAATCATGCGGACTTGTAATTTATCTTGGCACTGGCTTTTTATATTCCCCCAACTTGATGAGTTCGCAATGGATCCACTCCCACCTGCGGGGCGGGTAGGAAAACTTTGCTACCCCAGGCGGCAGCCTCGAAAATACTTTCTAAATACTTTTTTAATAGCTTAAGCGCATTTCCTGTTTTTATTAAAATGAGACCGAGACCCGAAACATATGCCCAACATTTTTTTTGTCCCCTCAAGCAGGGAACTTTGTCACCGTGGAAAGTTTCCGCCCGAGGCATGCCTCGCGATGATGGGGACTTGCACCTGCAGCCGCCACATGCCTCGATAGGCAAGTTTTGGCTGCTTGGCTGGGCACTTTTATGTAAATCTGCTAAATTAAGTGCCAGCCGCTTGTCATCTCTCCCGCGCGACTCCCCGCCTCCGTTCCCAGGTGATTGTCGGTCGTCCTTCAGAGTCCTGTGTTCTTTGCCTTTTGCTTCCATCTCATTCTCCTTTATTTTGTACTTTTTTTTTATCAAATTAATTCGTTGGGTGCTGGCAAGACAAAAATTTAAATGAAATATTTTGATGGTCTTCTGAGACTGTGCAAATAGAGAAAAAGGAACAAACTAAAGGAAAATGTAATATTGCAAAAATATTTTACAAAATGGCAAGGAATTTCCCCAAAGTTCACATTATGAAGAAATATAGAGCGGGGAGTTAAAGCAAAAGGCAGGTAAATCTGCCCCGAACAGACACTCTCAATTAACTCTGTTTGATTGCCCTAATCTTGGGTTTAATGGTAACCGAATTTCCTTTAGCTGCAAGCTCATTCGCCTTAATCCCTTTTACAAATTTAGGTGCCGTTTAAATACCCTTCACAATGCCGCCGGGCTAATGACTAAGCTCGACCAAAGGCAAAGAGCGGAAATGCAACAAATAAATACAAAAAGGCGACTTAATGCCGCCAGCCGCAGTGGAAGCACAACTGAAATAAAGTTGTCACAGAGCCGGCGAAGCCCTTGGGGCAGGCAGGCACTCCGGATCCAGGACCTCGTCCAAGCCACATGCTCATTTAGCTGGAGGACAAAACAAAAAAAAAAACACAAGAAATTCCAGCTAAGGCGAACATTTTATACCCTGATCTGTATCCTTTACTTAATTGTACCATTGTTTTATCTTAGTTTTCTAAGTCGGCTTGATGTCAGTGAAATGCATTCTTTTTTTTTAACGAAAATATAAAATTATATTATATTGTATGGCTCAGTCCAATACACCTCCCAACCTCTGCAGAAACAACAACAATATGCAGGCTACAAAACAAACTATGTTGAAGTGAAATAAAATTCTCGCCAAAGCAGAGGAACAGAAAACAGCAGGCGTTGCACGTCATTAGGGCAACATGCACGGCCGAGCTGCAAGGCCAACTGTGGGCCGCCCATCGCTCCTCTTCCACTCTCTTGGCTGTGGACAAACATGAAACTGTTTGGCTAAAGTGAAAATTTTATTTTGCAATTTTCTGTTTAAGGATTTCTATTTCCGCCGGGCCCTCGGCCAGACATGCCAGCATCTCTCTCGCACTCCCTCCGAAAAAAAAATAACGGAAAAGCTATAAACAAATAAGAGAGGAGATGCAGGGAGTTGGAGTAGGAAAAAGAAATAAATAATGTATGATGTCGCCGGTATTTTAATAGTTTTGTTAGCCTTTTTCTCGGCCGCCGCCGAGCAACGGAAGTAACTTTTATGCGCGGCCTTAAAAAGGGTTTCGCCCTATGGGGGCGTGGCCGCTGATGCGAGGATGTGGCATGGAATGAACAAAAAAAAAAGGAGTACTGCCACTGCCACTGCCACTGCCGCCGCTGGCTGTGTCTTAATGGATTTTGTGGCTCTTTTTATTTGGCACCATGCAGAGAGCTTGAATTTCCTGCGGCCATCCGACGGCTCAAGGTCTGCTTCCCAATATTTTCCCTTTAAAGTCGGCTGAAGAGCTGGGCTTACTCCCATCCGATAGGAAGTGTATGGTTGGTCAGTGGACTCGATGATAGGATCAAGAAGCCAGCATGTATAGAGTCCACAAGAGTTGACTTTACTAGTACATAATAGTCCTCTCCGTTTTATTAAGAAAGAACAATGATTTAGATTTGCAAAGATAAAAAGCTTGCTCATTGGGTTTGTTTATATCAGTTAAATAAGGACGTTTAATTTTCTTTCTAGAATGGAGTTCATGTCTCTGACTTCCAAATAAAATATTGGCAAAACTATAAATTACGCTGACTGACTGATACAACAGACTTAGAAGGTATACACTCGTCCGATTCACTGCCAAAATCAAGCTGAAGAGACTCAACCAAATCCGCAGGATGAAGATAAATTTCAAAGTTATGCTGGTCGACGGTTGAAATTGCTTCTCTACCTCGATTTCTTGCCAGTATCTTGCGTATTTTGTAATTCCAATAGCAGAGAACACTTGCTAGCCATCCCATTTTTGTTAAACAAAAATATTATGAAAGCGAAGGCACAGCCATAGATGATACAATTTAGAAGTTCAGAATCAAAGCCATGCCACTTTGGAAAGCATTTCAGTGCCGAAAACACGATAAATAAATGAATACTTCTCTGTAATTCCCAATGGTCGCAATACACGCAAGGCAAATGTCAACTCACATGTTTTCCCTTTCATGGCATTGCCACTCTGCTCTCCGGAAAGTCTCCTGGCACCAATTGAAGTGACTGACACGAATCTTTTTTTTTTTAGCTGATTCCCTTTTGTTTAGCCAACTTTTTTGCATAACGAGCCAACATGTAAGTTGTATCTCTCATGCCTGCGAGACAACAAAAGTCAAGTCTCATAATTTGAGTAGGTGTCTTCTGCTGAATGGTGATGGTAGGGTTGGTTGGGTTGGTAGGGTGATGCCCTTGTGCTCGGGTTGCACTATAGGCTGGATGACCACTTTTTCTGGCCAAAATTAATAACTCCGTAAATTTAAAAGATATCAACTTGAAACTTTACCAATTGTCATTTTGTGCTTATAGGATGATACTGGATCAAAATTATCCGGATCAGTACACTATATCCTATAGCCCTCATAGAAACGAAAACAAAATTTTTGAGATAAATCCATAAAAATTTGGCTACATAAAGATTATGCTATTTTAACTACATTTTAAAAATTTTATTGAAATCGGATCAGGAATACCTATAGTTTTCTTACGAAAAAAAGGAATATAGTGCTGTTTTTGCCTCGAATTCAATGAAAAATTATTTATAAAATCTTTCTACCATTTAAAATTTTGCTTTTACATTGTATTTTATCTGAATTACAATATTTTATAGTTTTTATAGGATATTTCCCAGTTTTCATGAGTTTAAAGACACTTTTAACGCATTTAAGATGCCATTTTCATACAAAATAAGG